>CM061229.1:86780699-87431278 GCA_030844895.1 Ambrosia x helenae
CGAAGACATGGGGACACCTTTGCAACCCAGGGGTGTGGGATTTGAATTCTGGCATCTCTGGGGGCATTCATCAAGAGATTTTATCCCCATGAGCACCGGACTCTCTGCTCCTGAAACAACTACTACACCTAGGATGGTAACCACTAGGGATCCAGGATATACACCTGGCCATCCCAAGGATACAACAATAACGGTAACAATTTAAGTTCCAGTACTTTTACTGCTAATGTTGTTGCTTCTTTTGTTGGATCAGTATTGCTCTTTGAATGAACTTGCTAGTGAACACTTAGGTGTCTTAGCAAGTTCTTGATCAGTGATAGCACAGCGGAATGTATGAGTTTAAAGCTACACTTATCAACAGGAGTTATTACTCTCCCTGGATGTTTGAGAAACTAATAAATGATAAGTATTTATTGAGAATCTAAGTATTGAATGAGAATGAAACACTTAGACAGATTCTCAATAAATATGAAATGGAAATAACAGTAATTTGCTTTGAAGGATTTCTGTATTAAAATCAATGTATAAAACAGAGGGATGAACCCTTCTATTTATAGACTTTACAAATACATGAACCTTGCCAAAAAGCAAGTTCAGAAACAAGTTGCAATCTTGGAACTTGTACATAAAGTAAAAGTAATACTAAACTAATAAACTACTGATACAAAAGGCGGTGGAAAAGATCTTCTCATAAGTACTAATGAATGACAAACTACTGATGAGTAGTTTGTCTTCAGTAGTTCTTAAGTAGAAATGTCTGCTTTGGACTTCAGAACTTCTAATGACTTTTCTTCTTCAGTACTTGTGTAATCTCTTCTTCAGCAGTTTGATCTTCCTTCTTCAGCAGTTCTATACATAGAATATTTTGACAGAAGTGAATTAGACTAAGGTTTGCAAAAGTGGTTTCACCAATCCTTTTTGTCCTAACAATCTCCCCCTGGATTGATGAAGCCAAAACCTTCCTAATTCCTTATTGTTTTCTTCTATCATTCACAATCTTCCATATTCCTTTGAACATGGAATTCTTCAGCTGGTTCAGCTGTTCATCAGTGAGAGATCCTTTTTGTGGTTCTAGATGCTGGATTGTAAGCAGGTCTTGAGTTGATAGCTTCTTCAGATCATTCATCGACTTATAGGCTCTGCTTGTCTGATCCCTTCTTGTCACTTGTACTGAGTTGTTATTAGTAAAGGACCATCTGATGATAGGTACTTTAGACTTGTCAAAGTCTAAAGTGTAGGGAACCATAGTGGTACCCTGGGATGCTCCTGAGTGTTGGATGTTTTCAACTTCAGTGACTCTCAGGTGGGATTCACCTCCTTGTTCTTGTTGCATCACATTAGGTATTTGAAAAGTTGGCAAATGATGCTCAGTAACTACCTTAGTGTGCAGTTTGTCTTTGATGGTTTTCTGGATTTGATAGGCAAAGGTGGAAGGATCCCTGAATTGTGTGATCAGAGGTTTTTCTTCAATGTCAAAGTCAGAATGGACTACTGTACTTCCTTCTAGTAGTACCATTCTGAAATCAGTCTTCACATTCTCCTCTGATTTCTTCTTTTGAGTAGCTGGTCTTCTTTGAACACCAGAAGTTCTAACTACTGAAGTTGATACTTCAGCAGTTTCAAACTTCTCTGGATTTGCAGCCCTTGCAGCCTTGTATTTTCTGTAAGTGTCCATTAATCTTTCTTCTTTCCATTTGGACACAGAGGCTTTTGAGCCATAACCATTAGCTACTAGTTCTTCTATCATTTGGGCTCTCTTGGCTTTTGCATTTTTACTTGTTGCAAATTTGTCTGCAATAAGTTGAGCTCTTCTTGTCAGCTCTTCCATGGAGAGTCTCTTTAATGTATGGGCTTTGATCTTGCTGTTCTTGGTAATATAAGACATCAGTTGTTGTCTTTTGTCTTCCTCAGCAATTCTTTCTAGGCTAGCCTGCCTTTGAAGTTCAGCTTCATAAGCCTGTAGCTTTTCATCCAGGCTTAAGTCCAAGTCATCCCTTTCTTCCAGAATTTTCCAAATCTGATCTTCCTTGGCTTTCTTCTGAACTGCCACTAAACTCTTCTCAAGAAGTTCTGCTGATTGAGAGCTTGGAGAAGGGTTTAGTACAGTCATAGTGGTAACTGTTGTAATAGGCCTAGGAGGAACAAGAGTTGGTTGAGTAGGTTCAGTTGATCTGGAAGGCTCTTGTTCAGCAGTTTGAGTGTTGGAAGTGTTAACATCTGATGGGTTGACAACTACTGAAGGTTTGTCAACTACTGAAGGATTGTCTTCAGTACTTTCTGAGTCTTCATCAGAACTTTCACTATCAGAGGTTTCTTCATTGTGCCCTTGGGATTCATCAGACTTTTCAGCATCTTCTATTTCTTGAATAGAGACACCAAATTGTTGGGCCATTTTTTCTTTTCTGGCTTGGTTTCTTTGTTCTCTTTCTTGGATAGCCACTCTTGCCTTTTTCCTGGCTTCAAGTGACTCCATAGGTTCCTTAGTTTTCTCCCCCTTTTTGGCTTCATCAGGTTTTGATGTTGAAGGTTGGGAGAACTGACCTGTAAGAGTAGCAATCTGTTTGCTGTTGAATTCAATCTTGTTGGACAGATCGTTCATCTTTGTCTATATCACTCCAAACTGGTTCTTGATTGACAGCTCCAAGTTAGATGTGTAGGTTTGGAAGTGATTTTTGATGAGGGTGTTCATCATATGATATAAGGGACCATCTGGGCTGCATAGCTGGTTCATGTCTATGCTGGATTGCCCAGGGAATTAGGTAGGCATTTGTAGTGAGGGGTGTGTTTTTGGTCGATCTTCTTGTTGTACAGAAGATGCCACTATAGGGGAATCAGGGATTAAGTGGACTTTAACCTGATCTGGTGTGACTAGCTTCTTAAGCATAGATACACCAGGTGCAGGACCTTCACTTGTAGCCGTCAATTCGGTAGTTTTGTGTTTTGAAACATCATCCAAGTCAATGGAATCATCTGAATCCCTGATTACATCCTCAATGAGGACTGTATCAGTTACATCATGAGCTGAGCCCAACTCAGTTGTCTCATGTACCTCTTTTTCTTGGTTCAGAGGATTTCCTACCTCAGGCATTAAGCCTTCATCAGTAGTTGCCACAGTTGAGGTCTTAGCTATGTTGCTTCTTTCCTCAGATCCACCACTGGGTGGTAAATGAGTAGTAGCAGCCTCAAAAGTACCAAGAGTTTCTAAGTTTGGGCTTAGAGACCCTAGTTCATCCTCATCTCTTTGGTTAGGGCTTTGAGTGTCCACATCCATGTCAAATTCTGAGGCTTTGTCCCCTGTTTGATGTGGTTGTTGGGGACTGACATGTTTAGATGGGACTTTCTCTTTTAGCCCAGAGAGAAGTTTGGCTATTTCAAAATCAGGTTCAGAAAGTTAGGGTGCTGGTTCAGTAGTTTAGGCAGTGGGTTCAGCAGTTTCAAAAGAAGCATCAATAGGAATGGTTTTCTTAAGTCTTTTTCTTTTGAAAAGAATTGTGATTGGTGCTCTTGGTGGGGTTTGAGATGGATGAGACTGAGAGGATGTTTCAGTCACATCTTTAGGAAGTGCAGATTGCACAATAGTTTGTTCAGGCATCTCAACCTCCTAAACAACTTTTCTTTTTGGTTTGGTGGGTTTTTGTTTTTGTTCCGTGGGTTTCTTGGCCTTTGGGGGTGTAGGTTTGGAAGATGAGGGTTCCATGGGGACTGGTTCTGGTTCCCCTTGGTCATCTTCTGGCCAGGCAGCCTGTGTGTTGTGCCTAGAGTATGCTTGTGAGGTTAAGGGTTTCAAAATTGCAGTTTTACCCACAAGCACCTCATCACCCAGTTCTTTGATTATGCATTGCATAATGAACCTTGGGTATAACAAAAACTTCTTTTTAGTGTTATTATGATGTAACACCAACTCATTAAATAAAAGTTTTGATGCCCTTTATTTTGTTACATTCACTATGGAATGAAAAATTGGTTGAAAGGTTGAGGGCATCTGGTCATAAGACCCTGTTTTAGGACTCAAACATATAATGATATAATGAAACAAAAGTTTGTATTTTGGTTCAAAATACTTTTTAAAGATTGTAGCTTGTGAGAGAGTACCTTGATAACCACATTCTGTCATGGTTAGGTGGATTGCAGAGTTTTCAAACTTTTCAGGGGCATTCACATCATTCAACCCCAGTCTGATTGCAAGTGTGGCCGGTGTGATGGCCATTCGTCTCCTTTTGATTGTTGAGTTGAGAGAGATAACCTCATTATCCAACATCACTGTCTCAGCGTTAACCCAGAACTCATTGAGGGTTTCAGGATGTATTGGTGGGTCTATTGTGAGAGCGGTGATATATTGGGATTTGACGACGAGATCAATGATCTCATCGTATTGGGACCAGCCTTCTTGTTTCTCTAAGTAGGCTCTAAGATTGTGTCCCTGTTTTAGAACTAGAGCCATGTGGTTTGTGTGTGTTTTGGATCGAACAGTGTTTTTGCAGGTTCAGGGTTTGAGAGCTTTTTGAGAGAGAAGGAGGGAATTTTTGCTTTTTGAATGGATAAGTGTTGGAAAAGGTATTTATCAGAAGTTTTAAACCGCCTAGGTCAAACTTCTTTATCAGAAGTTTTAAACCGCCTAGGTCAAACTTCTTAATCAGAAGTTTTAAACCGCCTAGGTCAAACTTCTGATGTGGGAAAAGTCTGATTTGCCCTTTTTGACTAAACTGCTGATGAAGAATTATTTTCATCAGTAGTTCCCACTTTCTCTTCAGTAGTTTTGAACAACTGATGAGAATACTTCATAAATACTTTTATTCATAACTTCTGATGGTTGTTTTATCAGAAGTTAATCACTTTTCAGAGAAAAAAAATATTCCCATACCGATGTTTTGTTCATCAGTAGTTCCTCTCTTGTTTGTTTTTCAAAAGTTTTCAATTTTGAAAACAGATGTAAGTGAAAAATGAAAAATATGTGCAGAAAAGTAAAGAGAAACACTTACAAATTTAGCATCCCAAGCATGGATACTAACTTCTGAAATGTTGATGTGTCAAGGGGTTTAGTGAATATGTCAGCTATTTGATTAGCTGTTGCTACATGTTTCACTTCAATCTTGCCTTTTTCATAGCAATCTCTTATGAAATGATACCTGATTTCAATATGTTTGGTTTTTGAAAATTGAACAGGATTTTGAATGATGCTAATGGCAGATTTGTTGTCTACAAGCAATGGTGTCTTGGTTACTTTGATTCCATAATCAAGAAGTTGATACTGGAGTCATTGTATCTGTGATGTACAACTTGCAGCTGCAATGTATTCAGCTTCAACAGTTGAAGTTGCAACAGATGTTTGTTTCTTTGATTGCCAGGACACTAGACAGTTTCCTAAGAATTGACAACCACCAGATGTTGATTTTCTTGACATTTTACACCCTGCATAGTCACTATCTGAAAAAGCTGATAACTTGGTATTGCTTGAAGCAGGATACCAAATTCCAAGTGTTGGAGTTCCTTTCAGATATCTGAAGATTCTTTTGACTGCAATGAGGTGTGATTACCTAGGAGCTGATTGATATCTAGCACAGACACATGTTGAAAACATAATATCTGGTCTAGAAGCAGTTAGATATAAAAGGGAACCTATCATACATCTATACATGGTTTGATCAACCTGTTTTCCTTGATCATCTGGTTCAACTTGTGTGGTTGGTGTTATGGGAGTGGAACATGATTTACAGTCTTGTAAAAAAAATTTGTTTAATAATTCTTTAACATATTTTGATTGATGTATAAAAGTTCCATTTGTTTGTTGTTTGATCTGCAGTCCCAGAAAGTACTGCAGTTCTCCCATTGTACTCATCTCAAATTTTGATTGCATGAGTTTCTTAAATTCATCACACAGTTTTGTGTTTGTTGAACCAAATATGATATCATCAACATATATTTGAACAAGTAAGATATGATTTCCAACATGTTTTATGAAAAGAGTTTTATCAATGGAGCCTCTTGTGAAGTTATTTTTGAGTAGAAAGTTGGAAAGTGTTTCATACCAGGCCCTTGGAGCCTGTTTGAGCCCATAAAGAGCTTTGTCTAGGTTGTACACCCACTCAGGATGAGAAGGATCCTCAAACCCAGGTGGCTGACAAACATACACTTCCTCTTTTATTTTTCCATACAAAAATGCACTCTTAACATCCATTTGATAAACTTTTATTTTGCTGGAAATGGCATAGGCCAGAAATAACCTGATGGCTTCAAGCCTTGCAACTGGAGCAAAGGTTTCATCATAGTCAATTCCTTCTTCTTGAGAGTAACCTTGTACTACCAGTCTTGCCTTGTTATTTATTATCATACCAGCTTCATCTTGTTTGTTCCTGAAAACCCATCTTGTGCCAATTGGTTGCTTGTTTGGTGGTAAGGGACAGATTTCCCAAACCTGTTGCTTGTTGAATTGAAGCAATTCATCTTGCATTGCTTGAACCCAATTGTTGTCTTTGAGGGCTTCCTGGTACTTCTTTGGTTCCAACTGTGAAATAAATGTTGAGAAGAGACAAAATTTGGAAAGCTGGTTTCTTGTAAGAACACCTGATGCAATATCACCCATGATTTGATCAAGTGGATGATCTTTGTGTTCGATCAGTTGTTGTAAACCACTGACAGGTGTTGGTGGCTCATGTTCTTCAAACAAACTACTGAGGTCTATTATATCTGGTTCAGCAGTTTCAGTGTCTTCAGTAGTTGTAGGTGCTGAAGCAGATGTTTGAGTTTGTTCCTCAGTATTTGTTGAATCAGAAATTTGTGAAACTTCTGATGGTTTTGAAGTTGACTTAATGACTGTTTGAGGGTCCATGGTATGGGATCCTCATCATCAAACCTTTGATCACCATAATAAGTAGGTTTTGATGAAGTAACAGTCTTTTCAGGTCCAAAATGAAAACTGTCAAGATCAAAAAGTTCAGCAGGATGTGCTGGAATGAGAGTGTGTTTTGACTCATTGAACTTGACATTCAGTGTTTCTTCTACTATCCTGGTTCTTGAGTTGAAAACCTTGTAGGCTTTTCTTGTGGAAGAGTAACCAAGAAAGTAACCTGAATCAACTTTGGCAGCAAACTTTGAAATAGATTCCTTAATGTTCAAGATGAAACATTGACATCCAAAAGCCCTGAAAAAGGAGATAAGGGGCTTCATGCCATGAAGAACTTCATATGCAGTCTTGGAATGCCTTTTGACAACAAGGACTCTATTTTGAACATAACATGATGTGTTAACTGCTTCTGCCCAAAAGTATAATGGTAGGCCAGAATCAGCTAACATTGTTCTTGCTCCTTCAATTAAAGTTCTGTTCTTCCTTTCTACTACACCATTTTGTTCAGGAGTTCTGGGAACACTGAATTGTCTAATAATCCCTTTAGACAAACAGAATTCATCCAGAGTTTTGTTCCTGAACTCTATCCCATTATCACTTCTAATGGTTTTGACAGGTAGAGAATATTGTTTCTCTACTTGTAGAATGAAGAATTTGATGATTTCAGCAGCCTCATCCTTAGAAAATAAGAAGAATACCCATGTAAATCTTGAGTAGTCATTAATGATGACTAAGCAGTACTTCTTCTTACCAAGGCTCATGATTTTTATAGGCCCAAATAAGTCCATATGGAGTAGTTGAAGACATGTAGTTGTTTTTGATTCTTTAATAGACTTATAGGAGGACTTATGCTGTTTTCCCTTTAAACAGGATACACAGTGTTCTTGACACTGGTATACTTTTAAGGGTAGACCTCTGATCAAGCCCATTTTTGTGACTTTATTTATGGTTTTAAAGTTCACATGGCTAAGTCTCCTGTGCCAGAGATCAGTCTCTGAAGTTGATGCCTTTGAGAAGAAACAGGCAGTGTTGTTCAGTACTTTGTCCTTTTCAATGTCCACTGCATAGACATTGCCACATATTTTGGCTATCAACAAAGTGTGATCTTCAATGATCTTCTCTATCAACTTCTGGCCTTCTAGTGATATGATCTTGCATGCTGTCTTTGTGAAAAAGGAAGAATATCCTTTATCACACATTTGTGACACACTCAGCAAGTTGTACTCAAGGTTTTCAACCAGATTGACCTTGTCAAACTATATTTTGCCAGAGGAGACATTGCCATGTCCTAGCACATATCCCTTAGCATTGTTCCCAAAGGATACAGATCCTTCTCTTTGACTGATAAAATTATTTATCAGGTATTTGCATCCTGTCATGTGCATTGAGCCTCCACTGTCTACATACCAAATGCTATTTAAGCCTCTAGAAACTCTCTGCACAAGATAGCAAATTAGTTAGATTTAGGAACCCAAGCCAGTTTGGCTTTGGGTTTGCTCTTGAGAACATTTACAGTTTGTTCTTGACCAAGTTGAGAAATCCATGTCTTTTTGGCAATGGATTTTTCATTAAGAGCAATGGTGGTATCCTTTTGAGGACCACCTTAAACTTTGGTCATCAGTAGTTGTACCATGTTTATGAGATCTTTAATCTCAGCAGTTTGTGAAACTGCTGATGATTTAGGTCTAACTACTGAAAGAGAATTTTGAGAAAAAGATCTTTGTTGAGATTTTGTCTTTTTCTTAGAAAAGGTGTTTACTGGTTGTTGTTTCCTGGGAGAAAAAGTTTTTACAAAATCATTTTTGATTTGCTTTCCCACAACCAGTTGTTGATTTTTCTTGTTGTACTGAATACCTTTTCTGTATCTGTAAAATTCTGTCTTGTGGTTGAACAGACCACAGATTTCACATTCTTTTGTCTTTTCTTTCAAAGACAAGTTTCTGACTGTATTGAATGGTTTTAGGTCATCAGTAGTTTTCAGGTTCTCAACTCCTGATGTAGTTGAAACTACTGATGGCTTAAAGTCAGAATTAATCAGTATTTCTGAAGAACTTTCTTTGTGAGTTTTTAGAAAGTTCTCATGGAAAGATGTGCATTCTTTCTCTTCAGAAGTTTCACCTGAAACAAATTTTCTCCCATCTTCAGTAGTTTTGGGGGAAAAATCTGTTGGTGTTTCAGTGTGATTGTACCCTATGCCAAACCTAACATTTGAAGCACTTTGTTTGTTTAGCAATAGTTGGTACCCCTTACAAGATTCAACCCATTTTTCACATGTGACCTTGGTGTCAGCAAGCTCTTGTCTGACATTTCCTAGGTCATTTATCATGATTTTAATTTGTGCTTGGGTTTCAATAGCAGTGTTAGTTAATTTAGAAACTTCTTTTGTTTTTGCAGAAATTTTTCTTTCTAAATCACATTTCATCTGAGTGAATTTTCTCTCAGAGTCATTTGCTTTCCCTTGTAAGTGCACATTAGTCTCTCTTATGAGAGCAAAAGATTCTTTGCAAGAATTTGAACAAAGTTTTGTCAAAGATTCTTTTGATACCTGTGACAAGGCAGATTTTGAGGTGCATCCCTCAAATGCCATTAAGGCAAAGTTCTTTCTGCCATTGTCAGGCTCTCCCCAGTTGATGTCAAACATCTCGTTGTCTGCATCAGGATTACACTCTGTGGTGTCAAAAGGAAGACTGCTCCAGTCAACATACCCTGAAGTAAATAAACTTTGTTGAGAGGGTTGCTGAGGCTGTGGAAGTTGTTGAGCAGCTGGAAAGGGAGGGATTGATTGTTGGCTCTGCATCTGTTGAGCAGGCATCTGTACATATTGTACTTGTGGCATATATTGGTGTTGTGGAGCTTATGCTTGTACAAAATGTGCACTCCCTTGTATTCCATTATTCCTGTTATAATTGGGGTTAAAATTATTTCCAGACTGAGATTGGTTAAAGCCAGAGCTTCTACACTCTCTAGCAAAGTGTCCCAACTTTTGACACTTGTGACATCTAAGTTTAGATTTGTCAAAACCAATTTTTGTTGAACTGTTGAGTCCTGGAAACTTCCTTCCTGACCTATTGTAAAATTTATTTGTTTTTAAACTTAACATGGCCAGTTGGTGTAAAATATCCATTTCTTCTAAGTCATCACTGCTGAAATTTTTTAAATCATCCATGATAAAACACATGTTATCAGCAGTTTGACTAAAATCATTATTGTCATAACCTGGGAATGATCTTTCAGATGAGATCCCAGCAGTTATGTCAATATGGTCAAAAGATCCAAAACTATTTGAACAAGTTGGTGAGTCTTGTCCCAATAGTGCTGTACTACCTGGTAGATAGTCATCAGCAGTTTTGCCAGAACTTTGTAACTTTTTCTTTTGATCAATTTCTCTTTCAAAAGTAAGTAATCTCCCATGAAGTTTTGTAATAGTGAGGGAGCTAAAGTCTGGTGAAGATCTTAAGACTATAGAGTATGTTTCCCATTTTTCAGGTAAAGACCTTAAAAATCTATGAAACATAGATACAGTTGTGTAGGTCTGACCATTTAATTTTAGCTTAGATATTAATGAGGAGAATCTTTCAAATTGTTGTGTTAAAGTTTCCCCATTAATGTGAGCAAAAGTTTCATATTGTTGAGCCAGGATTTCTCTGGTGTTGGCAATCACCTCTTCAGTTCCTCCAAACTGTTCTTTGAGGCAGTCCCAAAGCTCTTTGGCACTATCACAATGTAATAGGCCAGAGTAGATTTCATTTGGGAGTGCCATTGCCAACATAGAGAAAGCTTTAGCATCAAGCTCAAGTTTTAGGAAATCATCATCTGTAGAGTCTTTTGGGTCTTTTGGAATTTCTTCTTTAGTTTCAAGATTAATGTTTACTGGTTTATGAGGACCATATATCATATATTTCCAGCAACCTGTGTTGGTCTGTGATAAGGTATGTGCCATTCTCCTTTGCCAGATATTATATTCATTTCTTACTAGCATAGCAGGTTTATTGGCAGAACCAGTATTATGAGGATCCATTTTAAAGAGTATTGATTTGTCAAATATCTCTTAAAGTGATGGATGTTGATAAAAGTGAGCTTATAATCCTTTATTGAATATCAATAAGAGCCTGTGTCTGATTCTCAATGTGTTAGATTGATATGTGATCAGATAAACCAGTGCTCTGATACCAATTGTTGGATCAGTATTGCTCTTTGAATGAACTTGCCAGTGAACACTTAGGTGTTTAGCAAGCTCTTGATCAGTGATAGCACAGGGGAATGTTATGAGTTTAAAGCTACGCTTATCAACAGGAGTTATTACTCTCCCTAGATGTTTGAGAAACTAATAAATGATAAGTATTTATTGAGAATCTAAGTATTGAATGAGAATGAAACACTTAGACAGATTCTCAATAAATATGAAATGGAAATAACAGTAATATGCTTTGAAGGATTTCTGTATTAAAATCAATGTATAAAACAAAGGGATGAACCCTTCTATTTATAGACTTTACAAATACATGAACCTTGCCAAAAAGCAAGTTCAGAAACAAGTTGCAACAAGTTGCAATCTTGGAACTTGTACATAAAGTAAAAGTAATACTAAACTAATAAACTACTGATACAAAAGGCGGTGGAAAAGATCTTCTCATAAGTACTGATGAATGACAAACTACTGATGAGTAGTTTGTCTTCAGTAGTTCTTTAGTAGAAATGTCTGGTTTGGACTTCAGAACTTCTGATGACTTTTCTTCTTCAGTACTTGTGTAATCTCTTCTTCAGCAGTTTGATCTTCCTTCTTCAGCAGTTCTATACTTAGAATATTTTGACAGAAGTGAATTAGACTAAGGTTTGCAAAAGTGGTTTCACCAATCCTTTTTGTCCTAACATCTTTGTAGGATACAGGTATAAGTCGATAACTAGCAAGGGAGCTACAAAAAATTAAGGATATGGTATCAAGTGTACCAGGGATAGTACAGCCTATCCCCGAAGTATCCTCAGCTTGTCATAGGGTGTCTCAGTTTGCACCTCCCATATGTGACGTAGAGATTCCAAAGCGGTTTCAAACTCCCAGCATGAAGCTCTATGATGGATCTACAGATCCTGGGGAGCATGTGGCTCAGTATAGGGAAAGGATGGAGATAAATCCAATTCCTGCCAATCTTAAGGAAGCATGCTTATGGAAGGGATTCGGTTCAACTCTCACTGGTCCAGCCTTGAAATGGCTCCTAAGTGTTCCTCCCTATTCAATTACTTCTTTTGCACATTCGATTAACATGTTTAATAATCAGTTTTCTTGTAGTCGAACGTTCGAACGTTTGACAAGTGATTTATACAGGGTGACTCAACCACAGGGGGAATCACTTAGAGAATACATTACTAGGTTTGGAAAGGAAGCACTCGACATCCCGAACCTGGATGTCACAACATCAGTACAAGCATTCAAGATGGGGCTGCAAAGAGATTCACCATTCTACCAAGAATTGGTGATGAACCCTTTTAGGAACTTGGATGAAGTCAGGAACAAAGCTCTAAGGTTCATCCGACTTGAGGATGACAAGAAAATTCAAGAGAGGATAGAGTCATCCTCAAGATATAACCATCCTAATCATGTCGAATAGCAAACATTTCACACGGCCAAGGGTGATCGGTCATTTGGTACTCATCCATTAATATATTCCATCTTGCTTCAAATGTGGCAGGTGTAATGAATAAGTTCCATTCCAATTTGTGAATGGATGAGCGAAGGGTTGTGTTGTCTAGTGTTGGTGGCAAAAATCCTCAGGATGCTGAAGGGCATAACAGACCTCAAGATGTAACTATATTTCAGCATGAGCACATCCTAAGGATGGACTCACAGACTATCTTTATATGACATAATTGCAGGTACAAATAAGTTATGATGTGGACTTGTAACTGTTCTCCAACATCTATTTTATAACACTCAGTCAGAGAAGTCAAAGATAGATGAATAAGTCTTGCAAGCCAAGGTCCAAGATAGAGGATGGAGTCAAACTTGTAACCGATATACATTAAATATTGGCGAAGAACTAGGAAACAGCTGGGGCAACGTCTACCTAAGGTGAAACTGCCACAACGGTCACAAGAAATCTTTAAGGAACTTAACTAACCGAGCGGATTACACGGGATCTCTTGTTTACTTTCATGTACTATAAATATTGGAATGATCGACGAGTATAGGACACATTATTATCACCTGAAACACACAAATACTCTGTTAATGATAGAGAAAATCTCACACACTTAGCACAACTCATTGTAATCTTAGTACACTCATCTATCATTCATCCAAAGTTGTAACCTTTTTTACCCATTTTTAATATTAACAAACAAGGCAGGGGCCTAGACTCCTCCCGAGGCTTTATGCCGGCGATCTACAACTAATCAAGGGCTTTCCTCGTACATCATGTGTTGTTCTTTGTGTATTTGAGCATGGATTTCTATTTATTCAATTCACTATACAGTTGCATCCTCAGGATAAAACTGTCCATCCCCAGCTTTATCTTAACCATCGTGAGCATAGTTGTCAATTTTTCATTTATTTATATTTATAAGTCACCATCCTGAAAATAACACTAAGTTTTTATCATACTAACACTCTACCTCACTTTCACTAATTTGGAAAACAATATTATTTCTAGCAAGTAATTTTTGACCAAAACAATTTGGCGCCCACCGTGGGGTAAGTGGTGCTATTTTAACAAAAAACTTTGTTAAAACGTTTTCTCAATCTATTCATTTTACAAATTTTGACAACTATGTCTTCCTCACAAAAATCTGTTTCCTCATCCATGCCATTTACAACCTCTACCAGAAGTGCAACACTGCCACCCTACCTGCATTACCAAGGAGTTCTACTTCTCAAATCCCATCTAGACCATCAATGGGGACATCTGGATCCACTCCTCTTGTTTTCGTGTCAAACGATGAACTCCTCTCCATGTTTGCATTAATGAAGGATCAAATACAGCAACAACAAGACACAAACCGAATGCTGATAAGAGAGATACAATCTCTCAAGACATCCTCAAGGAGGTCAACCGAAGACATGGGGACACCATTGCAACCCAGGGTGTTGGATTTGAATTATGGCATCTCTGGGGGCATTCATAAAGGAGATTTTATCCCCATGAGCACCGGACTCTCTGCTCCTGAAACAACTACTACACCTAGGATGGTAACCACTAGGGATCCAGGATGTACACCTGGGCCATCCCAAGGATACAACAATAACGGTAACAATTTAAGTTCCAGTACTTTTACTGCTAATGTTGTTGCTTCTTTGTAGGATACAGGTACAAGTCGATAACTAGCAAGGGAGCTACAAAAAAATAAGGATATGGTATCAAGTGTACCAGGGATAGTACAGCCTATCCCCGAAGTATCCTCAGCATGTCATAGGGTGTCCCAGTTTGCACCTCCCATATGTGACGTAGAGATTCCAAAGCGGTTTCAAACTCCCAGCATGAAGCTCTATGATGGATCTACAGATCCTGAGGAGCATGTGGCTTAGTATAGGGAAAGGATGGAGATAAATCCAATTCCTGCCAATCTTAAGGAAGCATGCTTATGGAAGGGATTCTGTTCAACTCTCACTGGTCCAACCTTAAAAATGGCTCCTAAGTGTTCCTCCCTATTCAATTACTTCTTTTGCACATTCGATTAACATGTTTAATTATCAGTTTTCTTGTAGTCGAACGTTCGAACGTTTGACAAGTGATTTATACAGGGTGACTCAACCACAGGTGGAATCACTTAGAGAATACATTACTAGGTTTGGAAAGGAAGCACTCGACATCCCGAACCTGGATGTCACAACGGCAGTACAAGCATTCAAGATGGGGCTGCAAAGAGATTCACCATTCTATCAAGAATTGGTGATGAACCCTTTTAGGAACTTGGATGAAGTTAGGAACAAGGCTTTAAGGTTCATCCGACTTGAGGATGACAAGAAAATTCAAGAGAGGATAGAGTCATCCTCAAGATATAACCATCCTAATCATGTCGAATAGCAAACATTTCACACGGCCAAGGGTGATCGGTCATTTGGTACTCATCCATTAATATATTCCATCTTGCTTCAAATGTGGCAGGTGTAATGAATAAGTTCCATTCCAATTTGTGAATGGATGAGCGAAGGGATGTGTTGTCTAGTGTTGGTGGCAAAAATCCTCAGGATGCTGAAGGGCATAACAGACTTCGGGATGTAACTATATTTCAGCATGAGCACATCCTGAGGATGGACTAACAGACTATCTTTATATGACATAATTGCAGGTACAAATAAGTTATGATGTGGACTTGTAACTGTTCTCCAACATCTATTTTATAACACTCAGTTAGAGAAGTCAAAGATAGAAGAATAAGTCTTGCAAGCCAAGGTCCAAGATAGAGGATGGAGTCAAACTTGTAACCGATATACATTAAATATTAGCGAAGAACTAGGAAACAGCTGGGGCAACGTCTACCTAAGGTGAAACTGCCACAACGGTCACAAGAAGTCTTCAAGGAACTTAACTAACCGAGCAGATTACACGGGATCTCTTGTTTACTTTCATGTACTATAAATATTGAAATGATCGACGAGTATAGGACACATTATTATCACCTGAAACACACAAATACTCTGTTAATGATAGAGAAAATCTCACACACTTAGCACAACTCATTGTAATCTTAGTACACTCATCTATCATTCATCCAAAGTTGTAACCTTTTTTACCCATTTTTAATATTAACAAACAAGGCAGGGGCCTAGACTCCTCCCGAGGCTTTATGCCGGCGATCTACAACTAATCAAGGGCTTTCCTTGTACATCATGTGTTGTTCTTTGTGTATTTGAGCTTGGATTTCTATTTATTCAATTCACTATACAGTTGCATCCTCAGGATAAAACTGTCCATCCCCAGCTTTATCTTAACTATCCTGAGCATAGTTGTCAATTTTTCATTTATTTATATTTATAAGTCACCATCCTGAAAATAACACTAAGTTTTTATCATACTAACACTCTACCTCACTTTCACTAATTTGGAAAACAATATTATTTCTAGCAAGTAATTTTTGACCAAAACAATTTGGCGCCCACCTTGGGGTAAGTGGTGCTCTTTTAACAAAAAACTTTGTTAAAACGTTTTCTCAATCTATTCATTTTACAAATTTTGACAACTATGTCTTCCTCACAAAAATCTGTTTCCTCATCCATGCCATTTACAACCTCTACCAGAAGTGCAACACTGCCACCCTACCTGCATTACCAAGGAGTTCTACTTCTCAAATCCCATCTAGACCATCAATGGGGACATCTGGATCCACTCCTCTTGTTTTCGTGTCAAACGATGAACTCCTCTCCATGTTTGCATTAATGAAGGATCAAATACAGCAACAACAAGACACAAACCGAATGCTGATAAGAGAGATACAATCTCTCAAGACATCCTCAAGGAGGTCAACCGAAGACATGGGGACACCATTGCAACCCAGGGTGTTGGATTTGAATTCTGGCATCTCTGGGGGCATTTATCAAGGAGATTTTATCCCCATGAGCACCGGACTCTCTGCTCCTGAAACAACTACTACACCTAGGATGGTAACCACTAGGGATCCAGGATGTACACCTGGGCCATCCAAAGGATACAACAATAACGGTAACAATTTAAGTTCCAGTACTTTTACTGCTAATGTTGTTGCTTCTTTGCAGGATACAGGTAGAAGTCGATAACTAGCAAGGGAGCTACAAAAAATTACGGATATGGTATCAAGTGTACCAGGGATAGTACAGCCTATCCCCGAAGTATCCTCAGCATGTCATAGGGTGTCTCAGTTTGCACCTCTCATATGTGACGTAGAGATTCCAAAGCGGTTTCAAACTCCCAGCATGAAGCTCTATGATGGATCTACAGATCCTGAGGAGCATGTGGCTCAGTATAGGGAAAGGATGGAGATAATTCCAATTCCTGCCAATCTTAAGGAAGCATGCTTATGGAAAGGATTTGGTTCAACTCTCACTGGTCCAGCCTTGAAATGGCTCCTAAGTGTTCCTCCCTATTCAATTACTTCTTTTGCACATTCGATTAACATGTTTAATAATCAGTTTTCTTGTAGTCAAACGTTCGAACGTTTGACAAGTGATTTATACAGGGTGACTCAATCACAGGGGGAATCACTTAGAGAATTCATTACTAGGTTTGGAAAGTAAGCACTCGACATCCCGAACCTGGATGTCACAACGGAAGTACAAGCATTCAAGATGGGGCTGCAAAGAGATTCACCATTCTACCAAGAATTGGTGATGAACCCTTTTAGGAACTTGGATGAAGTCAGGAACAAGGCTCTAAGGTTCATCCGACTTGAGGATGACAAGAAAATTCAAGAAAGGATAGAGTCATCCTCAAGATATAACCATCCTAATCGAAAATCCACTCCGACATACGAACCGTTCAAGCATAAACCATATGCTAGACACGACAATAAAAAGGTCAATGTGGTGGAGGATGACGATGAGGATGAATGTCCTAAATTATCAGATTAATGTTTTTTTTTGTTGATGTAACAGGATTGATGTACGCCATGAAGGACTTCGGGTATAAAGCAAGATGGCCTAAGAAAGATAACAAGACAGGATGGAAGGACAAATCAAAGTGGTGTGCCTTCCACGAAGATTTCGGTCACATCACTGAAGATTGTATCACCTTGAGAAAGGAGATTGCATATCTTCTGAGCAAAGGTCATCTTAAGGATCTTCTGGGCAAGAAGAAACCAAGGATTCAGGATGACACCAACATCCCGGAAAGAGCAGCATCCCCACCTAAGGATGCTGGTATAATCAACCTCATTTCAGGAGGATCACACATTTGTGGGACCTTGTATTCAGCTGCTAAAAGGCACGCAAGAGAAACAAAGTCAGAAAAAGGAGAGAGACCCACAATGACTACTATCCTGGCAACCTCTAAAGTGATCAGCTTTGAGAAAGAAGATCAAGAGACTATCCTTGACCCTCATCATGATGGTTTAGTTATAACTTTATATATTGCTAATCACTTTGTTCGCAGGATTCTTGTAGATGGTGGAAGCTCAGTGAATATAATCCAGCTAGAAGCCCTCAAAAGAATGAACATCCCTGAATCTGAAATAGTTTCATGATCGTCAGTCCTGGTGGGCTAAAGTGGAGAAACTAAGAGTACAGTGGGCGACAACAAGCTACCAATATATGTAGAGGGAGTGAATTCTATCCAGAGATTCCGTGTGATAGATTCCTTATCCTGCTATAATGTCATCTTGGGGAGACCCTGGATACATGACAAGAAGGCAGTCTCTTCAACATATCACCAGTGTATAAAGTTACCTACACCATGGAGAGTTGTTAAAGTCAACATCGATCAATAGGAAGCCAAGGATTGCTATACTACATCAATGAAGGCTTCATCACGATAAGCATAGCAATTACAAAAATATGCACAGTGCCATCCTCAGGATGTCAAAGCACACCCTGACCAGGATGTAAAAGTCGTCTGCCTTGACGATAATAACAAGGATATCACTGTGCAGATTGGTAAGAATATTCCTCATAATATTGAACAATCACTAATTTCATTTCTTAAATACAGGATGTCTACCTTTGCATGGAAGCATGATGATATGACTGGCATCTCTAAGGATGTCATTACCCACAAACTTGGGATTGATAAGAGTTCAAACCTATCAAGCAGAAACGAAGAAAGTTTACACCGGAAAGAAATGTCATTATACAAGAAGAGGTGGACAGGTTGCTCAAATCCAAGATGATAAGGGAAGTAAAATTCCAAAGATGGATGGCAAACGTGTAGTGGTACAGAAGAAAAATGGGAAATGTAGAGTATGTGTAGACTACACAGACCTCAACAAAGCCTGTCCTAAGGACCCATTTCCACTGCCACATATAGATTCAATGGTGGATGCTACAGTAGGCCACAAGATGCTGACATTCATGGATGCATCCTCAGGATTCCAACAAATCCAAAGGGAACTAGATGACCAAAATGATACGGCATTCATGACCCCATCAGGTATATATTGGTATATAGCTATGCCATTTGGACTAAAAAATGCAGGTGCAACCTACCAAAGGCTAGTAAACATGATGTTCAAGGAAAAGATTGGGTACACGATGGAAGTCTATATTGATGACATGGTGGTGAAATCCAAGAAAGCAGAAGATCATATTAGGGATTTCAAAGAAGCCTTTGACATCCTGGATGCCTATAATATGAAGTTAAACCCAGCAAAATTTAATTTTGGAGTTGGTGTTGGAAAGTTTCTTGGATATTTAGTAACCAAAAGAGGGATTGAAGCCAGTCCCGAACAAATAAAGGCCATCCTTGATCTTAAATCCCTAAGAAATATCAAGGATGTACAAAGGTTAACTGGCAGGATAGCAGCTTTGAAGAGATTCGTGTCAAAATCCTTAGTGAAATGCAAGGAGTTCTATGACATCCTGAAAAAGAATAGTAAATTCGACTGGGGACAGAAGCATGAGTAAGCATTGAAGAAGCTGAAGGAATATGTTGCAGCAGCTCCACTCCTGATGAAACCTGAGGATGGAGAACCTCTCATGTTATACCTTGTAGTTTCTGGAAATGCAATAAGTGCAGTCTTGGTAAGAGACTTCAAAGGGCAACAACATCCTGTCTACTATGTAACTAAAACTCTATTAGATGCTGAAACCAGGTATTCACATCTTGAAAAACTCGTTTTAGCTTTAATAATTGCATCTACCAAGTTAAGGCATTATTTTGAAACACATAGGATACATGTTCAAACTAATTACCCTATTAAAAATGTATTTAGAAAACCATAAATGTCAGGTAGAATGGCAAAATGGTCAGTAAAATTAAGTGCCTTTGACTTGGTATATGAGCCTAAAAATGCAATCAAATCACAGGCTCTAGCAGATTTTGTGGCTGATTTCAGTAGTGACATCCTGAGTGAAGTAGAGTCTGAAGTTCAACAATTAAATAAAAATTTAGAAAAATGGACTTTATATATTGATGGTGCTTCAAATGCAAAAGGCACAGGTTTAGGAATACTACTAAAATCGCCACAAGGGGATAAAATATCCCATGCTATTAGATGTGCATTTCAGAAAACCAATAATGAGGCAGAATATGAAGCTCTCATTGTTGGTCTACAACTTGCTAAAGATATGCATGTTGTTAATATTGAAGTATTTGTTGATTCTTTGTTAATATTGAAGTATTTGTTGATTCTTTGTTGATTACTAACCATTTAATGGATCTTATGCAGTAAAGGGTCAAAAATTACTAACCATTCTTTGTTGATTACTTCTTTTGTAGAATTTTCACTAACATAGGTACCTAGGGAAGAAAATGCTGAACCTGATGCCTTAGCAAATCTGGGATCCTCCTTAAATCTACCTGAAGGATCTAAGATTCCCATCATCCACACCCTGAAACCAGCAATCGAAGAGTGGCATCCTAAGGATAAAACAGTACATCCCGAGGCTATCACTGTTTTAACCACTCAGGTTCAAGACGAATCATCTTGGATGACTCCTATAATAAAATATGTACAAGAAGATGTCATTCTTGAAGAAGAAAATGCAAAGGCTTTCAGGATGAAGGTATCAAAATTTACTATCATAGATAATATTTTGTATAGAAAATCTCTTGCAGGTCCATATTTGAGGTGTCTCAATAAAGAAGAAACAAATGAAGTACTCAAGGATATCCACGAAGGAGATTGTGGGAACCACACAGGAGGAAGATCTCTCTACTCAAAGACCTTAAGGACAGGATACTACTGGCCAACTATGAAGAAGGATGCCTTGCTATATGTCACACCACGACAACGGCGGAAACACGTGGTGCGACGGTTCAAAAGCATAAAGTCAAGGTTATTGCTAAACACAAGTAATTTAAGAAAATGGGTCATTTATTATGACGTCAATCTGTTTCAAACATTACACAAAAGTAAATTGTTTTTAAATTAATCATAGAGGTTTCTCATATATATCCCAAATGCCTTGGGAAATAAAAGTGAAACCCCGCAAAAGTTCGACGTCGCATTGGAGATTCTCCGACCCAGCTCGCCTGATCCTTCTTCATCTAGTTACCTGAAAGATATGTTTTAAAAGTTTCGTCAATATAAATATATTGGTGAGTTCACAGGTTTTCAGTTTCTAAAACTTGAATACTTGGGAATACCATGTTATGACAATATATAGGAGTTGCAAATTCCTATAAATCTACTTGAGACTATAATCAAACCAAGACGTATATAAATAAAATGCCCCGCTCCAAGTCGTTGCTCGGTTTCCCACGACTTAAGTTCAGAATATTTGCACCCCAGGCATAACCTAATGCATAATCGACGCTATCGATTAGGGGTGGGCCTTGTCAGGCACCAATAGTACTATTCGAATATTCCTCCGGTTTCAATCTCCGAATAAATGATTATAGAGGCGAGGACTCAACCCCGAGTGGCGGTCACACCTCAAGTAATAAACCCGTCAAACATTTCCCCTAACATATCTTTCCCCCGAAAACGTAAAAATAGTTTAAAATGGGGCCGTGAAACTCACCTGAAACTGCGTCTGGCTCAAAAGGTAGATAGCAAGTGGGTGGTTTCGCACCTACAAACGTCCTAGACGTATAAGTCACTATTCCTATAGTGCATGTGCCTTGGCAAGTTGTACACCCAACTCCCGACCACAAGTTGTTCCAAATCCCGTTTAATTAAGCGCGTATCCTAGGTTTTGTTGGCGTTACATTACCCTTTGTGTTACAAGTTACATATTACTCTTGTTAATATTTCCTTAACTTGTATTTTATTATCATCGACTCGACGTCACTTAACATATAATTATTTTCCCATTTAAATAATTATACTTAAGATCGCATCGCTCGATATAATATATATTTCAACACTCGACCCGACTCACTTTGCCGCACATTTGTTTTCCCATTTAAACAAATATACTAAGATCTTGTCGTTCGATTGTATATTCTTAACGTCCCATTTCAACTCACCATACCGTATATTTATTTTCCCATTCAAATAAATATACTAGGATTTCGTTGGTACGGCATACACATATATATATCTTTGTCTTCTCGTCGCGGCTTTCCTTCCCACATATCTACTTTCCCATTAAGTAGATATACTAGAATTTTGCCGAGACGAGCGTACATATATATATAAATGTGCAATTTTTCTCGTTAAGTATATACGTTTGTTTAACGTCTTATTTGTTTATGTCATGTGTTTCTCCCACGAATAATTCCTTTAACACTTAGGAAAGCGTTTATTAGTTTTCACCCAATGTATATATATATTTTACTTCTTAAAATATATATTTTTCTTATCTTGCCGCAATGGCATTTTTCTCATGTTTTGTCCGTGTACGGTTCGTTAACGCGTCTTAGTTCGATATCTTAACTCGATTAGTTAATTTTCCCAAGTTTTTCCCAACATGTGTTTTATAGAAATATTATCCATATTTCTTCCTATTTTCACATGTTACTTGGATGGTTTAAAATACTTATGTATTTTTAACCCAACTTGTTAACTTAACTACAAAAATGTTTCCAACACTTTTATATTCCCATTTATATAAAAGTATTCATTTTTGTATAAGTCTTCCAAGTTTGTTTAATATTTTTATAAAATCTCTATTTTATAAAAATCCTTATGTTAAAACCCTTTATATTTTTATAACTTTCAAAAATACACTTTTATACCAAATACCCAAGTATTTCTACTAGTATTTACAAAAATCATCCTTAGACTTTATTACTTACATTTTTGACACCAAACTTTCCATACTTGTATTTTTGGACTAATAGTTTCTAAAATATCCATTTTAGTCCTCTAACTTTCAAAGTTACAACTTTAGTCCCTTAACTTCCAAAAGTTGCATTTTTCTATTCTAACTTCCAAAGTTAACATTTTTCACTCAAAATAGTAGACTTTGAAGATCCAACTTTTTATTGGTAAGTTATTTTTGTATCAAAACACTTATGTTAGTCTTGTATTTCATATGGAAGACTACTTATGTGTGTATTTTATGTATTTGTCCATTTTAACAAAATATCATTCATCTAAGTAAGCTAACTTTAATTTTACATCTTCTTCATTTATGAACTTCTAATATGTTTTACCACATATTATACCATGTAAGATCATAATAAGATGATTTAAAGTTACTTTTAACATATTCAAGTTCATTCCATAATTTTTAACCAAAACATCATCCTACTTAGCTTTAAATGTAAACTTTACATATTTTTAAGATTATATCTCCATCATCATCAAATCCATGATTTATTTTCATATCTTTAATCTTCCATTTTACACATGTAAAACCTATTAAAGATTATGTTCAAAACCACTTTTTAAACCCTTCATGTACAACTTGCTACTAGGAACACATACATGAACAATAATAATCAAAAACAAGATTAAGAATGCTTACTACTAGCACAAGGCTAGGGAAGACAAAAACCTTGGATTTGAGAGGGGTTTAGTGTGTTCTTCCAAGTGGTTTAGCTCCAAGCTCTTGAAACACACAATGGGGGTTTGGATGATGGATTGTTTAGGAGTAATTTGGAAGTGTTAAACTTGAAGAACAATGTGTGTGTGTGTATGGATACCCACGGCCACAAGAAGGAAGAAGAAAGAAGTGTTTTGCTTTGTTATTCAATCTCCTAACACATGTTATTTATACCCTTATCACATGTAATCTTCCATGGATCTTGTGATTATTACTAAAGATATGAGAGATTTATGAAGTACAAAAATTGATCTTGGATGGGTGTGGGAAGGTGATGATGGCCGTAGGTTTTTAGAAAGGGGAAGGAGGTTGCTTGTAAGTCTTTGGTAAATCCTTATGATCACACATGATCTTTATACAAGACTTAACCATGCATGTGTATGCTCTTAGACCATGATTACTTGCAATGTTTTGGCTTATTAAGGCCTAGGGCCGAAAATTATACAAGGGAGGGGACAAGAGGGTGGTTACTTTTGTACTCCATGTCTTACACCTTTTGTCTCATGTTTAAGCATGCTTTACCTAAGCTTTTAGATTATAATTATCAACACATGGCATGGACACCACAAGGCCACCTAGGCCGGCCCTTTGATGGGTTTGGTGGGGTCCACAACTTCAAATATTTACCCATTGTTTGTTATGTTTACATCCCCCGTCGTTCGGGTGTCGTTCGGGTATTTTTCGGGTTTTAATCACGCGTTATCCGGACATTAAAAATACCTTTAATAACCCTTAAATATAGTCTATTTTAAGCGTTGATTGGTTATTTAGGCCTTTGCCGGGTGAAATTATGAGTTATACGCGTATCGGGTGCGGTACGCGCATTTTATTCGTTGCCGGGAGATTTGTACAAGACGTTTTCATTTATGGTTTTGGAGTTCCAAAACTCATTATATCTTATGAAAATACCCTTTATTTTATATCCTGGGTGTCCGGGATCCGTTTCGTTTATTTAATTATTACCGGGTAATTGCCAACGTCTATACCGGATAGCTTATTTACACATGATCCAATCATGCTTTACCATTAAACGTATGCATTCCTATGCACTATTTGGAAATTGCTATCTCCTAAGGCCTTGATAATTAAATCACACATAATTGCATTTAATTACGTTAATCATATATTAATTAATTTGTACGGAATTACCTTATTTTTGCCGGTTGTTACATTCTCCCCCCGTTAAGAGAATTCCGTCCCGGAATTCACTTCGAGTTCTCCGGTACAGGTGTCTTCTCGAATAGGGCGGGGTATTTTTGCTTCATCCGGTCCAGCCTTTCCCACGTGAACTCCGGTCCATGCTTGGCATTCCAGCGCACTTTGACCAATCTGATCTTGCTGCGCCTTAGTTTTTGGACCTTCCAATCGGTTACCTCGATTGGTTCTTCAACAAAATGTAACTTGTCGTCAATCTGGATTTCTTCAGCAGGGATAATGAGAGTTTCGTCGGATAGGCACTTTTTCAAGTTCGACACATGAAACGTGTCGTGTATTCCACTAAGCTCTTGAGGCAACTCGAGCTTGTATGCCACTGTGCCTACCCTGGACAAGACTTTGAATGGTCCAATATATCGCGGGTTCAGCTTTTCACGCTTCCCAAAGCGCGCGACACCTTTCCAAGGTGACACTTTCAGTAGGACCCTGTCTCCGACTTGAAACTCTAAAGGCTTTCGCCTCATATCAGCATAGCTTTTCTGGCGGTCCCGGGCCGCTTTGAGGCGTTCCTTTATCAAAAAGACCTTATCCGTGGTCTCTTGAACAATTTCGGGCCAGGTGAGTTGTTTTTCTCCAACTTCCGCCCAACATAATGGCGATCGGCACTTGCGTCCATATAGAGCTTCAAACGGTGCGGCTTGAATGCTCGTATGATAACTGTTGTTATAAGAAAATTCTACCAATGGCAAGTGCGTATCCCAATTACCTCCGAAATCTATCGCGCATGCCCGTAACATATCTTCCAAGGTCTGGATGGTTCGTTCACTTTGACCATCCGTTTGGGGGTGATAGGCGGTGCTCATGTCGAGGCGAGTACCGAGGGCTTCATTTAAACTTTCCCAAAATCTTGACGTGAAACGACTATCTCGATCGGAGATGATAGAAACAGGTACACCGTGTTTAGATACCACTTCCTTAATATACAGACGGGTTAGTTTCTCCAACTTGTCCGTCTCGCGAATCGGAAGGAAGTGTGCGGATTTCGTCAATCGATCTACGATTACCCAGATCGTGTCATGACCGCTTGTTGTCTTGGGTAACTTGGTAATGAAATCCATGGTGATTCGTTCCCATTTCCATTCCGGTATTTCCGGTTGCTGGAGCAAACCGGAAGGTCTCTGGTGCTCAGCCTTGACCTTTGCGCAAGTCAAACATCGCGCAACATAGGCTGCTATATCCCTTTTGAAATTCGGCCACCAATAAAGTTCCTTCAAATCGTGGAACATCTTGTCTGCACCCGGGTGAACCGAATATCTAGAACTGTGAGCTTCGGCCAATACTAGCTCACGCAATCCACCATATACTGGAACCCAAATTCTATTCGTGAAATACAGTGTCTGGTCCGCTTTTGGTTCTAGTGAAACAACCATCTTTCGTAACCTTTCACCCCTGACATTCTCGGGTTTAAGGGCGTTAACTTGAGCTTCACGAATTCGTTCAGTCATATTCGTGTGGATAGTCAAACCCAAAGCTCGAACACGCAACGGCTTAACCCGTTCCTTGCGACTCAAGGCGTCAGCTACGACGTTCGCCTTACCGGGATGGTACTTTATCTCACAATCGTAATCGTTTAATAATTCAACCCATCGCCGTTGTCGCATATTCAAATCCTTCTGATCAAAGATGTGTTGCAAACTCTTGTGATCAGTGAAAATCGTGCACTTGGTTCCGTACAAATAGTGCCTCCATATCTTGAGAACGAACACCACTGCACCTAATTCCAAATCGTGTGTAGTGTAGTTCTTCTCATGGATTTTCAGTTGCCTGGAAGCATATGCTATTACTTTTTCTCGCTGCATCAATACACAACCCAAACCTTGATGCGAGGCATCGCAGTAAACCACAAAATCTTCCGTTCCGTCTGGAAGTGACAGTATCGGAGCGCCACACAACTTATCTTTCAATAATTGGAATGCTGCCTCTTGCTTTTCTGTCCACTCGAATTTCTTATCCTTTTGGGTTAACATAGTTAAAGCTTGTGCTACCTGTGAAAAGTTCTCGATGAACCTTCTGTAATAACCCGCAAGGCCTAGAAATTGTCGCACTTCAGTGGGGGTTCGAGGGGCTCCCCAATTTTTAATTGCCTCGATCTTGGCGGGATCGACGTGTATGCCCTTCTCGTTTACCACGTGGCCTAAAAAGTGAACTCCCCGAATCCAAAAGTCACATTTCGAGAATTTAGCATAGAGCTTCTCTTTGCGTAATACTTCAAGAATTAACCGAAGGTGATTCTCGTGGTCTTCTTTCGTACGTGAATAGATCAAAATATCGTCAATGAAGACAATGACGAATTTGTCCAGGTATGGCTTGCATACGCGGTTCATTAGATCCATGAAGACCGCTGGTGCGTTGGTCAAGCCGAACGGCATTACCAAAAATTCATAGTGTCCATACCGGGTTCTGAAGGCCGTTTTTGGTACATCTTCTTCTTGTATACGCAACTGGTGATAGCCTGACCTCAAATCGATCTTGGAGTAATAGCTGGAACCTTGGAGCTGATCAAATAAATCGTCGATCCTGGGGAGAGGATAGCGATTCTTGATGGTTAGCTTGTTCAGCTCTCGATAGTCGATGCACATGCGAAATGTGCCATCCTTCTTCTTCACAAATAAGACGGGAGCTCCCCAAGGTGAGAAACTCGGTCTTATAAAACCTTTGTCCAATAATTATTGTAGCTGGCTGGACAGTTCCTGCATCTCTGATGGAGCTAGGCGGTATGGCGATCGCGCCACAGGAGCTGCTCCGGGAACGAGATCGATGCGGAACTCGACTTGTCGAGGTGGCGGTAACCCCGGCAAATCTTCTGGAAATACATCCGGAAAATCTCTGGCGACTGGAATGTCTTCCAACTTTCGCTCGTCGGCCTTCTTGTCCACTACGTGTGCCAAGAACGCGACAAGCCCTTTTCTTAGACACTTACGAGCCTTCATGCTCGAAATAATCCTTAGTGGCGTCCCGTGTCTTTCTCCTTGAATTGAGAGAGTTTCACCGCTTGCGAGGGGAACTTGAATAACTTTATCGTTGAAAACCACAATGGCACGGTGCGCGGACAACCAATCCATGCCGACAACGATGTCAAAACTTCCCAATACGACCGGCAATAGATCAATCCCAAACTCGTGCCCACAGAGTTCTAACTTACAATCTTTTGCTACCTCTCTCGTTTCAATAGTTTTACCATTTGCCAGTTCTATAGTGTAGGGTGTATCTAGTTTGCTAGTTTTTAAACCAAGTAGTCTTTTAAACTCAATGGATACGAAGCTAAAGTCAGCACCGGTATCAAATAATACAGAGGCATAATGACCATTTAGAGGAAACGTACCAGTGACCACAGTGGGGTCTTGCCGTGCATCACCGGCTCCAATCACAAATGCCCGGCCGCGGGCCTGGTTGTTGATCTTGGGGCAATCCTTCTTCCAATGATCTAATGACCCACATGCAAAGCATGGTCTAGCCCCTCCATTCTTTGGTGCTCCAGAACGGCACTCTTCAGTCTTGTGCCCGGTGCGGTGGCACTTCCCACAAGTTAATCCATTGTTTCTCCCCTGATTCCCCTGCTTGTTACCGTTACCACGTCCCGTGGCGACATATCCCTTTCCCTTCTTGTTCGAGCTACCCGACGCTCGGTCCCTTTTTCCTTCATCCCTTTTTCTTTTCCCAAACCTCGGCCTGTTACCCTGATCATTAGTCACAACAGCTGAACTTGATCCCTGGTTCTTGGCCTCAACACTGCTTGCCTCAGAAATTTTTAACCCTGAAACTTGGCGGATTAGGGTACCCATGCGGATAGCATCCTCAGTGAGACTTAGTGCCAGATCAATTGCCTCGCGCATGGTCGTGGGCTTGGAAGAGGTGACCATGCTGCGAATCTGTGGTGCTAATCCGAATAAGTAACGTTCCACCTTGTTCATTTCCGGTGTAACCAGACGAGGTACTAATCGTGCGAGATCGTGAAATCTAGACGTATACCCAGCAACGTCTGCTCCTACCATGGTGAGGTTCCAGAACTCGGTTTCCAATTTCTGCACTTCGCTTGCTGGGCGGTATTCGGCAGTCATAAGTTCCTTCAGTGCTGCCCATGATAGAGAGTATGCAACATCATCTCCAAGAGACTGTACTTGGCCATTCCACCAAGTTAGTGCCTGATCTAAGAACAGGTTGGTGGCGTACATGACAGACTGTCGAGGGGTACACCCGCTGATGCGGATAACTGCCTCGGCCTTTTCAAACCATTTGACCAGGCCTATGGAACCTTCAGTGCCGTTGAAGTTTATCGGCTTGCAGTCCAAGAACGCCTTGAAAGTGCAGCCGCGCTCTCCCGAGGCTGTCCCTGTAATAGTGATGTAGTATGTTATTATGGAATAGGAGTTTTTGAAATATTCTCCCATTACTTTTTCATTTATTCTTAAACCTCTTACCAGTGGGGGAGGTCTCTCTTCGCTCGCTCCCTGTCCTGTCATGGGAGTGTTCAGAGCGTGCGGCTTCATGCTCAGCGATGGCGCGAGCTATGCGTTCAGATATCATGGTTTCGAGCTCGGCCGGTGTTGCGGGCAGTCCGTCTGCTCCGCTATTGCTTCTAGTGGCCGGTGCCATTTTTCTTCAATAATAATTATCAAAGGTTAATTTGGCAAACATTTATACAATACAGAGCATAAATAACAAACCAAAGCATGAACACAATAATCAACACCATGTCATCACACAACATACCAACACATCATACAAAAATAAATAGTAATCAACACAACATCACCACACAAATACACAAACCACAACATATGGAGTAAGCAATAATAATCATAGACAACAACATATTTCACAATAATAATAAGATTTTTCATTAATTTCAATAATACTAGTACAATGCTTGTTCATAATACAAAATGGAGAATACATTTCTCATACAATACATTGCTTTTTGAAATAAATAAAACATCATATCAAATGCCGTAATGTCCGTACGGCTAGGCAAAATGCAGACGAGTGTCATAACCCGTGCTGTACTACCATACTGCTGCTAATATGTACATAAGCTGGTGGGTCTTCTGTGCATCCCCGATACATCCTACTGTGGCGGTGGCGGTGGATACTGGTACTGCGGCGCGTGCGTACTGATCGTCATACTGATCTTCATGATACGCTCGTACAAGAAATGTCGATGCGCAAAGTGCGCATCCCCTGTGATACCGCACTGAGCGTCCAGGCTCAGCAACTCCTCCGCGTAATGCTCCAAAGCATCCCGCGCATCTATCATCCTTGTCCACATCAGACGTGTCTGATGCTCCACCTGTGTTACGGTGCGCTGCACCGTATCTGCGAGAGTCTGAAAGTCCCGCTCTAGAGTGATGGCAGTGGACCATGCTGGTCCAGACAAGGGTGTCGTCCTGGGTGGCTGGGATGGTCCGGGTATATCTGGGTGTGTGGATGGGAAGGGCCCGAAGGGGGCTGGGATCGGTATGTGTGGCAGTAATGGGGCGAAACCTGGTGGCCTGATGGAAAAGTGGGGTGGCATCATATAAGGGTCCCCTGCACCTAGAGGGTATGGTGCGGGTGTCATGCTGGGAATGGTGGGGATGGGTAAAGTCATGGCTACTGGGGGTGGTGGCATAGGCTCGGCTAGTGGGGCTACTAACGGCTCCGAAACAGTGGCCCACTCTGGGGTGGACACCACTACAGGGGGTGTGGGAGGGCTCGCAGTGGCGAATGCCTCCATGCCTGCCCTTTGTAGCTCAGAGCTACGGGCGGGACTACCCTCAAGTACAAGCGCTGCTGGGGCTGGCTCCTCCTGGGGTATGGGCTCGAGTGGGGCTGGTGGGGCTACGGGGTCGGCTGGGGCGTCCTCTAGCATTGGAGCCACTGGCTCCTCCTGGTCAGCCGGAATCTCGGGCACCAACATGTGCTCCACCGATCCTACAGACTCGTCGTCAGAATCATCGGATATCCACCCGTTCCTCCCACGGGCGATAGGCAGGAGTCTCATGCCTGCAGTAGGGGTGTCAATCGTGTCGGGTTGATGGGTTGCGGGTTTATGGGTTGCGGGTTGGCGGGTTGATGGGTTGAAATGTGCAACCCGAACCCGACCCATATTATTATTCGTGTCAAATATTTCAACCCTAACCCAACCCACATAAAATCCGGGTCAACCCGATGACGACCCGTTTAACCCATATTTTTAAATGAGTAATACATGTTCATGAGTTATAAGCGGGTTGTTGGGTTATAAGCGGGTTATCAATAAAATGTTTAATGGTAAGTATATAATTGTGAAATAAATAATACAGTGTGCCAAAAATAACACAATTATAACTAACCATGTACATAGAAACGGAAAAACAAAAACAAAAATATAATATATATTTTTTCTAAATACTTAAACGGGTTAACGGGTCAACCCATTTTATATATGTGTCAACCCGAACCCGACCCATTTGTTTAAACGGGTCGTGTTAGTTGACCCGAACCCAACCCGTTTTTTAAACGGGTCGTGTTAGTTGACCCAAATCTAATTTTTTTCGTGTCGGGTTCGGGTTTGGTTTTCGGGTTGTGTCAATAATTGCCGCCCCTACCTGCAGGTACGTGGATGTGGGGTAAGGGTGCTGGCTCGTGCTCCACGTGAGCCTGTCGGTCGAATGGAGACTCTGCCGCATCCGACTGGGCTGGAACTGGTCGCGACGGACCGGCACAGCCGTCAGGGAAGTCCCTGATGGCTCGAATGGGGTGTACGGCCACAGGTGCGGCCGGTACAATGGGCAGTGGCGCGTCAATCACGGCCGGTGCCCAGTGGGGGTCCTCGCTGGGGTCTGTCTCATCTGAGCTATCGTCGCCTGCTCCGTCGGCGGCGACGCCCATCTCTACGTCCTCATCTCCCGAGGAGAGCACTACCAACTCTATTGGCTCTGGTGGTGGTGCTGGGATGATCTGTAAGCTACTGTCATAGCTCGGCGCGATACTTCCTGCGTTCGACATTCCTGGCAAAAGAACCGTACATATATATATGATTTATTTAAATTAGACAGTTATGGCGTACTCTATAGTAACCTTCCTAACTTCTAATTTTCACGTTACAGCATAACAATACCCATGGCTGGCTTGGTCGGAATCTCCTCATGCCCAATGCTTCTTGAAAATTACTTTTGTGTCTTTCTATATTTTTCTTTTTGAAAACTTTATTATTTGAACCAAATCCGGTTATAGTCTAGTTTTTTTACAGAAAATACTCTAGTTCGCTATAACCTTGGCTCTGATACCACGTTCTGTCACACCACGACAACGGCGGAAACACGTGGCGCGACGGTTCAAAAGCATAAAGTCAAGGTTATTGTTAAACACAAGTAATTTAAGAAAATGGGTCATTTATTATGACGTCAATCTGTTTCAAACATTACACAAAAGTAAATTGTTTTTGAATTAATCATAGAGGTTTCTCATATATATCCCAAATGCCTTGGGAAATAAAAGTGAAACCCCGCAAAAGTTCGACGTCGCATTGGAGATTCTCCGACCCAGCTCGCCTGATCCTTCTTCATCTAGTTACCTGAAAGATATGTTTTAAAAGTTTCGTCAATATAAATATATTGGTGAGTTCACAGGTTTTCAGTTTCTAAAACTTGAATACTTGGGAATACCATGTTATGACAATATATAGGAGTTGCAAATTCCTATAAATCTACTTGAGACTATAATCAAACCAAGACGTATATAAATAAAATGCCCCGCTCCAAGTCGTTGCTCGGTTTCCCACGACTTAAGTTCAGAATATTTGCACCCCAGGCATAACCTAATGCATAATCGACGCTATCGATTAGGGGTGGGCCTTGTCAGGCACCAATAGTACTATTCGAATATTCCTCCGGTTTCAATCTCCGAATAAATGATTATAGAGGCGAGGACTCAACCCCGAGTGGCGGTCACACCTCAAGTAATAAACCGTCAAACATTTCCCCTAACATATCTTTCCCCCGAAAACGTAAAAATAGTTTAAAATGGGGCCGTGAAACTCACCTGAAACTGCGTCTGGCTCAAAAGGTAGATAGCAAGTGGGTGGTTTCGCACCTACAAACGTCCTAGACGTATAAGTCACTATTCCTATAGTGCATGTGCCTTGGCAAGTTGTACACCCAACTCCCGACCACAAGTTGTTCCAAATCCCGTTTAATTAAGCGCGTATCCTAGGTTTTGTTGGCGTTACATTACCCTTTGTGTTACAAGTTACATATTACTCTTGTTAATATTTCCTTAACTTGTATTTTATTATCATCGACTCGACGTCACTTAACATATAATTATTTTCCCATTTAAATAATTATACTTAAGATCGCATCGCTCGATATAATATATATTTCAACACTCGACCCGACTCACTTTGCCGCACATTTGTTTTCCCATTTAAACAAATATACTAAGATCTTGTCGTTCGATTGTATATTCTTAACGTCCCATTTCAACTCACCATACCGTATATTTATTTTCCCATTCAAATAAATATACTAGGATTTCGTTGGTACGGCATACACATATATATATCTTTGTCTTCTCGTCGCGGCTTTCCTTCCCACATATCTACTTTCCCATTAAGTAGATATACTAGAATTTTGCCGAGACGAGCGTACATATATATATAAATGTGTAATTTTTCTCGTTAAGTATATACGTTTGTTTAACGTCTTATTTGTTTATGTCATGTGTTTCTCCCACGAATAATTCCTTTAACACTTAGGAAAGCGTTTATTAGTTTTCACCCAATGTATATATATATTTTACTTCTTAAAATATATATTTTTCTTATCTTGCCGCAATGGCATTTTTCTCATGTTTTGTCCGTGTACGGTTCGTTAACGCGTCTTAGTTCGATATCTTAACTCGATTAGTTAATTTTCCCAAGTTTTTCCCAACATGTGTTTTATAGAAATATTATCCATATTTCTTCCTATTTTCACATGTTACTTGGATGGTTTAAAATACTTATGTATTTTTAACCCAACTTGTTAACTTAACTACAAAAATGTTTCCAACACTTTTATATTCCCATTTATATAAAAGTATTCATTTTTGTATAAGTCTTCCAAGTTTGTTTAATATTTTTATAAAATCTCTATTTTATAAAAATCCTTATGTTAAAACCCTTTATATTTTTATAACTTTCAAAAATACACTTTTATACCAAATACCCAAGTATTTCTACTAGTATTTACAAAAATCATCCTTAGACTTTATTACTTACATTTTTGACACCAAACTTTCCATACTTGTATTTTTGGACTAATAGTTTCTAAAATATCCATTTTAGTCCTCTAACTTTCAAAGTTACAACTTTAGTCCCTTAACTTCCAAAAGTTGCATTTTTCTATTCTAACTTCCAAAGTTAACATTTTTCACTCAAAATAGTAGACTTTGAAGATCCAACTTTTTATTGGTAAGTTATTTTTGTATCAAAACACTTATGTTAGTCTTGTATTTCATATGGAAGACTACTTATGTGTGTGTTTTATGTATTTGTCCATTTTAACAAAATATCATTCATCTAAGTAAGCTAACTTTAATTTTACATCTTCTTCATTTATGAACTTCTAATATGTTTTACCACATATTATACCATGTAAGATCATAATAAGATGATTTAAAGTTACTTTTAACATATTCAAGTTCATTCCATAATTTTTAACCAAAACATCATCCTACTTAGCTTTAAATGTAAACTTTACATATTTTTAAGATTATATCTCCATCATCATCAAATCCATGATTTATTTTCATATCTTTAATCTTCCATTTTACACATGTAAAACCTATTAAAGATTATGTTCAAAACCACTTTTTAAACCCTTCATGTACAACTTGCTACTAGGAACACATACATGAACAATAATAATCAAAAACAAGATTAAGAATGCTTACTACTAGCACAAGGCTAGGGAAGACAAAAACCTTGGATTTGAGAGGGGTTTAGTGTGTTCTTCCAAGTGGTTTAGCTCCAAGCTCTTGAAACACACAATGGGGGTTTGGATGATGGATTGTTTAGGAGTAATTTGGAAGTGTTAAACTTGAAGAACAATGTGTGTGTGTGTATGGATACCCACGGCCACAAGAAGGAAGAAGAAAGAAGTGTTTTGCTTTGTTATTCAATCTCCTAACACATGTTATTTATACCCTTATCACATGTAATCTTCCATGGATCTTGTGATTATTACTAAAGATATGAGAGATTTATGAAGTACAAAAATTGATCTTGGATGGGTGTGGGAAGGTGATGATGGCCGTAGGTTTTTAGAAAGGGGAAGGAGGTTGCTTGTAAGTCTTTGGTAAATCCTTATGATCACACATGATCTTTATACAAGACTTAACCATGCATGTGTATGCTCTTAGACCATGATTACTTGCAATGTTTTGGCTTATTAAGGCCTAGGGCCGAAAATTATACAAGGGAGGGGACAAGAGGGTGGTTACTTTTGTACTCCATGTCTTACACCTTTTGTCTCATGTTTAAGCATGCTTTACCTAAGCTTTTAGATTATAATTATCAACACATGGCATGGACACCACAAGGCCACCTAGGCCGGCCCCTTTGATGGGTTTGGTGGGGTCCACAACTTCAAATATTTACCCATTGTTTGTTATGTTTACATCCCCCGTCGTTCGGGTGTCGTTCGGGTATTTTTCGGGTTTTAATCACGCGTTATCCGGACATTAAAAATACCTTTAATAACCCTTAAATATAGTCTATTTTAAGCGTTGATTGGTTATTTAGGCCTTTGCCGGGTGAAATTATGAGTTATACGCGTATCGGGTGCGGTACGCGCATTTTATTCGTTGCGGGAGATTTGTACAAGACGTTTTCATTTATGGTTTTGGAGTTCCAAAACTCATTATATCTTATGAAAATACCCTTTATTTTATATCCTGGGTGTCCGGGATCCGTTTCGTTTATTTAATTATTACCGGGTAATTGCCAACGTCTATACCGGATAGCTTATTTACACATGATCCAATCATGCTTTACCATTAAACGTATGCATTCCTATGCACTATTTGGAAATTGCTATCTCCTAAGGCCTTGATAATTAAATCACACATAATTGCATTTAATTACGTTAATCATATATTAATTAATTTGTACGGAATTACCTTATTTTTGCCGGTTGTTACACTATATTCTCAAAAGTGTGATCCATGTCAGAGACATAGCAACATACTTCATCAGCTTGCTGAACCACTACATCCAATTATTTCACCATGGCCTTTCATGAAATGGGGGATGAATATAGTAGGAAAATTACCCATAGCTCCTGGGGGAAAGGTGTTCATGTTGGTAATGACTGATTACTTCTCAAAATCGATCGAAGTTGAAGCATTCGTACAAGTCAGGGACAAAGAAGAAGTGTCATTCATCAAGAGGAATATCCTAACAAGATTTGGAGTGCCAGCTGAAATCATTTGTGACAACGGTTCTCTATTCATTAGCAAAAGGACGACTGACTTTTGTGACAGCTGGGAATCAAGATGATAACTTCAACACTAGTCCATCCTCAGGCTAATGGACACGCAGAATCCTCAAATAAAATCATTGTCAACAACCTAAAGAAAAAGCTTGGGGAAAAGAAAGGAAAATGGGCAGAGGAACTTCCATTTGTACTTTGGGCTGATAGGACTACTTCTAAGAATGCAACTGGTCAAACAACTTTCTCCTTGGTCTTTGGAACGGATGCAATGCTACCTGCAGAGATGGTCATGCCTACAGCCAGAAGACATCTTCAGGATGCAACTACTAACTCGGAAGCATTATTGCAGGATCTGGAAGCTGTGGATGAACTTAGGGATGCTGCTAAATTAAGGATGGCTGCTCATCAACAAAGGATTGCTAAAGCTTACAACAAAAATATAAGGATAAGGAGATTTCAAGAAGGAGATTTGGTACTAAGGAAACCCTTTCAAAATACAACAAAACCAAGTGATGGCAAGCTAGCTCCTAAATGGGAAGGACCATACTTAATAGATTCCGAAGCTGGCAAAGGAGCCTATTGGCTATCGACTATGGAAGGAGAAATTCTAACAAGAGCATGGAATGCAATTCATTTGAAATATTACCATGTATAAGATTGCATGTGACTGATATCTCTGGAAGAAAAACCATGGTTCGGATTACTGGTAGGATGAAGGTGAAAGCTGATAGAGATGAATCATCTCCATATGTAAGTACTTATTCTTAACCTATTTCAATCATTTATATTTTTACTAAACATGGTCTTGAAATAGTCCATCCTAAGATTTTTGCAGTACCATCCTGAAGATGGAACACTTCAAAGACTAGAGAGTTGGCCACCCTCTCCTCCGTTAAGGTGTCCGATACCTTCCTAAGGTTTAAAGGTTTTCACCTTTCTCATTTGGTTAGCAACCCCGCCTGGTGCGCACGTTGTTCGTATATATTTTCAGGATGGTGGGACCAGTCCATGTAAAAGTGGCTAACAATTTCATCATTTTTGAGATACATATTGAACTCTTAAGGTTTAGACATTTTTCAATGTCTCTTATGTATTTGGCCTAGTCGCCAAGGCCTTATTGCCAGCTATTCCTAAGATGTTACAATAGGCCTTGTCGCCAGTTATCATCAAGATGCTACATGTTGGTCTTGTCACCAAGTTAATCTAAATGGGTTTGACCCTAGTTCACTTAAAGGCCTAGTCTCCAGTATAATAACAATGTTTACCTTTATACAGGTTATTGTTAAACTTTCCTTGAAAAAGGAAAAAACCTCAAAGTCTGTCTTGAAGATATTATACTGGGGACATCCTCAGAATAACGGAGACCATCCTGAGGATGACAAAGAAAGAAGAACAGGAGACATCCTCAAGATAGTAAGTATCATCCTGAGGATGACAAAGAAGAATGAAGGACATCTTCAAGACATCGATCTAAGAAGTTGTAACTGTTCCTGTATATTTAAATCCAAGACATAAATCGATATTTAGTAAGCAAGTTATATTGTGTGGTCTGAAATATCGCTATGTTCATATATATTAATAGAAAACATGAAAAAACAATGGGTGATGCACATGTGCATGTATATAGTGTTTGTAAAATGGATGTTATTTGTATTTAGTTTGTAATCATGTGTTATATCTGCATGTGTATGTGTGCATTATAATAGATAGGAGGGTATCATACCTTTAGTTTAAAATATTATGAATTGCAAATGTTCGTCACTAGGTATGGATGTTGCAATCGACGGTGAACTTTTATCATAGGTAACAGATTCTTTAGAAACAATTACAAGAGATGCTGTAGACATGGATTATGTAGACATAGATTCCAAAATATGAATATTGTGTTGATTTCCAACTGAATTAGACGTAGGGCCTTCAATAGACGTATGAACTGCATTATCATTGGTAGCTAGATTAGGAGCAACATGTGAAGACTCGGAAGATGCCATGGATGTAGGGGTTTCAAACGATATAATTGTTGTTACGGTGGAGATGTTTTGGTGGTAAAATGTGGTGGTCTTATGGTTGATTGATGGTGCGACAATGGTATGGTGGCTGTGCGGTGGTAGTTCGATGATGAAACGGTGGTATCAGGGGTTGACTGATGGTGGCTATGGAGAACGCTAGGGTTTTGTCTGTAAAAAAAAGGGTGAAGATGATAGGGCTGTTCACGAGCCGAGCCGATCCGAGCGGAGCTTTGCTCGTGCTTGGCTTGTTTGCAAACCGAACCGAGCAGAGCGGCTCGTTTACAATCGAGCCGAAAACCGAACGAGCATTCTTCGAGCGCAAAATTTCCAAGCGAGCGCGGAGCGAGAATCGAGCGGAGAATAATACGGACGATCATAAAATTGAGATGTTTCCTTTGATGTTTTCATTGTGAGGTGACAACTAAGGTCGAAATGTTCGATGATAACACTAATATTTAGATCCCAGTGTCCAAGGATGAGGCTGGTGAGGTGATGAGCATACGTTAGAGAACAGTTGTTGAATTGTAACGTAGGTGTGATATCAAGCGACAATTAGCAATGGACGGCTAATAACATAAAGAAGTCAAGACTGTCACCTCATGACTTATTGTTTGCATATACTGAGTCAAATCTAATAGAATCTTATATATAAAGCCATAAATTTATCTGTAAATTATGTGTATATTTATTATTAAATAAATAAAATTTTATTCGAGCCGAACCGAGCCGAGCGTACCTTTGCTCGTACTTGGCTCATTTACAAACCGAACCGAGCCGATCGGCTGATATACAACCGAACGGAAGATCGAGCGACCATTTTTCGAGCATTTTCCGAACGAGCGACGAGCGATCCACGAGCGGTGAGCGATTTGAACAGCACTAAATGTTACGTATTATTTGGTGTTTACCGTGTTTTATTATTTTTTATGTCTTTATCATATTTACAAAATTGCAACTTGTTCACATTGGTTCTTTTCCTAAATGGTGGTTCTTAAATGATCCAAATGCTATATATTTGTGTGTGTATAAATTGTTAAAAGAAAAGATAAATGTAAATACTAAGGGTATTATAGTCTTTTTGTCATGAGTTAACAGATCTACATTAACAGTGTTAGTTATGTCGACTGAAACTGAACAAGTTAGCAAGCTAATGGACTATCAATCCAAATTTAAAACTATTGGACTAAAGGTGTTAAAATCAGCAAACGACAGGGACGAAAATTGAGGTTTACTCTACTTAAACATGTTTGGTGTGTGGAATCTGATTATACAGATTAGGTTATGCATCATAGTGAACTTGTTAAATAATAAGTATCAAATCCGTATGATTTGTTCCCTTGTATATTTGTATGTTTGAACTTGTTCCTAATATTTAAAAAAACATTGTTTTTTAACAGATTAAATTGCACCAAATCTGTATTTAGCGAAGCTCGAACTCTTAACCTCAAAGTGAGCAACGCCTTAACTCCAATGATTAAAATGAACTTGATAAAAGAGCACGGCTTAGTTTCGCAATTTTGGAAACAAAAGCTTGTCTTATTTTGACGAAATCAAAAGTCAACATCAACACAAAATACAAGATTGAATTTAAACATGTATATAAAAATACAATTTTCATAGTAATGTTCTTTTATGAAAAATAAAATCATGATGACGGACCAAGTGAAACTGTTGGTGCAACATCAACTAGTTTTCCCGTCATTGAGTTTACAAGTGTTAATACAATGGGCAAAAGAGACGTGGAGTTGGTATTGCAACAAGTCGAGTTGCCTTTGGTGCAGTGAGTCCAAACACATCGGTCATATCAATATCACTTGGTTTCATCCCGTCAGGTAATTGCCACGTGAACGAGTGGAGAAGGTGAGCCACCGCCATCTCCAACGCGTATAATCCAAGTTGCATCCCCGGACATGATCTACGCCCAGAACCGAAAGGAATAAACTCAAAGTTGCTTCCTTTAAAGTCTGGAGCTCCACTTTGCAAGAAACGCGATGGGTTGAATGTGTTAGGATTCTCCCAAGCGTTCTTGTCGCGGTTAACAGCATACGCGTTAACCATTACGCGTGTGCCCTTAGGGATGTGGTAACCACCAACCTCGGTAGCTTCAGAAGATTGATGCAATAGGAGTGGAATTGGAGGGTGGAGACGAAGCGTTTCTTTAATGACACATTTAAAGTAGGTAAGTTTCTCGAAGTCGGATTCTTCAACTCGACGATCAAGACCGACCACATCAGCAAGCTCTTGCTGTACACGCTTGAGTGATTCAGGGGTATGCATTAGCTCGGTTAAAGCCCATTCAATAGCAGAGGCCACAGTTTCAGTTCCGCCAAACATTACATCCTGTAAACCATAAGTTACAGATGTTAACATTTAATTCTCTCCTATAATTATCATTAGAAACGTCAAAATTAATAGTAAGGAAATAGTGTGTAGAGAGAGATATATTTATACAAAACACTATATATGGTAAGAAAACTGAAAATAAAGTTGAAGATTCATTTTTCCAATCTTTAATAACTACAATAAAGGAAAACATCAAAACTTCCTCATTATATCTCTTGGAATTAAGAGAAAAGTATTGTTCTTTGTTTTTTCACATATATAATAAGTATCGTTTATGCGTAGGTCATATTATGTACATAACACTGCAAAATTAAAACTGTTTATAAAAAATAGTTAGTGTTTTTTTCTTTTCTTTTCTTTTTTACTTAAGTTACACACGCATTTTATATAAGAATGCAAATTTTATATATGACAAGCTATTGAAAAGAAAATTAACGAGTTAGATAAATTGGCATTAATTATCTATATTATATACCTGATATATTCATACGTACTGATTAATAGTTGTCTAATTAATGAAGGCGTTACACAGTTCTATCCAATATACACATATAGACATATCCCAGTGTGATTTGGTCATGTTTGTCGTTATATAATTATATTTCGGCTCCACCAAATAATATCCTTTTTTTTTTTTTGAACGGCCAACAAATTGGAATCACTCACGTAACACTGGAGTATCATCGTGCCACCAATGTTTCCACGCGATCATATTCCACCACCAAGTCACCAATTCAGGAGGAAACTCATAATTATGAGAAAACCCATTTGTGAGATTTGAACCCAGGACTCTATGGCCCTAAGTCTTATCTCACCACCAAGATGTCACTAGGCTATAATGTCTTGGGCACCAAATAATATCCTTATTTATTATAATAAATTTTGACAAACGAAAATAAATAAAAGATTTGTAATATATGCAATCATTTGGTAACTTCCCATCCACCATTCAATGTATTTAATACCGTTTAATTCAAACCAGCAGGGGAAGATATGATACGACGTGCAACATCAATGAAGAGACACATATAGTGCATATATAATAGTTATTTAATTTAATGTGTGTGTCTGTATATATTATAAGTAGTCCGATATTTTTCAAGTTTTCACACACAACTAAGCTAGAAGAACCAGTTATGTTTTATATGAAATTAATTATATAATAACCATATAATAACCAAATCATACATCAATTAAATTGAAAAAATTATTAATTTCCGATTATTATATATGCTTAGGCTGTTTCCCTCTATTTTCTACGTTACAAAACAATAAGAATCACACGGAGAGCTCAGTGGAATCCTTGATACCGAATCGGGGGGGGGGGGGGGGGGGTGGGGGGTGGTCCATAGCCTCTTGATCTAGTGGTATGGTGTCCCTCCTTACAAGTGTGATGTGGGTTCAAATCCTTGCAAATGCAAGGTGAGGTGAAACAAAGGTGTAATAAAATTTTGCCGCTAAAAAAAGGTTCTATACGAGTGAGTCGTGCTGAGCCTGAGATTGACAAGACTCAGTTCGTCTTCTTTTTGTGTTTATTAATTAATTAATTCATTTACTTATATTTATAATTAATATTTATATATTTAGGATTTAGATCATTTGAGAACTTTTGGCCTAATATAGAATTGAGAGAACCATTATGAACCACACATTTCATTAAGGTAAAAAACAAACCATTTTTTTTTGCGTTTATACATAATGTATATAGGTGTCTAAAACTACAAAAATTAGTATTGTTTTTTTTCCCATATGCACATCACAACTTTAGAATGTATTGAGGATGTAATAAAGTTGTACAGAAACTTCATCCGAGCAAGATGTGCACACGTAGATTTAAAAGTATGTTTTATGAGTTATCGAGTGTTTATAATAAATTTTTTTGAAAAAACGACCTATTACTTTTATGATACATATAGTTTGTCATTTCATATTAAATTTGTCTATCCTAAGAAGCATCTGGAGATAATCTAGTAGTATATATTATTTATTAATTTTTATCATATTCTTATGTATAATAGTAATTATTATTATAATTATATACGTAGTATATTAAATAAAGATTATATAAATAAAAGACTTATCTAGACTAGCTAACAAACTTGAGCAAGATAAAAGAAAGTTTGAACTCGTTTATTAAACAAGTTTAATTTTAGACTTGATCTCGAGCATATTAAATTTCGACTAAATTTGTGGTTTTAGCAAGCCAAGCTTGAATAGATCACGAGTTTCTTGATTCCTTGACACCCTAGTTATTTATTTATTAGCAAATCAAGTTTTGATATTAAGATAGCGTAGTTACTATAGTTGTCGACTAGGTATTATTTTAGTAACTTGTATTATTTTGTTGTTGTACGTACGCTATATAAGATAATAATATAAAAGGTAACATACCATAATAATTGCTTTAATATTGTTACGGGTGAGTCTAATAGCGTTCTGCAAATCCTCCCCTTCGTTTATTTTTCCCTCTTCACCGTAAAACGCCAACATCTCATCAACCATATCATTTTCGGCATCGTCGTCAATTTTCTTCTTCTTGTTCAAGTGTTCATCGATAATTTTATCGATGAACCCGTCTAACGCCGCCCGGGCTTTGGGCAACCGCGTGTTAAGCCCAGCGGGGTCAATAAACCCTAACCACGGAATGAAATCCGCCAAGTTAAACGCACCAAAAAGTTTTGTGTATTCTTGTAGTATTTTAATAAACTCTTCTTTCCCTACATGGGATATGGACCCGAAAGCGGCTCGGTATATTATATCATGTGTTAACCCGAACACAAGCTCGCCTAGGTTAACTGCGGAGCCTGAGCTTGCCGCGGTTATTTTGATCATGGAATCAACCTCGTCGCGAACGGAGTCCCATGACTCGGCTCGCTTACGGCTAAACAACTTCATGACGCATAGTTTACGCATCTGGCGCCAAAAGGGGCCGTAGTTGGCGAACGCCATGTCTTGACAGTCGTATGTGAGGTACGAGATGGCGATCGTGGCAGGACGGTTGGAGAATATGTTGTCCTGGACTTGGAGTACTTGTCTTGCCATCTCCGCTGACGAAACAGCGACGGTATGGCTAAAGCCCATCTTTAGGTGAAGTAGACCACCGTATTTTTCAGCCAAACTAGCGAGTCCGCGGTGTGTGAGTTGGTCCATCATCAACATGTTGCCAATGATCGGCCAGCCTCTTGGACCGGGTGGAAGCGGTTTTCGAAGAAAACGGGAGAGCAAGAAGAGAGTTAAAACAGGGAGTATAACATAAAGTACTAAAGGCATAAGATCCATTTCCGACACTTTATGTTTAGTCGGAAATTTTCCTAGGAAAATTCCCTCTTTTTCTAGTTTTTTCTAGTTGTGATGGATGGCAACAAAGAAGGTTGCTAGGTAAAGAATGTGCAAAAGGGTGTCGTTATATATACACAGACGGAGGAGTGGTTGATAGAAGGTGGCGTGCACTATTGTTTGAATGAGTTTGATTCTCATTTATTTTATTACACATGAATAACAAAAGTTGACTAATTTAGGGTGTTGTTTTACATGAAGATCCGGATAACTTATTTTTCTACCAAACAATAATGCCTTAAAATACACCTATGCCGTCTTTTCAGGTCAGGTAGCATATCTATTAACGCAATTACATATTATATAATGGTTTTTTATTGTTTAATTAACAAGTGATGACGGGTTATTAGGTTATATCAATTTATTATTATTCTTATTATTAATTTTTTTTGAACCGCAAATTATTATTATATAATGAGCAAGGGTAGAATGGCAAATTCATTAAAATATGGTACAAATGATATTTTAGTTTGATTAGGTATATATAATATTTTATGTTTGTAAATTGTAAGGATAAATATGAAGTTAATCCACAGTTGTAGGTATATATGTATATTTCAAGAATAAACCCACAATATTGGAAGGTTAACTAATTTGGTTATGGATCTTGGTTTATATGTGCCTGTATGATCATTTTCAGAAATAAAAGGATTAGAGTGGATCCATGGTTGTTAAATACTTAAATATAAGCTTGACTTTATGTTATTCTTATAATTCACTAAAAATAAGATAAGAAATGAATTGCATTTCAATTAATATTTGTGGCATTGGGGTTTGTGGTATAGCTAAATGGATTAAATGGTTAAAGGAGGAATTTGGTATGAGAAAATATACGATATAAAGTTTCTTAACGTAAGATGCATAAGAAGCCACCATAATACGCCACCTGTCCACTTTGGTTAGGTTTAATTAACCTAATTCTGGTTAATCACAGGTTTATCACAGGGATAAATTCGTCTACGTACACTATCATTCAATTCCTTCAATCACGTTTATAATTAACACGATAATTATTACGATTTCAAAAATTAATGAGATTCAAATCATGTTAGAATCAAATCATGATCGTCAACATCTAATCAATAGCTTATTCATCAAACCAAATTATAATTTTCGTTTTTAATGCTCAGTTTATCGAACAGTAAGTTTAATTTTGATTTTCTTTTTTTAATTGAAATTATATGTGTTTTTATTATAAGTTTATTATTGTTGTTGATCCGGTTTTATAAGTTTCAGGTTTGATTCAAAGAATCGATGTTTCAGGTTTTTACATACGATCTGAGGTTGAAGAAGATACCATTGAATGCGTCTGAATAATCAAATTAGTGCGTCTGTTTAAGATGATCAGATGTTGAAGAAGACATATATGAATGCGTCTGAATAATCAAATTAGTGCGTCTGTTTAAGATGATCAGATGTTGAAGAAGACATATATGAATATGTCTGAATAATGAAACGAGTGCGTCTGTTTTAAGTTGTATAGTTGCTTATTTGTTAGTAATGAGTGCGTCTGTTGAACTTTATGGATGCGTCTGTTTGCATCTGTGTTGAAGTTATTGTGTACATGTGATTTATCCAAACTTTTGTTTTTTTCCATTTTGTTTTTATCCAAACCTGCATTTTACAGTTCAATTATTGGAAGCAAACAAAAGATAGTAATTCTCGTGAATCATTTTTTTTGTCATCTTATTATTATTTTTTTGTTTATATATTTGTCTGATGTTGTATATTCAAATTTCAAACCTCAATTCAGTCACAGATTTTCTTTTTTCAGTAATGGCTTCTTCATCTTCACTATCAAAATCTGAAATGATCAAAAGGATGCAAGAGCAAATTGCCAAAGATTATGCTATCGAGGGTCGTCTTTCGGATAACCTTAACAGGGTTAATGATGGCAGGAGTAAGAGAGATGAGATTTCCAAGATTCTTATTCGTATGCCCGATTCGAGTCTTCATGAACTTGCTGTTATGTTCATGATTGATGCAAAAAAAAAGGCGATCTTAATCTTGTTGAACAACTAACAAAATGCATAGCTCTTTTAAGGTGTTCTATTCAATTTAAAATTCAGTTCTTAAAGTCTATGTAATCTCAAGATCATGATGAACTGATTATGTAATTTGCCTTTGTAGTTGTTATATTACCTGTTTTATGATGTGTGTTTGTAGTTATGTGCGTTTGAATTAATAAAACAACTGAACAAGTGCGTTTGATTAAAATCACAGTAATATATTTCATTTTTTGTTAGTGCGTCCAAATATAAAATATCTTGCAGATTAGTGCGTCCAAACATAAATTCATACTAGATCAGTGTTAACTACAATCCCAAAATAACATACTAAAAATCAAAATCAGTATCTATGATGTTCAAAGAAGCATTTAAAAGAAATGTTTATATGGCAGCCACCCTTTTCTCTAATTTTCTAATGGCATTTTCAAACATCTTTTTTCTTGTTTTTTTTGGCCTCTTTGAAAACTTCCATGTTTTTGCTGATACTCTGATTCATTGGCAAACCCACAGGTCCAAAATGCATACCCTTTGAAGGTTTCGAGGTGTCGCATAGCGAATATGCCACAGTCTACTATGTTGTTAGTAGCTTGGTTTAAAAAAGCGCGAGGCGCTCCGAGGCGTTTTGGGTTCGAAATCCGAAGCGCGGGGCTTAAAGCGCGAGGCGAGAGCCTCTCGTATAGTATTAAAAAAAATTATAAAAAAATATTTATATATGTCAATATGACATTTTCTACATGTTAATCAATCATAAGCACAAAAACATGATTATAAAACACACTTGAACACTTAAAAAACATATTCAAAACATAAAAATGACGAGGCACTACTGTAGCGGGCCAAATAAAGCTGTTTAAAACGGTTTTTTGGCTGAGGCGCTACTGTAGCGCGCGCCTTAAGTGCCCGAGGCGGCGCTTCATGTAGTTCAGCGCTTTTTGGCAAAAAAACGTTTTTCTTGGAGCCTCGCCCCTCAAACGCTTAAAGCGCGCCTCAGGCGCGCTTTTTTAAACCAAGGTAGTAGTCCTCCACGCCATTTCTCTTCGTATAATCTTATCTGTTACAAGTTTCTCAATTGCGGGTGTTGCAGGACATGTCTTCTTCCATAATCGGTAAAAAGTTTGTCTCTACCAGACATTTTTTAACAAACTCATTATGTTATTATCATAATTTTCCCAGCTATAATATTTTCTATAATGATAAATATAAACATACCAATATACCGGGAACGCCTTTTATATCTCTGTGCTTGGTAATCCCCATCCTTAGAGTTGTCAAGCAACTCTAATGGCCCATTCTTCACATCAAAAGCTAAGACACAGAAATGCCTATCCATCCACACAGGCTGTAGAATCATGTCGAACTCGTATAACGATTTTGCATCTATCTTCCGGAAGATATCTTGCAGTTTGCTAAGGTAAACCCTTTCTCGTTCTTCCCATGTAACTTATTCCGTATAGTAGTCTGTAGGCTGAAAATAAAGAAAAATAATGAAAAAAAATACATTTAAAAACCAATAAGTGCGTCCAAACATATATATTAATGCGTTTGAATAAGATTAGTGTGTTTGGTAAAATGATTAGTGCGTCTAAAATATAAACTATAAATCAGTTTTACACTGAACAAAAACACATTAGTGCGTCTGTAAATATATTATAGTGAGTTTAAGTTCAAAGTTTTTTCATACCATCATGTTGCTACAGAGAAATAGTCTTCGTATGGATCCTTCCTTCTTTTTCTATAAATTTTCCTTCTCTTCATAGTTTAGGATATCTGTCCATACATCTATAGCATTTGTGCACAACCATAGTCCAAGATGTAAACTTTCAAAGATTACTTTCATGATCTCATTTCCTCCGTCATCCCAGTAACAGATTTTCTGAATTTACAATTTTTTTAAATGAAATCAATAATTAGTTAGTAATACTTTATAAACAAAATTAAAAAACACACTTACGTTTTTTTCTCGAATTGGTGCAAACATGTATTGTGTTATCCTGGCTTCATATTTTGTTAATTTCTCAACAGTGCTCACTTGTTTCCCTGTGTATGGTGATCTCAGAGCCCATGAAGTTTTTTTTCCCTAACTGGCTTGTCATAACCAACCGTCGGTGCTTTCCCTTTACTTTTTTTTGTGCTTTTTCTGCTTCCTTTTCATAACAAACAGTGCTCACTCCTTTTTCTGGTGTTTTTTCTTTCTCTCCATGCTTCTCTTGGGGTGTTTCTTGTTCATCCCCAGCTTCATGCACAGTTGGTTCTATTGTTTGAAGTTGAATAAATGATGCTCCAGTTACCCCCTGTGATTCGAATGAAACAGCAACATCATGCACAGTTTCTGTGTTCTCTGTCTGCAAATCTTTATCAGCTTCCTTGTTCGCTTCCTCATTCACATCTCTGGCCCTCTACACCCCTGGTTCAACTGTTTCTAGTGCCGCAATAGCTGAATCAGGTATTTCGTCTTCTTCATTTACAGTTTCCAGGTTTCTATCACCAGCTTTATCATCCATTACCAACTCATCCCCATCCTCATTCACTTCTATTACCCTATACACCCCTGGTTCAACTGTTTCTAGTGCCGCAATAGTTGAATCAGGTATTTCGTCTTCTTCATTTACAGTTTCCAGGTTTCTATCACCAGCTTGATCATCCATTACCAACTCATCCCCATCCTTATTCACATCAACATTTTCCAAATCAGCATCAACATTTTCCAGGTTTGTTGATTCAGCATTGTCTTTGAGAACTTCATCATCATTTCCCAAATCAGCTCCAGGCTCCATTATATTCTCTGCATCAATATTCTCATCTTCAACCTCTTTAGCTTTGTTGTTCAATTCGTCCCACTTGTCTCACAACTTCATTATCTCTGGTACCCACAAGTACTTGTTTCGTGCTTGTGTAACCATTTCTTCCATCTCCTTTTGAATTGCTTCATACTTTTTTATGTACTCAAACATTTGTTGAGTTTGTGTAGTCATTTCATAATTTCTCCAATCTTCGTTGTCATCAGCATCTTCATTTTCATTTTCACCATCCTTTTCACCTTGCATTTCAATCAAGGTTTCCAGGATATTACTAACCAGATTTTCAATTTCTTCAGTATCTTCATTTTCCTTATCATCTTCTTCGTCATCATTATCTTTCTCTTCTTCCTCACCCTTATCAGCATCACCATCATCATCTCCATCATCATCTTCAATGTCAGTCAATGGCCCGTTGTTATATAAATGATTTTCCATCTCTGCAAGTGAAGTACTAGTGATGTAAGTAATCGCCGGTATGCTGATTTGTATTTTAGAAGGATGTCTCTTGTTGTATTGATGTGTATAGATAACCTGCTTATTTTCAAAACAGTTTAAATGTGTTAGTAACCATAAATGCGTTTGAATAAAAGGTAAGTGCGTCCAAACGTAAAAATTAAATAAATCAAGTGTGTTTAATATATAATATTAGTGCGTTTAAAGACTTACACTCAGCATTACAATTGGACCATTATACTGGTCTTCTTTCCATCATGCCTTTGTTCTTCTTAGACATTCGATCAGGTAAGAGCACCAATCCAAATTTGGAATTTCAGATTCATCATGCACACCATGGAGAAAGCTTTGATTTATTGTTGTTGACTTTGTGATCTCCCCCGAAAACTGTGTTCCATAACACTAGAAAATTCAATTTAAACAATCTTCCACCTTTTGGTTGTTGTCTAACAACCGGTGTTACCATTTCAACTCTCACTTTCTTTTTCTCAAATTGACTCTTAAACTCATCAATTGTACTGTCTGCACCTTTCCTTGCCCTACTTTTCTCAAGAACCTGTTTCTTCCCCATTGGTATCCCAAAAGCTTCATGCACCAATTAACGTGTGATCTTGATTTTCCAATTTCCTGCATTTAGTTCGTTCCTTCCCTCTTCATAGTTGACTAGCAACCAGTAACCCAAGCTTGTTGATATTTGTTGAATTTTAATGTCCAACACAGAACCGAACCCCATCTTTCTCACTTCTTCTTTTTGTTCATCCATGTAGTCCTAGATGCTATCAATAAACTCAGAAGGAGAGCATCTTATTTTTAACTTCTTCCCCATGTATTGAACAAACTCTCTTTCTTGTATTTTCTTCACCTTCTTCTTTGGTTCATCTATGTTTACCTTTTTCTGTGGCCTTTGAAAATCTTCATCAGATGATTCTGATGGAGATTCAACAGGTTGTTGTTGTTTTTTCTTCTTCACCTTCTTCTTTGGTTCATCTATCTTCACCTTTTTCTGTGGCCTTTGAAAATCTTCATTAGATGATTTTGATGGAGATTCAACAGGTTGTTGTTGTTTCTTTAACTGTTTCTTCATTCTTTTAATATCAACTTCCAACTTTTTAGCAGCTTCTTTGTTTTTCTTTTCAACCCTCTCTTTAATTATAATCAAATTTTTAAGAGGTTGATAATCGAAATCATCATCATCTGATGCTACATTTGGCTCTGCACAAACATTTAATATATCAGTGATTTAAACGCACTAACAAACTACTACAGACGCACTTACTAATTCTAACACAACATTCTCAGACGCACTAATAAGATAACACAGATGCACTAATCAAAATTAAACAAACATTATTCAGACGCACTAATATGATATCCAGACGCACTAATCAAACCTAAAAAAAACTCAATATAAACTAATTAAACAAACGCACTCAAACATCATTACAAACGCACTAACACATCAGATTTAGACTGTAAACTTGATATGTTATATAACCACTGAATGTAATTAAGCAAGTATTACAAAGATACAAATAATCTAGTTGCGTCTCATAAAAAATTAAGTGCTATTTTTTATTGTTGAATCAAAAATACCTTTACTCTGTTTTGACTTTGGTTTGCTTTGTTTATCTTCTCTTCGTCGTCTTCTTCTTCGTCTTTCCATGTCTGATTCCATTTTCAAAAATAAAATAAAATACGAGAAACAAGAATTAGAAAATGACAGAATTAAGTGGTAATCTGATGATAAAACGCACCTGAACGTTTTGAAGACATTATGCTCTGTTTTTTTGTTGTTCTCCGATAATCTGGGTTTTTGATTTCGTGTTTGTGCATGTTTTTGACTGATTTGGAGGTGCAAGAAACCGTAATTAAATGAGGTTTTGATGATTTGTGTTTATGATTTCAGTGATAACCGTCGTGGTTTTTGAATTGGCGGTTTAAATTTGTATTTTGTAAAACGCGTTCTATTTTTCCTAATGACTAATTTACCCCCGGTTAGATTTAAACGCCTATGGTTAAATGATCTGATCATCTTGAAATCTAATGGTCCATATTGCTTTTTATGCTTCTTATTTTAAGAGGCTTTATATATATCTCTTCCCATTCGGTATTTGTGACACCCGGCAAACTCAGGTCAGTAACGTTGACTAAACTAGTAAGTCTACCTTAGCGAGTCATGCATATTACGTACTTAACGGGGTCAGTCGAGTCGGTATGATGATTCGGGGGAATCATCGGGAGTCGTTACGATGATCCGCGGGGTCATCGGGAGTCGATCCATAACCATGGGTACAAGGATCGGTGATTCGTGGAATCACCGGGTTTAATGCACACACGAGTCTCGAGTCCCGGGAATTGGTGAACGGATGTAAACGTGTTAGTTATCATGCATTATATGTTTGGAATCATTATGTGACTTGTCGGTATGTGAATATGTGTTTATATACGTTAAAATAGCGTTTAACGCGCCGAAAACCCAACCTGGTAGGTATCAGGCGATTAGGGCCTGGAATAGGGCCTAATCGCCTATAGGGTCATGCGATTAGGGGAGGTTATAGGCGATTGGGACCTAATCGCCTGATGTTATATGCGATTAGGCCCCCAATCGCATGAATGGTACTGCTAATCGCATGAACAGCAGAGTCCGGGTCAAAACACCTATAAATAGAACCCTTAACTCCCCAAACACCTCTAGAACAACCCTAGCTGCTCCCAAACCGCCCACACACCTTGAAACACCTCTGGAACTCTTTTTGCTACAAAAATCACCATCTCCAAGCTTACACACCTTCCTTTAACAAAACCCAAGGTGTGTTCTTCATCCCTAACCTTTGTAAAGTTGTTATTTTGAGTTCCCCAAAGTTCCAGACCTTGTTTTACCAAATTGTGTCTTTAAAAACCTTTCAAAAGAGTCCTAAACCAAGTCTACACCTTAATGCTTGTTATTTGTGAAGTTTACATGCATATGTTGGTCTTCTTGGTGATTATAACATGAATGTTTTCAAGATATGATTGTACTTCTGCTATGTAGAGATTATTAGGAAGGTTGTCTTAGAAATTTAGCCATTATTGTGGTGTTTTGAAGAAAATGCATATTTTGACCCATTTGTATGTTCTTGAGGATTTAGGATGATTATGGTATGATTGTTGATGCAATGTTGTTAGGATTCATACTAGGAAGATGTTAGATCAGAGGTTTGATGATTTACATGTTTGTAAAGTTTGAAATCTGATTGTTTCCATTTAAGGAAAGATAAGGTTGGTTGGTGAAACCTAGTACTTTGCCATTTTAGGAAATAATTGCATAGAACATGCTAGATCAGTGATATGTCGGGGGGTTTTTTCTTGAAATGGGTTGGTAAATGATTTAGGTTTGATATTGGGTGTTGTTGCATGTTTCGGATCTGATTTGGAGGGTTAAACGCGCGAAAATCCGTTACACAGCAGCAACAGGCGATTAGTCGCCTGATGCCATGCGATTATGCAGACATATGGGGCGATTAGGACCCTAATCGCCTCATTCTTCATGCGATTAGGCCCCTAATCGCCTGTAGGCTGATGCCTACTCGCGTGTGACCTTCCTAATCGCATGTACTGCTGTCGTGAACGCGTTTTGACATCCCGGAACACGATTTGACACCTAGGAACATGCTAAGAACCCCGGGATACACCCAATGACTTAGTAAGACGTGTTCGGACCTGTTTATGCGTTAATTGGACATTATGCTAGACTAGGTGAACTCTTGCGCGCATTAAGTGTTTAATTGCATATGTTGCATGATGTCTTGCATTTATCTAACACGTGGAATGTCGGGTCACCAATGGGATGTCGGGTCTTGTCTGGCACGGTCGGTTTAACAGTTAAAGGTGTTTTCAAACGTTTATGGTCACGGTCTGGACATACGGGGACTAGTTAACCCACGGGTTATTAGTCCGGGTACTTATACACATCTTATGATAGGTCGCCGCTATTTGGGGCAATCATAACATAATTACTTAACTGTTTTCAAGTAACGCAATCCAAGGTGAGTTTCACAGCCCCACTTTTACTGTCTTGCTTTCGGGGGGAGAAACATGCTTTGTACGAACTATTTAAAGGTCATGTTATACTATGGGCACTTTATGTTACTATACGGCTTTTATGGAAAGTCCCAGGGGGAAACCATGAATGTGCTGGAACGCACAACGGGGGAAATGTGGATAGATCTATTGGGCCTCACAAGCCCCACTCGACGGCGGGGCCGGGCGGGTGCATATTGTCTCTACCTATCGGGTTATCGAGGCATCGGTAGCCCAGTCGTCTGGGCTGGTATCATCTTTTGGTTCATGTTTAGTAATGGGTTCCCAACCGTAGTAGTAAAAACCCTTAACGTCTAGCTAACTTTCTTATGACATAGTATTAACGGAAATGATCTTTGTGAACTTGTGACAACTCTTTTATAAAAGAAAACCTGTGAACTCACCAGCATTATATGTTGACATTTTTGGCATGTTTTCTCAGGTCGCTAAGGTAGCAGTCAATGGTCTAGGTGCACGGAGTCATGCACAGCGTCTAATATTTTGAAGCATATTAAACAATGTCTTTGTAAACAATGATATGTCTTTTGGTTGTAAACAAGAATTCTTCCGCTGCTGGTTTACAGCTCAAAGCATGATATTTTGGTTTTAAATATAATTATGAATGCATGTTTGTTGTATGTTTATTGTGATCGTTGACTGAGATCCTAGTGTGTCACGCGCCTCGCGGTAAAACCCCGCACGTGGAATTTGAGGGTGTGACAGATTGGTATCAGAGCCAACGGTTATAGTGAACTAGGACTGCATGTAGAGTCTAGTCTATAACTGAGTCGCACGCACTAGATGGTCACAATTAGTCGAGTCTTAGCAAGTGGGTAACAATATGACTTGTCGGGGGTGTCGGTGTCATCGTCTACTACGCTACATCATCTATTTACTCCTTATCATCCTATTTCTTGACTCGTCCTTACTATGATCCGATGGCGAACGATATACTATTGAACTTTCTTGACGGCGGTGTACATTGGGGTAGCTTCGGCGTACTCTTGAGATCTGTCCAGGGATTTGGACATCTCCCCTCTATGCCCTAATGAACACGCCCGTTCTTATGCATACCATCTTGTACTTATACTTATGATAATACCATGATTGGGCGCTAGTGTTCGGTGACTTGAACTTCAAACTTAAAGCGCGCCTGGAGGACCATGTGGAACAGTTTATCATGTCGGGTGCACACGAGATCATAAACTGTGACGCATGGGATCCCTGGCGGACTTTGGGCTTGAACGGATGGACCCGAGCTGGGCTCTGTCTAGTTTCTTGAAATTCCTAATGGGTTATACCACGGGCGAGCCTAAATCTTTTGTTTCATGTTGTGACAGAAGATGTCGGGAGCTCGTGGAGGTCGCAGAGGCGGCCGTGCTGGCGGTCGTGCTGGCGGCCGTGGTGGCGGCGGTGGCCGCGGGAATATTAATATGACCCAAGCCGAATTGGATAACTTAATGCAGCAGCACATGAATATTGCTCTGGCTGCATTCCAAGCCGCTCATAATGCTATGGGTGGTACGTCGATTCTCACCTATCCTACCTTGTTCTGGGGTACTTTACCTTTTCTTGATTTTCGCCTGCATGTCTGTTCCAGGTGGTGCTGTCAATCCTCCTCCATCCCAGTGTTCCTACAAAAAGTTTATGGATTGCAAGCCCCACAACTTTAGTGGCACTGAAGGGGCAGTGGGACTGCTCCGTTGGTTGGAGAAAATCGAATCTGTTTTCTCGATGTGCAGCTGCCCGGAAGACGACCGGGTGAAATATGCTTCTGCGACCCTGGAGGGTCAAGCTTTGACTTGGTGGAACTCCACCACCCAGACTATGGGCATTGGGGAAGCCCACGCTATGCCCTGGGCGGAGTTCATTCAGTTGCTGAAAAATGAGTACTGCCCGAGGGATGAAATCCAGAAGCTCGAGCATGAAGTCTGGAACCATAAGATGGTGGGTTCTGAGATTGAAGCTTACACTGCTAGGCACAATGAGTTGGCGGTGTTGTGCCCCGATCTGCACGCACCCGAATACCGAAGGATTGAGCATTATGTTGCTGGGTTAGTACCGGAGATTGTCGGATTAGTTGCTGCGGGTAACCTCACTGTTTATTCTGAGGTGGTTCGGTCGGCCCACAGGCTGACCAACATGAAGGTGGCTGAAGGGGTCTTGCCTCCTCGAGGCGCTACTGTGAAGACTTCTGATAGTAACAAGCGGAAGTGGGAAACCGTGGGGAAAGGCTCGAGCGCGGCTCAGCCTCAGCAGGTGAAGAAATCTGATACTGGGGGATCGTCGTCTGAGCAAAAACCGGGGGTTATTCTGGGAAGCTGCCGAAATGTGACCGGTGTGGATTCCACCACAACGGTCGTTGCTCGGACCGGAACCGTTGCCACAGGTGCCATAAGCTTGGCACCAGGCAAAGGATTGCAGGGTTAACCTTCAGGGTAACCGGAACCCTCCTGCTACACCTACTCCGGCTCCTCCTGTTGCTGCTCCCCAGGGAAATCAGGGTAAACAGGGGTGCTACAATTGTGGTGAACTTGGTCACTACAAGCGTGAATGCCCCAAGTTGAAACAGGGTGAAGCTGGGAAGAATGGGTCGGGTAATGGAAACAATGGGGGCGGAGGCAGGAATGCTCGCGCCTTCGTGATCGGTTCTAGTGGTGCTCGACAGGATCCCGACACTGTTACTGGTACGTTTCCCCTCGATAATCGCTATGCTACGGTTTTATTCGATTCCGGTGCCGATAAGAGTTTTATATCTCTTGAGTTTAGTCAATTGCTTGATAGAGTACCTACACCTTTAGAGGCTAAGTACTTGATAGAATTGGCAGATGGTAAGAAAGTCGAGGCGACGCACGTCCTTAGGGAGTGTCACCTTGAGATGTCGGGTTATTCTTTCCCTATTGATCTTATGCCGGTGTCCTTGGGTAGTTTCGATGTTGTCGTGGGTATGGATTGGTTGTCGCTGTATCATGCTGAGATCGTCTGTTTTGATAAAGTCATTCGACTTCCTCTCCCTGATGGGGAAATTCTGTTGGTGCACGGTGAGAAGAGCGGGGTCCCATTGAGTATCATTTCGTGTATGAAAGCCTATAAGTACCTTCGGAAGGGGTACTCTGCCATTCTGGCACTTGTTTCGGTTTCGTCTGAAGAAGAGAAGAAGATTGAAGATATTCCTGTTGTCCGTGACTTTCCCGATGTATTTCCCGAAGACTTACCTGGTCTTCCGCCTTATCGCCAGGTCGAATTTGGTATTGAACTTGCTCCGGGTGCGGCCCCTATTGCCCGTGCCCCTTATCGTCTTGCACCTCCCGAGATGCAGGAGTTATCGAACCAGTTGCAGGAGCTGTTAGAGAAGGGTTTCATTCGACCTAGTTCGTCCCCATGGGGAGCCCCTATTTTGTTTGTCAAGAAGAAGGACGGAAGCCTACGGATGTGTATCGACTACCGGGAGTTGAATAAGGTTACCATCAAGAATCGCTATCCTCTTCCTCGCATCGATGACTTATTTGACCAGCTTCAGGGTTCTAGTTTCTATTCGAAGACTGATCTGCGGTCGGGGTACCACCAGTTGAGAGTTCAAGAAGCTGACATTCCGAAGACCGCCTTTCGAACTCGCTATGGCCATTTTGAATTCCTGGTCATGCCTTTTGGTCTCACCAATGCACCTGCCATCTTTATGGATCTGATGAACCGTGTCTGTAAGCCTTATCTTGATAAGTTCGTGATTGTCTTCATTGATGATATTCTAGTTTACTCCAAGAACGAGGTGGACCACCAGGAACACTTGCGTCTTGTCTTGGAACTCCTGAGGCGGGAACAGTTGTACGCCAAATTCTCTAAATGTAGCTTCTGGTTGCGTGAAGTCCAATTCCTTGGTCATGTCGTTAATGAGAAAGGAATTCATGTTGACCCAGCTAAGGTTGAAGCCATTAAAGACTGGGAAGCACCAAAGACGCCATCTGAGGTGTGGCAATTCCTAGGCCTTGCAGGTTATTACCGTCGTTTTATCGAGGGATTTTCGAAGATCGCTCAACCCCTCACCTCGCTTACCCAGAAGGACAGAAAGTTCGACTGGGGTGATTCACAGGAGTCGGCCTTCCAGTTGTTAAAGGCTAAACTCTGTTCTGCTCCTATCTTGTCCTTGCCTGAGGGTACGGACGATTTTGTGGTTTATTGTGACGCTTCTATCCGGGGACTCGGTTGTGTACTGATGCAGCGCGAGAAGGTCATCGCCTATGCTTCTCGCCAGCTCAAAGTCCATGAGAAGAACTACCCCACCCATGATCTGGAATTGGGTGCGGTGGTCTTTGCTTTAAAGATATGGAGGCATTACTTGTACGATACCAAGTGCACTATTTACACCGATCACAAGAGCCTCCAGCATATCTTTGATCAGAAGGTGTTGAATATAAGACAGCGTCGCTGGGTCGAACTTCTTAATGATTACGAGTGTGCTATCAAATACCATCCTGGCAAGGCGAATGTGGTCGCAGACGCCTTGAGCAGGAAGGAAACGGCTAAACCCCGTCGTGTTCGAGCTCTTCAGCTCACCATCCATTCCGGCTTACCTGATCGAATCCGTTCAGCGCAGCATGAAGCTTTGAAGGAGGAAAACCTTAAAGCTGAAACCATGCATGGTGCTGATAGCCACCTTGAGCTCAGGTCCGATGGGTTACACTATTTCGCTGAACGTATTTGGGTTCCCTTATTTGGGGGCTTGCGGGAGCTCGTTCTTGATGAGGCTCACAAGTCCCGGTACTTTATTCACCCTGGCTCCGATAAGATGTATCAAGACCTGAAGATACTTTATTGGTGGCCGAACATGAAGGCGGACGTGGCTTCGTACGTGAGCAAGTGCTTGACCTGTGCCAAGGTCAAGGTCGAGTATCAAAAGCCATCCGGCCTTCTGCAACAGCCTGAAATCCCCGAGTGGAAGTGGGAGCGGATTACAATGGACTTTGTGACCAAACTCCCGAAATCGCCCAGCGGTTGTGACATGATCTGGGTGATTGTTGATAGGTTGACAAAGTCTGCGCACTTCCTCGCTATCAAATAAACTGATGGCCTCGAGCGTCTGGCACGGTTATATCTTAAGGAAGTGGTCTCTCGGCACGGGGTGCCTGTCTCTATTATTTCTGATCGTGATCCTCGGTTCGCCTCTAACTTTTGGAAATCCTTGCATAAGGCACTGGGTACTCAGTTAGACATGAGCACAGCGTATCATCCGCAAACTGACGGTCAAAGTGAGCGGACAATCCAAACGCTAGAAGACATGCTTCGGGCATGTGTGATCGACTTTGGCAAGGGGTGGGAGAGTCATTTACCGTTGGTGGAATTCTCCTACAACAACAGTTACCATTCTAGCATCAAGGCAGCTCCGTTCGAGGCTCTTTACGGGCGGAAATGCCGGTCTCCTCTTTGTTGGGCCGAGGTGGGTGAGAGTCAACTCACCGGCCCGGAACTTGTGTACGAGACTTCCGAGAAGATCGTACAAATCCGTAACCGCATGGCAGCAGCTCGGGACCGTCAAAAGAGCTATGCCGATCGTCGTCGCAAGCCTTTGGAGTTTGAGGTTGGCGACAGGGTTTTGTTGAAGGTATCTCCGTGGAAGGGCGTTATACGTTTTGGGAAGCGGGGCAAATTGAATCCTCGGTATGTGGGACCGTTCGCAATCCTGGAACGGATTGGACCGGTAGCATACAGGCTTGATCTGCCAGCTGAGCTCAGTAATGTTCATAATGTCTTCCATGTTTCTAATCTGAAGAAGTGTTTGGCGGATGAATCTTTGGTTGTTCCTCTCGAAGAGATCAAGGTGGATGATCGTCTACGTATCGTGGAGGAACCGGTTGAAATTCTTGACTATAAAATCCGTAGCCTTCGCCGGAGTAAAATCCGCATTGTTAAAGTCCGTTGGAACTCTGATCGTGGACCGGAGTTCACGTGGGAACGGGAAGATCAAATGAAGGCTAAGTATCCCCATTTATTTCCTAAACGCGCGTTCGAATCAAGGCATGTCTCTGCTGAAGCTGAATGAATCTCGGGTCGAGATTCCTTTCAACAGGGGGATGATGTGGCAACCGGAAAAATTTTCTTCTCTTTCGTCTCTTCCTTTTGGGCCTTGGGCAATTTTCGGGACGAAAATTCTTTCAACAGGGGGATGATGTGACACCCGGCAAACTCAGGTCAGTAACGTTGACTAAACTAGTAAGTCTACCTTAGCGAGTCATGCATATTACGTACTTAACGGGGTCAGTAGAGTCGGTATGATGATTCGGGGGAATCATCGGGAGTCGTTACGATGATCCGCGGGGTCATCGGGAGTCGATCCATAACCATGGGTACAAGGATCGGTGATTCGTGGAATCACCGGGTTTAATGCACACACGAGTCTCGAGTCCCGGGAATTGGTGAACGGATGTAAACGTGTTAGTTATCATGCATTATATATTTGGAATCATTATGTGACTTGTCGGTATGTGAATATGTGTTTATATACGTTAAAATAGCGTTTAACGCGCCGAAAACCCAACCTGGTAGGTATCAGGCGATTAGGGCCTGGAATAGGGCCTAATCGCCTATAGGGTCATGCGATTAGGGGAGGTTATAGGCGATTGGGACCTAATCGCCTGATGTTATATGCGATTAGGCCCCCAATCGCATGAATGGTACTGCTAATCGCATGAACAGCAGAGTCCGGGTCAAAACACCTATAAATAGAACCCTTAACTCCCCAAACACCTCTAGAACAACCCTAGCTGCTCCCAAACCGCCCACACACCTTGAAACACCTCTGGAACTCTTTTTGCTACAAAAATCACCATCTCCAAGCTTACACACCTTCCTTTAACAAAACCCAAGGTGTGTTCTTCATCCCTAACCTTTGTAAAGTTGTTATTTTGAGTTCCCCAAAGTTCCAGACCTTGTTTTACCAAATTGTGTCTTTAAAAACCTTTCAAAAGAGTCCTAAACCAAGTCTACACCTTAATGCTTGTTATTTGTGAAGTTTACATGCATATGTTGGTCTTCTTGGTGATTATAACATGAATGTTTTCAAGATATGATTGTACTTCTGCTATGTAGAGATTATTAGGAAGGTTGTCTTAGAATTTTAGCCATTATTGTGGTGTTTTGAAGAAAATGCATATTTTGACCCATTTGTATGTTCTTGAGGATTTAGGATGATTATGGTATGATTGTTGATGCAATGTTGTTAGGATTCATACTAGGAAGATGTTAGATCAGAGGTTTGATGATTTACATGTTTGTAAAGTTTGAAATCTGATTGTTTCCATTTAAGGAAAGATAAGGTTGGTTGGTGAAACCTAGTACTTTGCCATTTTAGGAAATAATTGCATAGAACATGCTAGATCAGTGATATGTCGGGGGGTTTTTTCTTGAAATGGGTTGGTAAATGATTTAGGTTTGATATTGGGTGTTGTTGCATGTTTCGGATCTGATTTGGAGGGTTAAACGCGCGAAAATCCGTTACACAGCAGCAACAGGCGATTAGTCGCCTGATGCCATGCGATTATGCAGACATATGGGGCGATTAGGACCCTAATCGCCTCATTCTTCATGCGATTAGGCCCCTAATCGCCTGTAGGCTGATGCCTACTCGCGTGTGACCTTCCTAATCGCATGTACTGCTGTCGTGAACGCGTTTTGACATCCCGGAACACGATTTGACACCTAGGAACATGCTAAGAACCCCGGGATACACCCAATGACTTAGTAAGACGTGTTCGGACCTGTTTATGCGTTAATTGGACATTATGCTAGACTAGGTGAACTCTTGCGCGCATTAAGTGTTTAATTGCATATGTTGCATGATGTCTTGCATTTATCTAACACGTGGAATGTCGGGTCACCAATGGGATGTCGGGTCTTGTCTGGCACGGTCGGTTTAACAGTTAAAGGTGTTTTCAAACGTTTATGGTCACGGTCTGGACATACGGGGACTAGTTAACCCACGGGTTATTAGTCTGGGTACTTATACACATCTTATGATAGGTCGACGCTATTTGGGGCAATCATAACATAATTACTTAACTGTTTTCAAGTAACGCAATCCAAGGTGAGTTTCACAGCCCCACTTTTACTGTCTTGCTTTCGGGGGGAGAAACATGCTTTGTACGAACTATTTAAAGGTCATGTTATACTATGGGCACTTTATGTTACTATACGGCTTTTATGGAAAGTCCTAGGGGGAAACCATGAATGTGCTGGAACGCACAACGGGGGAAATGTGGATAGATCTATTGGGCCTCACAAGCCCCACTCGACGGCGGGGCCGGGCGGGTGCATATTGTCTCTACCTATCGGGTTACCGAGGCATCGGTAGCCCAGTCGTCTGGGTTGGTATCATCTTTTGGTTCATGTTTAGTAATGGGTTCCCAACCGTAGTAGTAAAAACCCTTAACGTCTAGCTAACGTTCTTATGACATAGTATTAACGGAAATGATCTTTGTGAACTTGTGACAACTCTTTTATAAAAGAAAACCTGTGAACTCACCAGCATTATATGTTGACATTTTTGGCATGTTTTCTCAGGTCGCTAAGGTAGCAGTCAATGGGCTAGGCGCACGGAGTCATGCACAGCGTCTAATATTTTGAAGCATATTAAACAATGTCTTTGTAAACAATGATATGTCTTTTGGTTGTAAACAAGAATGCTTCCGCTGCTGGTTTACAGCTCAAAGCATGATATTTTGGTTTTAAATATAATTATGAATGCATGTTTGTTGTATGTTTATTGTGATCGTTGACTGAGATCCTGGTGTGTCACGCGCCTCGCGGTAAAACCCCGCACGTGGAATTTGAGGGTGTGACAGTATTACCTTTATTGCGATGCAAGAAACTATGTGTAGTAACTTTCAAGTAGGGTTGTTAACGCATTTTTGGGGAGGGTTGGGTTACGATTGTGACTTTGTAAATGTGGCGGGTCAATCGGGAGGTTTGGTTAGTGTCTGGGACCCAAAGGTATTCACCAAAATTAAAGTGTTGAAAGATAATAATTTTCTATGCGTTTGTGGTGCTCTGGTTGTCGGGTCGGTTGGGTTACGATTGTGACTTTGTAAATGTGTCGGGTCAATCGGGAGGTTTGGTTAGCGTCTGGGACCCAAAGGTATTCACCAAAATTAAAGTGTTGAAAGATAATAATTTTCTATGCGTTTGTGGTGCTCTGGTTGACGGGTCGGTTAGGCTTAATATCATTAATGTCTATGCCCCGCAACATAATGTCAATAAACGCAAGTTGTGGCTCAAAATTTTTCAGCTTATGAATTCAGAACAAGGTTGGTGGGTTGTGATTGGGGATTTTAATGCTGTTAGATCACCAGAGGAAAGAAAAAAATTCTGTCTTTGATCCCGTTTGCGCGAGAGATTTTAACGATTTCATTGATTAGATGGGGCTCCGTGAATATGATTTGAAAGGCTTGAAATATACTTTTTTAACTACTCGAGTTGGTGAATGCAAGATGAGTAGAATTGACCGGGTTTTAGTGTGCTCTAATGTGTTCAATAAGTGGCCTAACGCGTGGGTTCGAGCTTTATATAGAGAGCGTTCTGATCACTCTCCTTTGGTGTTGTCATTAGTCGATTCGAATTTTGGTTATAAGCCTTTTCGATGGTTTGATTCTTGAGCGGATAGACCAGACTGTTTTGATATTATTAAATCAGTTTTGGAGGATGGTAGTTATAATGGAACCGCAGATATTATTCTTTTTAACAAGTTACGAAATCTCAGGGGCAAGCTTAAGTTTTGGTTTAAAAAAGTGAAACAAAAAGAGAATGAATCTGAATTGCAGCTTAGAACAGAGTAAGATGATATGGAAATTTTAATGGAGAAGAAAGATTTGGATGAGCTGGAATTGTTGGTTTGGACCGAGTGCAAGAAGAGTTTAGAAGAAATTGAGTATTATCGATCCCGGGATTTAAAACAGAAGTCACGAGTTAAATGGGCTTCACTTGGGGACGATAATACGTCGTTTTTTCACAATGTAGCAAATGGTAGAAAAGCGAGAAACTCCATCCCGGGACCGGAGGCGAATGGAGTTTGGGTTTCCAAGCCATCACTTGTTAAGAAAGTGGTTCTTTGATTTTTTCGGAATCATTTTAAATAACAACATATGAACCGGCCTACTTTATTTTGCTTTGGCATCAAACAATTGAATGATTTGGAGTGTAGCTCTCTGATTGCCAAGTTTTCTAGAAAGGAAGTCAAGGATGCAGTGTCTGAGTGCGGTTCTAATAAGGCGCCAGGTCCGGACGGTTTCAATTTTCGTTTTGTCAAACGATTCTGGACCTTTTTGGAGGAAGATTTTTTTTTTGAATTATGACTGAATTTCATAGTTCAGGCAATATCAATTATGGGTGCGGCTCTTCCTTTATTACCTTGATACCGAAGGTGAAAACGCCATTAGGTCTCAAGGATTATAGACCGATTACTCTTATTGGGATGATTAGTAAGACAATTTCCAAAATTCTTGCTAATCGTCTTAAGAAAGTTTTAGGGAGTGTTATTTTGGAGCAACAATCGGCGTTTTTGAAGGATCGGTTTATTCTTGATGGGCCTTTGGTCATTAACGAATTAACCGACTGGTTAAAGAAGAAGAAAAAGAAAGCGTTTCTATATAAAATCGACTTTCAAAAGGCATACAACAATGTTAATTGGATTTTTTTGGTCTCTATTATGTCGCAAATGGGCTTCCCTTCTATGTGGTGTAATTGGGTTCAAGGTATTCTTGTTTCTACTCGTTCGACGGTTTTGGTTAATGGATCTCCAACTTTTGAATTCAATTGTGAAAAAGGTCTGTGTCAAGGTGACCCGCTTTCACCTTTCTTGTTTTTAATAGTTATGGAGGCTCTATCTTGGGTTTTAAATAAAGCTAAAGAAGTTGGTGAATTCGTGGGTATTACTTTTACTGATATGGAGGCCGATATTACGCATCTTTTCTATGCGGATGATGCCCTCATTGTATGGGAGTGGTCGACTGAAAATTTAGAAAGTACGGCTCGTATTCTTCGGGTTTTTTACTTGTGCTTGAGTCTTCGTTTCAACCTTAAGAAGTCGCATTTGATAGGAGTTGGTACCGAGGACGCGGAAGTTGATGATATGACGCAAATTGTGGGATGCAAAAAAGGCAAATTCCCATTTGACTACCTTGGGATCAAAGTCGGCGCTAATATGAATCGAATAAAAAATTGGTCGCATGTGATTGATATCATAAAATTTAGACTTGTGTCTTGGAAAGCGAAAACTTTATAGATTGGCAGGAGGTTGATCCTTATTAAATCAGTGCTTGAGAACTTACCTATTTACTATTTTTCTTTGTATAAGGTGCCTAAGGCGGTGGCTGAGAGCATTGAGGCGATTATGAGAAAGTTCTTATGGGCCGGTTCGTCAGATGAGAAAAAAATAGCGTGGGTTTCCTGGGACGTTATCACAAGACCAAAAAAGAGGGCAGATTAGGGGTGAGCAAGTTGCAAGATATAAACGATGCTTTTCTTCTTAAGTGGGCATGGCGTTTCAAAAATGGAGGCAATAGCTTATGGAAGAAGATCATAGTGGGTTATCACAGGTCTAGCAGAGTTTGGAGCATGGTTCCGTGTATGATGTCGGCTAGTGGGTCCTGTTGGAAACAGATAGTAAAAACAGGCGAAAAGAAGCTGTTAAACGGTAGATGCTTTGATAGCTACTTTATGGGTCTTGTTGGGGAAGGGTCGACTATTACTTTCTGGAGTGATAAATGGATTGGTAATGAGCCGTTAAGGTTAAGATATCCGCAATTATTAAGACTTAAAAGAAGGAAATGGGCCACGATTGCGGATAGAGTGCAGTTTTGTAATGGTGTAAAAACTATGTTCTGGGAATGGCGGGTCAATCCGGCTACGAACGAAGAGGTAACAGAATTGTTTACTTTTTGCTGTTGGAGATTCATGATCATCAATGGGGAAGTGGTATCGATTTATGGACATAGGAAGGGGATAAGGACGGGGTTTTTACTATTAACAGTGCAAAAAAATTGTTTTCAGCTTCGATGTATTCGGGTAACATTGTGCAGATGGGATGAGCCGGATAGGCTCCCTTGAAATGTAAAATTCTAGTGTGGCGCACAGATTTGAATATGCTGCCTACAAAGGTTGATTTGGTTCGTCGCGGGGTACCGATTGACAACACTGTGTGTCCCTTATGCGAGCATGGCCAAGAATCGGAGGTGCACATTTTCACAGGTTGTATGTACTCTGCAGAAATATGGACCAGATTGGAGTCATGGTGCAAACTCAGCCCGTCGTTGATCTTTGATGTGTAAGATTTAATTCGGCTTGAAATGAGAAAGGCAAAGGATAAAGGAGAGGCCCGAATCATTGACGACATTGTATATACTACAATGTGGTCAATTTGGAATGAGCGAAATGCTCGAATTTTTAGTAACAAGACACGGAAAGCGGTGGAGTTGGTTGAGCATATAAAATTGGTTACGTTTTTTGGATTCAAAATAGATCTAGATTGAATGGTTTAGATTGGAACAAGTGGTGTAGATATCCTTTGGATTTGATGTAACTCGTTTTTTGTCCAGTGGTCCTTGCTTTGAGGACCGCTTGGAGCGTTTGTGTGGTTGAATGAAATTTATCTTTCAAAAAAAAAACTTCCAATTTGGTTGTTCTTTACTTTATCATTATATCAAAATCTAAGGATAAAAAAGTAATGGCCATATTGTGAAGATTGAAATTTGTTGGGATCAGTTATGATTTCATAAAATTTTGGGTTTTGGATCAAAAGGCATGGTTAAAATTTGTTTTTGATAGCATAAACGAATTCAAAACATGATTTCGAGTAAACCTATCTAAAAGTTTGTCCAAACCAAGCTTAGATTGATTTTTTAGCGAAAAAAATGTTTATTTTCGTCAATAACAATATCGCAGGTTGCAGAGGCGAATGGGCCAATCATTTGGCCTCAATCGACCGACTATGCAATCCAAGTCACTCAGTTAGGCCGACTAAACCTTCCTCGGTTGTGTCAGCTCACTCGGGTCTCTCATTCGGCCATTTTTTTATCGCTCAATCACTTAGTCGGTTGGTTAGTAGTTGAGTTAGGTCGGTTAACATCTCAAGTGGTCACCCTCTTAGTCGGCCATCCACTTAGTTGAACACCAATTCAATCGTGTGTTTTCACTCAATCGGTCTATCTTTGAGTCATGGTGTTCAATCAGTTCACTCCTTAATCGATCTTATTTCACTTAACCGACTTAACTCGTTTAATCGGCTTATTGCTGCTCAACCGGCCAACACCAATCAATCGAACTAACCTTCACTCAATTGGCCCAAATTCACTCCAATCAGCCAGAACCTGTTGAATTGGCCCAAACATGGTTCAGTCATATTTGACTAAAACTTATATTTTCTCTTAGTATAAGTCTGTTTTGGAAGATTTTTTGAGTCTTTAATCGTGTGTTGATTGTAGTGGACTTTTGGTTGACTTGTATTTGACTAAAACTTATATATTGGTTTTTGAGATGTATTTTTAGGTTAATGGTAAATTTGGTCAACCCATGGGGATAACTTTGCTAACAACAACAACAAGCACCACAATAACCACCGGTTCGAAGTCCGGTTAACCTGTGGGCCCTTGCTAGCATGATGAACAACCATCATATTGCTTTAACGCAACAACCGAGTGTTTAATGCGAGCAATATATGGGCCATTTATGGGTATCAAGGTTCTAGTTCACAGACCCTTCAACAGAAAACTGTACTAGGAACAACTTTGTGGGCTTTAGCATCTGTTAATCAGGGACAAAGTATTCATAGTATTTTAATTAGTGATGGTGAGACGGGAAATAGTAACAAAGCTCCGAAACTGAATCACATTCATGAATACTATTCTTGGAAGGGAAGAATCCAAAGACATATTGAAGGGATAGGTACCAGTTTATGGGTTTGGTTAGTGGAGCCCTCTGCGATGCCTTTGTAAGAAAATTCAAATATGCCAATAGAGATTTCACAACTGAATAACATAGAGCGAAAGAAGTATGATCATGAGAGAAAGGCTTTCTTCATATTGACTCAAGCACTTCTAAAGGACATTTTGCATCTATTTGAGCAATGTCTTATCGCATATGACATGTGGTTTACAATGCAAACGAGATGTGAAAGAGATTCCATGGCTAAAAAAACAAGACAAAATCAAATTCAAAAATAATTTGAGGCCTTTTGTCAAATCGGGAATGAATCCTTAAAGGATATGTGCAACTGATTTTACCATCTCATGAGTGAAATTTTTAAGTTTTGTCTTACTTATACTTCTATTGAACTTATTGAGCGTTTTGCATATGCTTTCCCAAACCACTAAAGTCAGTACTTAGAAGTTTTTAAAGAAATGTTTTCGTTTGAACGTCTGACTATTAATGAATTAATTTTGAAGCCTGAGAAAAAAGACATTGAAGAAAGGAGAAAAGCATCCAAGCAGTCGTTAGCTCAGAATCCTGAAGTTTATTATGGTTCCACAAGCTCTTCAACTCAAGCTTCCACAAGTTCTAGATCCGAAACAACATTTGTTTCAGCAAATATATTAGAATCTCCATTTTCCTTTCCCATATTACAAATCCAGCACCCATCATTGATCCTGCTCTTAATCCCTATAATCAATAGGGATATTTGAGCCAGACACAACCATAACTACAGTTTACCCCTCAAAGTTCAATCTAACCAAATGTTCCTAGAACCTCTAACACAACAAATTTTGCCTCTAGTTCTATGCAGATAAATATGTCCAGCTATGGAAATGTCACCATAGTAGTATCCAAGGAACACATTTCTCTTCAATCAACATTAGTGGCATCTTACAATGGTCTTGTATGTGACACCCTGCATTTTCAGGATACCACTTTTACTAAACTCTAGTTAATTTCCATGATCATACGTGGTTAAACACATAGCTAGGGTTAGTTAAACAGGTCCTTCAGGATGTTATGTAACAATAACATATATTAGGCGACATTAACGTACGTTAAAGTTAGGAATATCCCTGTCTTGACACACACGCGAGTCCTGTATCCCGAACGTTGGTGATTTATTAGGCATGCATGATTATATGAACAATTGAGTATTGATGAATGTAAAGTAACACATGTACGTGAATTGTATGTTTATTTGAAATACTGTGTATTAGTTAACTTGTATGTAAACTCTGCGAGATATATATATATATATATTTATGACAGACATAATAATGAATTGATAAAAGAGTAGTTTTATAGGGATTGTTATGATTAATATTGACGGGACTAGTCTCGGGAGTTAGATATTGTTAACGGGCTCACTTATCAGATAAAAATCCCTAGAACCCAAAACCTTAGCCCATAACTCAACCCTTAGTGTATTCTATAAAAAAAACACAAACCCTACTTGGGGGATTTGCGCCGTGAACAAGCATCACACAACCATCACTTTCACTTTCAATTTTTCATCCAATTCCATCACTAATCCAAGTTATTTCGGGTGCAATCTTGAGGTTCTAAGGATTCTAGCATTTCAAGGTATATGTTTTATGTATTGTATGATAAATCATAATACTTGAAAAGTTTAAAAACCCTAAAAATTATCTATATAAAAATCGCAAATCATGCTTATTAAGATGTCTTGAATGTTTGTTATGAGTGTTGATGAATATTGATGATAGTAATCATATCTAGGGTATGTGATAAGTAAATACATGGGTTTTAACATGATAATATGGATTTCATATTATTAATATGAGTTTATTACAAGATTATAGATTATTGAGAATGATTAGGGTTCATGAGTATCATGCTATGAAAGTTTTGATTTCTGACAGATTCGTTAGGGTGTTTTGTAGGGTCTATATCGTGATGTTAAAATGATTGTTTTGATGATTTCTTTGCATGATTGTACTTTACATGGTCTTAGCTTTTCATAATGGGCAAAACCATCAGATTTGGACATCGTTTGAGTGATTTTTGAAAATTTATTTGATTAATGGTCATATCAGATTTTCGGAATAATAAATTGGGTCAACTTTAAACGGTCATAACTCGAGTTTTACAAAGAGTTAAGTTATGAAATTTGGATAGTAGGTCAAAATTGGAATAATTTGGCTTTTCCAAGTGAATGCACCTCGTTTGGATGAATACACAATTTTAATAATTTTTGTACATAACTGACCTGGTGTGGAAATTTTCTAGACATAACTGTGTTGTACGAATTTTAATAATTTTTGTATTTGGTTATGAAACAAAAAAAAATATGGGTTATCAAATGAATCCTAATTAATATTAAGTAAAAATTTGGGTGTTTAATTCTTTCGTTAAGTATTTTAAATAATTCGTTTTTCACAGCGCACAATCTGCCCTAAAAACGCAGATTGTGTACGCGGTGTTTGCGTGACTATTTGGAGTCTTATATGGTATATATTTGACATGAACTTGTATGGATACTTATATGAGAACATGTGCACATGTTATTTTCACGATGTAGAAGATATGATAGGTTGCTTGTGTGCAAAGTGTGATGGAAACTCGTTGTATTAAAAGTTTTGACATGTTGCATCATTAACTAATCACCAACGATTGAACGGGTCCTACATCGTCTATTTGTGTCGAGTACACTTGCATGAGATGTCACCTAGGTCATTGTAGAGTACAATGGTTTAGGATAATCAACATGTGTAACCGCACTTAAACACTCGTAACTTTGTGTTCGATAGGTTATCGGTAGGCGAGTAACCTTCCACGTTTGCTATCTTTGCGGTTTATTTTAGCACGCAACCTAAGGTGAGTTTCACTACTCTTTTCTCAAAAGAATGCGTCTCAGGTTTGAGACAACTTATTAAACTTTTTCTAGTCCAGTTTGGTACTACTTTTACATCCCGGGTTTTGGGGTGCTTTGACTCCTTGTGTGAGTCGGGTTTTCGATTCCTTGTGTGAATCGGGTTTTTATCAGTTTTGTACTTCAACTGTCCTTTGTGAACTAAACACACTTTATATTTTGAAAGTCCTTACAATATTATTGGGTTAATCGCTGGAGGCGAATGGGGTATTAGTTGATAGCGCTATTAGGTTGTGCAGCAACCTCATGCCTGAGGTGCTTGGGTCACGGGCATGAACTTCTCACCACATTTTCTTACTAGTGTTGATAGACACTAGTGCTAAGGCACTATATCATCTGTATGTTCCCAATAATCTCATGTTTAGTTACATTGAGTGGGTTAGCTACCCCTGACAAGCTTAAAACTGATGGTTTAAAACTTTGATAAATTTACACTTGCTACTTAAACTGTGAATTCACTGACTTTATGTTGACACACGCCAGCATGCTTTTGCACGTAGTTAGCTTCCGGTGTCACGATTAGAAAGCACTACACACTTCACTGCATTTGGGGACTTAGGCTTACACCTAGATTACATATTATGCTTTTACGTTATCCTTCATATGGTTTTAATTTGGGCGCGTTGTTTTGCGCATGGCTTTTAAAAGGTTTTAATTTGGTTTACGCTTCCGCAGCTTAACTAAACCTGATTTTTGAAAACGAACTAAATGGTTTGGGCATTTAGAGTTCGTTCATATGACTTATGGCTATGGGATCCTGGTGTGTCACGCGCCTCGCTGTAAAACCCCGCAATGGAAATTTGAGGGTGTGACAGATTGGTATCAGAGCCATTGGTTTTAGTGAACTAGGACTGCATGTCAAGTCTAGTCTATAATCGTCATAGCATAAGTACACACACAACTTAAGTGCATAACTAGCTTTTAGCTACATATATCTACAACATATGATTTTGGGATGTATGTTATCTTCTAGTTCTAGACCTAAATTCTAAACACGTCAATGGTGGGAACCCAGGGTTATACCAGGTGGCGCATTACTGGGAGTAGTATGCTAACAAACCTCGTGGATGAGGAAACAACAATAGTACAGGGGAGAAAGCCCTTGCAAGCATTGTGGCGCACGTACTCAGGGAGTTGCACGATGCACATGACGTGGTACCATTAAACCGAATCAAATTCGAAAAAAAAGTCAAATGCTGAGACTTATTTTTTTCTTTTCACTAAGCAAGGAGCCAATTAGTTTATGTTCCTTGTCATTTGACCTTTCTTACTCTCATTTGAAACTCAGACGAGACTGGGTTACTTATATAGAATTTTATCCTTACTCTAGTACATTTACGCCCTGCACGAGCGAGCGATATATGACATGCGTGTCATTGGTCCTCGTGAGTATATAGTAGATTCATAGGAACACATTCAGATCGGGGCTTGATACACACACTCTTCGGGAGTTATGTAAAGCCTGCGACGTAGTGCAACATCTCAAGGGAAGATGAAACCTGCTAATAGTTGACAACCACGATTGTAGGAACGAGTAGTGTTGTTGACTACTGAACTAACTTACACAGGGCCAGAGAAGGAGATTGTACGTGATGAGATCCATATAACACTGACACCACGAAAGGGGAAAAAGAAGGGATGGAAGGGGAACCTGAGCAGGACGAGCACATAGAAAGTGAGGATGAAGGCTTTACTATCTAGATGGAGCGTGGCGACAATTGGCTTCTATCTTTCTCACCTATCATTTCTTTCCTTTCCCTTTGTTAACTTAGATAAGACTGAGTTCTTAGGATTAACGATAGGGTGGTTAGGCCCTCACATCTTTCCAAGCTAGTAAAGATCTATTTCACTAAATCATTATTTTCCCCTGACTTCCACATTTGAACTTTCTTATACCTTGAACGCACATCGTATTTTCAAGCCTTTTATTGGTTGTAAACCTCGATAACTCCAACGGAACTGAAGGAGACCATCTGATTGCTTCGATAGTATAAGTCCTTGCCATGTGCATTTGCCCCAGGCAGGATGGGGTAATGTATGTTACATGCACACCCGATGAGTTACAGGTACTTAGATGGAGAATGTAACCCCCGTGATGAAATCTAGAAATTTGTTATCTAAAGACGATTGGTCTGAGATCGACGCCTACACTACCATGCTACAGGAGTTAGATACTATATGCTCGAATCTAATTAACCAACTTTACCAGCGGATCGAATTTCGTACCAAAAGGGCGGGTCCCTCAGATTCGTGGCTTGACCACTGCAACTCACCTACCCAGGATCTAACAAATCTTTCACCTGGCTCGCAAACTCACTGATGAGGCTGTTGAGCATGGTACTTTTCCGAAGCATGGTGTTTCATCTCCTACTTTTGGTGACAACAAAAGAATGTGGGATAGTGTGAGGTATAAGTCCTTCAGCAAGAACAACAACAACAACGGAAACAACAACAACAATGGGGCTCGTGGAAGAGCAGTTGTGATTGGCTTTGGGGAAGTTAGGACTGATAACAATGTCGTGATAGGTACGTGTTCCTTAAACGACACTCTCGCTTTTGTTTTATATGATACTGGTGCGGTCTATAGTTTTCTGTCATTGAAACTTAGCAAACAATTAGGAATGGTTCCTACTCGTTTAGATACCCCGTACACTATAGATTTAGCTGATGGGAAGCCTGTTGAGGTAACCCATATTCATCGTGACTGTAAGCTCGAGCTAAGTGGGCAATTGTTTGCCATCAACCTTCTACCTATCACCCAAGGAAGCTTTGATCTCGTGGTTGGCATGGACTGGTTGTCCAAGCAACACGCTGAAATCCTCTGTCATGAGAAGATTGTTCGTGTCCCCCTCCCAGGTGGAGAACTTTTATCTATACAGGGTGATCGTGGTGGTGCCATTGTGGGCATCATCTCCTTCTTGAAAGCCCAGAAGTGTATTCAAAAGGGCTGTCCAGCCATTCTGGCTAACATATCTGACACTCGAGCTAAAGTTGAAACTAAGATTGAAGACATCCCAGTAGTCCGAGATTTCCCATATGTTTTTCCTAGACTTCCACCTGTTCGTCAAGTGGAGTTCCAAATTGATCTTGTACCTGGAGTAGTTCCGGTTGCACGCACACCATACCGCCTAGCACCAGGCGAACTTCAAGAACTGTCTACCCAACTCCAAGAGCTATTGGATAGGGGCTTTATTAGACCTAGTTCTTCGTCATGGGGAGCTCCAGTTCTATGTGTTAAGAAGAAGGTTGGGAGTTTCCACATGTGTATTTATTATCGGGAGTTGAACAAAGTAACGGTTAAGAACCGCTACCCTTTGCCTTGTATTGATGACTTGTTCGACCAGCTTCAAGGGTCGAGTATTCTATTCTAAAATTTACTTGAGGTCAGGATACCATCAACTGAGAGTTCGAGTGGAGGATGTGGCGAAGACAACCTTTCGAACTCGTTATGGACATTATGATTTTCTGGCAATGCCATTTGGGCTAACTAATGTACCGGCTGTGTTCATGGATTTGATGAACCGCGTGTGTATGCCCTATTTGGACAAACTCATTATAGTGTTCATAGATGACATACTGATTTATTCTAAGAGCAGGGAAGAGCACGAGCAACACCTGCAGCTGATCTTGGAATTCTTGAGAAATGAGCAGTTGTATGCGAAATTCTCTAAATGTGACTTATGTATTCGAGAATTCCAATTTCTTGGACATGTGGTTATCGAGGCAGGTATGCATGTCGATCCCGCCAAGATTGATGCTATCAAAAAGTGGGAGGCTCCTAAGACTCCTATAGAGGCGCGTCTGTTTCTTGGTTTTGCGCGATACTATCGTAGATTCATTGAGTGATTCTCTAAGATCGCTCAACCCCTTACTGCTTTGACACAGAAGGGGATCACTTACAAGCGGGGAGATGCCCAACAGTCTGATTTTCAATTACTGAAGACAAATCTTTGCAGTGCACACACACTATCGCTACCTGAGGGTACAGAGGACTTCGTAGTGTACTGTGATGCATCCATCCAAGGGTTAGGGTGTGTGCTGATGCAGCGTGATAAGGTGATCGCGTATGCTTCACGTCAATTGAAGGTTCATGAGAAGAATTACACCACCCATGACTTGGAACTGGGAACAGTGGTTTTTGCTCTAAAGATCTAGAGGCATTATCTCTATGGGACGAAGTGTACGATCTACACTGACCACAAGAGCCTCCAACACATATTCGATCAAAAGAAGCTGAACTTGCGACAGCGTCGATGGGTCGAGCTTCCGAATGATTATGACTGTGCCATCAAATATCACCCAGGGAAAGCTAATGTGGTAGCTGATGCCCTCAGTCGTAAGGACATGAAAACCAAGCGGGTGCGATCCTTACAACTCACTATCCATTCTAGTCTTCCTGATAAGATTCGAGAGGCCCTAGTCGAGGCTTTGAAAGAAGAAAACGCAGAGCTCGAAACCTTGCATGGTGCTGATAAGCACCTGGAGCTGAGGACAGATGGTCTTAAGTATTTCATGAATCGGACTGGATTCCACATTTCGGGGATCTCAGACAATTCGTGCTTGACGAAGATCACACGTCTCGTTATTCAGTACATCCTGGTTCGGGTAAGATGTACCAAGATCTTACAACTCTTCACTGGTGGCCAAACATGAAAGCTGAGAAGCCATTTATGTCAGTAAGTGCTCGACGTGTGCCAAGGTTTAGATTGTGTATCAAAAACCTTTGAGCCTACTTCAGCAACCAGAAATTTCCATGTGGAAATGGGATGGTATATCCATGGGCTTCGTTACCAAGCGTCCTAGGACATCCAGCGGGCATGGTATGATTTGAGTCATTGTTGACCGTTTGACCAAGTCAACGCATTTCTTGACAATTAAGGAGACGGATAAGTTGGAACGTCTATGCCTAGTTGCCCTATATATTAAGGAAGTTGTGTCCAGGCATGGAGATGCCTACTTCTATTAAATCCGATCGCGACTCGCGATTTACTTCTTGTTTTTGGACTACTCTCCAAGATGCATTAGGGACTCGCTTAGATATGAGCACAACCCATCACCTTCAAACAGTTGGACAAAGTGAACGTACCATCCAAACATTGGAAGATCTACTACGAGCGTGTGTGGTTGACTTTAGCAACAGATGGGATAAGCACTTGCCTTTGATCAAATTCTCGTATAACAAACGGTTACCAAACTTCTATCCAATGTACGCCTTTTGAGGCACTATATGGGCGCAAGTGTAGATCTCCCATCTGCTGGACTGAAGTTGGGGATAGACAGCTGACAGGTCCCGAACTCGTGCACGGAACTTCTGAGAAGATAGTGCAAATCAGAAATCGGATGGCTGCTACTCGTGATCAACAGAAAAGCTACGCTGATAAACGTAGGAAACCTTTGGAGTTCCAGATTGGGGGACAAGGTACTACTGAAGGTGTCACCTTGGAAGGGTGGGATACACTTTGGGAAAACGGGGAAAGTTGAACCCGCGGTACGTAGGACCATTCAAGATTGTCGACATAATTGGTCCAGTAGTTTACAGGTTAAACCTGCCTGATGAACTCTGTGGGGTGCACAATGTATTTCACGTATCTAATCTGAAGAAATGCTTTTCTCATACAACACTGGTAGTGCCACTGGAGGAGATCCAGGTGGACGATAAGCTACGGTTCGTGGAAGAACCGGTGGAGATTCTTGAGCAGGACGTCAAGAAACTTAGATAGAGCACCATACCTATTGTTAGAGTTTGATGGAATTCCCGTCTAGGACTGGAATACACTTGGGGACGTAAGGATTAAATGGGGCTCAAATACCCACACCTTTTTACTGAACCAGAACATTCGCATGGACCAAACTCTGAACGTGAAGCGACTCGCTCAAAGTGAATTCCGGGGCGAAATTCCTTTCAATTTTGGGATGATGTGACATCCGGTAACCAAGCATACATTTTTTTTACACTGGCTTCACTATTTACTTGCTGAATTTTGGGCCGAAATTCTTTTCAACTTGGGGATGATGTGACACCCCGCATTTTCAGGATACCACTTTTGCTGAACTCTAGTTAATTTCCATGATTATACGTGGTTAAACACTTAGGTAGGTTTAGTTAAAACAGGTCCTCCAGGATGTTATGTAACAACAACATATGTTAGGCGACATTAACGCACGTTAAAGTTAGGAAAATCCCTGTCTTGACACACACGCGAGTCCTGTATCCCGAACTTTGGTGATTTATTAGGCATGCATGATTATATGAACAATTGAGTATTGATGAATGTAAAGTAACACATGTATGTGAATTGTATGTTTATTTGAAATACTGTGTATTAGTTAACTTGTACGTAAACTCTGCGATATATATATATATGACAGACATAATAATGAATTAATAAAATAGTAGTTTTATAGGGATTGTTCTGATTAATATTGACGGGACTAGTCTTGGGAGTTAGATATTGTTAACGGGCTCACTTAACAGAAAAAAATCCCTAAAACCCAAAACCTTGGCCCATAACTCAACCCTTAGTGTATTATATATAAAAAAAACACAAACCCTACTTGGGGATTTGTGCCGTGAACAAGCATCACACAACCATCACTTTTACTTTCAATTTTCATCCAATTCCATCACTAATCCAAGTTAATTCCGGTGCAATCTTGAGGTTCTAAGGATACTAGCATTTCAAGGTATATGTTTTATGTATTGTATGATACATCATAATACTTGAAAATTTAAAAACCCTAAAAATTATCTATATAAAAATCGCAAATCATGATTATTAAGATGTCTTGAATGTTTGTTTTGAGTGTTGATGAATATTGATGATAGTAATCATATCTAGGGTATGTGATAAGTAGATACATGGGTTTAAACATGATAATATGGATTTGATTGTATTAATATGAGTTTATTACATTATTATAGATTATTGAGAATGATTAGGGTTTGTAGTGTCTATATTGCGATTTTAAAGTGATTGTTTTGATGATTTCTTTGCATGATTGTACTATACATGGTCTTAGCTTTTCATAATGGGAAAAACCATCAGATTTGGACATCGTTTGAGTGATTTTTGAAATTTTATTTGATTAAAGGTCATATCAGATTTTCGGAATTATAAATTGGGTCAACTTTAAACGGTCATAACTCGAGTTTTACAAAGAGTTAAGTTATGAAATTTGGATAGCAGGTCAAAATTGGAATAATTTGTCTTTTTCAAGTGGATTCACCTCATTTGGATGAATACACAATTTTTGGGAATTTTTCTACTAAACTGACCTGGTGTGGAAATTTTCTGGACATAGCTGTGTTGTACAAATTTTAATAATTTTTGTATTTGGTTTTGAGACAAAAAAAATATGCATTATCAAATGAATCCCAATGAATATTAAGTAAAAATTTGGGAGTTTAATTCTTTCGTTAAGTATTTTAAATAATTCGTTTTTCACAGCGCACAATCTGCCCTAAAAACGCAGATTGTGTAAGGTTTGTTTGCGTGACTATTTGGAGTCTTATATGGTATGTATTTGACATGAACTTGTATGGATACTTATATGAGAACATGTGCACATGTTATTTCACGATGTATATGGCATGATAGGTTGCTTGTGTGCAATGTGTGATGGAAACTCGTTGTATTAAAAGTTTTGACATGTTGCATCATTAACTAATCACCAACGATTGAACGGGTCCTACATGGTCTATTTGTGTCGAGTACACTTTCATGAGATGTCACCTAGGTCATTGTAGAGTACAATGGTTTAGGATAATCAACATGTCTAACCGCACTCAAACACTCGTAACTTTGTTTTCGATAGGTTATCGGTAGGTGAGTAACCTTCCACGTTTGCTATCTTTGCGGTTTATTTTAGCACGCAACCTAAGGTGAGTTTCACTACTCTTTTCTCAAAAGCATGTGTCTCAGGTTTGAGACAACTTATTAAACTTTTTCTAGTCCAGTTTGGGACTACTTTTACATCCCGGGTTTTGCGGTGCTTTGACTCCTTGTGTGAGTCGGGTTTTCGATTCCTTGTGTGAATCGGGTTTTTATCAGTTTTGTACTTTAACTGTCCTTTGTGAACTAAACACACTCTATCTTTTGAAAGTCCTTACAATATTATTGGGTTAATCGCTGGAGGCGAACGGGGTATTAGTTGATATAGCTATTAGGTTGTGCAGCAACCTCATGCCTGAGGTGCTTGGGTCACGGGCATGACCTTCTCACCACATTTTCTTACTAGTGTTGATAGACACTAGTGCTAAGGCATTGTATCATCTGTATGTTCCCAATAATCTCATGTTTAGTTACATTGAGTGGGTTAGCTACCCCTGACAAGCTTAAAATTGATGGTTTAAAACTTTGATAACTTTACACTTGCTACTTAAACTGTGAATTCACCAACTTTATGTTGACACACGCTAGCATTCTTTTGCAGGTAGTTAGCTTCCGGTGCCACGATTAGAAAGCACTGCACACTTCACTGCATTTGGGGACTTGGGCATACACCTAGATTACATATTATGCTTTTACGTTATCCTTCATATGGTTTTAATTTGGGCACGTTGTTTTGCGCATGGCTTTTAAAAGGTTTTAATTTGGTTTACGCTTCCGCAGCTTAACTAAACCTGATTTTTGAAAACGAACTAAATGGTTTAGGCATTTAGAGTTCGTTCATATGACTTATGGCTATGGGATCCTGGTGTGTCACGCGCCTCGCGGTAAAACCCCGCAGTGGAAATTTGAGGGTGTGACATTGTAGCTGGACAGATTGGGAATTCAAATCCCACAAATGGGGACTATGCCCAGATTGACAGAGATCTAATAGAGCTCATGGATATCTAATGGGCATTTGCATGTGTGGTTAAAAAGGCTCACAATGTCATGGAGAAGACTGCTTGGACTACCTGCAAGGATACTTAGTTTGGATTCAGTAATGAAAAAGTTAATGATTCAACTGCCCGGTAAAGTGTCACTTTGCCAGGGAATGTTACAAACCCAGGCAAAAGGGAAACCAATATACATTAAGAAACCAGAATCAGAATCAAAATAAAAAAAAAGACAACCACAAGTTCTGGTTCAACCATCAACACCATTAATTGAATGAGACTTAGTTCCACTGATTAACCAAAACCAGGTTGCACAGGCCAACAACAACCCAAGCATGACAATAGTTGTTCAAGCTGATCAAGGTTTCAATTGGAATATTCAGTTTGGTGAAGACGATGGACAAGGTGGTAATGCGTGTTATGCAGATGTCATTAAGGATGTTTAGAGAGCTGAATCTAAATCTGCTAGTGATGAAAGTTCCAGTGATGAAGAAAATTCTAAAGTTTCTTATGATTATCAATCTAGAAGTAGTGGTGGAAAATCAGATTTAAATTTAGAAAGCTTGGACGCAGATGTTGAATAGCTACTTGCTGAAGCTAATTTCTTGAAGAGCCAGAAATCTCTTCTGGTGGAGCAGATTGTTGAATCCAAGGTTGATATGCCTCTTATATCGTCTTCATGGCTAATGTTCAAGATCAAACATCTGCAAATTTTAAATCAAAATCTAATTGTTCTAAATGTGTTGATTTATAAGGTAAGGTTGAGAGATTAACTGTCCATAATCGCAATTTGACATTTAATCTTGGCAAATATCAAGAACCTAACAAGGTCTTAAAGCAAAATGCAACTGATTTCCAAAATGTAATTAAAACTCAAAGAAAAAAGTTTTTGAATTATCTAAGACCATTGCTAACAAAGAAGATGCTATGAAAAAACTACATCACATCTTAGGAACAAATAAAGAAAGAGTTAGTATTAGTCAAGTGTGATTATGATACAATTAACATGAAGCTTGATAGTTACTAGGTTTCAATATATGTTTTAGATCATATTATTGATGCTAGAAAACACTCCAAGGAGACTTTAGGATTTGGTTACAAAGTGTGTCCTCCTCCTGAGAGACACGAAACTCAAAACTTTGACATAATTCTTGAGAAACCGACACCACCAAATTTGTGGACATAACCCCCTTGGTTGTGGATTCAGATGAGGTTAAACCAAAGACTGAATCTGTTGATTAAATGAGGTTCTGCAAATTGAAGCTGACTTTGAGGATTCTGAAGATGAATCCTAATAATCAGAAAAGCCGAGTCTGGGCTTAAAAGTCCCCAATGAAAATCACATTCTGTGTGAACCAACACATGAAGAAAAGAATGTCTGATTAAAAATGTGGGGTCCTACACAGTATTTTTTGATAAGGAATGTCCGATTAAAAATGTAAAACCATCAATTACAAAATGTTTTCAACCAGCACCTTGTAATAATTTGTAAAGCGATCGTTACTGTTATGATCAGGACCATTCTAAATAACTGTTCAGTTATGGATCCTTTGATCAGAAAATATATTCTCAAACAATTCCTAAAATAAATCTTTCGATAATCGCTACGGTTAGTGGATACCTTGGATCAGAGAGATTTAATCTAATCAAACTCATATCTCAAGTTGGTGCAAGTTTTGTTGGAGCAATGATTGTGATGAATGGATCAGAGGAATTCTCCCGATCACAATGTCCAACAACTGAATTTGACTTTCTTGCATTGAAATCTTGTACGAAATCATCTCATTGCATATTCTCCATATCCATACCTTGCTTCAAGTATCTTGTAAAAGTCATTTGGTCTTCAAGACTTCTAGGAGTCAACAAAGGTTGACTTCTTTGAACATTAACCATAACTATATTACATTATTATTATAATTTAAATTATTATTTTATTTGCAACCTAGTTTCTTTGTACCAAAAACACATAAACGAAGTTTTAGCTAATCAAACTCATATCTCAAGCTGGTGCAAGTTATGTTGGAGCAATGAATTTTTATTATTATTTTATTTATTTTTATTTTATTTCTGTTTTGAGGGTGTAATGATGATGATGGTTATGATTTGACAAACGATTTATGAAAGTATCAAGAATCGGAAATTAGTAAAACGATTTATGAAAGTATCAAACGATCAATTAAAAATTACGAAACGCGTCAAACAGAGACCAGAAGTCCAGCATGTCGATTAGACATGCAAAAATTGTGTTTTGAAAAAAATATGGGTATCGATTGTATAGTCGGAGCACCACGTACAATGATTCATGAAAATTGTACAAACTCGGATGTTTCTACCAAAACACACAAACGAGCAATAAACGACCCGTAACGCCTCAAACGAATTTTGTTGTATTGGGAACAACTAAAAGTATTCATATATAAAAAACATTAAACAGTCACTATTCAACGAAATGTATCTACTCACAGTGACATCGAACACTTTATAAAGCAATAAATTCAAAATGGAGGTAGGTAAGTAAAGCTTCAGGTGAAAGTGGATACCATGGATCAGAGAGATTTAAGCTAATCAAACTCATATCTCAATCCGGTGCAAGTTATGTTAGTGATATCTGTCATCTTCTTCTTCAACTTGCATCATCTTGATCTTCACACTTGCTTTTGGAGCTCTGATCTTCTTCCTATTAGGAGTGCCATGGAGGAAGATCGTCGGTTTGCTGTAGTTGATGATGGCGCAGAGGTTAGCGGGATGTTGAAATTTTGAATGATGTTCGTCGGTTTACTCTCTATATACTAATTCATAACAGAGGAAGGAAAGTATTCATATGTAAAAAAAAAACATTAAACAGTCACACTATTCAACGTAATGTATCTACTCACAGTGACATCAAACACTTTATAAAGAAATAAATTCAAAATAGAGGTAGGAAAGTAAAGCTTCAGGTGAAAGTGGATACCATCGATCAGAGAAATTTAAGCTAATTAAACTCATATCTCAAGCCGGTGCAAGTTATGTTTGTGATATCTATCATCTTCTTCTTCTTCAACTTGCATCCTCTTGATCTTCACACTTGCTTTTGGAGCTCTGATCTTCTTCCTATTAGGAGTGTCGTGGAGGAAGATTGTCGGTTTGTTGTAGTCGATGATGGCGCAGAGGTTAGCGGGAAGTTGAAATTTTGAACGATGGTCGTCGGTTTGCTCTCTATATACTAATTCATAAGAGAGGAAGGAAAGTATTCATATATAAAAAACATTAAACAGTCACTATTCAACGAAATGTATCTACTCACAGTGACATCGAACACTTTATAAAGCAATAAATTCAAAACTGAGGTAGGAAAGTAAAGCTTTAGGTGAAAGTGGATACCATGGATCAGAGAGATTTAAGCTATCAAACTCATATCTCAAGCTGGTGCAAGTTATGTTAGTGATATCTATCATCTTCTTCTTCAACTTGCTTCCTCTTGATCTTCACCAACTTGTATCGACTTGATGTTTACTGGTGTTATCCTTGAAAATAGCGATGGATGATATCGATCAAATTGCCAGAGGGTCATTGGTCTTCATAGTTTCCAATCCCTAATACCATACAAATGACCATGTTTTAAAAATGGAGAGTTCTTATGGAAGTTGCTTAAATAGTTAAACAAATGTATTTGTGAATAATACATTCATCAAAAAGATCATCTCTTTGTTAGTCACCCTCATAGGAAAATCGACTCTCACACTTTTGCGTAGATCAAGGAGATTCATGAAGATATTCACCAAGACCTTTACAGAGGGTCACTATTCATATATAAATATCATTAAGTTACCAATTGCCAAAGGGTCACTATTCATCAGTGTTTCTAACCACTAATACCATACAATGACCATGTTTGAAAATGGAGAGTTCCTATGGAAGTTGCCAAAATAGTTAAACAAAAGCTGAAATGGATGGATCATTCGTTAATTTAATGAGATTTGGCGTTGGATTATATGCAAACAGGTAGACCACACCACTAGATGACTGCTCAAATCTAAAAAAATATTGTTCATGCAAGCAAGTAATATTCAGTTGTTGGACATTGTGATCGGGTACAGAGCAAGTTGTTGTCGGAGATATATCTATCCACGATGAAGACAACCTGAAACAACCAGATACTTGGTAGCTCTAGGTAAGAACAATGTGGATGATGATGATAATAACTTCTCTTCAGATTCTGATAAGAAGAATGAACAATGGTGGAATTGAAATTGGAATTAATGTTAGGAATTGGAGTGGACAAACCGAGGCCTAAGGTGAATCCGTTTGGTGATGGTAAACCTAGGGAGGTTTTGCTTCAGGAGAAAGGTGTGGATTATCATAATTGAATACTTAGAGATGACACGCGAAGCTTTAGACTCCAAGTGGATCCCTTGATTGCCAACTCACCTCCCGTAGAACATAGGCCTCTACAAAGTTTGATCAATTCGCGTTTTCACTTATTTAATGAAATTTAACGCGCATACCGCATTCAAATTGGTTTTTTATTTTTTTCTAAAAGTAGAAAAAACTATAACCACATTAACAACTAACAAAAATATTGTAGAACAAAAGAAAAAAGTGTTCCCCTCTGTTACCAAGCATTTCAAGAAATGATAATTTTCAAATATTGCAGATCAAGGTCTTTATTAGTACTTAACGGTGGTGAATAGTTGTTAGGAATTTAATTCTTAGAGATGATAAAGGATAACGAAGATTAATGTTGTATTTTTCCCGGAAGTACTGAATCTATTGTTCAAGCTTCCTGAATCTATTGTTAAAATCTTTGAATATACGTGGTTGATGATGTCAAGTTTAAGTCGTTGATTTATTTGGAAATCGAAAACGCCTATATAGACGTTTGATTAGGGTTATTTACTTTGTTTTTAGATTTTTTTTAACTTTTTTAAATCATTATATTAAAAAAATAAAAAAATAAAAAAAAACAATTCAAAACACAAAAAAATACCCCTAAATAAAACTTTGATCAATAGCGCCTCGCTTTGGCCAAAGCTAGGCGCTTTGGATCAAAAAATTCAGCTTTTCCATGCCACCTCGTACACCTGGATGATTTAAAGCCTATGGATACTCCCATTCCAGCCAATCACGGGATTGGAGTTGATGCTAAGGGGAAGCTCATCGACCCCTTTACATATAGAGCCATTGTCGGATCTTTGATGTACCTGACTGCATCTCGGCCGGATATAATGTTTGCAACATGTCTCTGTGCTAGATTTCAATCGAAGCCGAAACAGAGTCACCTTACAGCTGAAAAACGAATCCTACGATATCTGAATGGTTGTCCCTCGCGTGGACTATGGTACCCTAATGATGATAATTTTGACTTTATTGCTTTTAGTGATGCAGATTTTGGTGGATGTGATACTGACGCTAAATCCATAACGGTTGAATCATTTGAGAATCTTTAAATGTTGTTCCTAACACTTGAGTCTCTATACAATCTCAAGATTAGAAGAATTCACAGTAATAACGTACGGAGTTTAAGAATTAAGCATTGGAGACATTTTTTTTAGAAAAGGGTATTCATCATGAAATTAGTGCTCCATACGCTCCATAACCGAATGGCGTTGCAGAAAGGAAAATCAAACCTTAACAAAGGCGGAAATGCCAATGATGGTGGGATTCGAAGTTTTCTACTATGCCTGCTATACTCTAACAGAGTCTTGATGGTGAAGAGGTTCGGAAAAAACCATTTACAAGCTTTCTAATCGTCGCAAGCCAAATCTTGAATTTCCTGAACCATTCGGTGCTCCTTGTACCATGCTAAAAGAAAATGACAAATTTGGAGAAAAAAAGCTGATAAAGGATACTTTGTCGGTTCATCCGATCATGATTAATGGTCCAACAACTTTAGCCGAACAAGGTTTTTCTTGAACGATCAGTAATCAACTAGAAGACGAGGAAAAGTTTCTAGAAGCTTCAAAAGATATTCATGATTCATCATTAGAAGACGAGTTCGTAGAATCGAGTGAAGTTTTATTTGATGCATCTCTTGTTAGCGACAATTCTATTGTTATGGCTCCAATTCAGCCAACTATTCTTAATAAACCTAGTCCGTCTTCTTCTAATGCTTCGAGAACCGACCTGTGAATTGATTTAAGTAAATTCAAAATGTTTCAGAGTGTCCATGTCCCAACTCATCCTGAATCCACAATCCATGACACACACTTGATGTAGAATGTCATCAGAGATCCAAGTAGCTGGGTAACCACAAGAGGGAAGCTTACACAAAATGCACTAGGCTTCTATTCACATATCACAGAATCGGGTGAACAAATGACCGGTCCTTCACCTTATTTGTTTCACAACACGAACCATGATGTATCAATGAAGCTTTGAAGGATGAGGCATGGATAGAAGCAATGTAGGAAGAGTTGCAGCAATTCTGAAAGCTAGGGGTTTGCGACCTATTCGATCTTCCTCTATGTAAGACGAAGATACGAGCGAAGTGGGTATACAAATATTGCAAGAAAGATGACTGCTAGGTTGTTATTAGAAACAAAGCTCATCTTGTTGTGCAAGGCTTCTCACAAATCGAAGGCGTTGATTATAATGAAATGTATGTACCAATAGCTCGTTTGGAAGCTCTCCGTATGTTTCTAGATTTTTCTTCTTACAAATGGTTCAAAGTCCACAAGATGGAATAGAATAGTGCATTTATTTATGGGAAAGCGCAAGAAAAAGTGTATGTCAAGCAACCACCGGGGATTGAAGATACGTGACACCGTGACAGAGTATACATTCTCAATAAAGCTTTGTATAATCTTCATCAACCTCCGTGTGTATGGTATAAGTCTCTCTCAAAGCATCTGATTACTAAAGGGTTTAACCGTGGACTTATCGACTGCATATTGTTTACCTAGGAAAAAAATGGCGATCACTTGCTGGTCCAGGTATACGTTAACGACATTATTTTCCGCTTAACTAATGAAGTGTTGTTTAAAGAATTTGAACATGTTATGCAGGACAAGATTGAGATGAGCTCGATGGGAGAAATGCAGTTCTTTCTCGGATTACAAGTTTAACTAATGGATCGAGAATCTTTTTTCATTAGATGAAGTATGTTGCAGGCATCTTGAGCCAGTTCTTGATGGCTAATACTACACATGTTGCAACTCTAATACAAGTCAATCATGGGATTGGTCTTGATGTAAAAGGTATAACAATTGACATTTCGGTTTTCCGAGCAATGATTGGATGACTCATGTACCTAACGACTCAAGACCTGATAGAATGTTAGAAATGTGTCTCTATGATACCAGTCAAAACCAAAGTTACCCATCGTATGACAGTTAAAGGAATTCGTTATCTGAAGGGTTGTCTGACCAAAGGTCTATGATACCCTAATGACGATAAGTTTTATTTCATAGCCTTTAGTGAGTATGACTTTGGTAGCTGCAAAGTCAACGCAAAATCCACAATCATAGGATGTCAATTCTTAGGAGGACGTTTGATATCCTAGCTATACAAGAAACATGCATCTAAATGTAAAAACTTGATATTACTTACTTGCGTTTTAGCATGTATAACTTGCGTTTTATCATTTATAACTTGCGTTTGATTAGGTCGTCTTATCAGGTATAACTTGCGTTTCTAAAACGCAAGTATACCCTCAATAAAACGCAAGTTATCAACCATTTTGCCCTAAATTTAGCATGTTCAAGTCTTCTGTTGATTATTAGCGTTAAATTTAGTTATTTTAGAGTCGATTTCAGACAGAAAAGGGAGCATGTATCATTTGTTTGTTCAATATATGTGATTATCTTTCTTTATTTAGTAATTCAAGATGAATTCCTATATTTTGACACTATATTCAATGCTTTTATCAAAATCAGCAAATATTATTTAGTTTATGTCCCATCCAGTGACATGGAATTGCAGAGTTCAGAATATTTTGAATATGTAGAAATCATTAATCACTTGAATTATATTGTACCCATATGCAGTGCCAGTTACTATTTTGTGTGACCATTGTAGAGTGGCTAGGGGATCCCCTTTTGGGGGGTTGTAATTTTTTTAAAAAATTACAGCATTGCTCATTTGATGCTGCAGACTCAACCGTGACAGGAAGCATTGCAAGCTGATTTCTTTACTCATTTGTTCTACGTTTTTTATATATGAAAAGCTTGTTTTTATAGTGTAATTTTTTTTAAAAAAAAAATATGTCGTATGAAAAAAGTTATGGTCGTTTTAAAAATGGGGGTGAAACTTTATTGACGCTAAGAAATTACGATCGTGCCCCTGATTATCAAATTTAATCCTACTCTTCATATTATTTCTTACACTTTGTACAATAAATGACTTTACGTTAGCCTCTCCCTTCAATATATATAGGATTAACTTTGATATCTGTATAAGAAAAATTAATGTGTGAAACCTTAAACTATTTAATGCTTTGATATCTATACACACACGATCAGTATTACCAATAAATCACCATTTTTTTTTTAAGAGTAGTGTTTCAGTGGTAAATCCTGTGTTGCAAAGCGACCACTGCTCATGATCGAATCTCATAGCACCACACGGGCTTCTCCTTTCAAACCAAGCGGTTATTTTTTTTGTGGAGCGTGAGATTCGAACCTGAGATCAAACCCGGACAGGAACCCTCCAAGGAGGTAAACCTTTCCACCTCCAATAGATCACCATCTACCATTGATAAAAAAAAAAAAAAAAAAAAAAAAAAAAAAAAAAAACATTTGTAAACTATCAATAAACCCCTATCGCTCTAAAAGAAACAATGTCGGTTATGTTTCGGAACAAACAATTGTCTTTAGTTTATAGGGAAAAAAATGAACATCGGTAATCAATGGAAAGAAACTTAAAACCGCGATTAGCGTATGCGATCCCTTTGTTAAATTACGCAGCACTTCGTCGTTAGATGTATTACCACACTCTATTTGCTAGGTTAAAAGTTTTGTGAAAGATGAGAAATTTCTTTCTGATTTTCCAAAGTTTGCAACTGTAGTGCTGTGTTCATGCATGCTTTAGGACTAGTACTATTAAGTCATTGTGTTTACTCTGAAACTAACTGATGGACCGGAGGTTAGAATATTGAGGATGTACGTGTGATCTTCATAAGAGATGCTTGTGATATATAAGTTGGTGAGGGTCTGATTAAATATTAATATATATGCTACGTTGTCCAATCATTGGCGACCTGTCATGGCTAATAGGATGTGAAAATGGGAATGCCACCCGGTGATTGCACAAATTAGTTGAACTATACCCGACACTTATTATCTAAGTAAAGCTTTTAAATAATTTTAAATTAATGTTTCGTTGGTATAGGGACTACAAAAAAATCTTGTCTGGCATGTGATGATGTGATCGACAAAGGTGTCGCCATTTTTTTTTTTTTCAAATGACTAGTCGGTATACATTAGACGCTAGGCGGGAACTATATGAAAAGCTTGACGCTCTTTTGAAAACTCTGCTCCGTCGACATGTCATCGTGATGTAGGAGTATTTATTCTCTTTTATTCTGGATTAATAGGTAAAAAAATATTTCTAATTTTTTTTTCAGTTATAGCGCCGATATGTCGTAGATATAGGGTAAACTATTCTTTTTTGTTCTCGTTTATTCCGGATTAATATGTGAGAAAAAAAAAACTTTCACTTGGCGACAAGTCGTCCTATAGGATAAACTAAAATTTTATTTTCTTTTATTTCGGATTGATAATTAAAATTATACTATTTGTATGTTTGGCAAAATTAGCTAGAGGCTGGTAGCTAGAATCTGTTAGGTGGTAGCTGCAAGCTTTTTAAATATATTTTGTTGTTTGGCAGAGTAGCTGAAGTTTTATTAAAATATATAAAATGACCAAAATGGGTATAATTAAAAACTTATAAAGAAGGTTTTTATTTTATTTTTAAAATATAATGGGTATTTGTGTCATTTACTAATTAAAAGTTTGTAGCTAGTAGAGCTTTTTCTTAAAAGCTAGTACTAATAACTTTTCACTATAGAGTTTTTTCTCTAACCTAAAAGTTTCCAGCTCCTTCAACCAAACAAGGCTTTTTATTAAGTAGGTGATTTTTCTTAAAATCTTGAAGCTCCTAAAAGTTCTTAATTAAAGCTCCTTGCCAAACATACCCTATATATTTAAAAACCTTGATTTGAATAGCGTTTTGGTGCTAAAATGAGCCGCCTAGCTAACAACATCCATTAACTTTTAGCTATCGTTAGGTAACTTAGTTCATTAAGCCTTTAACTTTTAACTGTCGTTAGGTAAAATGAGCCGGAGCAGAGTTTTCAATGAGCGTACCTAGCACGAATGTGTTTGGCACGTTAGGTAGCCAAACCAAACACATTCGTGGAAGTCCCCGAACCATTATTGGCACTGTCGTTGGGAAACTTAGTTCATTAAGCCTTTATCGAGGACTTCCACGAATGCGTACCTAGCACCATCACAAAATAATGGTTAGTGGAGTTGCCAATAATGATTCAGGGACTTCCATGAATGTGTTTGGCACATCAAGTGAAGTCAGGCCTAGCGAACGACCGTTCGCTAGTGTGAATGGCCATTCAGGCCTTACAGAACATCCTGCTGCTATTCGTGGCTCAGTGAACGACCGTTCACCGGGAGTGAACGACCGTTTAGGCCAACTGATCAGCATGTATTATTCTTGGCTAAGTGAATGACCGTTCACACAGTGTGAACGACCGTTCATTTGTTCTGAATCAATTTGAGTAAACATTTTAATTGGGAATTTTAGCCTGGTTCGTTTATTTTGACGTGTAACGATAGTCATACAATAATAAAGGCATTATTGGCAACTCCACAAACCATTATTTTGTGATGATGCTAGGTACGCATTCGTGGAAGTCCCGGATCAAGGATCAAGTCGGGAGTAGAGCCGAGCACACCCGATCAATCAAACTCTTCCGCAATAGAATTCCAAGAACTCCCGTAAAAATATAACTTTTCAGTATATGTTTTAATTATTAAAATGTAAGATTGTGGGAATCGAAAGTGTATTGATCACGATGTTTTGGTTTTCTTCATAAAGGTCAAAGTTTTAATCGGGAGTGGTTTTTAAGTAAGGTCAAAACTCGTAAGATTATGCGTTAATCACATGTTTATAGGCTTTGGTCTTACACGTCATCAACGGGATCGACATGGAAATTGTTTCAAACATGGTCGACTAAATCCGCATAAAGGTGATTGTGCTTAGTAGTATCATGTAAAGCCCATGTGATTGATTCTTGTTGGCCATTGTCAACCGGCTCGACATTCTCTTCAATGTCATTCGGATCGTATTCGCATAACGCGCGACCATCGTCTTTTATTATCATATTATGTAGTATTGTACAAGTATACTAACTAATCTCAAACTTTGTGTTGTCTATGCACATGCCGGATGTTGTATTACATGGCATCAAGCCTTTAACACATCAAATAATTGTTTGATGTCTTTTCTTGCCGATTCTTGGCACATCACTAACTTTTTTTTTCTTTTTTCATTGGTGGATTTCGTAGCATTTTCACAATAGATGTGTAGTTTGGGTATATACCATCGGCTAGATAATACCTCCGTTAAGCATGTAAGAAGAATCAAGGTCGATACTTTTAATGATGTTGTCAAAAACACCTTACCTTGCTAGAACATTTAAATCGTGACATGAACTTGCAACTCCAAAAAAAGGCAAGACAAACCCATTGATCTTGTGAGCAAACGACTTTTAGAATTATTGAGGTGTGTCCGATGTCACCCGGTGTACGCCATGGCCAATGTGTACAATTGATACTTCCTCGCATGCCATGAAAGCAGTGTCTCTCTTCATGGAATGAATATAGCTTTTTGATGTCCCAATTCATTGGCCTACACAAATCAACTTGCTATATAGCTTCATGATATCTTCGATAAATTGATACAAACACTCCCGACTCATAGCAGACATCTTTAAATATTCATCCCATGAATCGCTAGAAATACCGTATGCCATTTGTTGAATTGCGACTCATTCGAAATTAGCCAAGTCATTCACAATTCATTTGAACAATTGACGACTCATTCGAAAGCGACGTCATCAGTGTATACATAGTTTTCAGCAAAATAGCCACCCACCATGCAAACGATCATGTGCACCTAAAATACATTTTGAAAAATAAATTATAATAACATTAATAAATTTTGAATTATAAAATAAAACAACAAGAAAATTTAATATACCCTCACGGTCTCTATTTCACTCAGTGCTAATTTTTCTTGGTACCGAAGTTTCTTCATCCTCGCTGTTTTCTTCCATCTCCAAGATCATTTTCGCCATCTCCATCATCGCGCCCACGAAAGAGCGTAAAATTTATAAAATTTAGATAATGGAAAGAGTAAAATTGGGTATATATAGATTGAAAATATTGAATTTTTTGTAAAAAAACGTAGAATGGTCACTTTTTAACGGTAATATTTGAATATTTTGAAACGGGGAGGATGGGGAATTATCCCCGGTTGCACTGAGGCTGTGTTCTTGAGTTCACATAACAAGAGAAAAGAAAGTATTTGGAAGGAAATGAAAAATTTCTTGTGTTCCCGAGTTTTATTTAACGAAGAGAAATAAAACATGTTGTGTGCGAGTTTCACTTAAGAAAGGAAATAAAAGAAAACATAAGGAAAGGAGATGCATCATTTCTTTTCCATTCCTTTCCTTTCCTTCGATTCTCTTCCTCAAGTAAACTCGGGAATAGAGCGTGATATAGGGGCGAAGGAGGGGGCGCTGTTCCCGGCAGGGGTGGATGCCACATAGGCTCACTGGCCCCTTCCCCGATCCCACACCCCTTTGTCATATATCTAGCCCCGCTTGCTTAGTAAAAAACGAAGATGGCGAAGCTTGGAGATCGAATCGGCGCGGGGCGGACTTATTTTTTCCGATCGGTAGGGGCCGTAATATCAAGTCGGTGTGGACCGAACCCAATTTATATAAAAATTACCTACGAAAATCGTAAAATTCCTCCATTGTGCCAAAAGTCAGTGTGGACTAGGTCACCCGGGCCTCCACTATGATTTGCTCTGTCCATATTATACTTTTAATATAAACAATATGTTTAGAGAGCAATCTTTCTTGTTATAATTATTCTCATTCAGATTCTTGTAGAACTTATAAATAAACCTGATTATATTTGAGGAAAATTATCTGTAAAATTTTAATGAAATTGATATCGAAAATCTATGTTGTACATTATTGATTATGATTTGCTAATTATTTGGTATCGTAGTATCTTGCTATCTCTGAAATGACGGGATAAATTATGCATTGAAACTTGCAGAATACTGGATAGGCAATGAAGTTTATAAAAATTTCTTTTGTCTACCAAATTGTAATTGTCACCTAGTGTTGAGTTGTTTATCGTCCTTATTCCTTAATTAGATCTTTTACAACTAATATTGGCAAATTAGAGTATAAGCAAAACAAATTAACTAGAGACATATGACAAGTGACATCGAATGCTGAGTTACAACAAATTAATATAAATGATATGGTACTATCATCATCATGTCATTATATAGATGTCGTATTTAGTTATGAATAGCCATCCATATAGGTTGGAAATCGATATCACAATAATGAAATTTACTATACCAAAAAGATGTGTTGGACCTGAACGAGAGAGATTGCAGACCATATAAATGATATGGTACTAGATATTTTTTTTAATAAAATTTGTATTCCATTTCTATTAAAATGAAATATGAAATTTACATCAAAATAGACGGTAGACGGGCAATAAGCTGCACCGTCACCCTTTTCTGAATTGCGAACCTTAGTCTACCAAATACAATCCTCTGCCCCCCGGAGATGAACTATTGATGTGGACGACCCGTTTGACACTTGTCAAGAAACGAATAGCTTCTGGCGTTAGGAAGACAAAGATATCAAAGGCCAAGGGGATAATGACATATTGGTTCTCTGCACAAGCTTTAGTGTGCTTATCTACTTTCTTCGATTCCGCCTTTCTCGTCGCTTGCCCAACTACAAACCTTGTTTCCCTTAACCCAACCAAAGGAGATACCCTCGTGAGGTCTACGCAAGCATGTTTCCCCAGCCCAACCAAAGACGAGCAGATCCGCTGGTCGCAGGGTGGATATCCCCTCCGCAGGGTTTGTGAGAAAATTTACAGGGGCCTCCTTCTTAGCAGAAATCCCAGCTCTTCTCAGGATGTCCTACAAAACGTCCCTCACACAGTCATGCCGGTATTTAAAAACAATTTTTGACAAACCTCAGGGACTAAATTGGCAATTAACTCTAATATTTTGGAGAAAACAATTTCCCTGTATTTCTTTTTTATATTAGTTGAAAGTGGTTGTGAGTGAAGAAGAGTGAAACTGTAATAATTTTTAGTGTAATATCTGGTTATGAGTGGATTGAGAATTCGGAACCTATTGTGAATGTTATAATACATTTTCCATGTACACGGATGGAGAAAGAAAATTAGAAAAATCTTTATAAAAATGTTCTTTGATGCATGCATCCACTATTGATTGTGAGACGTGCAAAAGACAAAAACGACATAAAATGATAGCAAAAATGAAAGTCACGTCTTATTTTAAATGCTTACTGAATTTTTTGGGTTACGGACGGAATACAATGTTACGTACTATATGTATGTTTTTAATTTTAAAATTATGTGAAATTCAAAACTATTTAACATAACTCTGTATATATAAATGAATATTAGTGATGGATAATCCAATTATCCGTCAGTTAGTCTCTATCCGAAAGAAAATTGGTAAACGTCGACGCTAGAAAACTTGTTGTTCATGCTCATGTTGGATATCTGTCGATAATCGATTGGGAATCAAATTACTCACGCCTCGCCTTCTGACATATTTTCGCTGATGGCTTACATTCAGTAACCACCTTCCGTAGTGAATTGGCCCTAGAGGAAAGTCATTAGTTTAGCAATATCAATTTTGTTTTTCTTTTTAAATATATATTATGACTTTTCACTATCTCTAGAAAGAAAAAGGATATCTTGAGAAAAATGAGTTATATAGCTCAAAAGAACTCGGTTTCGAAAAAAAAAATATTTTTTTTTCATAATGGAACCTAGTTTTCAGAAACCAATCAGGCTCTAAACCAACTAATATATCCTGATTTGTTTGCTTTTCACTAACTTGGTTCCATCTATTCACCTATAAATATGTGTAGGTAATATGACTCAAGTTTTATGGTAATAGGTCTTATTTGTAAATAAAAAAAAATAAAAGCTTCAATATGGGTATATTAGTGGACGGAAATTTATTATGTCACAAGTTTTTATAGCGCAAAACAAAATAAGCAAACATCTTCGTTTGTGAACTTATTTTCCACATATATACGGGGTGTGTGTTAACATTGTTTGATACCTCCAATACTAAATGGGAAACATTAACAAAGGAAAACGACATAATTTTATTTTATTTTTTATAAAAAAGCAAGTAATGTCTTATTTAAATCATTTCAGCTTAATTTTATATATATGTATGATTATCTATACTACTTTATATATATATATATATATATATATATATATATATATACTACTTTATAAAGGAGGAATGATGTACCATTTAGTAATTTGTATTTCGGTACAACTTAAGATGCAACATGCACAACATATTAAAGTCTTAAATTCAAGGGTATTATGGGGATAGTTGTGACAATTAAGACACTTAAAGGGGCGATGTAGACATTTTACCCACCTTATACTTTACAATATCAAAACACTTTTACAATACTATCCTCCTTCTTCCATCCCTACCCTCACAAACATCCTTTGCCTTATGGTTTTCCTTCTTCATCATCAATGTTACCAATGAATGTTTCATTCAAGAAGATGTTGGATATTACAAAAAATTTAATAATATGATGAATGAAATTTAATTGATTTTAGTGAAATTATTAAGGAGACTCTTGAGTAGAGTTCTTTATTTCACTTTATTAGAGTTTATGGCTCTAATTAAGTTAGTCTCTTCACTCATCCTTAGGTCTTGTATACATAGAAAACTTTGTGCCTCATTTGAAAGACTAGAAAAAAATACAAGAAAATTAAGAAAAGGATTCATAAAAGAATTCTTGAAAAAGAAGAAGAAAAACTTGACCCATATGTTGAGAACTTATAGAGATAAGTTTTTCTATACTTGATTCCAGCACATTTCCATTATTATTTGCTCCACAAGTTTTAACACCATGATTAAAAAGCATTTATGTGCTTCTCGTAGTTTCTCTACTTAATGTTGGTTATGTTTCAACAAACCTCTATATTTATGTGTGTGTGTGTGTGTGTTTATACATATAAACCACATGCGACTTCTCACCACCTGGAGCAGACGCTAACTTATCTTGCTCATTTTTTACGGCCACAAGGGCCGCATGTTGCTTGAGCAGCTCAGCTTGACGCTGCTCCTCCTCCTCCTTCGCCCTCTTCTCGGCCGCCAGACGCCCCTCCTCAGCCTTCTGCCTCTCCATGGAACCTTCCCGGATACGGGCATCCTCCTCTTCCTTCTTCTTAAGAGCGGCCGCAGCAGCATCCCTCACTTCCGCAAGCTTTTTCTGCGCCTCGAGATCAGGCGCAGTTTCACTGGTCACAACACCAGACAGGGCCTTCTGACGCTCCTTTTCCATCAGTTTCTTCTTCCGCTCCTCCTATATCTGCTTGACAGAAGCAAGAATAAAGCCTACAAGAAACACAAACTATAAAAACAAAAACAAAAACAAAAAGGTATGATATAAATAACTCATACTTACTGCTCCTGCTCAGCATCCGGAGGGACTTCTTGCCAAACGGCTCACGAAAAGGCGGAGGCTCTAGCTCTAAACCTTGGGGCAGATCAGCAGTACTGCCACCCTTGGCCATGCTCTTCGGAGACGAACCTTGAGGTTCGTCTTCCTCTAAAGTCTCAGGAAATTTTCACTTGTGACCTACAACAAAGCAACCGGTTCAGCCTACAAGACGCAAACAAAGACCAAAATAAGAAGGTTAAGACACTTACCCTCAGCAGTCACTCCTTCAGTTGTACTGGTCTCACCAGTCAAACCACCACCCTTTGTCGCGGTCGCCGACACACTTGACCTACCACCACCTGCAGAGCGATGCGCAAGGTGAATTTGACCGGACGATGATCCACTAGACTCATTGTCGGACAAAAAAACATAATCAACCCCAGCCGCCATGCGCACGGACAATGGCTCAGGGTTGTTCAGAAAACCAACTTCAAGGTTACGAGGCGCACCTTCCATCAGCGCCGGAAAGAGGAAGTTCTCCCTCTGCTGCTCCAACTCCGACACACCCCTCTGGAACCGCAATATAAGTGGTCTTCATACCACGAGCAGCAAACACCTCAAATAATAACTCACCTGCAAACAAGAAAAAAGTGAGAACTTACCATCAACATACAAAGGCCCATCAGTACCAACAGGAGCCACATCATACCCCTCCCTGACGCCTAGGCGGCTCATTCCCAACAAACGCAGGATACCCTCGTCCAACCTCTCCATATCATCCAACCGGGTTGGATGCGCCCACAACTCTTGAAACCTGCCCTCCTCTTGGAAGTCCTTCATAACCTCGAAGGACGGTACCTTCTGGCCGGCACGGAGTTCCAGTCTGGCCATCTCCACCAGAATCACCTCTTTCTTTAGGAAGAAGAAACACTTCTTCCAATCACGAAGAGTTTTAGGTGAACTCTTCGGTAGAATCAAACTAACGGTCTTCAACCGCTCGGTAAAAGAAACCCACCCTGAATCCTTCACTTCAAGCTTATAGAACACGTTGAAGTGTTCAAACTCTGGCTCCCTCCTCAACGACCGACACGTGGCTTCAAAATGCATAACTCTCATCACCCCGAAGGGGCTCATCTAAGAGATATGCACACCATATTTCTGCAACATAGAGATAAGAAACCTAGAAGTCGGCAGCCGGAAGAGACCCTTCAAAAAATAGGTCTTGTACAAACAATTTTTTCCCTCCGGGCAATCAACCGGAGTCTGCCCCTTCTCCGGCAACTCCGGTTCCCATTCCCGGAGAACATTGAATCTACGAATTAAGGAACGGAATTTGTCCTTGGACCACGAGATCTGGGAATCCTTCATGGCGAGCTCCGCCTTCTTATCTTCTGACAACATCGTCTCCAATGGAGAAGAAAAAACCGCGAAGAGAGAGAGACAAAAATTCTCTTTCGAAAACTGTAAACTTTCACCGGAAAAGCAACAAACTCGCCGAAGAAAATTCTAAATTTTTTTTTCTGGTGGAGAGAATGAAACGAATGAAGGATCGAGAGGACATATTTATACTCATCGCATTTAATGCAAAGACAGAGAATGAAATCATCACCTGCAGGCTTTTCGCGTAAGGGTCCAATCACAAAGTGACACATCAAGAAGCCCACGTGACGAAACGGCCCATGCGCCGTGTGTGGCTCACTCGCTTGATGGTTACTCTGCCCCCGCTGTCACATGATGCCGATGATCGACACGTGTACGCCCACGTTCAGATCCATCACCAACAGCTGTCCACATGCCACAGATGCAAGACACGTGGCGGACTACCAACTCAATAGTCATAGTAACTGTCAGACACGTTCTCCAAGGCAGGTGTACCAACCGTCAGACACGTCCCTTCAGCTTCAAACATTCCCGCCTTGAATTCACACGGAATTTAAAAAGGCAAATTCAATGCGGAGTAAATACAGGCCCAGACAGGGACAAAAAACAACTTTTCACATCTTCTGGACGCGCAATCATGCTCGACGCCTTCTTAGGCCCCAGGCCAGCGCGCCCGAGCCAAAAATCTGAAGATTTTAAATTTCACATCTTTGGGACACGCAATCAGGCCTGACGCATTCCTAGGCCCCACGCCTGCGCGCCAGTGACAAAAAACTGAGGATTTCAAAATTCACATCTTTGGGTCGTGCAATCCGGCCCGACGCCTTTTCAGGCCCCACGCCGGTGCGCGAAAAAGGCAACAATTAAGGACTTCCTTTTCCCACAAGACGAATAACTTTCAACATATAAATCAAGCCAGCTTGATACTTCAGGATGAGTCTCTCACCAATCCTATGAACATAGCTATCAATATCGCAAAGAAGACTTCACAAGCTCCTCATCATCTTCAAGCTTTACACATAACGAGTCAACTCTCTTCTTCATGCTTCAAGCTTTACAGGTAACTCTTTTCTTCGAGCTTTAAGCTTTACGGATGAAGAACTAACTCTCTACATCCTGCTTCAAGCCCTACACATAACGAATGAATTTCCCTCATTCTATTTTCGCCCGGACCTAATCTTAGGTCCCGCAATAAACGCTCATTTTGTCATACGCCTGCAGCTTGAACACTGTGCGCGCACCAGTTGATGAGGTTATACAAAAACACACGTACGACTGGATGTAACTCAAAGTACACTTGTGAAATCATGTCCAGCACTCCCCTACCAAAGCTGCATGAAAGCACTGGACTGGGGGGAGGGGGAACTTGAAGGGATATGGTACCAAAACATTATAAATACCATATCATCGCCCAACTAATACCGGTATCGCCTGACGTCCATCCGCCTGTTTTACGTCAGCGGATCGTCTAGCGTCCATGTGCCCTTTCTACGTCAGCGGAACGTCTAGCGTCCACCCGCCCGTTTTACGTCGGCGATACGTCGGACGTCCAAACCGACGCCAAACGCAACCTCACCCGCCCGTTTTACGTCAGTGATGCACCTGTCGTCCAATCGACGTCAGGCACAAGCTCGTCCGTCCGTTTTACGTCGGCGGACCCAATACGCTTCAAAGCTTCCCTAGCAAGCCAGATGAAGCTTCGTCAGCACGACTAGAAAATGCCTTCCGGGGCAGCCTTGGGACTTACACCACTGCCCCAGGCATCTGTTCCTGATGCAACTGGCTGCCCGTTAGAGTTCCCCTCCAATCAAAGACTGCTCACAGTCTGACACGCAGAAAGGACGATGACGTGGCAGCCTCCTAGCCAAGATATGTTCCTGACACTAGGCTTTCTCAACCGGTCTCGAGTTTCAAGTAAAAGGATGATTAGTCACCGCCCTCGTTCTACCAGTAGGCGGATGCCACGTGTCCGCCGCCCACCGGCGTCCACTCAGCGGACGCCACGCGTACTATCGACAGGACGGTAACATCCCCCTTGCACTTTACTTTCTCCTTTTGTACCAAAACCCACTTACACCAAATTGGGCCTAAAGACTTGGGTCGGAAACTTGGAGACAGCTCTACCTGGGCCGGTCCCCACAAAGGGTAGAGGATGGGCTGAGAAAGTGTGACGCCAAGGTACTACAAAAGGAGGAGCTCCTTCTCCTTTTGTTGGCATCTGATTTCACATACACTTTCACTCAAAAGGTCTACGAACTCTCTCGTATCTTTTTCAACCCCTTGTTTATTATACTAACTTTTAGAGGCTCGGCTCTTCTAATCGGTAGTCTCCTAAAATCCTTGGTCTTGTCCTTAGACATACACATCTTTTATAGACACTCTATTTTATAAAATACAGTTGAATCACTACCAGGATTAGCGCCTATACGGTAATACAGGATTCGTGTTTCTTCAACCTGTAAACGAGTTACACACCTTTCCACATATTTAGCTATATATCTTTTCATTCCGGGCCACCAATAATAGGCTTTAAGATGCTTGTACATTTTAGTGGCACCGGGATGAACCGAGTATCGTGATTTATGTGCTTCATCAAGTAATAGCATTTTCATCTCACATAAGTTTGTGATCCAGATCCTCCCGAATCGAGTTTTTATGCCATCTTCATTATCCACAATGTCGTTGGCTTGACACTTAATTCTTTCCATCGTCCAGTTTTCTTTCTTCACTGCTTCAATCTGGGCTGCCCGAATTTCATCAATCAAACCCGAGGTCACCACTAGTTGCATTGACCGCACCTGAATAGGTTCGTACTCTCTTTTTCTGCTCAAGGCGTCAGCCACCACATTGGCCTTACCCAGATGATAGTGAATCTCACTATCATAATCTTTTATATACTCTAGCCAGAGTCTCTGCCTCATGTTTAGGCCCTTTTGATCAAAGAAGTACTTCAGCCTCTTATGATCCGTATAAATTATGACCATCACGCCGTAAAGGTAGTGTCTCCAAATCTTCAAGGCAAAAACCATTGCCGCCAACTCAAGCTCATGAGTCGGGTACTTGGTTTCATGCGTTTTCAGTTGTCTTGAGGCATAAGCGATAACCTCGCCCCTTTGCATTAATACACACCCCAAACCCAAAATGGACACATCCGAATACACCAACATATCTTTGGTACTATCAGGTAACGTAAGTATGGGGACGCTAACCAGTGTTTCCTTGAGAATATCAAGTGCTTTCTGTTGCTCAACCATCCACGAGTATTTCTCATTCTTTCTGGTCAATTTGGTCAACGGGTAGCAATTTTTGAGAAATTGTGGATGAATCTCCGGTAATATCCTGCCAAGCCAAAGAAGCTTCTAATCTTATTCGAGTTTTTCAGTGGACTCGAACTTGCCACTACTTCAATCTTTTTGATGGATCCACCGATATTCCCTCAGCATTAATGACATCTCCGAGAAACTGCACTTCTCGAAGCCAGAAGGCGCATTTCGAGAATTTTGCAAACAATTTTTTCTTGTCGCAAGACGGTTAGTACTTCCCATAAATGATGGGTGTGTTCGACTTCATTCTTTGAATACACCAATATGTCGTTTATGCACACTTGGTTATTAAGATCCATGAAGGTTGCGGGTGCGTTTATTAACCCGAAGGACATCACCAAGAAATCCTAGTGCCCGTACTGCGTCTGAAAAGCTGTGCTGGGCACGTCTTCTTCATTTACTTTCAATTGATGGTACCCCGACCTCAAATCGATTTTGGATAACCAAATTGCACCTTGTAATTTGTCAAAGAAGTCGTCTATTCTTGGATGGGGATATTGGACCTTTATCGCCTGCTTATTTAGCTCACAGTAATCTATGCACATTCGGAGGCTACCATCCTTTTTCTTCATCAATTCCTGAAGTTCCAAAGGCACCAATCAATAAGGTGCTTTGGCCACTGGCTTGGCCCCTGGAACTAGTTCTATTCCAAATTCACTTCCCTTTCAGGAGGCATTCCCGGTAGGTCTTTCGAGAATACATCAACAAAATACCAGACTACCGGTACATCTTCTAACCTTGGATTTTCCCCCCGGCTATCGTTCACATAGTCCACCAAAGCCTTGCAACCATGTTGGATCAGCTTCTTAGCTTCCAAGATGTTACAAACTATTGGGTGACAATTGGTTTCCCTACTGATTGTAACAAGTTTCCTGTTTTGTGACAATAATTGAATCACCTTTCGGTTGCAATCTACTTTAGCATGGTGAGTTGATAGCCAATCCATGCCCACCACAACTTCAAATTCCTTCATCCCCATCGGGATCAAATCTATCGGGATGATTTGATCTTCAATAACGATTTCATAGCCTCGACATATGTCAAAAACACAGAAACTCTTGTTATCTCCTATTTCTATCTTTGGGGGCATAGTTAGTTTTGATAATTAAAAATGAGGGTGTCAAATAAGCCTGTTGGAAACAAAACAGTTATTCGCACCCGTATCAAACAACAATTTTACAGGTACAGAGTTAATAACAAGGGTACCTGATATCACATTCGGGTCCTGTTTTCCCTCTTCCGCGTTGACGTGGAATGATTGTGCACACGATCTCAAGGCTTTGGCTTTATCTTCATTTTTCTTTTCTGTTTTTACTAAGTCCGAGAATTCCGCCTTCTTATGACCCGGCTGAAAGCATCCGTAACATATTGTCACCTTCATAGGGCAATTTGCAATTCCATGATCCGTTTACCCATAGCTTGCACATGGCTTGTACTTGAAGAAACATTCACCCTTGTGTGCTCTACTACAAATCTTGCAATTTTTGGGCGACCACCCTTTAGTACTCCCTTTATCTTTCTTCGGAGATTTCCCTGTTCTCGAATTTTTGGTAGGGATCGGGTTGGCATCTTGAGCCCTCCTTTCGGCCCTTTCAACCTGCTTTTCAATTTGATTTCTCTTTCTTGTGCCACATTGATAATGTCGGTAAGGTTTTCAAACTTGGAAGGTGATCTTGTCAATTGACTCACCTTTCTGTCTTAGCTGCATAAACTCCTCCATGATTTTGCTAACCACCACCTTAGGGCTTTGATGTTTCAAGAAAGGAGTTTGTAAGTCTGCCAATGTCATGTTTCTTAGTGCTTCTTCACTCAATCCGCCATTAATGACATCCCGCCAATCCTTGGCCATGTACCTCAATTGACCCGTGCCAAAGGCCACATGGTCAATGGGATCATAGTGGTCCCTCTCAAAGATATCTTCAATTTCGTACAACCGTTTCTGGCATTCCACTGGATTAATCTCTCCCTTATAAGTTCTTGATTTACAAGCCATGAACTTATCATACGAACATGCCTTCTTTACTTTACTTTTCTCCATTTCTTGGAGAATGCATTCCCTCATTTCATTGCACCGCTCTTCAACCACATTCAGTAAGGTAGTTTGTAGCTTATCTATAAAGGAGGGTAGACTATTTTCGAAAGCTTTAACCATAATTTCTGCAATGCTGCTTTGCATCTCCTCCCGTGTGAGAGGTGCTTGAGTTTCAGCTTCATTATCATATGCCATTTTACTGTAATAATATTCAACTTTAGAAACATTATACGGTTACTTCATCCGCATTTATTCTATCCTTATTAGGATTGCAATTTTTTGTGTTTTCAGCTTTACTACTTTAGTTGAGTCTAAACTCAATTTATCCGCCTATTAGCGTATTCTTAGAGCTTAGTGCCCAAGAACTACTCTCTACATTTCCTTTAATATCCGCTTTAATTCAAACTATTTTACAACTTGCAATGACTTCGTAGGAAATTCTTACCGAATGGGAAGATCAAACTTCAAACCAAACACTTATCTCTTTAAACCTATGGCTCTGAATACCACTTGTAAGACCCACAACCAGATTACCATATTTAGTGCTAATTAAAACAAACAACGAGTTAATCTTTACAATGCTAAAACATGAGTTTACAAAAACTTTGATTCGTGCAGACTAATTTAATCTAGAAAACTGTGTTACAAAAGTTTTACCAACTCATACAAAAGTACAACATCAAATTTACATGAAATCTCAAATTCATACTAAGCGAAAGCGTCCAAAAGATTTGTGTTCGGGTTCCTTGATGTCTCGTTCTCCCATTCCAAGCCAATGTCCAACTTAAGGGGGTTTATCCAAAAAAAAAAACACTTCGAAAGTTAGTCAAATAATGATCCTAAGGTTCCATAAGTCAAACACCCAATGCGTACGATCGATTAGACAAACAAAAATGAGCCAACAAAGAGAGCTTGAAAGCCCGCCATAAGCTACGGCTTGACCGTTGTAGCTTACGGCTACTGTTTGTATTTGTTGGCCGTCCCCGCCATAAGCTATGCCCTACCCGCTGTAGCTTACAGTTCGTGCCAACTACCCATTTTGCTGCTGTTGGCCGTAGCGTACGGCCTCCAGCCGTAGGCTACGGCCTATAGCTGCTGTAAGGCAACGAAACACACCTCTTTTGCAGCCTATTACCCCCTATGACCTGCATATCAAGTTCCTATTGACAAGTCACTAACCGGGCAACATCTTGGGCTCTTTAGACATGTTTTTAGCGACATGAAATGCCCATTATCATCACATCATTCAAAAAATCTTCAATCCATGATTCTAAGAAGCAATATGGGTCAACCCATTCCATACAAGCATAGATAACAACCTACCTAGCATGCATATGGATCTAGATATCTACTTAATGAACAATTTTTTCCAGCTTTAAGTGTCGCACAAGAGTCTTTAACTAAAGCGTTGACACACGTTAAACTTTCGGCCTTTGGGAATTCCCATAAGTACCATCGCCTCATGAGAATCCACATGATTTTCGCATTTTTCAGCTTTAAAGTTCTCTTGCGAATTCTTAGACTTTGAAATGAATCCTTTTAATCATTCTATATACATTTCAAGCCAATTCAATTTACGAATATTACCCTTTATCACAAAACTACTAGTCGTAAGGCGAACTTACCTTCAAGTGTGCTCCTTCCCTCAGGCCTCCTTGTTTCCTTGATCACTTGACAAGGTACCTTGTTTGCCTAATGGATTAACATTCAATAGGACATCTTCAACTATTCTATACTCAATTATTCATGAACATCACATGATTTCATTTACCCTTTCACAAGGCACAACAATAATAACATTTTCTACGATTTCAGTCTCACATAGGCATTTAATCAAACATCTAGTGTGCGCCTTTATTCTACATATAACATTTAGGGGTCTATGACCTACACCCATATTCCAATTTTTCAACACTATGAAGTATTAACAAACATAATGCAATTCTAATTCCAATACAGATTTTGGACAACTATAAAGGCTCAATATTAGTTCAAGTATGTTGGGTTTCACCCAAACTCCTAACCCACTTTTTCCCCAATTTCCAACTCACTATATGATTGTAATACATCACTAATTCGAGGTGATTCTTGCAAGCTTATTGTTGGGTCTGCTGACCTGAAGAGCTAACCTGAAGAAGAACAGATGATTGAAAAGCCAAAATATACTAACAGTTGATCCATACAAATAAACAGCATTTACAACATACTCCTCCCAAAAGACTGTTGACCCTAACAACTGTTCCACCCAAACAAATGCTATGACAACTGCTGCTACAAAGGACTGCTCGATAACAACTGATAGAGAACAACTGCTGACTAAAGGTCTGATAGAGAACAACTGCTGATCAAGTGCTGAAGACTAAAGGTCTGTTGGAGCCAACAGCACTTAGGCTCCAACAGATGATACAAGACCATCAGAGTTTTCCTCAACAGTAGTTTATCTTACAGTGTTTTGTAATGTAACAGTAGTTTGTATAGGGCAGATGTTTTATGTTGTTATTCTGTTAGAGGTCACACTATCTTAGGTGACGTCAGCCCAGGTCACCAGTGGTTTAGATTTGTCTATAAATAGAACAATGCCTGTACTGTTCTATTCACACACTCACAACATTCTCTCAGACAAACAATCACTGAGTGGTCAGCCTGAGGGGAGTACTTGTATAATCGTTTGTAATCATTTGAGTATATGAAAGCATTCGATTGAAAAAATTTATTCCTTTTGTTTTGATTATAGTTTATTATTCCGCTGCACTTTCCATATATAATTACTTCATTCAATTCTCATTTTACTTAAACAAATCAAAACAATCGAACTCAGATCCTAATAATTGGTATCAGAGCTTGGTCAATTAAATTCGATCTAACCAATCAATTTAATATAAACAGATCAGCTCACAATTATTGATATCGTTTGTTTGTCGGATTGAAAACAGAGTAATAGTTTATTTTCGATTCAACCGTTTGTAAACAGACTTTGTTTTCGAAAAATCAGAGAATGGCTTCAATCAATCACGATCCACACAACACTGGCACGAACAACAAGCCACCGATGCTTGTCAGATCTGAATACAATATCTAGCAACGTCGGATGAGCCATGTTCTAGCTCAATAGAACACTGGGTGTTGGAAGTCGGTTATCTTCGGACCACATGTTCCGATGGTGCCGAGTACTGATGATCCCAAGGTTCAGGAGCCCAAGAAACTTGAAAACTACTCCGACTAGGATTTTCAGAAAATTGAGTTAGATGCTAAGGCTTTCAGTATTGTGGCCATGGCTCTACCCAATGATATATATGCTGGGCTGTTACACTGTAACAGTGCAAAGGAGTTGTGGGATGCACTGAAAGAACAATTTGGTGGGACTGAAGAGGTTATTGAAAACAACCGTGAAATACTTAACCAACAATATGAAACTTTCAGTCACGTTAAGGGAGAGCCATTAACTCAACAATTTGAGAGGTTTAACTGTCTCATTAGTGAACTAAAATTGGTTAGTCTAACTTACCCTCATTCAACTTTGAACCATAGGTTTTTAAGATCTTTACCAGATAAATGGGACACCATTGCTATACTTATGAGAAACTCAATTGGATTCAAGGACCTATCACTGACCCAGCTTCATGGTAAGCTCTTGACCTATGGGAGAGAGCTTAACCAGAAAAAGAAGCTCCAGGACTCTGGAAAAGTGTCTGATGACTATGTATTTGGTAATACAACACTTCTGGGTCATGATGAGGTGCCTGGAAATAGTAAGGATCAGAGTTATGATCATTTCATTGACATAACTTCAGGTTTTAACTCAGGTTTTAACTCTGATTCTTATTCACCAAACTATGCTTTTACAGCAAGTGGTGGTGATATCCAGGCATCTGATAACATATCCTTTGAGTATGATGACCTAAAATACTTTGACCCTGATGATTTGGAAGAAATGGACATCATGCACCAATTGGCCCTTCTTAGTGTAAGAACTAACAATTTTTACAAGAAAACTGGGAGAAGGTTTCCAGGGTTAACTGGCAGGTCAAAGGTGGGATTGGATAAATCAAAGATAAAGTGTTATAAATGTCATAGACTAGGTCATTTTGCTAGGGAATGTAGGAGTCAACATGGTACACCTATGATTACCTATCCAAATCAAAGGCCACAGACCAACACTTATCAAAATTCCTATAATGCCCCTGGACCAAATGTGCAAAATACTGCTCATTTTGCATAGTCCTCAAACACTTTTCCTGTCCAGTTTGTCCAAACTACTGTTCCTCAGATCCACTATGTGCAAACCCATGTTGCTCAGGCACCTGTGCCAATGACTGCTTCTTCACCCTCTGCTCCTGGAGAGACAAGTCAACAGAGTTTCTTCACACAAGGCTTTGTTGATTGGAGCAGTCTACTAGATGAGTTGGGAGATGAAAATTTTGCACTTGTTGCCAAAGCTGAAAATGAACCAGAAAATTTCTGTTTCATGACTATGGTAGAAGAGGTTGATTCTGAGGAAGTGGTAACTGAATCTGTTGTTAAGACTGATGATATTGTTGATGAAGTAGTTGCAGGTGAAAAACCTGAAGAAGAGGTTGTGAATCTCTCAGATCCCTGGGGTGCATTTGATGATTGTGAGTGCAAGTGTGATTGTGCATTGATGGCGGCTGCTAAGGTATCTCCTCATATCCTTAAAGATTTACGTTCTGACAAATGTGTAATTGCATTTGCTAACATCAAAGAGGTGAATGAAAATCTTAGAAAGAAAATTTTAGATGATGAAGTTAAATTTGAGAAACTTTCAAAAGAGTTAAAAACAAATTTAACTGAAAAAGAATCTGAAATAAGCAGCTTAAAACATGAAGCAACTATAACCAAAGACCAGCTCCAAACTATGATAACTAAATATCAGAGTTGCAAAAGTGAGCTTGAGTCCACCCAGGTTGAATGTCAGAAATGGGTGGAATCATGTAGAGGTTTTGAGATGCTACTCAACAAACAAACCAAAAGTCATGTGAAGTTTGGTTTTGGTTTTGGTTTTGAAACCACTACTAAGCTTTTGAAGACACTGACAAAAGGGATAAAAAGTTAGTTGAGGTAGTACCAACTAATTTGAAGGGTCAAGAAATTAAAATCACTGAACCCAATGGCAAGAAAATTATTCTTGAAAAACCAGAAGGTTCCTCATCATTCACTGAACTTGAAAATTATGAATTTAAACTAACTTGGTCTGATGAGTGTGGTACTCTTAAGAACTTTAAACCAGTTGATTTCAAAACTCCTGAGGGGAAGACAACACCACAGGCAAAGGTCATTCCCTTGAAAAATCTTCCAGCAGATGCTCAAACATCTATTGAAAAGAAGATTGAAAAAGGGAAAAATAAAGAAAAGTCTGTCCACTTGTTCTGTGATTTCTGTGAAAAGAAGAATCATGTTACTAAAAATTGTTTTCTTCTAAAAGCATATGATATAAACAAAGGAACAAGTGCATGTGATTCCAAGGCCACGTGTTCAATATGTGGTAAAAAGAATCACAAAACCAAAGAGTGTCTGTATCTCAAAAATTTTGATGTCAAAATACAAGAGTACAAGGCTAAAACTCTTGCAAGTCAAGTGGTGAGTACTTCAAAAGGAAAGCCCAAACAGACCTTTACACCAGTCCAAACATCTGTTACCAAAAGTCTTGAAACATCTGCTCCCAAGGTTGTCCAAGTAACAGATGCTCCACCCACAAGCAAGTACCCAAGAGGATATGGACAACCACCATGTCATAGTCTGTCACATGTTTTTGAGGAACCAAAAAGACCTTCTAAACCAAGAGTGAACAGAAATCCCTATGGGTATTATCATCTATCAGGAAGTGATCAAACAACTGTTGCCCCAAGTGTCGACATTCAAGCACTGGCAAATGGTCAGCAACAGTTGTTGAACCTGATTCAAAAATTAGTTCAAACCAGATCACCTTCCCAAGCTTGAGGCTGAAAAGTCTGAGGACCCATCCAAAGCCAACTTGGCTTTGGACACTCACCAAAACTAATTCATTACTGTTGTGCAGGGAGCTTCTGCTTGTTTAGATAGTCTTTGGTATGTAGATAGTGGAGGCTCCAGGCACATGACAGGATGTAGAGCCCTTCTTCTGGACTTCTTAGCTCATGGAGGGGGTGATATATCCTTTGGTAATGATTCAAAAGGTAAGGTGTTGGGTTCAGGGACGGTTCAGGCTGGGAAACTCATGTTTGAAAATGTCAATCTTATTGACAATATTAAATTTATTCTTCTTAGTGTTTCACAAATGAGTGACAAAGGTTATGGCTCATTCTTCACTAAGAAAACTTGTAAGATTATTGGGCCAGAAGTGGTGAAAAAGATTGATACCATCATTGCTGAGAGCAAAGCACAACTTGTTGCTCATAGGAGTGGCAATGTGTATGTAGTTGATATGTTGAAGGACAATCCTATGGCAAATGTCTGTTTGTTTTCTGCTGCCTCCACAAAGGAGACAGAATTGTGGCATAGGAGACTGGGTCATACCAACCTTCAAACTATCAACTCACTCTCCAAACAAAGCCTTGTCAGAGGTTTACCATCAAGAGAATTCAAATGTGATGAGCATTTTGTTTCCTGCTTAAAAGGAAAACAACATAAAAGCTCTTACAAATCCATTGATGAGTCCAAAACAAGTCAATGTCTACAATTGCTGCACATGGACTTGTTTGGCCCAGTTAAAATCATGAGTCTAAGAAGAAAAAGATTTTGTCTTGTCATAGTTGATGATTTTTCTAGGTTTACATGGACTTACTTTTTACACTCTAAGGATGAGACTGCAGGTATCTTGAAGGACTTTGTCACCAAAGTTGAAAAACAATATGACTTGCCAGTAAAAGTCTTTAGAAGTGACAATGGAACAGGGTTTAAAAATAAGGAGTTGGATGACTTATGTGTGTCAAAAGGGATTGTGAGGCAGTACAGCATCCCAAGAACACCAGAGCAAAATGGGGTGGTTGAGAGGAAAAATAGAACTCTTATTGAAGCTACAAGAACCATGCTAGCAGATTCTGGTTTGCCACTGTCCTTCTGGGCAGAAGCTGTTAACACTGCTTGCTATGTTCAAAACAGAGTTTTGATCAACCCAAGACATCAAAAGACTACTTATGAAATTTTGTTCAAAATCAAACCATTAATCTCATTTTTTAAAATCTTTGGCTGCCCATGTTTCATTTTAAATCTTAAAGATTCCATTTCAAAATTTGCAGCCAAAGTAGATTGTGGATATTTTCTGGGATATTCTTCTACTGCCAAGGCCTATAAAGTGTTTAACACAAGGACAAGGACAATAGAAGAAACTCTGAATGTAAAGTTCAATGAACTTTCATCCTTAAAAATCCCAGCAAATCCTGCTGAGTTGTTTGATCTAGATAAATTCAAATTTGAAGATATTACTGTCAAAACTAACAATGCAGGTACTCCACAATGTCCACAACAAGACTACAGAACAGATGTTGTGATCCCAAGTCACTATAAAATCTATTCTTCATCAGAGGAAGCAGCTGTTCAAAACAACTGTCAAAATTCTGTCACAGCTGAGTCAGCCACTGTTGGCGGCTAGTCTTACCCTCAAACCACTGCTTCACCCCTTACATCCACTGCTCAATCATCTGTTGACAAAAGTCAAACATCTGTTGACAAAAGTCAGTCCAGTTTTAAACCACTTGGACCCATTCCTCCACTTCCATTTCAAACATCTGTTGGCACTACAGAAGTGCAAACAGATGTTACATCAACAGAGTCACCAACCCTCTGTCCTTCACCTCAAAATGCCATCATACCATATCAGGGAAATCTAATCTACCTAAGAGCTCATCCACCAGATCAAATCATTGGCAACATCAGATAGGGTGTGCTAACAAGAAGCCAATCCTCAAATATCTGTCTTTTTGCAGGTTTTCTATCTCTCACACAACCTGTCAAGTGCCAAGAGGCACTAAAAGACAATAGTTGGGTAGAAGTTATGTAGGAAGAACTCCTCCAGTTTAAAAGACAACAAGTATGGGAACTTGTATCACTGCCTAAGGATGTTTGTCCAATAGGCACAAAGTGGGTCTTTAAAAAACAAAACTGATGAAAGGGGATAGTTGTCAAGAATAGAGCCAAGCTTGTGGTTCAAGGCTTCAGACAAGAAGAAGGGATCGGCTATGATGAAACCTTTGCTCCTGTAGCAAGGTTACAAGCTATCAGACTCTTTCTAGCATTTGCTGTCAACCACAACATCAAGGTGTATCAGATGGACATCAAATGTGCTTTCCTATATGGAAAAATTCAGGAGGAGGTCTATGTATGTCAACCACCTAGTTTTGAAGACACATTCCATCCTGATCATGTGTACAAGCTTAATAAAGCTTTGTAAGGACTCAAGTAAGCACCTAGGGCCTGGTATGAAACTCTTTCCACCTTTCTCTTATCCATTTGTTTCACAAGAGGTAAAATTGATAAAACCTTATTTTTGAAATGGAGAGGGAAAGATTTAATGATAGTTCAAATATATGTGGATGACATCATTTTTGGATCCACATGTAACAAAATGTGTGAAGAGTTTAGGGAACTCATGACAGCAGAGTTTGAAATGAGTGTTATGGGTGAACTTCAGTGTTTCCTTGGTCTCCAAGTGAAGCACCTGCAAAATGGCACATTCATTCATCAAAATAAATATGTGAAAAATTTGTTAACCAGATTTGAGATGAAGGACTGTAAGCCATGTAGTACACCCATGAGTATAGTCAAGCTACTCACTATTGATGACAAGGATGAACTGGTTGACCAAACACATTACAGATGCATGATTGGGTCTTTATTGTACTTAACTGCATCTAGGCCAGACATTATGTTTGCCACTTGTGTTTGTGCAAGATCCCAGGCTTCACCCAGAATGTCAAACATTATTGTTGTGAAAAGGATATTCAGATACCTAAAAGGTGCTCCCACACTTGGTATCTGGTATCCTGCTAATGGAAACATTGAGCTTTCAGGTTATTCAGATAGTGATTTTGCTGGCTGCCACACTACAAGGAAGTCTACATCAGGAGGGTGCCAGTTTCTAGGGAATGCCTTAGTCTCTTGGCAAAGCAAAAAGCAAGCAGCTGTTTCAACTTCAACAGCTGAGGCTGAATACATTGCTGCTGCAAGCTGTACAGCCCAACTCATGTGGCTTCAAAATCAATTGCTGGATTTTGGGATAACTGCACTAAAGACTCCACTCATGTTGGATAGTCAAGCTGCTGAAAATATCATCAAGAATCCAGTTTCTCACTCAACCACAAAGCACATAGACATCAGACATCATTTTGTCAGAGATAGCTATGAAAAAGGTTTGATTTCTCTGCACCATGTTCCAACAGAGGATCAGTTGGCAGATGTGTTGACAAAAGCTTTGGACACATCTACCTTTACCAATCTGATTTCTAGAATTGGTATGCTAAACATGGATTAAACAACAAAAATGTTTTAAATAAAAACATTAAAATGTTTCAGAAAATCAAAATCCATCCTTAAAAATAGCTTTTTGGTTGAAAAATCTGTTAAGGATAAAACAACCACTGTTTCATCCATTCTATCCACTGCTAAGTTGAAAAATCTGTTTCAAACATCTGATCAGATAAAACAACCACTGCTTGGTTGAAAAATCTGTTTCAAACCTCTGATCAGATAAAACCACTATTTCATTATCTATATATATATATATATACATATATCCATCTATTAAAAAAAACAACAGCTGTTTGCATCAGATCTTTGGCAACAGCTGTTTACCACCAGATGTTTAGCCATTAGATGTTTGCCACGTCTGCTCGTAAAAGCAGAGTTTTGGCCACATCAGCGGTTTAACCAGAGCCTATAAAAACCCTGTTTTACCACAACAGTCGTTACACTGTCTCATTGTATTCAAAATACTGAAACCGCCTTCTTCATCCTCAAACCCTTACTCCAATTTCACTCATTCTCTCACTCAGAATCCATTACAATGGATCTTCAAGCAAAAGCCACCCACAATTATCTTCCATATCTGGTAAAAACAGATGAAAACACTCCATTCCATTCCACCATCGACATCATCTTACAATCCAAATACTTGACAATCCTAACCGCTGATGCCCCTATCTATCTTGATACCCTCCAAGAATTTTGGTCGAATGCTGAGTTTCTTCTTCAAGACAAAAAGCCTACATCCATTATTTCAAAAATTGGAGAGACAAGTATCGTCATTACCCCTGAACTGATATCCACAACCTTCTCACTCAATGACCTGTCAGGTAAAGACTCTTTCCCTAAGGAAGAGCTTCACACAGAGTTTCAGGAAAGAGGTTATGATGCATAGATGATTGAGTCAACACTTTTCAAAATGTTTTTCCCACCAGTCATGCAATTTTTCTTTCATACCCTCCTTCTCTGTGTCTATGCTAAGTCCACTTCCTTTAATGAAATCCCATTGAGGATTCAGTACTTGGGGTATGCTATGTTGTCAGATTCTGACTTCAATCTATCCCAGGGACTGTTTATGGACTTAGTATCAAATGTGAAAGCCATAAAGTCTGGGTCTAATAATGCTTTTTTGATTTACCCAAGAATTTTGAGTGTAATCCTTCAAAAGGTTTTACCTGAAAAAGATTTTAAAAGGGGTGAGTCTATTCAAATGAAGAGTCTATCTAATGAAACTTTCACAAGAATTTTGGGTTCAACCACCCAAGAAAAAGTATTAAAAGTGTCAAAAGTTTCCAAAACACAAACAAAGAGGACTAAGACAACAATTGGTGTCCAAACCTCTGTTGTTGAGCCCACTGCTCCTGGTGATCATGGCACTACATCCAGTGCTGTGAAACCCACACCAGCCAGCTACAAAAGAAAACATCCATCCACAAAAACCACCACTAAACCAAAAAGGGGACTTTTGGAAGATGAGATACAAGAAGAAAACACTGTTGCAACACAAAAGCAACAAGAAACCACTGTTGTTACTTCCTCACAACAGTTGGATATATCTCAACCTGACCAAACTCCTCATGCATCCTCACAAAAGGATCATGTTGTAAGCCAAGGGGAAACACATCATGATACATTTGAGTCACTTGGCCATATGTTCACAAGCCCCTCTCACAGGTCTAATTCTCTTTTTACTCCTCCACCTTCACCAACACATGTTCCTCAAACCATGCAACCTCTGTTTGAGGCTATTGAGAAAACTCAGGAAAATCCCAGTTCCTCTCCTTCACCTATCAATGAGAGTATACCTCCACAAGTGAGTGGGACTGAGGAAAATCAATCAGCCATCCCACAAACAGAAGAGGAGGTTACACCCTTAGAGTTCAATGAAACTCTAGGTGAGTTTTCAAGTGGAGCAGCCACTACTGATGTAGAGACCATTGTCTCACAACAGGACAGTGGTTACATAACTAAGACTCCCTTGAAGGAAACAACTGATGAGGCCACTATAGTGTCCCCAAAATCAGTTGGAAGTCCCTAGAATCTGATAACATGGCATCTGGTTCTCATCCTTTGGACTCACCTCCTAGGACTGAACCAGTTACAACTACCACTGGTAGGAATTTAAATGATCCTATTAACTTAGGTGATGGGCTAAAATACCAAGAATTGACGGCCAGAGTACAGTCCATTGAAACCTCTGTTGCTGATATTAATTCAGATATCAAGACAATATTGGGATCTTTGGCTACTCTCACTAAGAGTCAACCATCCACAGCTGATATTGCTAGTAAGCTATGGAAATCTGTTTCTCCCATCATCATAACTCACAGAAAACTAGCAGATCAGACTCATGAAACCTACATGTCTGAAATCAGAAATATGATAGATGCTAGGTACAAAGATACCCATGCTGACATTCAAGCCATTAAAGACCATATGCTGAAGACTACTGGCTCTGCCCTACCACAATTCTCAGAGATGAAGATGATGATGATTTCACAGCTAATGATGCCAAAAAGGGGGAGAGTGGCAGAGATAGATTACCAAAGCTAGATCCCTTTGGTTGTCCACCTTCACAAAAAGGTCAATCAAAGTCTGCCAACAAACCAGGGTCTACCCAAACAGCACCACAACAACAACAATCCAATGTTCAAACCAGCAAAGCTAAAGAAGTGGACACCTCTGCTAATGAAGAAGCTGAAAAAGCTGCTGAAGAAAAGCAAATGAGGACTGACACTCTGGAAGTCAAGGCAGAGGCTTTGGTACAAAAGAAAAGGGAACAACAACAGGAAGTTGAAGATGTGGGTTCCTCTAAAAGGAAGAAAATGCCTGCCAAACATGTCAGAAAACCACCATCCAAACTTGCTGCTAAAACCACTGCTATCAAAACCACTGTTGCCACCAAAACCACTGATACCACCACAACATCTGAACCTATCACCACTACCACTAAACCAACATCTGAACCTATCACTACAGCCACCAAACCAATCACTGAACCTACAACCACTTCACCACCTAAATCCCAAACATCTGCTGGTCCTACAAAAGTGCCAACAGATGTTAACACAACCACTGCCTCTACACCACCATCACCAAAAATCTTGTACAGAAGGAAGAGAAAATCTACCTTTGTTGTACAGGATGAAAACATTCACACATCACCACCTACTACTTCAACCACACAATCTACACCCATATCTGCCATTCCACTTTCATCATTCTCACCACACACATCACAATTTATATCCCATAGACCACCACCAACCATCACACCATTGGATGTTCAGTATCCCCTTGAACTTGATCTACTCAAGGGGGAAGTGCAATCCTTCTATAATGCTGAACAACCATCTGAAAGATCTTTCCCATCTCTTCCACATTTTCCTGTTCCCCTAAACATAGACAAATATCTAAAATACAAGGCTGAATAGGCAGATGCCATCATAAAAGAGAAATGCAAAGGGAAAGATGACAGGACTGCTCAGGGCATCCATTCAGCAGAGCTTAGCAAACTGAGAAGGATTGAAGATTTTGCTAAGACCCTTAGCAACTCTATGTTTACCATGCCTCTCAGCAGTGACATGAAAAGGGAGGTTAGGGAATCACTTCTTGAACAGATCTTGGCAACCATGCCTTATAAAGCAAACAAGAAACAGTTTGCAGGCTGGACCACTCATGCTCTTAGAGAAGAACTCCTAAGAATTGAGGAGATGGCCAAGAATCCCCCAGCCAAGGTCTCTGCCCCTGACTTCAGTAAAGGCAGAGATCCAGCCAGAGCCTTGAAATTCAAAAGAATGAGACAAGAAATTATGGGTGCTGACTATGGGGAGATGAGGTCTGTTGCAAGGTGGTTAGAGCTAAGGTTGGTTGAAACCCACAAGAAACTGGAAGAAAACAGGAAGAAAGACCCTAACTTGTCAAGAAAACCTGTCTACTCTGATGAACCCCTGATGAAGAGACCTCAACAAGCTTTTACATTAGACAGCCTACTTGATATTTCTGATCTATCAGTTGCTGCTAGAAGACAATTCAAGAAAAAGAAAGAAATGTCTGAAGAGGATCAGAAGAAGTTTGCTGATACTTATATAAAGGAGGGCCTCTACAATCAAGTACACTTTTTCTCAGATCCCATTACTAAAAAACTCAAAGAACTCATTGGGAGACCTCCATCACCAAACTCATCCAGAATAAAGGTGCATCTCAGTAAATCCTCTGACTCAAAAATTCTAAAATGGAAGGTCAACAAAGACACCCATGAATTGACTTTGCTCAGGTCAGATGGAGAAGCTCAAAATCTAAGCATGGATGATGCATATAGCCTGTGTGCAGATGACCTCCAAACACTGCTGAACCTTGAGCTTGAAAGAGATGCAGAAGACCTCTACTCTTTGAACTTTGAGCTACAATTCAAAGGTCAAATCAGAGGAAGTCTGATGAGGAATAAATATCAAGAATAAAGTCTAGTTTTGGCATCATCTGTTCTAGGGGGAGATTGTTGAGTCTGCTGACCTGAAGAAGAACAGATGATTGAAAAGCCAAAATATACTAACAGTTGATCCATACAAATAAACAGCATTTACAACATACTCCTCCCAAAAGACTGTTGGCCCTAACAACTGTTCCACCCAAACAACTGCTATGACAACTGCTACTACAAAGGACTGCTGGATAACACTGATAGAGAACAAATGCTGACTAAAGGTCTGATAGAGAACAACTGCTGATCAAGTGCTGAAGACTAAAGGTCTGTTGGAGCCAACAACACTTAGGCTCCAACAGATGATACAAGACCATCAGAGTTTTCCTCAACAGTAGTTTACCTTACAGTGTTTTGTAATGTAATAGTAGTTTGTATAGGGCAGATGTTTTATGTTGTTATTTTGTTAGAGGTCACTATCTTAGGTGACGTCAGCCCTGGTCACCAGTGGTATAGATTTGTCTATAAATAGAACAGTGCCTGTACTGTTCTATTCACACACTCACAACATTATCTCAGACAAACAATCACTGAGTGGTCAGGCTGAGGGGGAGTACTTGTATAATCGTTTGTAATCATTTGAGTATATGAAAGCATTCGATTGAAAAACATTTATTCCTTTTTTTATTATAGTTTATTATTCCGCTGCACTTTCCATATATAATTACTTCATTCAATTCTCATTTTACTTAAACAAATCAAAACAATCAAACTCAGATCCTAACACTTATGATCCTACAACACTATGGAATCATCAACAAACCTCAATTTCAACAATAATCACATATCCAAATTTCTCATCTAGCACATATGGTCACAAAACCTAACCAAAAACAAATTTGAAGGTTATATTATCACTTACTATGCTTTAGATGGTCTTAATCCACCTACATGAAGCAATTTACACCTCTATAGGTCCTTGATTTGGCCTCAACAGTATTTGGAGAAGGGAATGGACTTGAGGTTAGGGTGAGATGAAGTTCTGTATGTGTAAAATTGAGAGTTTCATCTTATCCCTCCCTAATACCCTCTCTTTGACAACATGTCACAACAAGTCCCTCAAGTTCAAGTCTTTTTCCTGAACCATTAAAAATAAACTAACCTTGTTAATTTCTATTATTCAATCTACCTATGACGTGTAACCATACTAACGGGATTAGTTTTATATGATCAACAAACGTTCTTTTTATTAACCACTCGTTTTGACTAGTTAGCATCATATACTATATTTCAAGGAATTTTTTAATAACAATAAAAATAAAAAGTTTTGGGGCGTGACATGTATAATGGATCCTAATCAGAATACACCTATTTCAGTATGGATGACACTAATAGCTAGTGTTTGTTATAGAAAATTGTGCAACTAAATTCAAAAACTTGTGTGATTTGTACCACAAAGAGATGGGAATCAATTTGAATACACAAAGAGAAGGTTCAAAATTTTGATAATAAAACGACTAAAGAGATAACCAATTTATACCCTACTCCATGCTAATTGTTTGATACAATACTGAATGTGAAACATGAACAAAGGAAAACAACGGCATAATTGTTTGATACATCCAATACTGAATGTGAAACATGAACAAAGGATAAAGCGACATATTTTTTTTTTTTTGAAAAGCAAGTAGTGTCTTATTTTAAATCATTTCAGCTTAATTTCATATACATACGTGATTATTATTGTTGTGATAGAGATGGATGGTAAGGTTCTAATGCTCAAAGGAAAACAGAGACATAATATTTTTAAAAAAGCAAGTCATGTTTTATTTTAAATGATTTAAGCTTAATTTCATATGCATGCAAGATTATTGTTGTTCTGATAGAGATGGATGGCATGGTTCTAATGTTGAGCGTGATTACTAAATTAAATTATGGGATTATAATAGATTTTGTTCAAGGATTATAACGATAGGGTTGCCTTTTTTTTTTGGACATTACATGATAATGTTGGATTGGCTATGTTTACATTGTTCCATGATTTTTGTTAATACTTTGCATGATCCTTTTTCATATGTTGTTTGACAGATTTATGCCTCCTGTGATTATGAGTTACGAATTTATGAATTTATAAATGTTGTATGATTAGTCCGATTGTTTGTATAATGGTTCCTAATCAGAATACATCCATTTCAGTATTCATGACACTAATAGTTAGTATGTGTTATAGCAAATTGTGCAACTAAATTCAAAAACTTGTGTGATTTGTACCACAATGAGATGGGAATCAATTTGAATACACAAAGAGAAGGTTCAAAATTTTGATAATAAAACGATTAAAGAGATAACCCATTTATACCCTACTCCATGCTAATTGTTTGATACAATACTGAATGTGAAACATGAACAAAGGAAAACAACGGCATAATTGTTTGATACATCCAATACTGAATGTGAAACATGAACAAAGGATAAAGCGACATTTTTTTTTTGAAAAGCAAGTAGTGTCTTATTTTAAATCATTTCAGCTTAATTTCATATACATACGTGATTATTGTTGTTGTGATAGAGATGGATGGTAAGGTTCTAATGCTCAAAGGAAAACAGAGACATAATATTTTTAAAAAAGCAAGTCATGTTTTATTTTAAATGATTTAAGCTTAATTTCATATGCATGCAAGATTATTGTTGTTCTGATAGAGATGGATGGCATGGTTCTAATGTTGAGCGTGATTACTAAATTAAATTATGGGATTATAATAGATTTTGTTCAAGGATTATAACGATAGGGTTGCCTTTTTTTTTGGACATTACATGATAATGTTGGATTGGCTATGTTTACATTGTTCCATGATTTTTGTTAATACTTTGCATGATCCTTTTTCATATGTTGTTTGACAGATTTATACCTCCTGTGATTATGAGTTACGAATTTATGAATTTATAAATGTTGTATGATTAGTCCGATTGTTTGTATAATGGTTCCTAATCAGAATACATCTATTTCAGTATTCATGACACTAAAGTTAGTATTTGTTATAGCAAATTGTGCAACTAAATTCAAAAACTTGTGTGATTTGTACCACAATGAGATGGGAATCAATTTGAATACACAAAGAGAAGGTTCAAAATTTTGATAATAAAACGATTAAAGAGATAACCCATTTATACCCTACTCCATGCTAATTGTTTGATACAATACTGAATGTGAAACATGAACAAAGGAAAACAACGGCATAATTGTTTGATACATCCAATACTGAATGTGAAACATGAACAAAGGATAAAGCGACATATTTTTTTTTTTTGAAAAGCAAGTAGTGTCTTATTTTAAATCATTTCAGCTTAATTTCATATACATACGTGATTATTATTGTTGTGATAGAGATGGATGGTAAGGTTCTAATGCTCAAAGGAAAACAGAGACATAATATTTTTAAAAAAGCAAGTCATGTTTTATTTTAAATGATTTAAGCTTAATTTCATATGCATGCAAGATTATTGTTGTTCTGATAGAGATGGATGGCATGGTTCTAATGTTGAGCGTGATTACTAAATTAAATTATGGGATTATAATAGATTTTGTTCAAGGATTATAACGATAGGGTTGCCTTTTTTTTTTTGGACATTACATGATAATGTTGGATTGGCTATGTTTACATTGTTCCATGATTTTTGTTAATACTTTGCATGATCCTTTTTCATATGTTGTTTGACAGATTTATACCTCCTGTGATTATGAGTTACGAATTTATGAATTTATAAATGTTGTATGATTAGTCCGATTGTTTGTATAATGGTTCCTAATCAGAATACATCTATTTCAGTATTCATGACACTAATAGTTAGTATTTGTTGTAGCAAATTGCGCAACTAAATTCAAAAACTTGTGTGATTTGTACCATAATGAGAAGTGAATATATTTGAATACACAACGAGAAGGTTCAAAATTTTGAATATAAAACGACTAAAAAGATAACCCGTTTATACCCTACTCCATGCTAATTGAATTAAGGATTTTTTTATTAAAAAGCAAGTAATGTCTTTTTTTAAATCATTTCAGCTTAATTTCATATACATGCATGATTATATTTTTGTGATAGAGATGGATGGCAAGTTTCAAATGAACAAAGGAAAACAACGACATAATTTTTTTAAAAAAAAGCAAGTCATGTCTTATTTTAAATCATTTCAGCTTAATTTCATATACATGCGTGATTATTGTTCTTCTAATAGAGTTGGATGGAAAGGTTCTAATGTAGAGTGTGATTATTAAATGAAATTACGGGATTGTAATAGATATTGTTGAAGGATTATATCCACAGGGTTGCCTATTTTGTTTGGGACATACATGACAACGTTGGATTGGTTATCTTTATATTGTTCTTTGATTTTCTTGAATACTTTGCATGATCCTTTCTCATATGTTGTTTGACAGATTTATACCTCTCCTGCGATTATGACTTACGAGTTTATGAATTTATAAATGTTGTGTGATTAGTCCCATTGTTTGTATAGTGATTCCCAAGCAGAATACATCTATTTTAGTATTGATGACCCTGATAGCTAGTGTTTGTTGTACCGAATTGTGAAACTAAATTCAACAACTTGTGTGATTTGTACTAGAATGAGATGTGAATATATTTGAATACACAACGAGAAGGTTCAAAATTTTGACAATATAATGACTAAAAAGATAACCTGTTTATACCCTACTCCATTCTAATTGTTTGATACATCCAATACTTAATGTGAAACATGAACAAAGGAAAACGACATAATTGTTTGATGCATGCAATACTGAATGTGAAATATGAACAAAGGAAAACAACGACATAATTTAAAAAAAAAAGCAAGTAATGACTTATTTTAAATCATTTCAGCTTACTTTCATATACATGCATGATTATTGTTTTTGTGATTGAGATATATGGCAAGGTACTAATGAACAAAAGAATACAACGACATAATTTTTTTGTTAGAAAGCAAATTATGTCTTATTTTGAATCATTTCAGCTTAATTTCATATACATGCGTGATTATTGTTGTTTAAATAGAGATGGATGGCAAGGTTCCAGTCTTGAGCATGATTACTAAATGAAATTTGGGGATTATAATAGTTTTTGTTGAAGAATTATATCTATAGGGTTGCGTATTTTGTTTTGGACATTACATGACAATGTTGAATCGGTTATCTTTACATTATTCCATGATTTTTGTTAATACTTTACATGATCCTTTCTCATATGTTTTTTGACAGATTTATACCTTTCTGGTGATTATGGATTATGGATTATGAATTTATAAATGTTGTATGATTTGTCCCATTGTTTATATAATGGTTCCTAATAAGAATACATCTATTTTAGTATTGATGACACTAATAGCTAGTGTTTGTTATAACAAATTGTGCAACAAAATTCAAAAACTTGTGTGATTTTTACCATAATGAGATGTGAATATATTTGAATGCACAACGAGAAGGTTCAAAATTTTGATAATAAAACGACTAAAAAGATAACCTGTTTATACCCTACTCCATGCTAATTGAATTAAGGTTTGTTACATCATTAATGTTAGAAATCTTATAGTTACTTGAAAATGGAGACTGAAATATAAATAAACCGAATTGAAATTAGTATTGTGAACCGGGCTTGTGTTTGACACAATTCCCTTAAACAGATTTGCGGTCTGTTCCCAGGGTACACCGTTTCTTAACGGTGGTGGTGCACTGCCAGACTTGCACACTTGCCTGAAAGATAATCGAAAATTTGTTGTTGTGTTTGATATTGTCGTGTATGTGTGTATTGCAAGTATTTTTGGTGTGTCTTCTGCATAGAATAATGCAGGGGAAGACCAGGAGACGTACAAAGATTAAAACTAAACTGGGTAGCAAAACCCAGCGTCACCTGGACTCGGGTTTTTGGAGCGGTATTCGTGTTCGGAGGTGGTGTTGGTTGTGAAAATTTTCTAAAACAGAACCTATTTTTCCCTGCGTGCGGAGGTAGGATCCCAAGTTTAATGTGAAAAGAAGAAATTAGAATATTCAATTAGGTTTTCACTCATAAACCAACCCACTTTTCATTCCCACACCAATGTGGGACAATTGACTCTCATTCACATTTAAAAATTCCAACAATTAATTGTAGGTGATGCCGGTATGACAATATATGATGGCAGGATCCAACAAGATGGTTCTCAAATTGTAAGACTAACGAAAGTAATATTACAGTCCTTACACATTAAAAAGTCCAACTTCAACTTCTTGTATATCATAAACTTAAGTGTAAAATGTAAAAATACACATCTTTGAAAAGAAAATCAACTAGAACTTAAGTACAGAGACTAAGCAACCATATAACCATGCAATACGGTCGACTAACTCATCAACTAAAGATAACAGATTTAGTTCCCAAACCATGATACTATACTATAAATTTTGACAATTAGTTACATCAAAATTGGAAAACAATATCAAAATAAATCTTCAGATAAGGGCAAAAAAATTTTCTAATAACTTTAGCTATGACTATAGTGGCACCAAAACATCACACCAGTGGTACACCGTTAGCAGAGGAAGCATGATTGGGGCTAACTTCGGTACTAATTTGTAATAAACCAACAAACGTCTATATGAGTTTTGTGTAAGCACTATTCTCGATGTAGTTATGTAATCAACTATTTTAATAGAATAAAGAAGACATAGAATGTTGAAGACTAGTAAAGGGGAGTTAGCTTTTCATCCAGTTTTTTTGGAATTTTTTCATAACAATGTTTCATTGATATGTCGTTTTCAAGAACCACAACTCACACACTCTGTAATGCTTTTTTATAAAGGAAAATTTTACATAACACACACCTGGCTAGAATAACACTAACCCGGGATAAAAAAGCAAACAAACTAGTTACATGGAAAAATGGGTGTTTCAACCACTCACTCCACTCAACTTTATAGTTTTTATGACGACACGGAAGCCACAATACAAACATAAAAATAACAGAATTAAGTAAGGTATCTTTGTTTCCACTGCGACTTCCATAAATCATTTTGTTGCGTAATCTCTGGATACTGCACCAAGCTGTATACATAATAACTTCAATAAGGGTCTTGTTTGGTTTAGAAAAAAGACATCACTTCCATCCAAGACATAAACAAGATGGAGCATTTATTCTCCTGTAAGCCATCTCCCATTACCTATAAAGACATGAGAAGCACATAAGAACATCCAAAAACATGATCCAAAGTCTCAACCAATATGAAACAAATCAGGCACATAATAGACGAAATCTCTAACACCTTTTTGCTTAAATCGTGGTAATGCTACAACTAATTTACACATTTTTCCCCCACAACAATTAAACTCTAGCCACTTAAAATTCAGAATCTTTTCAAACACGTTGATACTATTAAGCAAAAAACCCTTTGGTAAACATTGATAAATGAAAAGCCTCAACAAAATCACCCAATGAAATTAGTATGGAGCAAACAAAATCATGCAATGAATTTCGTGAAGTTCAAACTAAATTTCAAACACTATTTTTATATGATCATTTTGAAACTCAAAATCGAAATGAAGGTCAAGTATATATATAACTAGAATTTCAACTTGATGAACGATAAGATCAAGATGAAACCCAAGTTGAAGAAGAACATCATGCATCACAATTTGGAGACCTTGGTTTAAACATAAAAATACTAACCAGTACAAATACTCAAAACTTTACTCATGACTTGTGTCACACCCTCAAATTTCCACTGCAGGGTTTATACCGCGAGGCGCATGACGAACCAGGATCCCATAGCCATAATTCATATGAATGAACTCTAAATGCCCAAACCAATTAGTTCGTTTTCCAAAACCAAGTTTAGTTAAGCTGCGGAAGCGTAAACCAAATTTAAACCTTTTAAAACCATGCGCAAAACAACGCGCCCAAATTAAAACCATATGAAGGAAAATGTAAAAGCATGATATGTAATTTAGGTGTATGCCCAAGACCTCAAATGCAGTGAAACGTGATGTGCTTCCTAATCATGACACCGGAAGCTAACTACCAGCAAAAGCGTGCATATCATGGGTCAACATAAAGTTGGTGATTTCACAGTTTAGATAGCAAGTATAAAGTAGTCAAAACTCAAATGTTCAAGTATTATCAGTTTAAGCTTGTCAGGGAAGCTAGCCCACTCATTGTAACTAAACATGTGATTATTGGGAACCTTCAAAAATGTGTTAACATATGTTAAACTGCCTTAGTACTAATGTCTATCAACACTAGTAGGAAAGATGTGGTGAGAAGTTCATGCCCATGACACAAGCACCTCAAGCATGAGGTTGCTGCACAACCTAATAGCGCTATCAACTAATACCCTGTTCGCCTCCAGTGATTAACCCAATAATATGTAAGGACTTTCAGTAATAGAGTGTGTTTAGTTCATAAAGGACAGTAAAAGTTGTTAACTGATAAAAGCGTGATCCACACAAGGAATCGTAAAGCCCGACCCACACAAGGAGTCAAAATCCGACCCACACAAGGAGTCAAAGCCCGACCCACACAAGCAGTCAAAACCTGAGTAGTCCCAAACCGGACTAGAAAACGTTTACCAAAGTTGTCTCAAACTCGAGACGCATGCTTTCGAGAAAAAGTAGTGAAACTCACCTTAGAATGCAAGCAATTAATCCAAATTTCTAAAATAGGGTGTGCTACCGACTCCCTATTACATGTTTCACTAAGTGAGTATATGTGTAATATCATTACACGATATAACCCGTTTGTCCAAGACGTTTAAAAGTTCAGAAACGTGTAAATGACACCTAATAATTCTACATGCATAAGTAAACCGTACGGACCCGTTGGTGAACATGTTGATCATTATCAGTTTTACACTTCATATATATCTCATATAAGTGTCCATTCAAGTTCATGTCAAATACGTACCATATAAGATTCCAAATAGTCATATAAACATACACTACACAATTTGCCTTTTTAGGACAGATTATGCGCCGTGAAAACCAATTTACTAAAAATACTTATCCATTGATATAGACTCCCAACGGTTTACTAAATATTTCAGGTGGTCTAACGGACAAGTTCATATTTTTAGTTTGTGATAAAACCATACACAAAAATTATGAACACTCACACAACACAGCCATGTCCAGAAAATACACACAACATATCAGATTAGTAGAAAAATTCCTAAAAATCGTGTATTCATCCAAACGGGATGAATCTACTTGAAAATGTTAAGTTATTCCAATGTTGACCTACTTTCCAAATTTCATAATTTAATTCTTTGTAAAACTCAAGTTATGATCAATTAAAGTTGACCCAGTTTACTAATCCGAAAATCGGATATGACCTCTAATCAAAGAAATTTCCAAAAACTTATCAAACGACGTCCAAATCAGATGATTTTGCCCATTATGAAAAGCTGAGACCATTTATAATACAACCATGCAAGGAAATGATCAAAAGTAATAATTTTAAGTCACGTAACAGACCCTACAAGTTGACCCAAACATTCTGTCCAGATTTTAATCATGCATAAACTCTTATTAAAACTACTCACGTATGCATATAATCGATCAACGATACTCAAAAAGCATCATAAAACATTCATAGGACCTAACATGACCAGAACCTTTCATAATTCATGCAAAACCATAAACCCTAAAGGTCTAAAACATCATAAACATGCATATCATGCAACCTATCAAATACTAATCACATAAGATTATGTTTAACCCATTCAATCTTTAACAACATCAAGTTTTAATCTTTATGAAAATGTTTCAGACCTGGACAAACTCAGTTATGATGTTTGAATAACATATTAAAGAAGATTAAAACACAAGAGATTGAAGATTATACAGCAAGCACTTAAAAACTATCAACCGATTGCTCTCCAATCTTCCCGCTCGGAGAGAGTGAGCGGCCGCTCACTCCTCCCCAGCCCGCTTTGGGTGGCCTGTTTCGTTGTACAGCATGTTTTCTTCGATGTTTTCGCTATTTCGGACCATAACAAGTGTAACCTTATGTTTTAACACCCCCAACCATCCTATTGGTCCACCCATTACGATTTTTATTAACGCTTTCGGTTTAAGTTCACGTAATCACATACAGTTTGCACATAGTTTCACAGAGTTTCACAGAAGCACGTAATTGCAATCAATCTCAATCAATTAATTCACAATTATCTAATTTCGTCGTTCACCAACGTCCAAGGTTCACTACCCATGTATATAGTCTGGTAATTCCCCGAATTACCACTTCATGCAGTTACTAACCTATAACAGTGCAACGTGTGACCTATCTAGCTAACCCTATTTAAGTAGAATGCAAAGAATGTAACTAGAGTTTAGTTAAAGTGAGAACCTGAAATTGCGGGGTATCACATCATCCCCAAGTTGAAAAGAATTCCGTTCCGAAATTCAGTAAGTAAACAGTAAAGCCAGCTTAATAATGTGTGCTTGGTTCCCGGATGTCACATCAACCCCAAGTTGAAAGGAATTTCGCCCCGAAATTCACTTTGAGCGAGCTGCTTTATGTTCAGCGTTTGATCTATGCACAGGTTCAGGTTCAGTAAAGAGGTGTGGATATTTTAGCCGCATTTGATCTCTGCGCTCCCACGAGTATTCCGGTCCTAGACGGGAATTCCATCGTACCTTAACAATAGGTATAGTGCTCTGTCTGAGTTTCTTGACGCCCTGCTCAAGAATCTCCACTGGTTCTTCCACGAACCGTAGCTGGTTGTCCACCTGGATCTCCTCCAGTGGCACTACCAGTGTCGTATCTGATAGGCATTTCTTTAGATTTGATACGTGGAATACATTGTGCACTCCACTGAGTTCATCAGGCAGGTTTAACCTATAAGCCACTGGACCAATCCTTTCGACATTCTCGAATGGTCCAACGTATCGCGGGTTCAACGTCTCCCGTTTTCCAAAGCGTATCACAACCTTCCAAGATGAAACCTTTAATCGTACCTTGTCCCCAATCTGGACCTCCAAAAGTTTTCTACACTTATCAGCGTTGCGTTTCTATCGATCACGAGTAGCAGCCATCCGGTTTCTAATTTGCACTATCTTCTCAGAAGTTTCGTGCACGATTCGGGACCTGTCAGCTGGCTATCCCCACCTTCAGTCCAGCAGATTGGAGACCTACACTTGCGTCCATAAAGTGCCTCAAAAGGCGCACACTGAATTGAAGTGTGGTAACTGTTGTTATACGAGAATTCGATCAAACGCAAGTACTTATCCCAACTGTTGCCAAAATCCACCATGCACGCTCGTAGCAGATCTTCCAATGTTTGGATGGTATGTTCACTTTGTCCATCAGTTTGTGGGTGATAGGCTGTGCTCATATCTAAGCGAGTCCCCAAAGCATTTCGGAGAGTAGTCCAAAAATGGGAAGCAAATCGCGCATCGCGATCAGATATGATAGAAGTAGGCACCCCGTGCCTAGAGACTACCTCCTTGATGTAGGGATTGGCCAGTTTCTCCAGCGAGTCAGTTTCCTTTATTGACAGAAAATGTGTCGATTTGGTTAAGCGATCTACGATAACCCAAATCATGTTATGGCCAGTTGGCGTTCTAGGGAGCTTTGTTATAAAGTCCATAGAAATTCCGTCCCATTTACACAAAGGGATTTCTGGTTGCTGGAGTAAGCCTGAAGGTTTCTGTTATTCAATCTTAACCTTTGGACAAGTCAAGAACTTACTAACATAAGTGGCTATCTCGGCTTTCATGTTTGGCCACCAGTAAAGAGTTTTGAGATCTTGGTACATCTTGTCCGAACCAGGATGTATCGAATATCGAGAGGTGTGAGCTTCATCGAGCACCAGTTGTCTGAGATCCCCAAAACGTGGTATCCAGACTTGATTCATGAAGTATTGAAGAACATCTGTCTTTAGTTCCATGTGCTTATCAGCACCATGTAAAGATTCAAGGCCGATGTTTTCTTCTTTCAAAGCCTCGCCCTGGGATTCACGTATCTGATCAGGAAGATTAGAATGTATGGTAAGTTGTAAAGCTCGCACCCGTTTGGGTTTCTTTTCCTTACGACTAAGGGCATACCCTACTACGTTAACTTTCCCTGGATGATATTTGATGGCACAATCATAATCATTCAGAAGCTCGACCCATCGACGATGTCGCATGTTCAGCTCCTTCTGATCAAATATGTGTTGGAGACTCTTGTGATCAGTGAAGATCGTACACTTCGTCCCATAGAGATAATGCCTCCAAATCTTTAGAGCAAAAAGCACCGCTCCTAGTTCTAGGTCATGGGTGGTGTAATTCTTCTCATGAACCTTCAATTGACGTGAGGCATACGCGATCACCTTATCACGCTGCATCAGCACACACCCTAACCCTTGGATTGACGCATCACAGTACACCACAAAGTCCTCTGTACCCTCAGGTAGTGATAGTATAGGTGCACTGCAAAGTTTCATCTTCAATAATTGGAAAGCAGATTCTTGGGCATCTCCCCACTTGTATGTAATACCCTTCTTTGTCAAAGCAGTGAGGGGTTGAGCGATCTTAGAGAATCCCTTAATGAATCTGCGATAATATCCCGCAAGACCAAGAAACTGGCGCACCTCTGTAGGAGTCTTAAGAGCCTCCCACTTTTTAATTGCATCAATCTTGGCGGGATCGACATGTATTCCTGCCTCGTTAACCACATGTCCTAGAAATTGGACTTCTCGGATCCAGAAGTCATATTTGGAGAATTTTGCATACAGTTGCTCATTTCTCAAAAGTTCTAAGATCAGCTGCAGGTGTTGCTCGTGCTCTTCCCTGCTCTTAGAATAAATCAATATGTCATCTATGAACCCTATGATGAATTTGTCCAAATAAGGCTTACACGCGTTGTTCATAAGGTCCATGAACACAGCCGGTGCATTGGTTAGCCCAAATGGCATTAGCAAAAACTCATAATATACATAACGAGTTCGAAAGGCTATCTTCGCCACATCATCCTCTCGGACTCTCAGTTGATGATATGTTGACCTTAAGTCAATCTTAGAATAGAAACTCGGCCCTTGAAGCTGGTCGAACAAGTCATCAATACGAGGCAAAGGGTAGCGGTTCTTAACTGTCACCTTGTTCAACTCCCGATAGTCAATACACATGCGGAAGCTCCCATCCTTCTTCCTAACAAACAGGACTGGGGCTCCCCAAGGTGAAGAACTAGGTCTAATAAGGCCCCTATCCAATAGCTCTTGGAGTTGGGTAGATAGTTCTTGAAGTTCGCCTCATGCTAGGCGGTATGGTGCGCGTGCAACTGGGGCCGCTCCAGGTGCACGATTAATTGGAACTCCACTTGACGAACAAGTGGAAGTCCAGGTAGTTCCTCTGGGAATACATCCAGGAAATCTCGAACTATTGGGATATCCTCAGTCTTTGTTTCAACTTCAGCTCGAGTATCAGAAATGTTAGCCAGAATGGCTGGATAGCCTTTTCGAATACACTTCTGGGCTTTCGAGAAGGAGATGATGCCCACCATGGCACCACCACGATCACCCTGTATAGATAAAAGTTCTCTACTAGGGAGAGGGATACGGACAATCTTCTCCTGACAGAGAATTTCAGCGTGTTGCTTGGACAACCAGTCCATGCCAACCACAAGATCAAAGCTTCCCAGGGTGATAGGCACAAGATCGATGATAAATACTTGACCATTTAGCTCGAGTTTACAGTTACGATGAATGTAGGTTACTTCAGTAGGCTTCCCACCAGCTAATTCTATAGAATGCGGGGTATCGAGAAGAGTAGGAACCATCCCTATGTTTTTGCTAAGTTTCAATTGCACGAAACTGATGTTAGCACCAGAATCAAAAAGAACAACAACAAAATCGTCTTTCCCAGAAAACTTACTTGTCAACACATTGTTTTCGCCCTTGGCTTCTCCCGAGTCAACTATGCAAACTATTCTCCAAGCACCTTTGAGGTTGTTGTTGCCATTGCTGCTATTGTGTTTGAACTGGGACAATTTCTCTTAAAGTGGGTTTCCCTCCCCTACTAGGAATATCCCCTCCCAGCACCTCATTGTCGTTGCTATGCTAGTTGTCGCTTTTGAAGAACTTATATCTCACAACATTCTACGTTCTCTTGCTATCACAAGAAACGAAAGATGAAGCACCATGCTTCAGAAGACTACCGTGCTCAACAGCCTCACTAGGATATTTGTGAGCTAGTTAAAAGATTTGTTAGATTCTGGGTAGGTGAGCTGTAGTAGCCCTGCCACGAATATGTGGGACCAACCCTTTTGGTATGAAGCTCGATCCGCTTATAAGGTAGGTTAAATAGATTTAAGCATATAGTAGCTAACTCCTGTAGCTTGGTAGTGTAGGCGTTGATCTTAAACCCAACCGTCCTTAGATGACAAATTTCTAAATTTCATCACAGGATGTTACATTCTCCACCCAAGTATGGGTAACTCATCGAGTGTGCATGTAGCATACATTACACATCCTGCCTGGGGCAATTACACATGGCAAAGGCTTATACTATCGAAGTAATCAAACAGTCTCCTTCAGTCCCGTTGGATTTATTGAGGTTTACAATTCATAAAAGTCTTCGAAATACGCTAGCAAGTTCTTGTTGCGGCATATGCGTTCAAGGAGTAAGGAAGTTCAATTGCGGGAGACAAGGGAAAATAATGATTTAGCAAAATAGATCTTTACCAACTTGGGAAGATGTGAGGGCCTCAACCACCCTGTTGTTGCTCATAAGAATCCACCCTTATCTAAGTTCACAAAAGAAAAGTAAAGAAATACTAGCAAGGAAAGGTAGGAGCAAATCGTCGCCACGCTCTGTCTAGATAGTAGAGCCTTCATCCTCACTTTCCATGTACTCGTCCTGCTCAGGTTCCCCTTCCATCCTTTCTTCTTTCTCTTTCACGGTGTCAGTGTTATATGGATCTCATCACGTACAGTCTCCTTCTCCGGTCCTATGTAAGTCAGTTCAGTGGTCACCAGCACCACTCGTTCCTCCAATCGTGACTGTAAGTCACTGGTAGGTTTCGTCTTCCTTTGAGATATTGCACTGCATCGCAGGCCTTACATAACTCCCCAAGAGTGTGTGTAACAAGCCCCGATCTGATGCGTTCCCATGAATTTTTTATATACTCACGAGGAACAGTGACACGTATGTCATGTATCGCTCGCTCGTACAAGGCGTAAATGTACTAGAGTAAGGATAAAATTCTATATGAGTAACCTTGTCTCGTCTGAGTTCCAAATGAGAGTAAGAATGGTCAAATAACAAGGAACAGAAACTAATTGTCTCCTTGCTCAGTGAAAAAGGACAAGTCTTAGTATTTGACTTTCTTCGAATTTGATTCGGTTTAATTGAACCACGTCATGCGCATCGTGCAGCTTTCCGTGTACGTGCGCCACAACGCTCGCAAGGGCTCTCTCCCTTGTACTATAGTCGTTTCCTCATCCATGAGGTTTGTTAGGATACTAATCCTAGTAATGCGCCACCTGGTGTAACCCTGGGTCCCCACCAGTGACGTGTTCAGAATCAGGTTTAGTACTAAAAGATAACATATCTCCTTAAATCATGTGTTATAGATATATGTAGCTAAAAGCTAGTTGTGCACTTAAGCTTTGAGTGTACTAATACTTATGCTATGATGATTATAGACTAGACTCAACATGCAGTCCTAGTTCACTATAACCAATGGCTCTGATACCAATCTGTCACACCCTCAAATTTCCACTGCGGGGTTTATACCATGACAAACCAGGATCCCATAGCGATAAGTCATATGAATGAACTCTAAATGCCTATATCATTTAGTTCGTTTTCAAAAACCAAGTTTAGTTAAGTTGCGGAAGCGTAAACCAAATTTAAACCTTTTAAAACCATGCACAAAACAACGCGCCCAAATTAAAACCATATGAAGGAAAATGTAAAAGCATGATATGTAATTTAGGTGTATGCCAAAGACTCCAAATGCAGTGAAACGTGATGTACTTCCTAATCGTCACACCGGAAGCTAACTACCTGCAAAAGCATGTATATCCTGTGTCAACATAAAATTGGGGAGTTCACAGTTTAGATAGCAAGTATAAAGTAGTCAAAACCTAAATGTTCAAGTGTTATCAGTTTAAGCTTGTCAGGGGTAGCTAGCCCACTCATTGTAACTAAACATGTGATTATTGGGAACCTTCATAAATGTGTTAGCATACGTTAAACTGCCTTAGTACTAATGTCTATCAACACTAGTAGGAAAGATGTGGTCAGAAGTTCAGGCCTGTGACACAAGCACCTCAAGCATGAGGTTGCTGCACAACCTAATAGCGCTATCAACTAATACCCCGTTCGCCTTCAGCGATTAACCCAATAATATGTAAGGACTTTCAGTGATAGAGTGTGCTTAGTTCACAAAGGACAGTAAAAGTTGTAAATTGATAAAAGTGTGAGCCACACAAGGAATCGTAATGCCCAACCCACACAAGGAGTCAAAGCCCGACCCACACAAGCAGTCAAAACCTGATTAGTCCCAAACCGGACTAGAAAAAGTTTACCAAAGTTGTCTCAAACTCAAAACGCATGCTTTCGAGAAAAAGTAGTGAAACTCACCTTAGAATGCAAGCAATTAATCCAAATTTCCAAAATAGGGTGTGCTACCGACTCCCTATTACATGTGTCACTAAGTGAGTATATGTGTAATATCATTACACCATATAACCTGTTTGTCCAAGACGTTTAAAAGTTCAAAACCGTGTAAGTGACACCTAATGATTCTACATGCATAAGTAAACCCTACGGAACAGTTGGTGAACATGTTGATCATTATCAGTTTTACACTTCATATATATTTCATATAAGTGTCCATTCAAGTTCATGTCAAATACGTACCATATAAGACTCCAAATAGTCACATAAACGTACACTGCACAATCTGCGTTTTTAGGAAAGATTATGCGCCGTGAAAACCAATTTACTAAAATTACTTATCCAGCGAATTAGACTCCCAAACTTTTAATATATATTTCAGTGGATCTACCGGACAAGTCCATATTTTTAGTTTGTGATAAAACCATACAAAAAAATTATGAAAACTCACACAACACAACAATGTCCAGAAAATACACACAATAGATCAGATTAGTAGAAAATTCCTAAAAATCGTGTATTCATCCAAACGGGATGAATCTACTTGGAAACGTCAAGTTATTCCAATGTTGACCTACTGTCCAAATTTCATAATTTAATTCTTTGCAAAACTCAGGTTATGATCGATTAAACTTGACCCAATTTACTAATCCAAAAATCTAATATTACCTTTAATCAACGAAATTTCCAAAAACTTATCAAACGACGTCCAAATCATATGATTTTTCCCATTATGAAAAGCTAAGACCATGTATAATACAACCATGCAAAGAAATCACTAATACTTTTAAGTCACGTAACAGACCCTACTAGTTGACCCAAACATTCTGTCCAGATTTTATTCATGCATAAACTCTTATTAAAACTACTCACATATGGATATAATCGATCAACGATACTCAAAAACCATCATAAAACATTCATAGGACCTAACATGACCAGAACCTTTCATAATACATGCAAAACCATAAACCCTAAAGGTCTAAAACATCATAAACATGCATATCATGCAACCTATCAAATATTAATCACATAAGACTATGTTTAACCCATTCAATCTTTATAAACATCAAGTTTTAATCTTTATGAAAACATTTCAGACCTGGACAAACTCAGTTATGATGTTTTAATAACATATTAAAGAAGATTAAAACACAAGAGATTGAATATTATACCATAAGCACTTCAAAACTATCAACAGATTGCTCTCCAAGCTTCCCGATCGATGTTCTTGAGCCGTAGCATGTGTTTGGGGTTAATATATTCGTAACAAGGCAGTAGGGGGCGATTAGGGTTGAGTTTAGGGGATACAAGAGGCTTAAGATTGTTTAAATAGTGATTTAAGTCGGTTAGGTTGCGTCAGTCTCGCGCGAGCGGCCGCTCACTCCTCCCCAGCCCGCTCCGGGTGGCCTGTTTCGTTGTACGTGTTTTCTTCGATGTTTTCGCTATTTCGGACCATAACAAGTGTAACCCCATGTGTTAAGACCCCCAACCATCCTAATGGTCCACACATTACGATTTTTATTAACACTTTCGGTTTAAGTACACGTAATCACATATAGTTTGCACATAGTTTCACAGAGTTTCACAAAAGCACGTAGTTGCAATCAATCTCAATCAATTAATCCACAATTATCTAACTTCACCGTTCACCAACGTCCGAGGTTCACTACCCATGTATATAGTCTGGTAATTCCCCGAATTACCACTGCATGCAGTTATTAACCTATAACAGTGCAACGTGTGACCTATCTAGCTAACCCTAGTTAAGTAGAATGCAAAGAATGTAAATAGAGTTTAGTTAAAGTGAGAATCTGAAATTACGGGGTATCACAACCTGATTACACCATTAAGTACTAGTGAAGTTGGCACAAAGGTTAACAAGTGACAAAAAATCTAGTAGCTCAACAAATATTTTTCAATGGAAGAAGATAATACCTATAATAATTACTCTTATTATATAAGTGATTAATTACGTGCTTTCGATAAATTTAAATTTAGATTTAGAATGATTGCTAATAAAATGTTATAACAATCACTAATATGTTATAAATTGTTTTTTCTTGAACGGCTAATTTCCCCTATTTTAAATACACCATTTTTTTAGGTTTGAACTTATAACCTTCTCTTTAAAACCATAAATCACAACTAATATGTTATAAACTTATAAGCATAAATTATGATTGCATTGCTTAACTATCGAAAGTATCACTATATATAGCATTTATAAAGCACTTAACTTCAAAAATAAGATATATTATATATAAATTTAAAATATAATTAAGAAAAATTATATTACAAATTTTATTTAAAATAAAAAAAAGTTTCCTGTACAACCGAAAAAATATTAAATATTAATGAACCCCTAAATGATTTCTTGTAAAAAAAAATTTTATTCACATAAAACTTTTTTCAAACATTCCAAAATATATCTTCCATACACAGCTATTACCTTGTAGACTGAACGTACAACAAAACAAAACAAAAATAAAAAAGTAATAAAGGTAAATTTGTTTAGGCTAAGATATAAGAAAATGAAATTAATTTAAAAGTATCTCCTCATCCGTTAAACCATCCCAATCGAGTATTGTTCATTTTAGAATTTGACATCAAGTTTCTACAAAGCCAAAGTATTTCTAACCTTGAGTGTATAATCATGTTTTTTTTCTAACATCAAGGTCCTTAAACATAATGACATTTATTGGTTCAATTTGATTGTATTATAAAAAAAGATTGTGTAAATTAATAGCCTGAAAATAAAGATTGAAACGGATTAGTAATGCAAAGACTGTTTAGAAATTGAATTTCTCTATTGAAGTAACTTGAAAAAACAAAGTCAATGAAGATTTCAATTAATGATTTTTCATATATAAAATGTATTTATATGTCAAGCTATTATAATACGAAAATAGCCAAACAGATTTAGTTTTGTATTGAATCAAATATTTAATTAATGTGGATTGATTTGTTTTATTTTATTTTTTTTGAATATTGTAAGAAATATAGTTTTAAACTTAGAGTGAAAGACCACATATTAAAAACACGTTTTTAAGGTACACGATTTAAATTTAATAACATATAAATACATTCTCTTAAAAAATATATAATTTTTAATAAAGATTAATTTTGTTAGGTCATAAACATTTTCAAATTATGTCTATTAGTTTATTTCTAATTTTGTATTAAAATATAATTATATTAATTGATTGACAAAAACATAGAATATATATATATATATATTAAACTGAATTCCAGTAATTATATTAATAATTATAATTGTAACAAATAAAAACTGAATAAGTAATAATTATTAAATAAAGAAACAAATTAAAATAAATGTATTGTTTGAAATAATAAAATGGAAGGCTTTATAATGGAGTTCTATGTACTCCATGTGCTGTCTTTTATTACTATAGATAAAATCGATTAATGTTGATTGATTTATTTTATTTATTTTTTTTGAGCAATATAAAAGTCTCACAAAAAAGCTTGACTAATTGCATTGTGTTATTATTAATTTGTTTATTTGACTTTTGAACTATTTTAAGCATTTAAAATTAATATATATTTGCTGAACATGGTTTAACATCTTAAACAATGACCAAAATAATAAAACATAATAATCATTTGTCAAATATTGTAACAAAATTAATTTTAAACTTAGAATAACAGATTAATTTTTAAAAATGGGTTAATTTAAGGTACATGATTTAAATTCAAAGTTAATAATACATAAATATAAATATGTTATATATAAAAAAGAATCATGTGTTTTCTTTTATTAATGATTTCAGTTACAACTATGATTATTAATATAATTACTAAAATTTAATTTAATAAACTTATATGATGGTTTTGCAAATTAATTATTATAATTAAATTTGAGTTTAATGTATTAAATAATAAAATTAGAGAATTCATGAGGGAGTGTCATGTGTGTCTCTTGTGTTTTTTTTATTATTTAGTGTAGATGTAGATGTACATGTAAATAAGCAAAAATTATGATTGAATTGCTTAACTATAGAAAGTATCACTATATATAGCATTTATAAAGCACGTAACTTCAAAAATAAGATAAATAGGAAGAAACAACCCACTTTTAATAGTTAACACTTACCATATCTAACCTTAAAGTTGGATTATATAAAAGAATTTCCATTTTCTCTTGGGTTTCTTTACTCGGGTCACACTACACAATGCATGGTGCATAAACGCATAAAGTTACTGTATTATATATGCTTCTTCACTTAAGCGACCTAAAGCCCCTTAAGCCATTTTCCAAAAATTGGTATTTTAAATTGACTGATTTAATTCTTTTATTCTTCATTATACGTTACACACATTTGTTGGTAATATTTTAATTATAATCAAAACTGTCAAGTTTATATCATAGTTAATTTCAAATAAATTATGGAATGCCAATGAAGCCACAGCGGAGTGGTGGAGGTGTGAGGGTTTTCCCCCCAAGGTCTCGGGTTCGAGTCTTGGGGTTTCTCGCACTGAGATTTTCTAAATGCCCTCTGGGTCTGGAGTGGGCCAGTTGAGCCCTTGTCTATGGCCACTGGGGCGCTCAGTGGGTGTTTTGCCGGTCAAAAAAATAAATAAGTAAATAAATAAATAAATAAATAAATTATGTAATACACCCGGACACAATACTTTAACTACTATTGTAAATTATTACATATTAAATTAAGGCAAATTGGATTAATTACTAATCCCACCTTGGCAGTGGACGCTTTCAAGTTAAGCTGTCGTTGTTTCTAAAAAAACAAATAAATATTGATGAAGTTATTAGGATAAGTATATCGGAGATTGAGACATTGACTTCCTTAATAAAAAAAAGTCAAGTGTCCAACACTTATAGTCTAGTTGGTTGAGAGTTTAAAGTTTTCTGTGGGAGGTTTGGGTTCAATTCCCACTAGCTACATTTGGAGGACAATGGTGGATGGGAAATGAGGGATGACCCGACCATTGGCTTGGGTTCGAGTCCTGATCCCGACCGGTTTTACCGACTATTTCACCGTCGTGCCTTCGGGCGGGTGACTGATCAGGTTTTCCCAGGAATTGGTGGCAATTGGTGACTCGGGTACTCTAGAGTACCTGATTCGCTAAAAGGGTGTCCGAGAATGCTCAGAATTGATTCGTTGGCCGTTCAAAAAAAAAAAGTCAACTACAAACTAGATAAATTAAATAATTTAGAAGAGAACAGATTTATATTCAGATAATAACCGTCCATGTCGAAGACACTCGGATTTATAGTTGGGAAAAATGCTTTTGCTTTTCTAACATATTTTATATTTATATACACACAAATACAAAATCGATCATTTCATAATCAAAATATGTTGAACACAAATACGTATGTTTTGATCAGTAACATATCCGCCTCACTAACTCCATATCATCTTTAGTGCAGTTTGTAAAAATGCACATTTATTTATAATTTTTTTTTTTGAAGGTTAACTTTCATTAAAAACACAAGACACCTTATTCCAAGAAGGGATAAAGACCCGAAAACGAGTACATTTACATTACATCATAATTACACCATTTCTCCCAATCTAGAATTCCGTGACACGCCCTATGCTTGTACCAAAGAAAACTCAAAGCTTTGATGTCGGATATAATCTCCATCACTTTTACATCCTTATTTGAAAATATTTTCTCATTTCTAGCTTTCCATAACCTCCAACTCGTAATGATGATAATGCCTTGCAAAACATTCTTTCTTTCTCCACTAATACCATAGTGTTCGTATGCCTGAACAATGTCTTTAACCGAAAACGCGAATATAGCAGGGACACGACACCATAAAGAAACACCATACCACACCCCATCCGCGATAGCACAACCCGTAAGAATATGGTCAATAGACTCTATTCCACCCTCACATAAAACACACATATCATCATGAACCATAATATTCCTCCTTTGCATCGCATTCTTGGTAGGAAGGCGATCTAGAAAAGCTCGCCACATAAAAATATTACATTTGGCCGGAACCCATTTGCACCACTTGAAACCGAATGGCTCTTCATTGCGATAACTACGAATCCACTTTTTAACCGAAGCGACCAAAAATTGCTCCGACTTAGTATCATGCCATACCCACTCGTCTTCTCGCTCTGACAAGGATATCTCAGCTAAGCGATTCTCCAAATCTTGACGAAGATCCACTTCCTCCAAAGAAACAATTGCCCTTTTCCAACACCACTTAACCAAAAAACCTTGATCTGTACGTTCACACCTAGTAGAAACCAAACATTTCTTATCCGTCTCCAATGCAAATAAACTCGGATAACAATCCTTTAACGGAGTATTGCATAGCCAAGGATCAATCCAAAACCGAATGGTACTACCATCTCCTAACCGGCCCTTAAACATGCTTAACGCCCCCACCCCGTTAACTTTGATCTTACTACAAAACGAAACTATATTCTTCCAAACCCCAGAAATACTATTATTAACCGGAAGAAATCCCCACTTTCTATCTGATCCATGAATCGAATCCACCACCTTGCGCCATAAAGCATTAGTCTCGGTAACATACCTCCAACACCATTTTAACAAAAACGCCTTATTGCATTCGTCTAATCTGGCTAAACCCAAGCCGCCTTCTTCTTTACGAAGCGTCACTTTATCCCAAGCAACCCAAGCCATTTTCCTCACCTCGTCGGACCCACCCCACAGAAAATTCCTCATGAATTGTTCAAGTTTATTAATTATACTCACCGGGGCCTTGAATAAAGATAAGTAATACGTAGGAAGACTATCCAAAACCGACTTTATCAACGTGACCCTCCCGCCGATAGAAATGTTATTCGCCTTCCACTTAGACAAACGCTTTCTAAACGAATTCACCACTGGGTCCCAATGTCCAATTCTGTTCATATTAGCGCCCACCATAATACCCAGATTCGAAAACGGTAAATCACCAAAATTACATCCTAGTCTAGAAGCCATATACTCCACTTCTTCCTGTCGTCTCCCCACACCGTATAAGACTGACTTATGGATATTTATTTTAAGGCCAGAACATAAGTAAAATATCCGCAGGATCCTTTTCATATTATTAAAATTGAACACCGACCACTCGCCCATTAACATAGCGTCATCTGCAAAAAGAAGGTGAGAAATAACCGCCCCCCGCCTAGGCAAACGAATACCATCAAAAAAACCGTTCGCACAAGCCTTGGTAACCATCACCGAAAAAGCTTCCATAACAAGAATAAATAAAAACGGGGATAAAGGATCACCTTGGCGAATACCCTTCTAACAAGAAAATTGAAACGTTGGCGAGCCATTAATCAAAATAGACGCCTTAGAAGCAGAAATAATACCTTTTATCCATTGGCACCAAACAGAAGAGAACCCCATCTGCTCAATAATAGACAACAAAAAGCCCCAGTTCACATTATCGTAAGCCTTTTCAAAGTCGACTTTGAACATAAATAATTCCCGGTTTGTTTTCTTTGCCCAAGAGATAATTTCATTCGTGATCAAAGGACCGTCCAAAATATATCTATCGGAAAGAAACGCCGACTGGGTCTCTGAAACAACCAGATCCATAACCCCTTTGATTCGGTTAGCTAACACTTTAGAGACCACCTTATTAATACAACCAATTAAACTAATCGGCCGAAAATCTCCAAGCTCAGTTGGTTCCACTTTCTTCGGAATCAAAGTAATAAACGAAGAACCAATTCCCGGGCTAAACTGACCAAACTCAAAAAAGTACCTGAAAATATCAATAAAATCGGCTTCAAGAAGACTCCAAAATTTTTTAATAAAGCGGAAATTAAACCCAACTGGCCCTGGAGCTTTATCACCTCCACAATCCCACACCGCCTTTTTAATCTCGTCAACCGTAAATGGACCAGAAATCCTCTCAGCAACATCACTAGGAAGCCGTTTAAAGCTGTCGCAAGAAAACCGAGGCCGCGTGTTCAAATTTTCAATAAACTTATTCCGAAAAATTGAAATGCCTCTCTTTTAACGATGTTCGGAGTAGTCACCCATTCGCCATCAACCATCAAGCCCGGGATACTATTCACAACCTTCCTCTTATTAATAACCCCGTGAAAAAACCTGGTATTATCGTCTCCGTCAGCCGCCCACTTGCATCTCGCTTTTTGACGCAAATCCTTATTACGCATTCTATCAAACTCGAACAGGCGCCTCTTTATCTCTTGAAGCGTCCATAACTCTTCTTCACTTAACTCTCTAACCTCCAAAAAATTCTCGATTTGTTGTAACTCATTCTCCAATATGCGTTTCTCCTCTAACTCACGACTCATACAAACATCCTTCCAAGTATTAATACCTTGGCGTAAAAGTCTAAATTTTTCCATCAATCGCTTATCTGGAGCACCCTCTACCCGCGCCTCATTTAAAATCCCAGCAACCACCTCTTGGAAATCGTCTCTATCAAGCCAAGAATTAAAAAAACGAAACGGTTTCGGCCCGAAGTTTCTCGAAACAATCTTCAAAATAAGCGGGGAATGATCTGATTTATCTCTGCATAATGCTCTATATTCTGCGGAAGGCCACTCCATAAAAAAATCCCAATTAACTAGAATACGATCTATCCGACTTAACTTATTCCCTGCAGCAAAAGTAAACTTCCTACCACGTAACCCATATTCATGGAGGTTCACCCTATCAATGAAATCATTAAACTCTTGGGTAGACGACACATGAAACTTAGAATTCTTTCTCTCCGAACTATCCCTCACGGAGTTAAAATCTCCCGCGACTAACCAAAACCCGCCTGTCGTGCTCATGCTTTGCTCAATATCATTCCAAACAACCCGCTTAGCTACCAGTTGTTGAGGGGCATACACGTTCATCAAGCAAGTCAAAACACCACTCCCCTTAATCGTACCGACCACAAGTAAAGTATTCTGCGACTTCTTAACATCCATGACAGAGAAAAAACCCGTATCCCACATGGTAATCAAACCACCCGAACGACCATTAGACTCTACACATTCAAATTGATAATTACCTCTGCCCCAAAAAACCCCAAGATCAAAAACAGAGACATCGCTGCATTGCGTTTCTTGTAAAAAAATACAATTGGCCTCATTTTGAATTCTTAAATTCCTAACCCATGAAGCTTTACCTTGAACTCCCATACCCCGTATGTTGAGGGACAACACATTCATTGATCACCAATTTGAAATCCATCATTCACTATTTGTTCCTTAACCTGCGGACCAAAATCACACAAGTTATCCACCCCCAAAGCTCTACCTAGCTCAACCGTAGCTGCCTCTTCGTTATCGACTTGAATCTGCTTTTGAATCTGGGCCAGGACTTGTTCCGAAACACTTTCTTTAGCCTGCTCCTCACAATCAACATTATGGCAATTTTTTTTTTTTTTTTTTTTTTTTTTTTTTTTTTTTTTTTTTAGCAAATTAAAGTGCGTTCATATAATTAAAACAAAAGACGAAAGTTACATCATAATAGCAGGTAAACGGGCAACAAGCTGCGCCGCTACCCCTTTTGCACTTCAACATTAGTGTTACTATTTAAAATACCGATCAATCGATCAACTCCAAAATAATCCGAGTCTTCCCTCGCACGCTTCTTCGGACGATCATTTTCACCCGGCGAAACCACTCGACTTCTAAGCGAATTTTTCTTCCTAAACTTTTTTCGTAGTGAATTAGATTTATCTTGAGTAACCACAGTATGAGACGCGTTTTCCGAATTGTCCACCAAATTAATCGGCTCCGAATGATGTGCACGTGATATCTAAAGTGAATGGATATGTCAATTGCTTTTACGTAAATCTCGGTATCTTTTTTTTCCTCTAAAATAGTTAGAGAGAACTACACAATTAGTTCTTGTGGTTTATCATTAGTTTCATCTTTTAGTATTAAGGTTTAAAAGTTTAATGTTAAGGTGGTAAGTTTAGTTTTTGTAACATAATAAGGTATTAGCACTAACGGGGGTTAATATTTAACTGAGTTTCCTCTCACGTAACAAATGGTAAACCACAAGGACCGAAAGTGAAACTTAAGTGGGGCCCACTACCACCTCAAAGGTGAAACTAATGGTAAACCACAAGGATTATCTGTGTAGTTCTTTCTAATATTTAAAATCTTTAGTGGGACCCACCACCCACCTCCTTCGTTACCTTGACCCACCACTTCATTCACCTTTCACTAACACAATCAATAGCCATCTCCTCCACCTTTCACCACATGCAATCACCGCCACCTTTTCTTGTATTCGATCACTACCATCACCTCTTTATTACACTATAATTAAACTCAACACATACAACAACATTTTTCTATATCTATCTATTTCTTTCAATATACCAAACAATGACTGATATGCGTGACGAGCATGGCCATCCGATTCAACTCACCGAGAAGTTCGGTAACTTGGTAACCCGGTTCAACTCACCGACGAGCATGGTGTACCCATCCACATCATGGGCGTTGCCACCACTGTTGGATCGAATCCTCGGGAACAGATGATGACTATCGGGTTGTTGCTTCATAACAAGACTACGCATGATCAGGCCACCCAAACGACCATGGGTTCCGAGACCCATGGTGGGACCCGACCCACTTCGCGCCGACTCATGTTGACGATGTCAAACATGGGGTCGGTGTGGTCGCGGGTGATCATGCGACCCGAACCGGTACCACTAATGTTTTTAAATGGTGGTGGGTGAAGGTGAAGAATAAGGCGGTGGTGAGTCCCACTAAAGTTTTTAAATATTAGAGAGAACTAAACAATTAGTCCTTGTGGTTTACTATTAGTTTCACCTTTGAGGTTGGTGGTGGATCCCACTTAAGTTTCACCTTTGGTCCTTGTGGTTTACCTTTTATCACGTGAAGGTAAACTCAGTTAAATATTAACCCCCGTTAGTGCTAAAATCGTATTATGTTACAAAAATTAAACTTAACATCTTAACATAAAACTTTTAAACTTTAAGGACTAATTGTGTAGTTCACTCAAATAGTTATGATTTTTATTACTATCTTCAATGAATTTTTTTTTATGTTTCTTGATTTTAACAATGTGTGTGTGGGTGTGTGGGGGGTTTGTAAGCCCAACAAAAAGAAAGTGATGGTTCAAGTGCACAATATTATCCTTAATGGTTTCAAGAGCTGTCATTGTATAGAAAGTTTTATGTCTTTGTAAGTGTAATCACTAATCACACTATAACAACGTACGGATAGAAAATGTTGATATTTGTTTACGCCAGAATAGAATCTTATAAATCAAACATCTTTACAATTCTACTTCTTTGCACCAAGTTAACAAACTCATATTCCATGCATGAAATACGTGTCAAAAGCATGAATACCTAGCTAATCATTTGTATAGGATTTTAATCAATTGTAAGCTGGATATCGATCCAACTTGCTCCACAATGATCTTCGATAATAGAAGGGAATCCAACATAACTCATACATTATCTAATGGTTTCCTAAAGTACTTTAATACTTTTTGTATTTCTTTCGCCGGTGTCGTTAACAACCTCATTTGCATTATGAGCCGCTTGTTGTGCCTTACAGTCGACAATCAATTATTGTTAAGTAATAACTATTATCGTGGAGGGGTTCACATCAACTGTTCACCATGTGGTGATATCATGCAATAGATTTGCCTAATCAGTTAGAAGTACATAGTTCTTACAAGCATTATAAGTCTGTGTGTAGTGGGATGGTTATAGGGCGTTTTAACCCCCATAGCGTCGGGGAACACCGCCCCCCGGGCGCTATGGTAGCGTTATGCATGTGATTGTTACCCATATAGCGAGCGCTATCTTTTGGAAAGTGTGGATTGTTTGGTTTTTGACCGTTACAAAACGGTCATATTATTTAAAAAAAAAACAAAAAACTATTTAATTAATTCACTATATATATAAACCAATTCACATTTACAAATCAACACTCCAATAAATACACACACATACAACTCAAGTTGATTGTGTAATATTTTTATTTAATTAAATATTATTATCTATTAAATATTATTATTTAAATAAGAAAACAATAATTAACCAATGATTTCCCAATCATTTATAAAGCCACATAACGCCCCTTCCCACTACACCCTCTTTTTCCATAACGCCCTTGAAGGGATAGGGAGCCTAATCCAAGGGGAGGAGGCGTCCCTGTCCCCATAAGCAGGATTCCTCGCGCCAGACTCCGGCGCCAGGACCCATCTGCGCGCTGCCAACATAACATGCAGTGCAGCGCGCAAGCTAACCAGCTGATAAACAACGGACAACACCTGATAAGCGCGTGCAACCACGCGCGGTATCTTCCCTTATCACTTTTGGTACGAGGTACAGAAGATAACAAAAGGAAGATTCACAAGGATCTCTGACAGAGTACACACCAATGAGAAGGCGACAGGTGGCAGGGGTGATCCAACCACCATTGACAAGGATGGTGACGTGACTGTCCCCATGCTTCCACTATCATCAACAGTGACAGCAGACATCCCCTGCCGACGTCAGAGGCATGGTCAACGACTGTAGCAAGGACAAGGGCGCCGTCCGCCAATCAGAGCTCGCCACGTGTCCACCTCGAGCAACAACCATGCTGCAGAATAACGTCATCAACAGTAACCTGGTCTTCCCGCCAATTTTATGGGAAACTTGAACTTGGGCTTTGATCAGGCCCAAGTAAGGATAACTTTTCACGGGCTTCTCTACTAAGCCCACGAGTTCTCCTATCAATAAAGGAGGACATCTCCTTGCAAAGGGATCCAAAAATATTCATTGTAATCTAGCATTACTCTCTTGTAACTCTCTCTACTCGTCTATTAATAATATTCCGGCTAGTTACAGTGGACGTAGGTCACTCCTTGACTGAACCACTTACATCTTCTGTCTTTATTTACGTACTCTCACACACTAAGACATCCCGCATTTTCAGGTTCCTACTTTAACTAAACTCTAGTTAACTTGCATGTGCATACGTAACTAATCACTTGACTAGGGTTAGTTAGGAAGGTCTTCCTATATGTTATAGGGTAATAACACATGTTATGTGATAATAATATATGTTACATTATAATAAGTAAAGTTATCATCACAATGCACACACGAGTCCTGTATCCCGAACGTTGGTGATTTGTCTAGCATATATGATAATGTGTACAATTGAAATATGATGAACGCGACGTAACATGTTTATGTGAATTACGTGTTTATGCGTATTACTGCTTAACTGATAGTTAGTACGTAAACAATACAAATTACGTGCACTCTATGATTAATATGTTATGAGATGATAAAAACAATGATTTTTAAGTAAGTTAGGGTGGTTAATATTATCGGGTCCGGTATTGGGTTAAAACATGATTAACGGGTCCGGTTAGTAGACTAAAAGGGCCTAATACCCAATTACTTGGGCAAGATGCCAAAGCCCCTTATAATTATTGATGAAATAAAAAACCCTAACCCTAACCCACCCTTGCGCCGTGAATACCCACACACACACACACTCTCAATTTTCAATAAACATCAATCTTAATCATCTCTTCAAGCTAGTTTGGGTGAAATCTCTAGGCTTGGAGGACTCTTGCGTGGAAAGGTATAATTTTCACATGTTTTATAATGATTTATAATGCTTGAAAAGTTTAAAAATCATAGATTATACATATATATAAAAATCGCATACATGTGTTAGTGGGAGTTCTTGAATGTTCATTGTGATTTGATGATGATAATTGTTGCTAGTAATCATAATTAAGGTTTTTTGTATGATAATATAGGTGTTTAATCAGAATAATATGAGTTATGCATGTATTAGAGATTTTTATGCATGATTAGGGTTTGTGAATAACTTACGAAGCAAGTTTCAGTTTCTGGCAGATTCATTAGGGTGTTTTGTAGGGGCTGTATCTTGATGTTAAATTGGTTGTTTTGATCAATTCTTTGCATGAATGGATTGTACATGGTCTTAACTTTTTATAATGGGCAAAAGCATCTGATTTGGATGTCGTTTTATATGTTTTTGGAATTTTATTTGATTAAAGGTCATATCAGAATTTCGGAGTTATAAATTGGGTCAACTTTAAACGGGTATAACTCAAGTTTTACAAACAATTAAGTTACGAATTTTGGAAAGGAGGTCAATATTGGAAAAACTTGGCTTTTCCAAGTGGATTCTCCTCGTTTGGGTGAATACACCATTTTTGGGAATTTTTCTACTAAACTGACCTGTTGTGGAAATTTTCTGGACATAACTGTGTTATACGAATTTTAATAATTTTTGTGTTTAGTTTTAGAACAAAACAAAAATATGGGTTATTAAATACATTCCAAAGACGCAGATTGTGTATTATGTGTTTATGTGACTATTTGGAGTGTATTATGTGTTTATGTGACTATTTGGAGTCTTATATGTGTTTATGTGTTTATGTGTTTATGTGACTATTTGGAGTCTTATATGATATGTATTTGACATGAAATTATATGAATACTTATAGGAGATGTGTATTATGTGTTTATGTGACTATTTGGAGTCTTATATGAAATGTATTTGACATGAAACTATATGAATACTTATAGGAGATGTGTATAAGGTATAAAACTGATAATAATCATTATGATCACCAACGGGATACGTAGGACTCACTTGAGCATGTAGAGTCACTAGGCGTCACTACATGATTGGAACTTTAGAAGTTTTGGACAATCGAGTTGCATGATGTGTTGGTATGCACGTATACTCACCTAGTGACACTTGTAATAGGGAGTCGGTAGCTCGTTACTGTTTGAGGGATTTGGATCATTCACGTGCAACCTAAGGTGAGTTTCACTACTTTTTCTCAAAAGCATGTGTCTCGGATTTGAGACAACTTACAAAACGTTTTCTAGTTTCGGTTTGGGACAACTTTTACATCTCGGGTTTTGAGATGTTTTGACTCCTTGTGTGGGTCGGGTTTTGACTCCTTGTGTGGGCCGGGTTTACCATTCCTTGTGTGAATCGGGTTTTTGATCAGTTTAAAACTTATTGGTCCTTTGTGAACTAAACACTCTATCATTTGGAAAGTCCTTGCATATTATTGGGTTAATCGCTGGAGGCGAACGCGGTATTACTTGATAGCGCTATTAGGTTGTGCAGCAACCTCATGCCTGAGGTGCTTGAGGCACGGGCATGAACTTCTGACCACATTTGAGAACTAGTGTTGATAGACACTAGTTATTGAGGCAAATTATTATGTTACTGAAAGTGTCCCAATAATTCTGTTTAGTTGCAATGAGTGGGTTAGCTACCCCTAACACACTTAAACTGATGATACTTGAACATTTTGATCTGGAGGACCTACGCTTTTACTTGGTTACGTGGTTTTTGAAACCAACGCATTTACTTACTCATTTTCCTTACTTAGTGAACTCACCAACATTGTTTGTTAACCCACGATATACATGCTTTTGCAGGTAGTTAGCTTCCGGTGCCACGATTAGAAAGCACTGCACACTTCACTGCATTTGGGGTCTTGGGCATACACTTAAATTATATATCATGCTTTTACATTTTCTTTCGTATGGTTTTAATTTGGGCGCGTTGTTTAGCGCATGGTTTTAAAAGGTTTAAATTTAGTTTACGCTTCCGCAGCTTAACTAAACTTTGTTTTTGAAAACGAACTAAATGGTTTGGGCATTTAGAGTTCGTTCATATGACTTATGGCTATGGGATCCTGGTATGTCATGCGCCTCGCGGTATAAACCCCGCAGTGGAAATTTGAGGGGGTGACAGATTGGTATCAGAGCCATTGGTTATAGTGAACTAGGACTGCATGTTGAGTCTAGTCTATAATCATCATAGCATAAGTATACTCACAACTTAAGTACACAACTAGCTTTTAGCTACATATATCTATAACATATGATTTCGAGAGATATGTTATCTTCTAGTTCTAGACCTAATTTTGAGCACGTCAATGGTGGGAACCCAGGGTTACACCAGGTGGCGCATTACTGGGAGTAGTATCCTAACAAACCTCGTGGATGAGGAAACAACAATTGTACAGGGGAGAAAGCCCTTGCGAGCGTTGTGGCGCGCGTACACAGGAAAGCTGCACGATGTGCATGACGTGGTACCATTAGACCGAATCAAATTCGAAGAAAGTCAAATACTGAGACTTATCCTTTTTCACTGAGCAAGGAGACAATTAGTTTCTGTTCCTTGTTATTTGACCTTTCTTACTCTCATTTGGAACTCAGATGAGACTGGGTTACTCATATAGAATTTTATCCTTACTCTAACACATTTACGCCCTGTACGAGCAAGCGATACATGACATTCGTGTCACTGTTTCTCGTGAGTATATAGTAGATTCATGGGAACACATCAGATCGGGGCTTGTTACACACACTCTTGGGGAGTTATGTAAGGTCTGCGATGCAGTGCAGTATCTCAGAGGAAGACGAAACCTACCAGTGATTGACAGTCACGATTGGAGGAACGAGTAGAGCTGACTACTAAGCTGGCTTACATAGGACTGGAGAAAGAGACTGTATGTGATAAGAACCATATAACACTGACACCGAGAAAGAGGAAGAAGAAGGGATGGAAGGGGGGACTTGAGCAGGACGAGCACATGGAAAGTGAGGATGAAGGCAGAGCGTGGCAACGATTGGCTCTTACCTTTTCTTAACTATCTTTTCTTTCATTTGCCTTTGTTAACTTAGATAAGACTGAGTTCTTATGATCAACGATAGGGTGGTTGAGGCCCTCGTAAAGATCTATTTTGCTAAATCATTCTTTTCCCCTGACTTCCACGTTTGCACTTTCTTATACCTTGAACGTACATGCCACAACAACAACCTGCCATTGTATTTTCAAGCCTTTTATTGGTTGTAAACCTCGATAACTCCAACGAAACTGAAGGAGACCGTCTGACTGCTTCGATAGTATAAGTCTTTGCCATGTGCATTTGGCCCAGGAAGAATGGGGTAATGTATGCTATATGCACACTCGATGAGTTACAGATACTTGGATGGAGAACGTAACACCCTGTGATGAAACCTAGAAATTGTTATATAAAGACGGATGGGTCTGAGATCGACGTCTACACTACCAAGCTTCAAGAGTTAGATACTTCGTGCTAGAATCTAATTAACCAACTTTACCAGTGGATCGAATATCATACTAAAAGGGTGGGTCCCTCAGATTCGTGGCTTGGCCACTGCAGCTCACCTACTTATAATCTAACAAATCTTTCAACTGGCTCGCAAACTCACTAATGAGGCTGTTGAGCATGGTACTTTTCCGAAGCATGGTGCTTCGTCTTCTACTTTTGGTGATAGCAAGAGAACGTGGGATAGTGTGAGGTATAAGTCCTTCAACAACAACTACCCCAACGGTAACAACAACAAGGGGGCTCGTGGAAGAACATTTGTGATTGGCGCTGGGGAAGCTAGGACTGATAACAATATCATGACGGGTGTGTGCTCCTTGAACAACACTCTTGCTTTTATTTTATATGATACTGGTGCAGACTATAGGGATGGTTCCTACTCTTCTTGATATCCCATACTCTATTGAATTGGCTGATGGGAAGCCTGTTAAGGTAACCCATATACATCGTGACAGTAAGCTCGAGTTGAATGGGCAATTGTTTGCCATCGACCTCTTACCTATCACCCTAGGTAGCTTTGACCTCGTGGTTGGCATGGACTGGTTGTCCAAGCAGCATGCTGAAATTCTCTGTCAGGAGAAGATTGTTCGTATTCCCCTCCCAAGTGGAGAACTTTTATCTATACAGGGTGATCGAGGTGGTGCCATGGTGGGCATCATCTCCTATCTGAAGGCCCAGAAGTGTATTCGTAAGGGCTGTCCAGCCATTTTGGCTAACATATCTGACACTCGAGCTGAAACTGAAACCAAGATTGAGGACATCCCAGTGGTCCGAGATTTCCCAGATGTCTTCCCAGAGGAATTACCTGGACTTCCACCCGTTCGTCAAGTGGAGTTCCAGATTGATCTTGCGCCTGGAGCAGCACCAGTCGCACGCGCACCATACCGCCTAACACCAGGCGAACTTCAAGAACTATCTACCCAACTCCAAGAGCTCTTGGATAGGGGTTTCATTAAACCTAGTTCTGTGCCGTGGGGAGCTCCAGTTCTGTTTGTTAAGAAGAAAGACGGGAGCTTTCGCATGTGCATTGATTATCGGGAGTTGAACAAGGTGACGGTTAAGAACCGTTACCCTTTGCCTCGTATTGATGATTTGTTCGACCAACTGCAAGGCTCGAGTTTCTATTCTAAGATTGACTTGAGGTCAGGATACCATCAGCTGAGAGTCCGAGAGGAGGATGTGGCGAAGACAGCCTTTCGAACTCGTTATGGGCATTATGAGTTTTTGGTGATGCCATTTGGGCTAACTAATGCATTGGCTGTGTTCATGGATCTAATGAACCGGGTGTGCAAGCCCTATTTGGACAAATTCATCATAGTGTTCATAGATGACATACTGATTTATTCCAAGAGCAGGGAAGAGCACGAGCAACACCTGCAGCTGATCTTGTAACTTTTGAGAAATGAGCACCTGTATGCAAAAATTCTCTAAATGTGACTTTTGGATTCGAGAAGTCCAATTTCTTGGACATGTGGTGAACGAGGCAGGAATACATGTTGATCCCGCCAAGATTGATGCTATTAAAAGTGGGAGGCTCCTAAGACTCCGACAGAAGTGCGCCAGTTTCTTGGTCTTGCGGGATATTATGGCAGATTCATTGAGGGATTCTCTAAGATCGCTCAACCCCTCACTGCTTTGACACAGAAGGGTATTACTTACAAGTGGGGAGATGCCCAAGAATCTGCTTTTCAATTGTTAAAGTAAATACTTTGCAGTGCACCTATACTACCATTACCTGAGGGTACAGAGGACTTCGTGGTGTACTGTGATGCGTCTATCCAAGGGTTAGGGTGTATGCTGATGCAGCGTGATAAGGTGATCGCGTATGCCTCACGTCAAGTAAAAGTTCATGAGAAGAATTACACCACCCATGACATGGAACTGGGAGCAGCGGTTTTTGCTCTAAAGATCTGGAGGCATTATCTCTATGGGACGAAGTGTACGATCTTCACTGACCACAAGTGCCTCCAACACATATTCGATCAAAAGGAGCTGAACATGCAAGCGACAACATCGATGGGTCGAGCTTATGAATGATTATGACTGTGCCACCAAGTATCATCCAGGGAAAACTAACGTAGTAGCTGATGCCTCCAGTCATAAGGAAACGAAACCCAAACGAGTTCGAGCTTTACAACTTACCGAACATTCTAATCTTCCTGATATGATACGTGAAGCCCAGGGCGAGGCTCTGAAAGAAGAAAACATCGGGCTTGAAACTTTACATGGTGCGGATAAGCACTTGGAACTAAAGACAGATGGTCTTCAATACTTTATGAATCGAGTCTCGATACCACATTTTGGGGATCTCAGACAACTGGTGCTCGACGAAGCTCACACCTCTCGATATTCGGTACATCCTGTTTCGGACAAGAGGTACCAAGATCTTAAAACTCATTACTGGTGGCCAAACATGAAAGCTGAAATAGCCACTTATGTAAGTAAGTGCTTGACTTGTGTGAAGGTTAAGATTGAATATCAGGAACCTTCAGGCCTACTCCAGCAACTAGAAATCCCTAGGTGGAAATGGGACGAAATTTCTATGCATCTTGTCACAAAGCTTCCTAGAACGCCAACGGGCCACAACATGAATCGGGTTATCGTGGATCGTTTAACCAAATTGGCACACTTTCTGGAAATAAAGGAAACACACTCGCTGGAGAAACTAGCAAATCTCTATATCAAGGAGGTAGTCTCTAGGCATGGGGTGCCTACTTCTATTATATCTGATCGCGATGCGCGATTCACTTTTGGATTACCCTCCAACACACTTTGGGGACTCGCTTCGATATGAGCATAGCCTATCACTCACATACGGATGTACAGAGTGAACGAACCATCCAAACATTAGAAGATCAGCTATGAGCGTGCGTGGTGGATTTTGGCAACAGTTGGGATAAGCACTTGCCTTTGATTGAATTCTCGTATGACAACAGTTACCACACTTCGATACAGTGTGCGCCTTTAGAGGCACTTTGTGGACGCAAGTGTAGGTCTCCCATCTGCTGTACTGAAGTTGGGGATAGCCAGCTAACAGGTCCCGGACTTGTGCACGAAACTTCTGAGGAGATTGTGCAAATCAGAAATCGGATGGCTGCTGCTCGTGATCGACAGAAAAGTTACGCTGATAAGCATAGGAAACCTTTGGAGTTCCAGGTTGGGGACAAGGTTCTATTGAAGGTGTCACCTTGGAAGGGGGGGTGATACACTTTGGAAAACAGGGAAAGTTGAACCCGCGATACGTTGGACCATTCGAGATTGTCAAAAAGATTAGTCCAGTAACTTACAGGTTGAACCTGCCTAATGAACTTAATGGGGTACACGAGGTACACCACGTATTGAATATAAAGAAATGCTTATCGGATACAACACTGGTGGTGCCACTAGAAGAGATTCAGGTGGACGATCAGCTATGGTTCATGGAAGAACCGGTGGAGATTCTTGAGCGGGGCGTCAAGAAACTCAAGCAAAACACTATACCTATTATTAACGTACAATGGAATTCCCGTCTAGGACCGGAATGCACGTGGGAACGCATGGATCAAATGCGGCTTAAATACCCACATCTATTTACTGAACTTGAAACTATGCATAAACCAAACACTAAACGTAAAGCAGCTCTCTCAAAGTGAATTTCGGGGCGAAATTCTTTTCAACTTGGGGATGATGTGACATCCTCGAACCAAGCACGCATTTTTCTAGCTGGATTTACTGTTTACTTGCCGAATTTCGGGACGAAATTCTTTTCAACTTGGGGATGATGTGACACCCCGCATTTTCATGTTCCTACTTTAACTAAACTCTAGTTAACTTGCATGTGCATACGTAACTAAACACTTGACTAGGGTTAGTTAGGAAGGTCTTCCTATATGTTATAGGGTAATAACACATGTTATGTGATAATAACATATGTTACATTATAATAAGTAAAGTTATCATCACAATGCACACACGAGTCCTGTATCCCGAACGTTGGTGATTTGTCTAGCATATATGATAATGTGTACAATTGAAATATGATGAACGCGAAGTAACATGTTTATGTGAATTACGTGTTTATGCGAATTACTGCTTAACTGATAGTTAGTACGTAAACCATACAAATTACGTGCACTCTATGATTAATATGTTATGAGATGATAAAAACAATGATTTTTAAGTAAGTTAGGGTGGTTAATATTATCGGGTCCGGTATTGGGCTAAAACATGATTAACTGGTCCGGTTAGTAGACTAAAAGGGCCTAATACCCAATTACTTGGGCAAGATGCCAAAGCCCCTTATAATTATTGATGAAAAAAAATAAAACCCTAACCCTAACCCACCCTTGCGCCGTGAATACCCACACACACACACACACTCTCAATTTTCAATAAACATCAATCTTAATCATCTCTTCAAGCTAGTGTGGGTGAAATCTCTAGGCTTGGAGGATTCTTGCGTGGAAAGGTATAATTTTCACATGTTTTATAATGATTTATAATGCTTGAAAAGTTTAAAAATCATAGATTATACATATATATAAAAATCGCATACATGTGTTAGTGGGAGTTGTTGAATGTTCATTGTGATTTGATGATGATAATTGTTGCTAGTAATCATAATTAAGGTTTTTGTATGATAATATAGGTGTTTAATCAGAATAATATGAGTTATGCATGTATTAGAGATTTTTATGCATGATTAGGGTTTGTGAATAACTTGGGGAGCAAGTTTCAGTTTCTGGCAGATTCATTAGGGTGCTTTGTAGGGGCTGTATCATGATGTTAAGTTTTGATCGATTCTTTGCATAAATGGATTGTACATGGTCTTAGCTTTTTAGAATGGGCAAAATCATCTGATTTGGATGTCGTTTTATATGTTTTTGGAATTTTATTTGATTAAAGGTCATATCAGAATTTCGGAGTTATAAATTGGGTCAACTTTAAACGGGTATAACTCAAGTTTTACAAACAACTAAGTTATGAAATTTGGAAAGGAGGTCAATACTGGAAAAACTTGGCTTTTCCAAGTGGATTCACCTCGTTTGGGTGAATACACAATTTTTGGGAATTTTTCTACTAAACTGACCTGTTGTGGAAATTTTCTGGACATAACTGTGTTGTATGAATTTTAATAATTTTTGTGTTTAGTTTTAGGACAAAACAAAAATACGGTTATTAAATAAATTCCCTAGAATATTCAGTAAAAATTTGGGAGTTTAATTCATTGATTAAGTATTTTAAATAAATTAGTTTTCGTGGCACACAATTGGTCCTAAAAACGCAGATTGTGTATTATGTGTTTATGTGACTATTTGGAGTCTTATATGATATGTATTTGACATGAACTTATATGAATACTTATAGGAGATGTGTATAAGGTATAAAACTGATAATAATCATTATGATCACCAACGGGATACGTAGGACTTACTTGTGCATGTAAAGTCACTAGGCGTCACTACACGATTGGAACTTTAGAAGTTTTGGACAATCGAGTTGCATGATGTGTTGGTATGCACGTATACTCACCTAGTGACACTTGTAATAGGGAGTCGGTAGCTCATTACTGTTTGAGGGATTTGAGACAACTTACAAAACGTTTTCTAGTTTCGGTTTGGGACAACTTTTACATCTCGGGTTTTGAGATGTTTTGACTCCTTGTGTTGGTCGGGTTTACGATTCCTTATGTGAATCGGGTTTTTGATCAGTTTAAAACTTATTGGTCCTTTGTGAACTAAACACTCTATCATTTGGAAAGTCCTTGCATATTATTGGGTTAATCGCTGGAGGCGAACGGGGTATTAGTTGATAGCGCTATTAGGTTGTGCAGCAACCTCATGCCTGAGGTGCTTGAGGCACGGGCATGAACTTCTGACCACATTTGAGACCTAGTGTTGATAGACACTAGTTATTGAGGCAAATTATTATGTTACTGAAAGTGTCCCAATAATTCTGTTTAGTTGCAATGAGTGGGTTAGCTACCCCTGACACGCTTAAACTGATGATACTTGAACATTTTGGTCTGGAGGACCTACGCTTTTACTTGGTTATGTGGTTTTGGAAACCAGCGCATTTACTTACTCATTTTCCTTACTTAGTGAACTCACCAAAATTGTTTGTTGACCCACGATATACATGCTTTTGCAGGTAGTTAGCTTCCGATGCCACGATTAGAAAGCACAACACACTTCACTGCATTTGGGGTCTTGGGCATACACTTAAATTATATATCATGCTTTTACATTTTCTTTCATATGGTTTTAATTTGGGCGCGTTGTTTTGCGCATGGTTTTAAAAGGTTTAAATTTGGTTTACGCTTCCGCAGCTTAACTAAACTTGGTTTTTGAAAACAAACTAAATGGTTTGGGCATTTAGAGTTCGTTCATATGACTTATGGCTATGGGATCCTGGTATGTCATGCGCCTCGCGGTATAAACCCCGCAGTGGAAATTTGAGGGTGTGACACACACACTTACACTTATTATTCTCACCCGGGTTTAACCTAGAGGTTTGGGTAAAGGATTACTCTTGGCGAACGTAAGTATTAACCACACGGTGATTAGTGATAACCACCGTGATACTTATTGTTTCTTCATTGGCGCCATCCAACGGTTAGAACAGCTCTTTTCTTAATCTTTTAAACCCACCCATGGCTGAACCCAACCCTAACACCTCTGTCATTAACCAAACCGGGGACATTGACACTCAGTCCCCGGAGAACCAAACCACATCGCACACCGTCGTCAAACAACCCACTTCACGACTCGAGCCAGTTCTCGAAATCCGTGACCTGGGCTCGGATGACGACAATGGGGCCAGTTCAGAGGAGGACCCAGACCAATGGCTCCACCGTCAGAACGCCAAGAGCGCTGCAATCTACCAGCGTAAACTCCTGCAACAAGCCAAAAAGAAGGGCAAAGCCCCCACTTCCGTCAAAAAAGGGGTACAAAAAGAAAGACTCGGCCACTCACGGTGATGGTTGTAGCGGGGAGCTCGGTGGAGACGCCAGGGCTCGGGGCTACGCAAAGTCACGTGACGAACCTGATGGCTACGAGTCATCTAGCAGCGATTCTGACCACAACGGAAAGAAACATAGTCACCGTTCACGTCACAACGACGAGGACGATGACTTGATCAAGCCATTCACGCCAAAAGCCTTTGCCGAAAAATCAAAATTCGTCGCTCGCATAGCGACAACCAAAATCCCAAGGAAAGCTAAGCTTCCTAGAAGCATCGGTAGATACGATGGCCTGCGTGACACATCTGACCATGTGCACGACTTTGAGTGCGCAAGTATGTCGGTAGACTGGCCCGTTCAGGTTTGGTGCCATTTGTTTGCCTAGACCTTAACAGGCGCAGCCAGGGTCTAGTTCGATAACCTCCCCGCGGGGAGCGTTAAGGACTTTGACAGCCTCACCGATAAATTTGGCAGCCACTTTTCGCACTTGCGCAAGCACAAAAAAGACAAGGCGCATATTCTGTTATGCCACCGATATGATCATGAGTCCATCGAGGATTTCATCGTTCGGTTCAACAAGGAAGTCTTGCAAATAGGCTGTGGGGAGGAACTTACACGGGTAGCGTTCATACATAATGTGCGCAGCCCAGTGCTCATGAAGTGCCTCACAGGCAAAGATGGCATTCCGGAGTCCTGGGATGAACTCATCCACTCCGCGAAAATATATGCCTCCTCCGAGAAATCCTTCAACCAGATGCACGGCTTCCAACCGCAACACCATAATAATAATAATAATAAACACAAAAACAAATATGTTTGGAGCCGCATCTCAGGCACCGCCGACGAGGGAAAGTACTCCCCCGCGGGCGATGCCCGCCAACTCATTAATACAAAACAATCGCGGGACCAACGTGGACACTCCAAGAAAAACCACGATTGGACCCCGCTGACAAAGACACCATCTCAGGTCCTGAAAACTTAGCAGGTCACGTTGAAGGAGCCCAATCCTCTGGGGAAACGATGGAACGTTGACCGAAGCAAGTTCTATGAGTACCACAATGACTTCGGTCACCTAACAGACAACTGTTATAGCTTGAAGATGGAGATTGAGGCCGCGCTGAAGTCGGGTCAGCTCGGTCACTTGGTAAAGAATGTACATCGCTCTGGCAAAGGTCAAACAGGTGATGAGAATCAGGCAGAGGGGTCACGGAAGAAAATCCGAGACCTCAATACTCATGTCGCCACATTGATCCCTCGTCACCATTGCAACATGACAAGGAAAGGCAAAAACACGCACCACGGGAAGCACACCCGTGCACAACCACTCGACGATTCATGGAAAGAGGCTGACGTCCTCATGCCAAAGGTCAGGGGTGGCGCCTCCTCCACTGCCCCTCTTGTCATAACTGCCGTCTTCGGACATTACCGCACGCGGTACATGTTCCTGGACGGCGGCAGCAGCACAGATATCATGTACGAGCAATGTTTTCAACAATTGGACGAAGAAGACAAAGCAAAGCTTGTACCAGTCAATGAGCCAATCTCTGGTTTCATTCATGAGACCATCATGCCGCGGGGCATGCTCTCCCTGCCAGTCACATGGTCCGATGGCACCCACGAGCGCACGGAGATATGCGACTTCATGGTCTTGCCAGCCACCTCTAATCACGGCATACTCTTGGTTTGGGAGGGCATCGCGCGCTTTAACGCCAATGCTTCCACGGCGCACGCGATGGTCGGCTTTCCAACAAAGACAGGCATCGCCTTCATCAGGGCCAACAAAGACTGCCACACCATCGAAACCGCCAAACCTCCAAAAATGGTCAAGACAAATGCCCGCACCGAGCCGGAAAAATGGGTGCTCAACCCTAAATTTCCGGAGCAAACGGTGGTAATTGGCCATGAAATCTCCGAGACCATACGCAATCATTTGAAGCAGCTCTTAATCAGCAACATGGATGTCTTCGTGTGGCAACCGGCAGACATGGTCGGTGTTCCCCGCGAAATAGCGGAACATAAACTCAATGTCTATCGCTCTTAGAACCAATAGTACAAAAGAAGCGCTACATGGGCCAGGAGAAAACAAAGGCCATGAACGAACAAGTCACCAAACTTAGGTGGCTAATCCCATCATGGTCGCCAAAGCTAATGGAGGGTGGCGCATGTGCGTCGATTACAAAGATATCAACAAGTCGTGTCCAAAAGATTGCTATCCTTTGCCAGAAATCGATCTAAAGGTGGATTCTCTCGCCCCTTATCGGTTCAAGTGTTTCTTGGACGCATACAAGGGGTACCACCAGATCCAGATGGCTAAGGAAGATGAAGACAACACAGCGTTCCGCACGGACGCGGGCATCTTCTGTTACACCAAAATGCCCTTCGGCCTGAAAAACGCGGGCGCCACGTACCAGCGCCTAATGGACACGGCCTTCATCAATGAAATCGGCGTACGACTCGAAGTATACGTCGATGACCTTGTAATCAAAAGCATGGAAGAAGGTGACATGCTTCGGGACATCCAGCAAACGTTCAATCAACTGCGCAAAGTGCGCATGAAATTAAACCCCAGCAAATGTTCATTCGGGATGGAAGAGGGCAAATTTCTGCGCGTCATTGTAACACGAGATGGCTTCCGCGCTAACCCATAAAAAGTACAAGCCATCGAAAGAATGCCATCACCCGCTTCCGTCAAAGAGGTACAAACACTGATGGGCCGCCTTGTCGCCCTCAACCGATTCTTGTCCAATTACGCTTCAAAGTCGTTCCCGTTCGTGGACACTTTGAAGAACTGTCTGAAGAATAGTAACTTCCGCTGGACCCCAGAGGCGGAATCGGCATTCCAGGCAATGAAACAATGCCTAATGAACCTTCCAACACTAACAGCGCCTCTTCCTAAAGAACCGCTCACACTCTACTTATCCGTCACAGAGCGGGCAATAGGCGCGGTTCTATTGGTTGACCGCAAAGGCGTGCAAACACCAATCTACTACATTAGCCGCACGCTGTTAGATGCGAAAACAAGATATACAATCATGGAAAAGCTGGTTCTCGCCCTCGTTCATGCATCCCGAAGACTGCGCAGGTAATTCCAAGGCCATCCGATAAACGTCCTCACGGACTACCGGATAAATGACATACTCGCCAAACCCGGACTATCGGGTCGCCTGGCGAAATGGGCTATCGAGCTGGGGAAAATACGATCAATTACAAACCCCGGCCCGCGATTAAAGGCCAAGTCCTTGCGGACTTCGCCACGGAAATACCCGCGGACAAAGTCCAAGAATGCCAAGCGGAAGAATCACCCGCACCGGTACATGACCCGTCGCAAAAGTGGTCCCTATACACGAAGGGGGCTTCTAATGACGACGGCGCCGGCGCGGGATTACGCCTCATCAGTCCAGATAAACACGAGTTCACATACGCCATCCGCCTTGACTTCAAAAGCACCAACAATGAGGCGGAATACGAAGCGTTGCTGGCAGGCCTCCGCATTGCGGAAAAAATGGGGGCCAGGCACGTGGAGGCACACGTGGACTCATTACTTGTCGCGCGACAGATCAATGGATCCTACGACGCAAAGGATGAAATCGTGGCCTTATACCTAGAACAAGCCAAGCCACTCATGCGACGGTTCGACTCATGCACGGTCGAACACATCCGGCGCAGTGAAAACAAGTCAGCCGATGTGCTGAGTAAAATGGCATCCACGGTCTTTGAACATATGGCCAAGGAAGTCCGAATTGAGGTCCTAGACAAACCATCTGTTCCACCGCGACAAGTCAACATCATCCAAACAGGCAACGCGTCCTGGATGACCCCAATCAAAGCCTTCTTATCCTCCGGCACCCTGCCTGACGACAAGTCAGAGGCCCGGAAGATCAAACACAAGGCTTTACAATACCAACTTGTAGACGGTACCTTGTACCGCCGCTCTTACCTAGGGCCGCTGCTGCGCTGCGTAGATTCCGCAGACGCCTCCTTCCTCCTCAGAGACATACATGAAGGAACATGCGGGCTCACGCGGGCCCAAGGATGGCAGTAGCGAAGTTGATGAACGCAGGGTACTATTGGTCGGGCATGCACGTGGACGCAGTCAACGAGTTGCGCAAATGCGACAGTTGCCAGCGCCACGCTCTGAATACCTTGCGCCCAAAGAACAACCTGGTGCCGGTTACAGCGGCTTGGCCATTTCAGAAATGGGCTATCGATCTGGTAGGACCATTCCCAACGGCTCCGGGCAATGTAAAATACTTAATCTTCGCCATCGACTACTTCACCAAGTGGGTCGAGGCAAAACCTCTATTCAAGATTGACGGCGCACACGTCAAGAAATTCATTTGGGAGTTCGTTATCTGCCGATTCGGCCTGCCAATGCAACTGGTAAGCGACAACGGCACACAATTTGAAGACCAATCCCTCCAGGAATGGTTGGCTCAAATGGGTGTTAAACAAATTTTTACATCGGTCGCGCACCCGCAGGGCAACGCTCAAGTGGAAAGGGCCAACCGCACAATAGTAGAAGGAATCAAAGCACGACTCGGAACCAAGAGAACCGGGTGGGTAGAAGAAATCCCTCATGTTTTATGGGCCTACCGCACCGTCACAAAAACCAGCAATAGCGAAACGCCATTCAGCCTGACATATGGTACCGAGGCAGTCATCCCCGCCGAAATAGGCTGCCCTTCCACAAGAGTGTTAATGGCCGAAGCAAGAGACAATGACAAAGAACTCCGTTTGAACCTTGACTTATTAGAAGAGCGCCGCGATCTTGCTGCAATCAAAGAAGCTAAGTACAAGACACAGTTAGAGCGCTACTACAACAAACGCGTCAAAGAATCCGCGTTCAAGATCGAGGATTACGTTTTCCGCAACAACGAGGCTTCCAATGCCGAAAAACCCAAAAAACTAGCTCCTACTTGGGAAGGCCCATACAAGATACAAGAAATACTTGGCAAAGGCGCTTATACGCTAGAAAGGCTAGATGGCACACCTATCCCGTGATCTTGGAATTGCGCGCAACTACGACGTTGTTATTTGTAAAACACTTGTAAAACGGCTACACATGCCGTCCTTATCAATGAAAAATGGTTTCCTATATCTGTATTTCTACTTGTTCTTTCCGCGCCAGGGTCTTCAAGACTTGGACAAAACCCTCGTCGGACCAACACTGCTTACTGTCAAAGCCATGCAAGTCTTCAAGACGCGCCTTGAGCGCGTCGGACTTGCACTAACTGGCGCACAGCACAACATTCTATGGTCTTCAAGACAGGTTTACTTGCCGGACCTAACTGACGCGCGAAACGTGTATGCGTGGAAAACCTTTGTCTTCTAGACTTGTAAAATACGAGTCGGACAAAGGAAACGCACACCACACAAAAGAGAAGTCTATGGTCTTCTAGGCAAGGCAATCACGCGCCCAACTCGGACCCTCTCGCACAAGTCGCGCCTCGCTACAGTCTTCAAGGCAAAAGTATTTTTTACACTTTGACGCCGGACTGTCTAGCCAGACACGCGGCCTAGCTTCTACTTACACACCGGGTGACGACTTGGTTAAATAAGTGCACAAAAGTTAGAGTGAGAAAGTTAACACGATATAACAAACCACAAAATTTTTTATTAATTTAAGGGAATTAAAAACCCTTTCGTATTTACAAATAATTACAAGTTATCAAACATGAAGACTCCTATTCATCGGGCAAAGTAGAGGGACCCTCGCCAGAAGCCTTCTGGCGCATCTCCTCTTGGCGCTTCTGCTCCGCTTCCCGCGCCAGCTCATCAGATCTTTCTATGAAATACTTAAGGGCAGCAGGAGGGTCCGCATTACGATTACAGTCAGCAATCACTTGAAGGATGGGGAAGTCAACCTTCTCAAACTTGACCAACTCCACTTCATATTCCTCCTTCAAGGGCTTCCCATAATGCTCCGCGAGGTCAAGGCGCCGTTCATTTTGAGCTGCCAAAAAGCCATCCTCGTAACCCTCCCCATAGCCATAAGCTTAGGCGCTGGCGGCTATGGCAGCAACATGATCGCCCAACTTGGGCTCCTGCCAAAACCTCTTAAAGACTTGAGAGAAAACAAAAAGTTAGCAAATCAACGGTACAAGATAAGATCAACAATAAGGAGGAGCATAAAGACTTACCCCAGTCATTCCATCAGTCATCAGCCAGCGGATGGAATCTTGCATCTGGGTCTGGGCAGCGACCGCCTCCTCCAAGAATTGCTGGGCCACCTCACACTCCTTGGCGGCCGCAGTACGAGCTTGCTCCGAAGAGTCAAGGTCTTGCTCCAAATCCTCTTTGGCGTGAAGGATTTGGACCCTCTCCTGCTCCAAAAAGGATACGCGCTCGGTAGCCTTGATCAAGTCAGCATCCTTAGATTCAAGCTCCATGCGCTTCTCCACATACTTAGCAGTCCTCTTGGAGAGGGCCTTGCACTTCTCTTCCAACTTTCGGTAGCCTCTGACCACCTGCGCCTATCCTCCGCCGCGTCCTCTTCAAGTTTAAGAGCCTTAGCCTCTGCCTCATGGGCGCGGCGACGGTACTTGGAGATTTCAGCCTTGAAGGCAGCCTCTTTTTCAGCAAGGCCTGCCTTCTCCGCCTCCAAACGTTCGATGTCACGCAACACCGCCGCATCTCGACAGCACAGCGAGTCCATCATAGATAGTTGAGTTGCCTGATTTACACATAAGGCAGACATCAGGTCAGGACGACTCAGCATATCCTGGTGAGTGCGCTCGTAGGGAGGCACCACCTCTCTTACAAACTCCTCCGCGGCCAGGGAGTTGGAGAATAATGTATTCTCCCGGACCGCCCAACGAGGGCACCAGATGGCGTCGCCACCAGTCCAGCAAGAACCATCATAAGTCCCTGATGGTTCCCTGCTGCCAACCCTTGAAGACTCGCGCCGTGCTTCGCGCGAGCCCTCCCCAGTACCAGCGGCGCCTGCCCCCATGAGTGCCCTCTCAAACCCATCAACTTCATGGGCGCTCCTTCGCCTCCCGCTCCTTCAACTGGAGGGCCTTCTACTCCAAGAACTGTTGCTCTTGGAGACGAAGACGCTCCGCCTCCGCCCACTTTGTTGCATCAGCCTTTTGTTTAGCTTCATTGGCAGCAGCTATCTTCTCAGCCTCAGCCCTCCGAAGGGCTTCATCAGCCTCCGCCTGCCTGCACGCCTCCTCTTGCTCTTTCCAGAGCCTCTCTTCCTCCACCCTACCCGCCTCCGCAGATGGAGACGTAGGAGGAGGAGTAGGGATGATCTTGGGCGCAACTGAAAACATAAGGCAAAACATGTTAAGAGAAAGACAAAGACAAAAGACTTAGGAAAGCAATGAAGCAATACTTACCAGGCGCCTTCTTCTTGACCAGCTTCTGGAACAGAGGCTGACGAGTAGGGGCAGCGCCAATACCCACAGAAAACACTAGCGCAACCCCCTCTTGCGCCCCACCACCGGCAGAAGGGAACTTCCCCTTGCTAACATCCTCAAAGGTTGCCTTGGGAGCAGTAACTGTGTCAGAGGGCGGGATAACACCCTCACCACCAGCAGGCATAGTGGGCGCATCCTTCGAAGTAGCAGCGCTGCTGGCAGTGGCGCCGGTGGCGCGTTTCCTCCTCTTCTGCAACTTCGAGGAATCATTCTCATCCTCATCCTCAGACGCGGGCCCGTCTTTTCTGCGACGGCACCTCTTGATGACCTCCCCCACTGAAACGGAAGAGTCCGAGTTTGAAAAAGAAACAACCTTCACTGGATATTTATGCTTCCGCGGAGCATGTTTCCAACGTCCACGCCCCGTAGACGTCTTCACAGGCTGAACAATCTCTATTGAAGAGTCAGTAGAGTCGTCTCCAAAAAGACTAGTGAGCAAAGGGTCACGCGACTCACCAGTAGAATAGTAAGGCTGCGGCGCGCTAACAAGGTCCGGGTAGTAGAAGCGGTCAACAAATTCCTCCAAACAGGAAACTTGACCCTCCGCCAACGGCCTCCACTTGATGCCCTTCTCCTCGCGGGCAGCGTAGAATTGGAACTTGCTCACACCTACAACAACAAACAGTTAGAAAAATATTACACCAAAGTGAGGAAAAAAGAAATTACTTACCCTCTGGAGCAATATAGGGCTCCTTGCCCGCGCAAAGATGGAGCCGGCTCAACCCTAGAAGGAAAAAGATGCCTTCCGTCAAATTCTTGAACTCCAACTTAGTAGCGTAGGAGGTAAGGGTGATGAACCAAGGCTGCTGCTTGTAATCTTTGGGCACAGCCATGTCCGCCACGTGCTGCCCATCCCCAATCACCTTCCAGGGCAGATGCACGGGGATAACACCCCTCTTCACGAAGAAGAACTTCTCCTTCGCCCAGTGCAAAGACTTGGGGTTATGGGTGGCCATCGGCGGCACCCTCGGGCGCGGCTTGAATGAGAACCACATCTCATCACGCGCCAAAAAATAGAAGACGTTGAACTTCTCCACAGTAGGTTCAACGTCCAGAGCGCGGCAGGAGGACTCAAAATGTACTAATTTCAGAAGCCCGAAGGCGGTTAGTTGTGTAGGTCCAACGCCATACTCCACCAATGTGTCAATCTGGAAGCGGGTGCATGGCAGGCGAAACCCACACTTAGTGAAGTGGGCTTCATACAGGGCGAGCCGACCACTCTCCGTGATGAGGACAATGTCCGTCGGAGACGGCAAGGTAGGCTCCCACTCCGACAAGATGTCATACATCTTCCAAATTGCTCAAAGGACCCTGACTCCATGCACAATACGTGTTGGTCATCAGTTTCCTTTCTTTTATTTTCCCCTGTTCAACGGTGACCTCCTCCTCCACATCCTCTACCGCCGGTTCCTTCCTAGGACTCTCACCGGAAGGAGATTGACTCACAGACAAGTCAGACAAATTGAGTGAGAAAAATGGAAGGTTATCGGAATCTGGAAAAGTGATCGGAAAACTTGAAGATCCACCGGAATCTTCAAGAGAAACTTTAGAAATCAGTGAAACTTTGACAAGAAAAGGAAGGAAAAATGGGATACTCACAAGAGCTGGGCAAGAAAAAAGTCAAAACTTTGAAGTTTCAACAATGAATCTTCAAGATTAGTAAGATCTTTGAAGATTAAACAGAAACTTCAAGAGATGCTCGCCGGAAAATACAGAGAAAAAGGAGAGAATATGAAGGGCAAAATGAACGCGTAACCGTTCAATGGTACATACATAACCCTTATATACCCACTGCATTTATGGTTGTGGGACCCACATGGAAAAAGCAACCGTCAAACATTTTCAAAATGGAGAGCCAGGATGACGACACGTGTCACGTGCGCCATCAAACGGCTAAGATTAACACAGGGAAACGATCCAGCCCATCACACGCCGGATGAGTGACACGTGTCGGCAGATGTCACCACTTTAAAAGCTGTCAGGCGCGTGAACGCCCACGCGCCTGACAAAAACCACGTGACATACGACACGTGGCACAACCACATCCACCAAGACACCAAGTAGGGCGCGTGACGGCACACGCGCCTGACACCAGACGAAAGGTTGGTAACTGCACCACAATGATGTGACAACCAACAGGCAGCACAACAGACGGGGACCTGACACGTCAGCAACCCTTAAGCTTCCATCAGAAGAAACTGATCATTCGATTTCCAGGCGCATTAACTCCAATTTATGAGAGACAAATTGAATGCCAATGATTTCAAATTTATTACAACTTCAGACTCGCATTCAATTCCATGGCGCAAATTTGACGTAAAACTGAGAAAGACGTTCCCCGCCCAACTCCTTCACAGGTCATGGCGGAACACGTCTTCCTCAGCGCAAATTTGACGTAAAACTGAGAAAGACGTTCCCCGCCCAACTCCTTCACAGGTCATGGCAGAACACGTCTTCCTCAGCGCAAATTTGACGTAAAACTGAAAAAGACGTTCCCCGCCCAACTCCTTCACAGGTCATGGCAGAACACGTCTTCCTCAGCGCAAAGTTGACGTAAAAGCAATAAAGACGTTCCCGCCTAGTCTTTACACAAGCTATGGCGGGACACATCCACACCAGCAAATTCCCAGAGCAACCAGAAGCAGATGAGCTGTCATCCGCGACTCGATATTTTGAGTCTAGCGTTCCACCTTCTCTCCATCCGAGAGCAGGAGAAGCCCTAGACAAGGGGCACTTGAAGGGATAGGGAGCCTAATCCAAGGGGAGGAGGCGTCCCTATCCCCATAAACAGGATTCCTCGTGCCAGACTCCGGCGCCAGGACCCATCTGCGCGCTGCCAACATAACATGCAGTGCAGCGCACAAGCTAACCAGCTGATAAACAACGGACAACACCTGATAAGTGCGTGCAACCACGCGCGGTATCTTCCCTTATCACTTTTGGTAAGAGGTACAGAAGATAACAAAAGGAAGATTCACAAGGATCTCTGACAGAGTACGCATCAATGAGAAGGCGACAGGTGGCAGGGGTGGTCCAACCACCATTGACAAGGATGGCGACGTGACTATCCCCATGCTTCCACTATCATCAACAGTGACAGTAGACATCCCCTGCCGACGTGAGAGGCATGGTCAACGACTGTAGCAAGGACAGGGGCGCCGTCCGCCAATCAGAGCTCGCCACGTGTCCACCTCGAGCAACAACCATGCTGCAGAATAACGTCATCAACAGTAACCTGGTCTTCCCGCCATTTTTATGGGAAACATGAACTTGGGCTTTGATCAGGCCTAAGTAAGGATAACTTCTCACGGGCTTCTCTACTAAGCCCATGAGTTCTCCTATAAATAAAGGAGGACATCTCCTTGCAAAGGGATCCAAAAATATTCATTGTAATCTAGCATTACTCTCTTGTAACTCTCTCTACTCGTCTATTAATAATATTTCGGCTAGTTACAGTGGACGTAGGTCACTCCTTGACCGAACCACTTACATCTTGTGTCTTTATTTACGTACTCTCACACACACTTACACTTATTATTCTCACTCGGGTTTAACCTAGAGGTTTGGGTAAAGGATTACACTTGGCGAACATAAGTATTAACCACACGGTGATTAGTGATAACCACCGTGATACTTATTGTTTCTTCAGCCCCATAACCGCCCGTCTATTACTTTATAATATTTTATCCCCATAACGCCCCTCCACTACACATGCCCTAATTAATTTCTTAATTCAAACCTAATGATGGGTTTGGGTCCTTAAACCCTTACCATGCATGACTTGTGCTTTGAATGATTTCCAGGTTTGCCGCACTTTGTACAAGTTAATATATACCTTTTATAGAACTAGTGTTGTTTAAAGATTTCTCCCACTTGAAAACACGGCTAGTAGGCTTGAAAACATTCCCTTCTTCAACCATATAGACACTAGTGGGTTGCCCGCGTGTTGCTGCGGGACCACAAAACTTCGGTTGGTGATTTTCAGGGCGTGTACGAGTTGTTATTTGCCTCAATTTGGTTTTGAGCCATAACCATAACTTTCGATAAGGTATTTCAAAAATCGATGGGTTTCAATTTTTTCAGCTTGGTAAATCGGTTATGAACATTGGGTCCAATCAGTTGTCGACTAATAACCGGAAATTTAACATGAGATGAAAATTATCATAATATCCTCTAACCTCATGAACAGTGGAAAATTGTGAGCGATATCTTGTTCCAAGCCTTGCTAGAGTTTTGGCTTCTCTTTGCGACAACATGATACTTGCATGATTTTGGTATTGTTTGTTGAACTAATACAAATGGAGCACAACAGATTAAATGCCATGATTGCAAACCGTTTGCGAAGTTGCGGTTATCTATGATGTTACTCTTGGTCAAGTCATTTAATTTTTGTGTTAACTGAAGCAATATAAGCAAAGTACAAAGTAGTGCTTTTTTAAAATTATTTTCTATTTTATATCACAATTTAAATTTAATGTTTAACTTGTTGCATGGAAAAACTTTATTAATTGATTTTGAGAATATGCAAAATGAAAATACATGTGTATAAAAGTAGAAACATCAATCGAAAAAATAATCCACCCTGAATTTGAAAAGTTAAACACATATGTGACATTTTTTAAGTTCCAAATTCAACATAGATGTTTATAGTTTCTTTCTTTTAAAGTGTGTTTAAATATTTTGTTATGACGATATTAAGTTTAAACCGTATGCCAAACTTAGTTTATCAAAGCAAACAACATAAAACTTTGGTTAGTTTTACTGATTAATTGACTGAATCTAGATAAAGAATGCATAAAAAAAGTTAAAATGGATATAGTTAAGACTTAAAAAGTACTCCAATTATTACATGGCTAAACATAATTCATTAATATAAACAGTACAACTTAGATAAATAAAAACCACACTGCAATGTAAGAATTACATTGCCTAATTATTTTCAAATATTAAAAGTAAACCAAACCATTTGGTACGATATGAAATATCATAAACCGAATGACATACCAAGAATCAAGGCAATTCTTATACATGATCAAGACTATTTTGCTAGTTTTAATATTTAAGATTATTTCATTTAACAATGCTTAAAACAAAACATGCACCTGAGTGTGAAAACCTTCGTCACTATTGATCATCATTGGTGGGGTTGGCACATCCATTGATGGCTTATACATAGCTTGTTCCATAGTATTTTGTTCAAATAAAAAGAAATTACGTCAAACTATTTATACTACCCTAATCGGATAATTGCAAACCCTCTAAAGACAATGCATAAAAGCAAAATTATAAAAAACTAAACACACAACAGGAAATGAAAACCACAACTGCCATTGATCATTGATGGGTTCTCAATAAGGTCTTCGTGTTTCTTTTATTCAAAACAAACAAATATCAAACAACATATGAATTAGAACCAAAAACTAAAAAACCTATATTTGATCTGCTGGGATTCTTGTGACGTCTAAAGATATATGGTAAATAAAGAAGCTAGTTATTTTCCCATTTGTACACAAATAAGTGAGTTCAACTTTTTAACTCCTCTTTTTGGTTTTGAAACTCACTCTAGCATTTTCACAAGTCACAAATGTTATAGTAATTTAAAGAGACATAAATTAACTTTTCAACTTCTCATCTAAAGTTTTGAAACTCACTTTTAAATTGTCACAAATGTCATAGTAATTTATAGAGTGTAGAAAAGACAACTTTGCCTCTAAACTAACTTCATTTACTATTGTACGATAAGCATAAACACTTGTATTTACTTAAATTTTACGGTCATCATTCCCTCATGCTTTACAATATAGTATAGATAAGAGGGATTATGAATACTCTTGGTTTGCCAATTTTCCTTCTCCCCACACTACAGCAGGTCGGTAAAAAAAACGTTGCTAATGCCCCTAGTCACCGCTAAAAGGTCGCCGCTAATGCCTATTTTCCACGTGGAAGTATTTTTGTTTATTATTATTTTTGCCACGTGGCAAAAAACTGTGCATTCTGGGCTTCACCTTTAGCGGCGACTTGTCACCGCTAATGGTCTTTTTCTCCTCCTCGCTTTCCTATTCAGATTTAATACGCTTTGTCCACAAACGCACAATACATACTTACATATAGACATACACACATACTTACATACATACACACACATACTTACAAACATACACACACACTCATACATACATACATACACTCATACATACATACATACATACATACATACATACATACATACATACACACACACACTCATACATACATACATACATACATACATACATACATACACATATAACATACACGCATACATACTTACGTACATACACATACATACTTACATACATACACACACATACTTACAAACATACACACACGTACATACTTACAAACATACACGCATACACTCATACATACATACATACAGACATACATACATACATACACACATGCATACATACATACATACATACATACATACATACATACATACATACACTCATACATACATACACTCATACATACATACATACATACATACATACATACATACATACATACATACATACATACATACATACATACATACATACATACATACATACATACATACATACATACATACATACATACATACACATGTGACATATTTTTTTTTAAAAATCTACATACATAATATATATTTTTTAAATATTTATACATTATGTATTTTGTGAAAAATGCATATTTACTTACATATATCATTTTTTTTTTAAATATATATACATAATATTTTTTTTTAAATAAAAATACACAATTTAATATAAATATACATACCTAAAATACACACATACATACCTACTTACACACATACAAACCTAATACTAACAATATAAAGCATAAATATTAAAAAAAAAAAATCGCGGCGACTAACTGGTAGCGGCGAAGAAACTTCACGTGGTTCACTAGATCGGTTGTTCCCTACAAACATATTTTCATAAAATAAAAAAATTAAACAAAATAATAGAAAAACAGAAAAAAACATAAAAGAAAAGAAAAAAATAGCAAAAAAAAAAAACTTACCGGGAGATGTGGTGGAGCTTCGATGGTGGACCTGTGGTGGTGGATTCCGATGGTGGTTGTAGTGGAGCTGTGGTGGTGGTAGATTTCGGTGGTGGAGTGGTGGAGTTTGATGGTAAATGTGGGTCGAAGGGAGTTCACGAGTGAGAGTGAGATCACGAGTGAGAGAGAGATGAGAGAGTGAGAGAGATGATAGCGACAGAGAGACTGCAGAGAGATAGAGTGGAGGCAATTTTGTGAACAGGGGGAAAAGAGGAAGAAAGGCAGGTCTTATAACTTTTTCGAGCATTAGCCGGGACGGTCGACGTTAATATCGTCGCCACTAATGATATATGTACGCTAAAACGTCATTCGTTGATCCGGTGTTTGATCCGATAGTAGAGATTGTAGCTGAAGGGGGTAGTTGGGATTTAAGCCTTTAGCGGTGACAAGAAGGTGGGTCGCCGCTATTGGTGTCGCCGCTAAAGGTCGGTTTTTTTGTAGTGCCTATAGATTCGTCAATGTGTAGATGGCTTTTAAGTTACATATGAGAGTGTTTCACTTTCTTGTGATTGCGTATAGTTTATTAATTATGGGTTCTGGCTTTCATACACGCCGTGACATCACATTATGAGGGTGTGACATCATATTATGGGATATGTGGTAGCCTCCTATTGATGTGTGATGTGGACCAGAGTGTATGAATCGTAAATACGGGTGTATGATTCTAAATAGCTTAATTATTTATATAGAGATGTATTCATCCATATTCATATCATTTTGTGTGAATTTGCTAAAACTACACAATATATATATCTCATTGTATTGCTTCATAGTAAGTCTTGAATAAATAATTATCTCAAAATTCTGACAGTAAGCTTCCGACTAAAAGTGTATTCTATCATATACACTTTGATATGAATTAGCAGATCACACATATACGCTTTAAGAAGTGCCTCTACAGATGAACTGATGATGTTCCCATCATGTTTCTTCTCATTGTAACATGTAATGGTTCATCCTAGTTATCGACAATGCATTATTTTGTGCATAATTATCTATCCTTGTTTCACTCTCAATTAAAGACCTATAAATATCTCCAGCTAGTATTTTCAATTCTCTTTCATTAGTTTTATTAGTTTGGTCTATTGTATTGCCTATTTAAGGTCTATTTTTCTTTGTATACAATCCGAAAAAGGCATATGCCAAATGAATAAAAGAAAAACTCTGATTCCCAATTTCTATATGGTATCAGAGCGGGTTCCTGAACCCAAAAAAAATATATACACTTCGGCTTCTTCTTCGCCTCCCATTCAATCGACTCTTGCTCACCACCATGGTCGGTGATGACCACCTCCGAACTAAATCCGATTTCGCTGTCGAAAACCTAAGTTAATCGAGTCCAATCCCAGGATAAAACGGAGAGAAGTACGAACAGTTCATCAGCTCGTTCACTAATGATGAGATAATCCAGTTGATGGCAAACATGGGGGCTAGTTTAGGTGATGATGGCAATTGGATCGTTGATTCAGGGTGTACCAAACACATAACCTACCTTAATCTGTTTCATGGCAACTTAAAAACAAACACACGAACTACAAGTAAGAATTCCAAATGGAGACTCTATACCTGTTAAACGGAAAGGGTCGTCCACCTTACCAAATGGGACTGAAATCCGAAATGTCCAATATGTTCCATATTTTACTTGCAACCTATTTTTGATTAGTCAGCTGACTCGAGACCTTCATTGCACTGTAACGTTCTTTCCAGACTTCTTCATAATGCAAGACTTGAATTCGAAGAAACTGATCGGAACGGGTAGAAGTCAACATGGCTTATATCAGATGAAGATGGTCGAACGAGAAAGGAAGGCTATGTCGGCGTCGGTGGAGGTATGGCATAAAAGACTTGGTCATGCTTCTAGCGGTAAACTTTCTCATTTTGATTTTGTCAAGAATGTGTCTTTTAAAACTATTGATTGTGATTTGTGTACTAAAGCCAAGCACATCTGGTTATTTTTTCCCATAAGTTCTATCAAAACCAAATAATGTTTCGAGTTGTTGCATAGTGATCTTTGGGGAAGGTATAGAACTCTTTCGCTTTCAAGAGCAAACTATTTTCTAACTATCGTGGATGACTACACTTGATATGCTTGGGTTTTCCTTTCTAAGACACAAATTTGATGCGGGTGACCATCTGATATTATTTCACAAAATGATCAAAACGCAATTTGGAAAATCAATTAAAAAGATTTGTTGTGATAAGGGGGGGGGGGGGTTATTTCAAACCGAATGCACAACTTTTATGCTCAAGATGGCATAATTCTTGAGCCCACTTGCCCACACACACCACAATAGAATGGTGTTGTAAACGTAAGCACAGACATTTGTTTGAGACCGCATGAACACTTATATTTGAGGAAAATTTGCCAAAGAAGTTTAGGGCCGATTAGGTCATGAAAGCGGCCTACATAATGAATCGCCTCCCATCAAACACCATTAACAACAAAACCCCATTTGAAATTTTACATGAAGAAGAACCTGATTATGAACATAAAAAGATTTTTCGTTGCCTCGCTTAGTTTCAAAATACCGACACAGATGGGGACAAATTTGAATGGAAAGGGAAACCCGAGGTATTTTTAGGTTATCCACTAGGAAGAAAAGGGTACAAAATATATGACATTATCGATAGCAAAATGGCGGTGTCAAGAGATGTGAAATTTGTTGAAAATGTGTTTCCTTTCAAGAGCATCGATCGAATCGACAAAAGCGAAAATGAGAAACTTTTTGATTTCATGCCCTAGTATTACAATGAGACAAATGAAGGTGAACAGTTAACGAAGAAAATCAGAATGGAGAGAATGCCCACGGTCACGAGGATGATGTCAAGACCATTAGCCATGAAGTTTTAGTTGAGGCATCGTTGAACACCTCAAACATTAATGATCATGATCTTAACAATGCATAAACTGCAGAACATGAAATGCAAAACACTGGTGGTCCTTTTGAACAAAACACTTCGGTTCGAGAGAAAGAAAATGCCCAAGTTTGACCATCCAGAGTTCGAACCCAACCAACATGCTTCAATGATTACAATGTCAAGCTTCCCCCATCGATAGACCATACTCAACCCACAACTAATCAAAGTTCATCCACGGTACATCCTCTAGCTTGTTACATCTTATGATAATTTTTCTCCCACCCATAAAGCTTTTCTGTCAGCTATTGACTCATGCGATGAGCCCAAGACTTTCCATCAAGCATCACTGAACCATGAATGGCGAGAAGCAATGAATAAAGAAATTAAGGCTCTTGAACAAAATGGTACTTAGACTTGATGTGCTCAAAGTGGTTTAATATAAACTAACTAAATTAACCAAAACTAGACACCCTAAGTTATAAATTTATAACCTAAGACTCTCTAAACCTAAACCACACAACCGGCAAGTGTACCGGTCAGTGCAGTACAGCTAAAGTAAGTCCGAGTATCGAACCCACAAGACTCTACTGGAAAACGTAAACTAGACTCGACTACTTATCCTAAATACTAACTAAATAATGTTTTGTTGTTTTAGAGGGGTTTTCTAACAAACTAATTGCAAATAAATACGTAAAACTGAAATAACTTAAAACAAGAAGTGGGAACCGTAACTAGAATCAAGTGATGGGAAGGCACTACCTAGGCTAGAATCTTACATATGAATGATAAGTTTTCTAACAATTATGGAACTGTGTGGAACCGGGATCTTAAAATACTAAACTTAAAGTCAACTACGGGATACCTAACCCTTCTCAAGATATAACCCGCATAATTCCTAAAAGCTATTAAACCACCGGTTGAGAGGTTACCCTCACAGGCTTACCTACTCGAATCTTAAAGTACCCGCTAGACAATCTACCTCACAATGTGAAAGTCACAATACATCCAAATGTGCAAGGGGTAACTACAATATTTCTTATACGACTTGGCCTACAAGGAATGCTAGGGAAACTAGGAAGATCATCTCACAAAGCCTCTAGATCTAGCAATTTAACACTCTAGACAGACCTACAATCTCGCACCTCACAGCTATTGAGAATTGGTAGAACACTTAGAATTACCTAACTAACAATTATAACTCCTATGGATAACCTTCAGAAATGAACCACAAACTAGCTGCTAACACCCAGTCCGCAACTAAATATGCATATACATCAAACCAAAAAATAAGGAGTTCTTTACTTTAAAATTCATCCACAACCAAAAGTTCCAAAACTAAAAGAAAATAAATTATTTAAGTGCAGTCATCTTTAACCTAGGTAGTGTTAGACGATAAGGAGTGGGGGGGGGAAGAGTGGGATGAACCGCCATGTTACACTTGTGGGACCTACGTGTGGAGGGTGAAAAATTATGGGGAGTAGAGGGGGGGAGGGGAGGGGGTGAAGGTTATAATATTATTGTGTGTAAGATTTAAAAAAAAAAACAATCACCACCAGCCACGTGTTCCACCTCTTGCCCCCACACCCTTGAAAACTCTCCCGCCCAAGGGGCTTCCACCCCTTCCACGCCTAACAGGGGTGGTGTGCTAGGCTTGAAGCTTCTTCCCGCCCCACTCCTGATAGTCTCCATAATCTAGCCAACAAGTGTCATGGAAATATAACCAAGATCCAATAATAATTCAGCAAACATAGTTTTAAATAATAAAGAAACGAAGGAACCAGGAACCGTGTTGATAAAACCCAAAGAACCGTCGATCCTCCACCTCCTTCTCTCGTCTTTTAGTGTTGCTGCTGTCATTCTGCACGCTTCCCGTGATATTTGCAGCACCTCTCCTTCCCCTCCAAAAATAAATAATTCACCTCTGCTGTCGTCCTCTTGAAATTATATCCCCTGGCCCTTATGAAAGTATTATAATATATATATATATATATATCTCACCGCCAATGTCCTCCAATTTGTCATCCTGCCCTCATTTTGTGATGCTTTTTTTGGGCTTTTGGATTGTAAGACCCAAAGTCACGTTTTATTATTATTACAGTATTATTATTATTATTATAACTCCGTGCTTTCGACTTAGGTGTTATTGACTTGACCAAAGTTGCTCGTTTACGCTCCAACATCTATGAATACCTACAAAAATATGAAATAAATAAATAAGTACTAAAAAATCCAAAGCTAATAAAAATCTATAAAAACCTATAAGAAGTAAAATAGACCATTACAAATTTAAAATTAATAAAAGTACTATCTAAACGACTCAAAAATTATACAAACTATACTGTAGAAATAGATGTATTTTACAATACATCAATACTCTTGAGGCATTGCCCAAAAACAAAAGGGCAATTGACTGAAAGTGGGTTTACAAAATCAAGTACAAACCAAATGGAGAGGTGGATAGATATAAGGCGAAATTGGATGATTCACCAACTTGACGTGAATAACGCCTTCGTTCATGGGGATTTAGAGAAAGAAGTCTACATGAAGATTCTAGATGGTTTTGCTAAACAAGGGGAGGCTCGTGTTTGTAGATTAATAAAATCAAACTATGGTTTGAAACAGGCGTCATGTAATTGGTATAAAAAATTCACAAAAGCTCTCATTGAGCTCGGGTTCACACAGTCAAAGGCAGATTATTCTATGTTCATTTATAAGTGAAAATGGTCCTATGTAGTTGCGCTTATATATGTTGATGATGTTGTCATAGTTGGAAACGACTCTTTAAAAATAGGATAAATTACACAATTCGTCCTTTAGGTTTGACCCATTTTTCAGTGGATGTCCTTTCGCGTTTCAGTTGATGAGATTCGTCCTTACCGACCTAAAGTCTTATACCCACTGTCCTAAGGGCCTAACTTGGTTAGTTTTTAACGTTAAATCTGGTCATGTGGGGGGTGGGGCACGTGAGGGTATATTCGTCAATTCATCTGCCCCTTTAATTTCCACCTATATTATAACGTTTCATTGATAATAATCAGATCATCATCTAGGGTTCTTTAAGAAACTCAAATTAGGGTAACCACTTCAATCGATCATGGACCCTATTTACTGCCATTGTGGTAAACCAGCAATCGTACGTACATCGTGGACAAGTAAAAACCCAGGTCGAAAGTTTTATGCTTGTCCTGATCAGGTACGTTAACACTCAATTTCTGATTTTCATTACATAATGTTGCATCTAATGCATTTCTTTCTGTCAAATTAGCTATCACGATGTGGATTTATTGGATGGTGTGATGAATTGAAGTGCCAAAGGTGTCAACAGATTATCTCAGGTCTATTAAAATCCAAGAACAACCTTGAAGTTTATAATGGCCACCTTGTTGTTGCAAACCACCAGCTTGAAGAAAAAGTTCAAGATTTGAAAGCTCAAGAAAGCAAATGGAAAAGGATGTTGATATGTAGTTGGTTATGTTTCTTGGTGTATAAAATTTTGTATTCTTTGTTAAACTGTGCATTAATGCACCTGTTAGGACTTTGTAAGAAATGGTTAATTGTTAATGATAATGAAAGTGCTTATAATGAACATTGTTAATGTTCAGCCAAATTGAATGTGCAGGCTGTGTTTGACCCATTTGAAAGATATTGACCCATTTGACAATCTGCATATTGAATGTGCAGACTGTGTTTGACTCATTTGAAAGATATTGACCCATTTGAAAAACATGTAATAGACTGTGTTTAAGTACATAAACTGCATGTTGAATGTGTAGACTGTGTTTGACCCATTTGACAAAATTGTAATAAACTGCAACATAATAAACATCTGGACATACCCATTAACCAAAATTGCAATATTTTTTTGCTGCATTAAGTACATAAGCTGCATGTTCAACATAGCCTAATCATTACTATTTGTTCAACAAACACAAACATAAACATAAGTTACTAATGTTCCCAAAATACATGTTCAACAAACATAACAAACACAAACATCCTAACCCTTGCTACCCTGAACCTTACCAGTGGTACCCTTCTTGCTAATCTTCTTTCTTCCCTTCTTTCCAGACTTGTCCTGGGTACCTGCAACCTGTTCACTCTGTCCCTTGCAGGTCCTTTGATTGTGTCCAGTATTCCCACACTTGCCACATTTCCCTTTGGTGTTTTTCCTAGACAACATGCCCCCTGATACCAGATCATCCCTTTCAAATTCTGATCTCTTCCTAACCTTCTTGGGTCTTCCAACTTGTGTGTGATGATTTGGTGGTGTTAAAGTTGTAGGAACTTGAGACTTAGGCCATAAAGCTCTGCCATTAATTGGGTTAATCTTAAAGGAATAAACCTGTCTCCACCTATCCATTGTATACACTGGATTAACCCAACTCTCCAATGCCCCAACTCTACCTCCATTAGTAGCTTTGAACCAAATTGCAGCCACTGCATGTCTGCAGGGCATTCATGTCCATTAAAGTAAGAAAATTTAGCATTAATGAATGAAAGTAATAACATTTGAATTGAACAAGATATACATACCTGTTATTTCCCAACCTCTGCAAGCACAAGTCTTTTCAGCCAAATTTATCCCCCCCCATTCTACTACACATGATAGAACGCTGCATCTCTTCTGATTATCTCAAACATTCATGTGGCCTTAGGTGTCAACAGACCTTCACTGGTCTATATAAAATCTGCAACACTGAAACAATCCTCCTCATGCAATACTCCCTGATGTACTCAAGTGCATTAATGATGGGCTTGTCTCTGCCTTCAACTATCTTTCCATTGAATGTTTCACACATGTTGTTTATTAGCATATCAGTCAATCCCCTACCTGTATTATGTTGGTATATCAAAATTTTGAAATCTAAATCTAAACAGCATTAGCTATACAACTATAAAGAACATACCTGAAAAGTGAGACCTGGTCCAGTGTAGAGGTGGAATTTTTGACAACCACAAATGGGCCTTCTTGTTAAGGGCCTTTAACTCATTCATTGCAGCAGTGAATTCAGGGACTGTTGCGGCACTAGCACACTTCCACAACAAGTCTTTATACAATTTTCCTCTGAAACTTAGCTTCATGTTTTCATGAATGTGCTTGAGACAGTATCTGTGCTCAACATTAGGATGTAACCTTGAAAGTGCTGGAAGTAGACCCTGTTTAAAAATTGGATAAGTACATGAAGATGAAATGAATATTATATACTTTAGTAAATAAAAACTATAGAACATACCTTCTGTCTATCACTCATGAATGTGAACCTTGACTCTCTATCTAGATCCAAGTCATCTCCCAACAGATCTAGAAACCAGGACCAAGAGTTGTGGTTTTCAGCCTCAACAATTGCATAAGAAACTGGGTAGATTCCATTATTTGGGTCAATACCCACTGCACTCAAAATCTGACCAGGATAAGGTCCTTTTATGAATGCACCATCCAAACCCAATACATCCCTACCAATAGCCTTAAAACCTTGTTTTAATGCTCCCAAACAGACATATATTCTTTTGAACTTCCTTGTGGGGTAATCTGGATGATTAGGTAACTCAACCTCTATCTTAATAGGTGAGTAAACACATTGATTAACTTATGCACTCCCACATGTTGAGCAAGCCTCAACACATCCTGATCAGAAGTTAGGTCTTCAATACCATCATATAAATTTTTTTCAGAATTTTGGTAAAAGTAATAAATATGATCAACAACAGAGTATCCTAACAGACCCATCATCAAAGAAACTTCATGCACAGAGAACATATCAATATCACACAAGTCAATATAGTTAATCATACCACCTACATACTCATAACCTGGACTTTGAGTCAATCTACCTCCATGATGACGCTTTATACTAAAGAAATGGGGCATTCCAACTGCAAAATTTTAAAAATTTGAACTTTATACATCATTCAATAGCAAAATCAACAAAATCAGAAAACCTAGGTAACAACTTACAGTATACATTATCGAGATCAACATAATGCCCTGGTCGTCGTATGGTCCAACCATCCTCCCACGTCATTGTTGTGATTGTGAAGTAGAAGTGAAGAAGAAGATGATCGATAAAGTTGAAGGTGGGTTATGATTTTGTCTGACAATTAGAAGGGTTTTATAGAAGAAAAGGGGGGGGGGAAATGGGCAGATGAATTGACGAATATACCCTCACATGCCCCCCCCCCCCACATGACCAGATTTAACGTTTAAAACTAACAAAGTTAGGCCCTTAGGATAGTGGGTGTAAGATTTTAGGTCGTTAAGGACGAATCTCATCAACTGAAACGCGAAAGGACATCCACTTAAAAATGGGTCAAACCTAAAGAACGAATTGTGTAATTTATCCTTAAAAATACAACACACTAAAGATCAGCTCGATGAAATGTTCAGCATCAAAGACTTGGGTCCGTTGAATTATTTTCTTGGATATAAAGTCTCTCGTATTAAGGAAGGTTTGGTCTTGAGTTAAAGAAAATACACGCTTGATATCCTGAGGGATAACGACATGGAAAGGTGTAAACATAGTTCCTTTCCCCATGGAACAAAACCTTAAGCTTAGGAAGGGAGAAGGAGAAGATAAAGTGGATAGCAGTCAATACAGGAGGTTAGTTGGTCGTTTCCTTTATATGCAAGCCACCAGAACAGACATCACCTACGCCAGTGAATGTCCTCATCCAATTCGTTAGAGACCCTCGCCAGAACTACATGGATGCCGCAACCAGAGTTCTGCGCTACTTGAAATCAACTCCAGGGCAAGTTATATTTGTCAAGCCAATTGATTCCAAGACAATTTCTTTTCATTTAGGTGATTACAATTTATACACAAATACAATTATCTAAACATGGAAACAATATAATCAAATAATTACAATAATCAATTTAGAGTAAATCAAGGATATTGACAATCCTTAATATATGTTGTACTATTACCCCGTCAATCGAACAGATGGGGGACCAACACGAAGTAGGCAACGAAACTTCTCAAATAAAGACCGTGAAAGACTTTTGGTGATGATGTCTGCCACCTGGAGATTGGATGGAACAAACTTTGTGTGAAGGCGACCTGAGGAAATCAATTCACGAACAAAATGATAGTCAATGTCGATGTGCTTGGCCCGTTTATGAGAAACCGGGTTCTGACTTAGAAAAGAGCACTCTTATTGTCACAAAGTAAAGTCGGCCTATCCATAGGTAGAGCATACAGTTCCCTTAGAAGATGAGTAAGCCAAATGATTTCTACCGCAGTGTTAGCCACTGCACGATATTCGGATTTGTAGCTGGACCGTGAGACTGTAGGTTGTTTCTTAGCACTCCATGAAACCAAATTTCCACCCAAATAAATAGAGTATCCTTAAATAGAGCGACGCGTTTCGACACATCTGGCCCAGTCAGCATCTGAATAACCAATAAGAGTAGTGGTTGTCGGTTTTGAGAAGGTTAAACCGAACGATAATGTACCCTTAACATATCTCAGAATTCTCTTGGCAGACTGGAAATGAGATGTCGTAGGAGACTAAAGATGTTGACTAGCTTGATTCACCGCATAAGAGAGATCGGGTCGAGTGATGGCTAAGTTTTGAAGGGCACCAACCAAGGAGCGATAAAAGGTAGGATCATGAAACGAATCACCTTTGGAGTGGAATGTCTCATTAGGAGATAACGGAGTTGCCACCGGTTTAGCGTCCAAGAGACCAGCACGAGATAAGATATCATATGCGTACTTAGCTTGACTGAGAAAAATACCGTTGTTGGAGTGAGAAACTTCGAGTCCCAAAAAATATCCCAAAGCATCTCCCAACAGATCTAGAAACCAGGACCTTTAACTCATTCATTGCAGCAGTGAATTCAGGGACTGTTGCGGCACTAGCACACTTCCACAACAAGTCTTTATACAATTTTCCTCTGAAACTTAGCTTCATGTTTTCATGAATGTGCTTGAGACAGTATCTGTGCTCAACATTAGGATGTAACCTTGAAAGTGCTGGAAGTAGACCCTGTTTAAAAATTGGATAAGTACATGAAGATGAAATGAATATTATATACTTTAGTAAATAAAAACTATAGAACATACCTTCTGTCTATCACTCATGAATGTGAACCTTGACTCTCTATCTAGATCCAAGTCATCTCCCAACAGATCTAGAAACCAGGACCAAGAGTTGTGGTTTTCAGCCTCAACAATTGCATAAGAAACTGGGTAGATTCCATTATTTGGGTCAATACCCACTGCACTCAAAATCTGACCAGGATAAGGTCCTTTTATGAATGCACCATCCAAACCCAATACATCCCTACCAATAGCCTTAAAACCTTGTTTTAATGCTCCCAAACAGACATATATTCTTTTGAACTTCCTTGTGGGGTAATCTGGATGATTAGGTAACTCAACCTCTATCTTAATAGGTGAGTAAACACATTGATTAACTTATGCACTCCCACATGTTGAGCAAGCCTCAACACATCCTGATCAGAAGTTAGGTCTTCAATACCATCATATAAATTTTTTTCAGAATTTTGGTAAAAGTAATAAATATGATCAACAACAGAGTATCCTAACAGACCCATCATCAAAGAAACTTCATGCACAGAGAACATATCAATATCACACAAGTCAATATAGTTAATCATACCACCTACATACTCATAACCTGGACTTTGAGTCAATCTACCTCCATGATGACGCTTTATACTAAAGAAATGGGGCATTCCAACTGCAAAATTTTAAAAATTTGAACTTTATACATCATTCAATAGCAAAATCAACAAAATCAGAAAACCTAGGTAACAACTTACAGTATACATTATCGAGATCAACATAATGCCCTGGTCGTCGTATGGTCCAACCATCCTCCCACGTCATTGTTGTGATTGTGAAGTAGAAGTGAAGAAGAAGATGATCGATAAAGTTGAAGGTGGGTTATGATTTTGTCTGACAATTAGAAGGGTTTTATAGAAGAAAAGGGGGGGGGGAAATGGGCAGATGAATTGACGAATATACCCTCACATGCCCCCCCCCCCCCCCACATGACCAGATTTAACGTTTAAAACTAACAAAGTTAGGCCCTTAGGATAGTGGGTGTAAGATTTTAGGTCGTTAAGGACGAATCTCATCAACTGAAACGCGAAAGGACATCCACTTAAAAATGGGTCAAACCTAAAGAACGAATTGTGTAATTTATCCTTAAAAATACAACACACTAAAGATCAGCTCGATGAAATGTTCAGCATCAAAGACTTGGGTCCGTTGAATTATTTTCTTGGATATAAAGTCTCTCGTATTAAGGAAGGTTTGGTCTTGAGTTAAAGAAAATACACGCTTGATATCCTGAGGGATAACGACATGGAAAGGTGTAAACATAGTTCCTTTCCCATGGAACAAAACCTTAAGCTTAGGAAGGGAGAAGGAGAAGATAAAGTGGATAGCAGTCAATACAGGAGGTTAGTTGGTCGTTTCCTTTATATGCAAGCCACCAGAACAGACATCACCTACGCCAGTGAATGTCCTCATCCAATTCGTTAGAGACCCTCGCCAGAACTACATGGATGCCGCAACCAGAGTTCTGCGCTACTTGAAATCAACTCCAGGGCAAGTTATATTTGTCAAGCCAATTGATTCCAAGACAATTTCTTTTCATTTAGGTGATTACAATTTATACACAAATACAATTATCTAAACATGGAAACAATATAATCAAATAATTACAATAATCAATTTAGAGTAAATCAAGGATATTGACAATCCTTAATATATGTTGTACTATTACCCCCGTCAATCGAACAGATGGGGGACCAACACGAAGTAGGCAACGAAACTTCTCAAATAAAGACCGTGAAAGACTTTTGGTGATGATGTCTGCCACCTGGAGATTGGATGGAACAAACTTTGTGTGAAGGCGACCTGAGGAAATCAATTCACGAACAAAATGATAGTCAATGTCGATGTGCTTGGCCCGTTTATGAGAAACCGGGTTCTGACTTAGAAAAGAGCACTCTTATTGTCACAAAGTAAAGTCGGCCTATCCATAGGTAGAGCATACAGTTCCCTTAGAAGATGAGTAAGCCAAATGATTTCTACCGCAGTGTTAGCCACTGCACGATATTCGGATTTGTAGCTGGACCGTGAGACTGTAGGTTGTTTCTTAGCACTCCATGAAACCAAATTTCCACCCAAATAAATAGATTATCCTTAAATAGAGCGACGCGTTTCGACACATCTGGCCCAGTCAGCATCTGAATAACCAATAAGAGTAGTGGTTGTCGGTTTTGAGAAGGTTAAACCGAACGATAATGTACCCTTAACATATCTCAGAATTCTCTTGGCAGACTGGAAATGAGATGTCGTAGGAGACTAAAGATGTTGACTAGCTTGATTCACCGCATAAGAGAGATCGGGTCGAGTGATGGCTAAGTTTTGAAGGGCACCAACCAAGGAGCGATAAAAGGTAGGATCATGAAACGAATCACCTTTGGAGTGGAATGTCTCATTAGGAGATAACGGAGTTGCCACCGGTTTAGCGTCCAAGAGACCAGCACGAGATAAGATATCATATGCGTACTTAGCTTGACTGAGAAAAATACCGTTGTTGGAGTGAGAAACTTCGAGTCCCAAAAAATATCCCAAAGCACCCAAATCTTTAATGGAGAATTCCTTGTGTAATGTGGCAACAAATGAGTTTATAAAAGTAGAGTTTTTACCTGATGTGTCGTAAAACACATCTATTCTCTTATGTATTTTTGGTTATAATTGAGTCTTTTGTATATAGTTTTTAGTAGTTTTAGGCGTGTATTCGTTTGTTGGCCTATTTTTGTCATTGTATAGATTTTTATTAATTTTTAGTACTTATTTAGTTATTTTATATTTTGGTAGGTGTTCGTGTGGACGTTGGAGCGTAAACGATGAACTTTGGTCAAGCCAAGAACACCCGAGTGTAGAGCACCGAGTTATAATAATAATAATAATAATAATAATAATAATAATAATAATAATAATAATAATAATAATAATAATAATAATAAAAAAGAAAATTAAAAAACGTGACTTTGGTTTGTCACTGTCACAATTTAAAGCCCAAGACAAAAATATACAACAAAAAAAATTAGAATTCGACATTCAAGGGAGGCACGATTAGAGTAGGGTTTTAATATATTATCTATTGAGGCGGCGCATGATTTGAAAATATATATCATTCATTCACGGCAGAAGAGTTCATGCATTCGATATATTAATTTTTCGGTGGACTTTCAAACCAAGACAACAATATTATTAGAGAGGAGGTCTTTGACGGGGAAGGTCCGGGTGCACTAAAGATTAATTATTTGAAGACCCGGTGGTTTGTTTTATCGTTTTTATATTTTTAGAGACATGTTTATAATTGTTTTTCGAGACTTTGTGACCATGTTTCTAATTTTAATTATGAACTAGACTTCCATGGTTGCTTAGGTTTATGAACTACACACGTTATTTGCTGTATTTAATGATTTTTGGTTTTTAGTTTTGATGTGTAGAATTACATGACTTTAATTTTATTGTTGGATTTGATATATGTGTGTTGGTGTTAATTTTATTTGAAGTTTGTTTATTGGTTTTGTGGAGCTAGGCATGTAGAGATACCCCCTAGGTCTTGAAATCAATCTAGTTCGTCAACTTAGGTTAGCGTGCTAGTATTTGGAGTTGGAGTACGACACAAGTATAACAAACTAATATAATAATTTAACTAAGACGTGCAGTCCATTCTTGAGGGTGAGAAATCTAACTCGAGTTTGCTAGGTAACTAACTAGGCATTGTTCGGTAGTTGACAAGCGCTAGGGCGGGATTTGCTACTTGTCCGTTGATGACGTGTGTCCTAAAACGACAACGTTTAGACCTCTCGTCGAAAAGATAAGCAAAATAAATTTGATTAAGAGGTTGCCTGACTTAGTGGAGCTGATATAAGGCATCTTACCTGCCATATGGAAGCCTCAGGGCAGAAAGCAAACAGTAAAAAGTCTTGGAAATGCCAAAAGGGGATTTTGGCTTATTATCATGGCAAGGGACAAAACACCACACAGCTCCAAGCCTTGCATTGGAAATGATAAAAGCTGAAAACATCCTAAAAGGGTAAAGTCTCACTGCAGGGAACTAAAAGAGGGTCAAACACATCCAGGTATGGTAAGGAAGCTACCCTGAGGGAGCTCCTGGGCAGAATTCCGCTGCCTATATAAGGAGGCCCTTGGGTAGACATTCCACACACACTCCACACTCATTCTCTCTACTCTTATACTCTCTACTTCATTATTTCCCAACTCCAAATGAATACATACTTATTCTCACGCCGGAGTCCAAACGCAGGAGGCTCCCTCCTGCGTTAAGGCTAACGGTGTCTGCTACCTTTGTGCAGGTCTCCTCCAGGAACTTGAAGACCCCTGATCCTACAACCAAATCTAAACCTAAACTTAAAACCTTAATCTCAACCTAACATACCATTAACCTATAATCCTAAACATCTCCTAACCTAATACCGGTCATTTTCCTTGTTGTAGCAACAAGTGGCGCCCACCGTGGGGCTGTCGCTACTTTGAACAAAACTGTTGAGAGTTTCTACAGTCCCATTTGTTCCTAAGTAACCTCCTTTTGTGATGACTGGTGGAGATAACCGCCTAGGAGGGGGTCTTTCAGAAACTCCGGCCACTAGTCACACCTCAGGTGATGCTTCTGGCCATGAAACGCCTGGAACAGACGGACAACAAGTCGAACCGTCTCTAGGAGACATGCTCAACTTCCAAACACTGCCATCCTCAAGGGCTGTTAACTCGTCTCCTAGAGACGACTTGTTGTTTCCAGTTGAACAAATGGATATCACCCCGGAGGGAGTACGAAGAAATTTCTTGCAACTCCGAGACCTCCTGAATGGTTATGTGCGAGAGGAGAGGTCCAGAGGAGTCAGGGTCAGGTTGTCCTATGACGAAGAGCCTGTTGTCACCCTCTCACCTAGCCCTCTGTTGCTGGGAACCACCACCTCACCAGCAACCCAACATGACTACACAAACCCTCACCTCTACTTGAACAGTCAAGGGAACATTTACTCAGGAGGAGGAGGTCCCAGCAGCTCTGTGCTCTCTCCGGGGACCTCTATACCACTCTCCTATGAAGAAGCTTTAAGATCATTACCATTGGCCAAAAGTGCCGTAGCTACCTCCCTTGCGGGAGCAGGAAGTCTTGCTGGAGGATTTGTTGCCCCTCCAGGAGCTATGTATCCTAATTACTCACAGCCTCAGTACTTCCCCATATGGCCGGGAGGGTATCCCTGGCAGTATCCGTCGCCTTTGAACCAAGTACCAGTAACGCCCCCTGTAGGGGGCAAGGTCCCGTGACCTCTCAACCCATGGTTCAAACCTCCACAGCCGAAGCTGGGGGCGAGGCTACACCTTCGAAGCTGTACCGACCTAAGTCTTTAGAGTGCTTTGCCGAGCACATCGCTCATTTTGATTTCCCCAATAAGATCAAAATGCCAGCTAATGTGAAAACGTATGACGGCACAGAAGACCCGGACGACCACTTGAACGTCTTCTCTGGGGCAGCCACTGTAGAAAAATGGAACGATGCCGAGTGCTGCCACATGTTCATGCAGACCCTAGTAGGACCAGCTCGTCTATGGTTCAGTGGCCTACCGTCTCGGAGCATTTCCTCGTTTGATGATTTAAGGAGAGGTTTCACCTCAAACTTCAACCCCCTCAGGAAGTGCACCAAAGATGCCGCCATATTGCATCAGATCCAGCAAGGGGAGCATGAAAACCTCCGTAGTTTCATCGAAAGGTACAAGAGGGAAGGTCTGCAGTATAGTGGTGCCACCGAGAAGATCCGGGTGTCAGGGTTCATGGGAGCCATTCGTCCCAAAAAGTTGCTAAGAAGATTTCATGAGGATGTTCCCCAAACCATGGAGGAGGCTTTCGAGAGAGCAGAAGCCTTCCTCAGGGGATAAGAAGCGTTAACTCAGCAAGACACCAGGAAGAGGGATCGAGGAAGCTGGAGAGACAGCTCAACAAGCTCCCGGAGACCCCACTTTCAACCTTACAATGAAAGACGACCGGGGAGATCCTTTGACAATCAAAGGAGTGAAGAAAGGCGACGATCCCCAAGGTCAGGAAGGTACCATGATAAAGAAAAACAGGTTTTCACCATTCTCACCAAGACCCCTCAGGAGATACTCTCCTCGGAGGAAGTCAAGTACACCTTTCGACCTCCCAGACCTTTGTCCAAGCCAGCTAACAAAAGGGACGCCAGCAAGCATTGTGCCTTTCATAATGATACAGGGCACCACACGAACGACTGCTACCAGCTAAAAAAGAGGATAGAAGAGGCTGTTAAGTCCGGGGAGCTGGCTCACCTGATCAAAGACATCAAAGGAAGAAAGGACGAAGGAAAGAAAGATAAGGAGGTCAACATGGTCAGGCTTGAAGGAGCCCAGCAGGCAAAGAAGGCTCGCACTGAGCCGTGGAACAAACAGTACATCTTCCTTCCTCCTGCTCCCGATAAACTGATCGTCACACCGGTAATAGTGGAGGCTGAACTGGATGGCTTCCCTATAGATAGGGTGTACATGGCTTGCGGAGCCTCGTCGGAGGTAATGTATGAACGGTGCTTTGAATCCTTGAGCCCGGAGATCAAGTCCAAGATCAGACCATCCGACGCCTCACTGGTGGGTTTCTCAGGGGAACGAGTACATCCCTTAGGGAAGCTCACGCTAAGCGTCTGTTTCCGTGAGGGAGACTTATCAAGGACATAGGAGCTGACTTTCTCTGTTATCAGGTACCCTACCAATTACATCGTCACCTTTTCTCTGTCAAGGACAGAAGAGTTGACTTTCTCTGTTATCAGGTACCCTTCGAGTTACAACGTCCTTATTGGGAGGATGGGAATTGCCACCTTTGGCGCGGTAGTATCAACAACACATGGTCTAATGAAGCTCCCCACTCCTAATGGAATTGCAACCCTGAAGCCAACAGCAGAGGCTCTTTTGATAGCCTCCATAGAAGAAACCAAAGGTCCCAGGGAGTCAGAAACGCTAAGCAGCGGTCCCATCCGGGAAGTCAGCATAAACCCTGCCTACCAGGAGCAGACCATCAAAGTGAACAATCTACTCCCTGATGAGATTACGTATGAACTAATCAACCTTTTGTAGGATAATCGAGACATATTTGCTTGGTGCCCCGGGGACATGACTGGTGTTCCTAGAAGCATGGCTGAACACTCTCTCAACATAGCCCCCTCATACAAGCCAGTCGTCCAAAAGAAAAGAAGCTTGGCCCCAGCCAGGAGCCAGGCTGCTTGTCAGGAGGTGGAAAAGCTGGTTGAGGCAGATATCCTCAGAGAGGTTCATTATCACTCTTGGGTAGCAAACCCGGTCATGGTTGCCAAACAAGATGGATCTTGGAGAATGTGTGTTGATTTCAAGGATCTCAACAAAGCCTGCCCTAAAGATTGCTACCCCTTACCCGAGATCGATTGGAAGGTAGACTCCCTCACCGACTTCCAATACAAGTGCTTCTTAGATGCCTATAAGGGGTATCACCAAATTCAAATGAAGCAAGAAGATGAGGAGAAGACGGCCTTCCACACCGATAAGGGAATCTTTTGCTACAAAAAGATGCCCTTTGGTTTGAAAAACGCAGGTGCTACCTACCAGCGGTTAGTGGATCAGGCTTTCTCGAAGCAAATTGGAAGGAACATGGAAGCTTATGTAGATGACCTGGTCATCAAAAGTAAGTCAGGGGAAGCAATGATCCAGGACATCCGAGAAACATTTGACAACCTTCGAAGAATAAACATGAAGCTCAATCCTGTTAAGTGCTCCTTTGGGTTCGAGGAGGGGAAGTTTCTGGGCCATATTGTTGGAAAGCAAAGCATCAAGGCTAACCCAAGCAAGGTCCAAGCCGTCCTTGATATGAAGTCTCCTACCACAAAGAAGGAAGTGCAAAGCCTCAACGGTAAAATCGCTGCCTTAAAACGTTTCTTGCCTAAGTCCGCGGAAAAATCCTTGCCTTTCTTCAAAACACTAAAAAATTGTGTTGATAAGAAGGATTTCCGCTGGACAACCGAGGCAGAGGCTGCCTTCCTGGAACTCAAGAAACACATAGCTTCCCTGCCCGAAGTGGCAGCCCCTGAGGAAGGGAAGTAATAACAGTTTATTTGTCTGCAGGAATGGAAGCAGTAAGCTTAGTGCTCTTGGTAGATCGAGGAAAAGAGCAAGTTCCAGTCTACTTTGTCAGCAGGGCCCTCAAAGACGCTGAAGTTAACTACACTCCCATAGAGAAGCTTGTGTTGGCACTCGTACACACTGCTAAGAGAGTAAGACGATACTTCCAAGCTCACCCAGTAAAGGTCATCACGGATCAACCCATACGATCCATCTTAGAAAAACCGGAAGATTCGGGAAGATTGGCAAAGTGGGCCATTGGTCTAGGGGAGCACAAGATAGAGTACCTGCCAAGAAGAGCTTACAAAGGGCAAGTGTTCGCTGACTTTCTTGCTGAGTTACCCACTCTGCAGGCAGAAGAAGAAATGAACGAGGTTGAAGAACAGCCTGACCTCAAGGGGAAATGGTGTCTTTTTACTGATGGAGCCTCAAGTGTAGAAGGTTCCGGGGCAGGTCTTGTCATCAAGGACCCCCACGGAACTGAATACACTTATGCCCTCCGTCTAGACTTCCCCTGCACCAACAATGTTGCTGAATACGAAGCCCTCCTGGCCGGGTTGAGATTGGCAAAAAGAATGAAGGTACAAGAACTAAAAGTCTTCGTTGATTCAAACCTGGTGGTCAAACAAGTAAATGGAGGATACACAGCCAAAGAGCCCTCAATGATTAGGTACAAAGACAAGGTCAAAGAGTTGATAAAGGAATTCAAAGTCTTCACACTAGAACAGGTGTCAAGAACAAAGAACAAGCAGGCAGATGTCCTCAGCAAGCTGGCCTCCTTGACGTTTGCTCACCTAACCAAGAAGGTCCTAGTCGAGGTGCTGAAAGAACCATCCATCGATGACAAGGAAGTACAAGATGTCGTCACCGAAACAGACTCCACATGGATGACACCCATCATGTCCTACTTGAAGGAAGGGAAGCTACCAGAAAACGAACAAGAAGCTAAGCGGTTGGTTATGAAGGCGAGGCAATATGTAATCGAAGATGACAAGCTCTACAAGAAGGGATACTTGGCACCCCTACTAAGGTGTGTAGGTCCCAACCAAAGCAACTACCTCATCAGGGAGGTACATGAGGGTATATGTGGCATGCATGCCGGGCCTCGTTCTGTGGTGTCAAAGCTCATGAACTTGGGCTATTACTGGCCTACCATGCACAAGGATTCCTTTGAGAATATCCGAAGATGTGAAGCTTGTCAACTACAAACACTGGTGAAGACCAACCCCAAGCATGACCTTGTTCCCATCATCTCAGCATGGCCCTTCTACAAATGGGGAATGGACATTGTGGGTCCCTTCCCACAAGCTCCCGGAAGGTTGAAGTTTCTCCTTGTAGCTGTTGACTATTTCATCAAGTGGCCGGAAGTCAGGCCATTGGCTACCATCTCAGGGAAACAGGTGATAACTTTCGTGTGGGAACAAATAGTCTGCCGGTATGGGCTACCAGGGGAGATGGTGACAGACAATGGGAAGCAGTTTGCCAACAAACCCTTCAGCAGCTGGTGCTCCGAGCTAGGAATCAAGCAAGTCTTCAGCTCAGTAGCCTACCCTGAGTCCAACGGGCAAGTTGAGCGCATGAACAGAAGCATTGTCGAAGGTATTAAAGCAAGGCTAGGAAGATGTGGCAAGAAATGGGTTGATGAACTCCCGAGCGTCCTTTGGGCTATAAGGACCATGGAGAAGACAAGCCACCAAAGAACACCGTATAGCCTTGTCTTCGAAAGCGAAGCTGTCATACCAGCCGAGATAGGGGTAAGCTCAGGAAGAATTGCTCGACAAGACGCTCAACACAATCAAAAGGAGGTTCTACTCAACCTGGACCTCCTCGAAGAGTCAAGAGACTAAGCCTCTATCAGGGAGGCCAGGTACAAAAAGAAGCTTGAAGCCTACTACAACACAAGGGTGCGGAAAGAAGCTTTCAGGCCGGGGGACCTTGTGTTAAGATGCAATGAAGCCAGCAGGCAGCAAGACGTAGGCAAGCTAGGTCCCCGATGGGAGGGGCCTTATGTCATCAAAGAAGCACACAAAGGGGGATCCTACAAGCTAGCCGACCCTAATGGCAAAATGATCCCAAGGCATTGGAGTGACAAACACTTGAAACGTTTTTATGTTTAACAGTTGTAACGTCTCTTTGTATTCCAAAAACCATGATTAATGAATGAACTATGTTTCAAATTATTAACTTGTCGCTTATCTTATCAAAGGGTGAGCCCCTCCTAACTAGGCTCCATGGGATCCGGCGCTATACCTACCCATGAAACGGGGATGAGCTCCCAGGCCACAACTGCTCAACAGGTAACAAGGCTAAGTAACCTTCCTGTATACAGGGTGAGTCCCTAATACAATCCACGACTTCATGGGACAAGTCCTTGGAAGGAATACCTAAACCCATGAAAGAGGGTGAGCTCCTCACACTAAGACAGCTCCCACATGTTCACAATATACAAAAACGAACATACCACTGAAAAATCATTTAAGAAAAGGTTTAAACATAAACAAACAAGCTGATAGGGTAAGCATTGAATTGGTTCCTTAGCTAAGTATCCTAAGCTGGGTGACTGCAGCATCCAACTCAAGGAGAAATGTTAAAGACATTGCAAACACTATAAACGACAAGTAACAGAGTCAAAACAACAAAACGTTAAACATAGTTAAGGCATCACCCCTAAAGGGGGAGCATTCCATTAAAAGACAAATATTAAACGCCCCAAGGGCTGAGTACAACAGAGTTTGAATACAAAAGACATTCTAAAAACATGAAAAAACTAAAACAAAGTTGGATCATGGAGTAGCTGGGTCTTCGGCTTCATGGGTGGCATCATCCTCACCGGGGGAAGCCAGGGCTCGGTTACCAACATCGTCATAAAGGCCCTCAGTGTCAAGACCGGCAAATGGATCATCTTCGCTGGAAGGAGGGATAGACTCAACCTCCAGAGCTTGAAGGGGGGAAGGACTCTCGAATACCTGCTCCAGATTAGGAACCTTTGAAGAACCAGCAGGTTTTGCACGTTTAGAACTACCCTCCCCACCGTCAGCTCCCTCCAACATGATCATAAGAGGCCTTTTCGACACATAGGAGCTAAACACTTGATTGGCCACATCCTTTTTCAGGCCCTCTGGCTCCAAATCTTGCAAAAAGGAGAGAGGCTGCTCAGAAGCCTTGGCAATAGCAGAGATGTAGGGATAGGTGGCAAGCTCCATTGTCTTCACAGCATTCACAAGCTCATCACCAGAAGAAGGCTTAAAGGATGGCAGCTCCTCAAGACCCTGACCCTCTTGAGCCGCTTTGAAACCGGCTTGAATCCCTCCATGGCGACCAAAAGATATGGCTTTTGCATAAATATCCGCCAGAGGAGCATTAAACTCTTGAGAGTGCAGGAGGTTGGTAACAAAATGAGCTACCCCCTTGGAGATTAGCCACTCCCTTTCTTCAGTCAAACGGTCCACCTGGACCCGGAGCTCTGTTCCCACCTTCTCCACCGAAGCCAGCTCCTGCTTAACTGCCTGCCGTGCCCGAGCTAACCCTTCCCTCTCCTCAGCAACTTTTGCTTTCTCATCATGCAGACCTTTGAACATCTTCTCAAACTTTTCCTTCTCCAAACCAAGCTGGGTCTTAGACACAGCCAATTCATGAACCAAATCCTTCTCCCGAGCAGCAAGCTTGGTCAATTCCTCCCTCGCCTTAACCAACTCGGCCTCATGCTCTTCAAAAAACTCCTCCACCTGTTCTCTTCTTGCCATCAACTCTCCCCACCTTGCCATACCATCGGGGAACAAAGACAGAAACTGCCCAAAGTGATAATACATCTTCTTCATAACATCCTTATCCATCCATTCCTTGTGAAGCTCTCTCTCAGCATCAGGGACACAATGATCAATCAGATCACGACAAACAGAAGCTTTCTTTAGCAAATCAGTAGCTTTAATATCCCAGTCCGGCACAAACACTCCTTCACCGGACTCTCTCTGGACAGGAACATCAGAAACATCATCAACAGCAGCTTTAGAACTTTCACCTCCTTCGGCTCGCAACACTTTCGGAATAGCACCTCTGATAACAACGTCCTTTGGTTTCTTGAAAACAACATCGTCTTTCTTCGGGGAGGACAATGTGAGCTTGCCCTTCCCGGAGGCAGGAGTATACCCCAACGCAGAAGAAATCAGAGAAGTGTCCTCATCTTCATCTCCAAAGACCAAGGGCACAGCAGAAGAGCCCCCCTGACTCGAGGAATCAGTCTGGAGTCGCTTGCTGGAGCGACGGACAGTAACAGACTTCTCCCCCGAGGGCTCCACAGCAGCAACAGATGACGTGATCACACTTGTATACTCCCCCTTGAAACGAACATGCTCGGTCTTCACCACCACATTCTTACCCTCAGCAACATTTCAAACCTTAAACTTCACATCAGTAATGTCATCTAGAGCCAGGAAGTCCAGAGTACTCATTTCTGCAAAAAGAAAAGACAGTTAGATAACACAAAAATGATAAGGATGCCAAGGAGGAGACAGGGAGACACCTACCCTTCCCACCATGATATATCACTGGGTCAGTCCCAGGATCATCCCAGTTAGCACTCAGGCCCACCATCACCAGAAAATCCTCAGGGAAGGTACGAAGACGAGTAGGAAAGCTACGCAGCTTCTCCAACAACACTTGGTCAAGAGTATGAGAATCAGGTTCCTTCTCGTTTAGAGGAGCATCCGAAGACCTCCGAGGAGTTTTAAAGGGTAGAAAATCAGAGTTTAAGAAAAAGAACTTGTCTTTCCAAGAAGAAACAAGTCCAATAACACTAGAAATGAGGGCTGGTTCACATTGAGTCTTCTCAATGGTAAACCAATTCCCATTTTTAGCCAACCTAAAAAACCGCCGGTACATAGCCAAGGAAGGCTCATGACCATGGCAACGGCATACTATCTCGAAGTGCAAAATCCTAGCAACTCCGGACGGACACAACTGATCAAGGGAAAGTTGGTGATACTCTAGAACGTTCAGAAAAAAGGTTGAAAAGGGATACCTAAGGTTACCCTGGTCAAACTGACGGGTATACACCACTACCTTGCCAGGGGGAACGGAGGTCACAGGGGTTTTCCCCTTTGGAACAGAAGGGTTAAAGGACAAAGGAATTCCGATCTCAGTGCAGAATCGCTCTACATCAGACTTGGATAAACGAGTAAACTGAGATGCGAGATCGGTTTTCGACATAATGAAAGACGAAGTATGAAAAGGGAGGAGGTTACTTACCAGAATTTATTAGTTTCCTTAGTTTGGTCTATTGTATTGCCTATTTAAGGCCTATTCTTCTTTGTATATAATCATCAGAAAAACGCATATGCCAAAATGAATAAAAGAAAAACTCTGATTACCAATTTCTATACTAGTATCCTACAAGCCTTTTCTAGCATAGGTGTATTGTGCCCACACACCACTTTAAGGTGACCCTTTGTCTCCTTTTCTTTTCCTTATTGTTATGGAGGCCTTCACTTGTTTGTTAGATAAAGCTTCTAATGTTGGAGTGTTTGATGGCATTAAACTTGGGAGGAATGGGCCTCATATGTCTCATCTCCTCTATGCGGACGATGCTCTTATTGTGGGGAAATGATCGGTGGGCAATTTCAATAATATGATCCGTATCCTTCGCATCTTTCACCTTTGTTCCGGCCTTAGAATTAACCTTAAAAAATCAAACATTTTTGGGATTAATTGTTCGGATCAAGAGGTTAATATCTTGGCTTCGATTTATGGGTGCAAGAATGGGTCAATTCCTTTTAACTATCTTGGTATCAAAGTTGGGGCCAATATGAATCGCATACGGAATTGGGACCCGGTCATTGACAAATTTAAGTCGAGACTTAAATTTTGGAAGGCTAAAACCCTTTCAATTAGGGGTCGCCTTATCCTTATTAGGTCGGTTCTTTCTAGTTTGCCGATTTATTATATGTCCCTATACAAAGCCCCGGTAAAAGTTATTGATATTTTAGAAAGCATTATGAAGCGGTTCTTATGGGCGGGTGATGAAAATATCAAGAAAATTCATTGGGTGGCGTGGGATATGGTTGCCCGGCCTAGGAAGCTTGGGGGTTTGGGTGTGTCCAATCTCGCCGATGTTAATAACTCTCTCCTTGCCAAATGGATTTGGAGATATAAGGTGGAAGACTCTTCTCTATGGCGAAAGGTTATCGATGTTTGCCATGGTTATAATAAGTGTTGGGACATTCTTCCGTGCAATAGAACTGTCTCGGGAGGTTGGAAGCATATGGTTACGCAGCTTAATAAAATTAAAGTGCAGAACAAGAGTATTAATTATCTTTTTAGAGGAGTTATAGGTGATGGCAAAACAGTGAGATTTTGGTTGGATAAATGGCGTGGAGATGCTCCCTTTAAAGAAGCTTTTCCGTCTTTGTTTCGGTTGGCTATTGACAAACATGCCACTGTTAATACTAGCTGGGACAATACGGCTTCTGTTCTATTATGCAGGTGGTCTACAGAACCTTCTACGTCTGCTGAATTAGGCGCTTTATTTCAGCTTAAGGCTGTTTTAGTTGGGGTGAGTCTAACTAGTGAGGTTGACCGTTGGAGGTGGGATGGGAATGCGGAAGGGTCCTACATTGTGGCTGATTTTAAAAGAATGTTGATAGCTGATCGAGTTCAAGGTAGACAATTCTTTATGCGATGGATAGCTTGGGTGCCGCTAAAGGTGAAGATCTTCACTTGGCGCCTTGAAATGTACCGCATTCCGACGAAGGCTGCACTTAGTAGAAGACAGATTCATTTATCGGACAACACTTGTGTTCTATGCGATAATGAGGAGGAGACCTCTTTGCAAGTTTTTACCGGTTGTGGTTACACTTTTTGTGTTTGGTCGGCGATTGAATCATGGTGCAAGCTTCCTCCTCTCTTTGTATTCGATGTTAAAGACCTGTTGAAGATGTCCCCTTTCAATCGAAATAAGGAGAAGAATAAGATTATTCAAGGGATTTTAATGGTCACTTTGTGGGTCATTTGGAGCGCCCGGAATGATAAGATTTTTAGAGGAATAGAGCCGAAAGTTAATGAATTGGTAGCCAAAGTTAAGTCCTTATCTTTTCTTTGGTTAAAGGCTAGGTCTAAGTTTAAAACGTTGGTTTGGAAGGATTGGGTTTTGTTCCCTTTGTATATGTTGTAGTTTGGTTTGTTTGCTTCGGTCCTTGTTTTGAGGGCCGGGCGCGTTTTTAATGAAGTTCATTTTTCAAAAAAAAAAAATATATCATCGTCCAAATTTTTCTAACTTCCCATACCTGGACGTGATATCTCTCTCGGACACAATAGCCATTGATTATTAATTAGAAATACGACTATTAAATGTAGTAATTTCGTAGTCTGAATATATTATATTGTGTGTGGGAGATCATTTTTCTTCAAAAAGTTGTATTCCGATCTTATGCTGCTTGGGTTACGTGAGATTATCTTTGAGATAATATAAGTAACGAAAACATCAACTAACTTAAGTTATATTCAAAATCAAAAACCAAAAAAAAAAAAAATTAAGAAATGTTGCGTGCCATGATCAATAATCTTGACCCATAAAATTAATATTGTTTGATAACTTAGTGACCAAAATATTGTTTCTGTGACCGAGTAAAAGTTCATACTAATCTATACCAAGTCAACTTCAATCAAAGAATTAAAGTGTTCAAGTTATTTGTACTTGTATTTTAGCACCACAATGCATGCTTAAACAAACCGTCACGTCAACATGTCACGTCATTTTAAACCACAACTCATTTTTTTCTTTCAACCACAAATCATTCCGAACATCTACCTCATCACTTACTTTTTATCTTTTATTTAACCTTTTATCTAAATTTATATACTCTATTATTATATCAAATAAATAATATTATATATTAATTAAAATAAAAAATACGTAAAATGTAATTTAAAAAAAACATAATAAATTAAAATTGAAAAACACATTACAAGTATAAAAAGTAAAAGTAAATTTATTTAATTTTTAATTTATAGTTGTATAATATTTATTTATTAATTTATTTATTTTTCAAACGGCTATATTTTAGTGCCTGTAAATTGAACCCAGTTTTGCACTTCTTAACACACAATTCAACACAAACACTCACATAAAAAATGGCAAGAAGAGCTTAGACTAGGAATGAAGACATGGCTTTGATTAACTCTTGGGTTTATCTCTGCGAGAACAAGTCACCACGAGGTGTACCATTTAAAGAAGCACTATTTGAACAATTCGAACAACGTGAAGGTAAAACCGATTGCAATTCAAACCAAGGTCATGTGAGGTTGTATCTTTTGAAAAGGAAGGTTAATTGTTTTTGTACTCTCATTACCTATTTGATGGATCGCGGTGTCAACGGAACGGATGATGAAGTTATTGTTGAGGCCCGTCACCTAGCTATACCATATGCAGCACGGTTGCACATTCACTCACATCGCCGTTTAGTAAAAATAAGAACAAGAGATGAACATGCGGACTGTCCAGGGGATGACGAGTAGTTTATTTATGTACTATGTGTAATGTTTTAAATTTTTAATTTTAGGAATTTTAAGTATCTAGTTTGTTTAATTATGTACTCTTTGTAATGTTTTATATTTTTAATTGTAGGAACTTTAAGTTAGCTTGTTTAATTATGTACTCTTTTTAATGTTTAAATTTTTTAACTTTAGGTTATTTTTAATTTATATATTTAATTTTTAATTTATATTTTTAAAATACAAATTTTATTTAAAATATAAAACCCACAATACAAACAGATACCAATTAAAAATAAAGCCCCCACAATATTCAACCCAAAACCTATTTAAAAAAAAAAAACAAAAAGGGTAGGACCGGTCCAGTTGAACGGACGGACCAATGCATGTCAAAGTCCTCCAATGGTGAAATGTGGGGGAGTGGTCCGTCCGACACCCCATTATGAGTGCACTTGGTACAATATAACTTAAAATTTTTTAGTCATAGCTTAAACCTCAAATAAAATATAAGTTTGAAAACCATAAAATTGCACTAATTTTGACGTTGTTTTACTAATTTCGTAAAAATAATGTTAAAGTGGTGGAGGGTTAATCATGCATAATGTGGTCACTTTGATACCCGAAAGACAAGGAAGTACATATGCATCAATCAGACGTGTCTTGATTGTTGAGTGTTATGTGGCTTGTATCTAAAGCTTGAGGAAAAGCTAATATCGATTTGGGGGTCTCACTAAAAGCAGCCTATCTATCTATTCCTACGGGGTGGAAGTAGAATTGTCTACATCTTACCTTTTTCAGACCCTACCTTAGTTTTTCTATTAGTGAAATTTACTAAGTTTGAAGATTATGACGACCCGCATAACATCAAGTCCGTAACAACTTTTTCAGATGCTCAATAGTTTATACCATAGATCAGCGACTATCCAAATTTTAGTTGTGTTCATATTCTAAAAATGGATAATCTAGGGTCATAAAATCAAATGCGGTTTTATAAGAGCATTCACATTAGGTTCTTTATCTCCATCTACTCAAAATCACTCAAAACCACATATTACACTAAAAATTATATCACTTATCTCTCATTTTCAACTATTTACTACCACATATCAAAATATTAAGATTTTACTCACAAAAAAATATGCAGAACCAGCTATGAATTCAATAATGACCCTAATGGGTTAATGTTAAACAAGATTAGAAATAGTTTCCATATTTTTATTACTACATTTGGTTTTTTATTTGTTATTAATGAAAACATAAAAAAAAATGGTTCACTTGAAGGTGAAGGAGAATATTTTTTTTATGATGAAATATATTGATGGAAATAAAAACATTTTAAGCTAAACAATTAAACAAAAGGACGGTCTATTCTGATTCCATTAAAATCAACAAGTTTGCTTTAAAAGTGGGCGACAGATAAACAGGCTACAAGGTAAGCTAAATGTATTTATTATTTGTAGTTTCTTTTAAATATACTAGAACTGACCCCGCGCTACGCGGCAGGACAAACTAATTTTAAAAGAAAGTTAAATGGAAATGTATATGAAATAGCAATAATAACACTAATAACAAACCTAAAACTTGAATATTGTAAAAATTGAAAATGCTTTAGCTTCCCCCAAGGCGAGCCGGTACTAGGAGGTTTAGTTTATTTTTTGTCCATCCTGGTTTCTAGCCCGTGCCGATTTGGCCAAAACTGGTTCTATTCATTCTTAAATGAACCAAAACTGTTTTCAACTCGGATTGGTTGAGAAAAAAAAGGGTTATTTCTAGGCTAAATTAATGTAATGGACACTTTTCCTGTCACACCCTCAAATTTCCATGTGCGGGGTTTTACCGCGAGGCGCGTGACACACCAGGATCATAGTCAACGGTCACAATAAACGACAACTATATGATATGAAAACAACGTAAACTGCTCATTTAGTTTTCAAAACGTTTCCAACACAGCAGAAGCACAATATGTTATTACAACTCAAAAGGAAATTTAAAGTCTGAAATGTTTAACAAAACATGCTTATGATTCCTAGACGCCGTGAGACTCCGTGCGCCTATCGACAGCTGCTACCTTAGCGACCTGAGAAAAACATGCTAAAAACGTCAGGAAATAATGCGATTCCAAATGTTTTCAATGAATACCCGTGGTCAACCCAGACTACATGCATGCAAACCGTATGAATACATGTCACTACTGCGATTGGAAAACCATTACTGGACTCGAATATTGTGAATACTTGCCCGAATGAATACTGAATACTGAATACTGAATACCTAAGAGACAACATGCACCCGTCCGACCTCCAGTCGATGAGTTGGGTCGGTCAAGCCTAAATAGATCTATCCACATTTCCCCCGTTGTGCATCCCCGCACATTCATGGTTCTCCCCGGGACTTCCAAAGATCGCATAGTAATATATGAATACTCCAAAACATAATGAATTCGTGAATACCAAAACATAATTGACACGCCTTTTTTGAAAACATAGTTGAAACACCTTTTATGAAAACATAGTTGACACACGTTTAAAGAATACAGCATGTTTTCTGCTCTGAAAATGTAAAACCAGTAAAAGAGTGGGGCCGTGAAACTCAACTTAGAGTGCGCCTTCAGATACTTAGAATTCCAACACGTGTATGATGACCCAACTTAGTGACAACCTATCAATGAGTTTGAAAAAGTGTATTGACTACTAACCCGAAGGTTAACTAGTCCCCGATTGTCCAGATCTTGATTACGTGTGTTAAAAAGTGCGTTTACACGTTAACCGGACATACTAGACAGACCCAACATCCCGTTGGTGACCCATTACATCAATTAGTCATGCATATAAGGTTAACACATAAGTTTCAAGCATAAAACACTTAGTTTGCATAAAAAATCGCATATACGAAGTCGTAAGGTCAGATCGGGAGTTTTCTGTGTTTGGTTCGCCCCCCAAGGGCTTCTGGTTCGACCCATGGACCCTTGGTTCGACCCTAATGTTGTTCATTCAACCTATTCGCAAGTTCATTTGACCTAATACATGTTTATTTGACCCTAACATATGTTTATTCGACCTTAACGTATCTTAATTCTACCCTAACACGTATTAATTCGACCTTAGGCACCCAAATTCGACCCTAGGCACCTAGATTCGACCCCAGGAACCCACATTCGACCCTATGGTGCTACATTCGACCCCTAGGAGCCACGTTCGACCCCCAGAAGCCACGTTCGACTCCCCGAAGCCATGTTTGACCCCTAGAAGCCACGTTCGACCCATTAGAGCCACATTCGACCCTTTACTGCAAAACTTCATAAAACGTACCAAAACGCATCTAAATGGTCCGAAAACATCACGAAACATCACCAATCACAGCAGTCAACTATTATTAACATATTCCCACAAAACCCTACCAATTTTATCCCCAAATCCGTCCGTTTTACAAGTTACCCGAAATGGCAAATTATGGAGATGTCACATCAAACGCATGCAATCTTTACCCAATTAGGAAACTTTCTGAAATCAATCAATAATCAACTTAATATACTCAGATTATCATGAACAAGAAACCCCCAATCATATCCTTATCACTATCATCATGAACAAGCCCTAGATCTAACCCAAAATCCCCAAAATGAGCAAAACATCATCAATAAACAATTGTAACCTATCTCAATCATAAATCATCATCAATAACAGTCCTAGATCATTGTTATAACATCTATACAGCAATCAATCATCAAACAATACATAACACCACATAAAACACCATTAACACATGTTGATTTGTATGAAAACTCATTGTTTATGAATAGGTTTTGTTTAGAAAGATGTTAGGAAGGTTTTTATCCATGAAAACATGTTTGAATCAGATCTGGACTCTTAGGGTTTAATGAAAACGAATCAAAATGCTTTAAAAAGGATTTAGGATGAAGAACACACCTTGGATCTTTGTTTAGAAGATGTTTGTAGGTTAGATTATGGAAAACAAGAGCAAAAACTCCTTCCCCAATGATTAAAGTTGCTAGAGAGTGTTTAGAGACGTTTAGGGAATGTGAAATGGTGAGAAATGACAAAGTGTGGTAATTATACCATGTCCACATTTGCCCCCTGAACAGGGTCGAAGGTACCCACATTCAACCCTATATAGGTCGAATGAACCTTAAGCTGTTTTCCCATCCCAAGTTCGCCCCCACGCTATGGGTCGAACCCACGTTCGCCCCCACAATATGGGTCGAACCAAGACCCATGTTTTTTAGGTTTTCCAGTTTTGTCGTTTTAACGCATTTAAACACATCCTAACACATGAACATGCAACCTTAACCTATGTTAAGCATATATAAGCATGGATAATCATCTAGACATCGTTTAAACACGTATTTTCATATAATCCACCACATACGAATCCGTCTACGCTTAACACTTATTCTAGTTTATGTAATTTACCAACAACATGACTCGTAACGTGTGTGTGTGTGTGATTAACCCAAATGATCCTCCAAACCATTGAATCCTGGACAATATGGACTGTGTTCCGACTCAACTAACCCCGTCAAGTATGTTTAATAAACGTTTCTCGCTAAGGTAGACTTTATGTGTTTATAAAATGTTGACCTAAACATGCCGGGTGTCACATTTCCGGCCTTTTCTTTTTCTATTTTGTTATCAAAGAAGTTGAAATATAAGTTTTTTAAAACATCAATTCAATATCCATTTAGTCTCAACAATTTCATGTATTCAAAAGCACGAATATAAAACTTTAAGCATCATGAATATCCAGTAATAAATGCAACAAGCCCATCTCCTCACGTACCGTCAAATTATATTTAATGCAATGGTAATTTTTTTATATAATGTTCTTAATAAGTAACACAATGCTCTTTAGGACTATCAATTCAAAAAGAATTATAATCTATAGTTGGATTTAATCGACAAGTTTTATGTTTTAAACATTTGATGAACAGCTAAATAACTTAAAATTATTACATATCATATTAAATATTGTTATTTTAATTTAAAGAATATAATGCATTTGATACACTGTTAAATAACGTACTCTTATTACATATAATTAATAATGTTATTTTAATCTAAAGAATATATTATTTTCAATTTTATGTGTCATGTCAACGGTATAATATTTAGAAATAGATAAATTTAAGTTAATTTATTTGTTCATTAGTTATATAAAATAACATAATACTATTACTTATTTTGTTTTTACAAATTACTTTTTTTTGTAATTATATATGTATTTCTACCTAGTTTTTGTATTTATGTAACTATAAAAATTATTGTTAAGAAAATGCATTTAGTTAATTTAATTAGAAATATATGTTTATTTAATAACGTATTAATTAATTAGAAGTTTATATTAAATGAGAAAGTTTACTGTAAAAAGGGTGTTAGCGTAAAAAAATGTAAGAATGATTTTGGGCTTTTGATCAAAATAAATCAATGGCTGAGATTAAAATGGGAAAAGTGTACGTTGAATTTCCAAAAGAGAATGGAAAGGGTTAAATAGGTATAATCTATAATTGTTGAGTTCCATGCCCATTTTTTCAACGTACATAACTTTTTCATACGACATTTTTTTTTTAAAATACACCATAAAAACAAGCATTTTATCCTCTTTCATTTACATACCCTATTGCTATACTTTTTATATAAAAAAAAGAATTTTTTTTGTTGGGTTGATAACTTGTGTTTTATCATGTATAACTTGCGTTTTATCTAGTATAACTTGCGTTTAATCATATATAACTTGCGTTTTATCATGTATAACTTGTGTTTTTTGTCAGATATAACTTGCATCTTTTTATCAGGTATAACTTGCATTTTATCTAGTATAACTTGCGTTAATTATATATAAGTTGCTTTTTATCATATATAACTTGCGTTTTTTGTCAGATATAACTTGCATCTTTTTATCAGGTATAACTTGCGTTTCATCTAGTATAACTTGCGTTTAATCTTTGAGTTGTTAAACGATGATATCTACTTATTTATTTTCATTTATTATTTGCTTAAATCACATGAAATCAACACTTTCTGTATTTCACCTGCGTAATAAACTTCGAGAACTATTAGTATTCAGATGTGTTTACGTTTTGCAACAAGGTTGTTGACCTGAAGAGATTTATTGTTTCTGCATTTTCATTGATTCAAAAGAAACTACCCATCTGAATTTCTTTTTATTACTTTCGATATTTTTTGACAAATTACAATGACAAATAGTTCTCAGTTAATGTATAGAACAAGCTAGTCATGAACAATGGAAAAAGTGAAGAACAGAGCATGATCAAGCTATCAACTCGGCGATTTAAAAAAAAAGTATAGCAATAGGGTATGTAAATGAAAGAGGACAAAAATCTTGTTTTTATGGTGTATTTTTTTTTTAAAATACTGTCGTACGAAAAAGTTATTGGCGTTTTAAAAATGGAGGTGAAACTTGAAAAAAGTCAACAATTATGGTGATGGACAATAATACGCTTTTTGACTAGAGACATGTGTCAGCCTCTTGTTCCTTCTTACACTTTTTATGCTAACACCATTTTTACGTTAGCCTCACCCTATATTAAATAATGTATTAATGTGTATTAAGATTTGAGATAAATTATAATGATACCCTCCTTTAATGAAGTTAAATTTTCTTTTGCTCATCTAGATTGCATTATATAGTAATATATAGTAGATAATACATAATATAAAGTTAAATTACCTTGTTGTCCATGTAGAATGGATAATATAATAGTAGATGATCTATACTACATTATAAAGGGGGAGACATGGGCAAATATGTTAAAATTGTCAAACTTAAGATGACATTTGAAAAGACACATGCTTTAAACCTATAATGTCATATAAATCTTTCCCATATTACCCCTTAATGCATTGTTACTTGTACATTCATTCTCTTCACTCTTCACATATCATTTTACATGAATTTTAATATGACATAGCCACATAGGAAAAGTCTTATGATTAAAACCAAAATGTCATAATTTTTTCCTTTCCAATCATCATGCAAAACCTACTTGTACATATTTTGCAAATATGTCAAAATTGTCAAAGTTAAGATAGAATTTGAAAAGAAACATGCTTTAAACCTATAATGTCATATAAATCTTTCCCATATTACCCCTTGATGCATTGTTGCTTGTACATTCATTGTCTTCACTCTTCACATATCATTTTACATGAATTTTAATATGACATAGCCACATAGGAAAAGTCTCATGATTAAAACCAAAATGTCATATAAATTTTTTTCTCTTCTAACCTTCATGCAAAACCTACTTGTAGATATTTTTTTATCATAAGTTTCAAATAACATTAATCTATAACTATAATATCCTTATGTCTATGATTGTACCACAAAAGACTACACGATTTCACCTTCGCGATGATATCCACCACAATTTCATGTTTATTTAGAAAGATAGTTTTCGGTTGTAGTATAGACGGACTTGTGCCATATGACCACACATCATGTTTTAAGAAAAATGTTTTTAAAGTGGAATTACTATATATGGTGTATGAAAAAATATTAACATCTTTCACATAAACAATGCATTTACTTACATACTTTGTTGGTTTTAAAAATATATGTTTTCTTATATATTTAAATTATTGGTATTATTTGTATTCATTGAAATTTTCTATGACATTATTTGGTTTTAATTACATAATATATATAATCTATAATCTATACTACATTATAAAGGATGAGGCATGGGCAAATATGGACAAATATGGACAAATTGTCCAAAGTTAAGATGGCATACCATGGGTTTCTTTACAATTTTCTAAATTTTACCACTTTTCTTCCCTAAATGCTCCTAGAAGATAATTAACTTTTATATGAAAATGAAACTCACCAAAACTAAATAAACACACGGGATAGCAATATTTTTGAACAAAATTTCATATAATGGTGATGAAATATAATAATTTATGTTACCACAATGAATAATCTTATCCCAGCTAAACTTGTATGAATTTTAAAACTTTGCCATAATAATACTTATATTATAAACCCTTTTCATATATATGCGTCTACCCAGCGGCAAAGTGGACGGGATGGTTCGACTCACTGGCTACATTGGGCAATTTTTTAGCTGTTAGATCAAGTTGGGCAAGTCTATTATAAACTTACAAATCACAACTTTAAATTTATAAATGGACAATCACCTTTATATGATAGTTTATAAAGTATAATATCATATTATTACTACATGCTTTTGTCATGGAAATGAACTTTATCATTTAGCAATGTGTCTTCAATGGCACGGTTATGTAGATATGCAATGACCGGACAACTTACACAAGAGTGATGTTTATGTTCATATTGGCCAGTTACAGTAATATACCTTTGGTTTATTAAGATTTGTTCAATAATGAGTACATGGTTTTGTGGTGAACTGCAATCAGTTGTTAAAACATAATGTGCACATTTATATTTTTTTTTTTGCGTAACTTGCGACAAAAACCTAGGTATTATAATATTGTATTGCAACTCATTTGTGAATCCCGCTGCAACGCGCGGGTAAACCCACTAGTATATAATAGGAGATGAACATTAGGAGATAAATTACTGCCAATAGCATAAGGTTGGTGCCACAAGCTCTACTACTATATTAATAAAGGGGAGCGATTCTCTTCATACACATTTAAGTAATAAGTTTGACTAGAGAAGTTGTTGCAAGGTAGCCAATTTAAGGAGATAAAGATCATATTTTAATCAAGAACTATATCATTTTAAGTAATAGTATCTTAAATTAATATTATTTTGCACTATGAAAACGATTATTAAAATTATTATCCTTTATTCAGGAACTGTAGCATGTTAATGTAAAACAAAGCATCTTAAAAAGTTATGATCATACAAGTATTTTCTTTAACTCTAATGGGTATGCAAAAAAAACCTCATTAGCCGAACCATAACCAAATTAATCAATAAAACCTAATCGAAAAAACCGAACCAAATATAAAACCAGTGGGTCGGTTAATTGTTTTTTTGAAAACCAAAAGTAGCGTGTCGGTTATGGTTATTAATGTTTTCAAATTCGCCAGAACCGAACCGATGTGTATTAAAATCTTGGCCATACTGTGTACTTTCCACCTTGAACGTTTAGTTGAATTTATAGGTTATATATCATATCGTTTTGGTCGAATGTTTGTCTGAATTTTTAGATTATATCGTAGCGTTTTGTTTGATTATTTGGTAACAATGAATATTAATAATATTATTAGTATAGATTATATATAAATTTTAATCGTATGTAATGTAATAGTATATAAAAATGTGTGCTACCAATTTATTCTTTATTAAAAAATGTTTAAACCCAAAATTTGAGACATGGATAATGCAAAATTTTATTGTTTTGAGCAAATTTTAGTTAGCCTCAGTTTCATGGTTAACCGACTCATAACAATCCGTTATAACCTTCAAAACTGATTAATCAAAACCACCAAAACCTATTGGTTATGATTATGGTTTTAGGCCAAAACCGAACCAAATACACCCCTACTAATGTGCGCATAATTAGCTTTCACTACAACAAAACAGAGCAATAGCGGCCACATAGGTCGCCGCTATTGCTAACGCGGGTCGCCGCTATTTGTCCTGTCGCTATTGCCTTGACGCTATTGCTCCTTGTGTGGCCGCTATTGCTCAACATCAATAGCGACGACATGTCGCCGCTATTGCCCAAAATTCTTGTAGTGTTTCATCACTTAAGTTTATACTTCTTATTTTGATTCTTACACCAAATCGTTTCAACTATGCAATTGGAATTTACATATTTAAGAAATTAATCAAGTTTAGCAGATATTGATGCAAGTATATGACACGTATAGATTCCGGACTAATAATCTACATATATGAAGCAAGACCAGCGCTCAAGACCTGCACAATTTTCCTATAAATTAAAACATTGTTGGGCTTTTCACACTGAGAGCGGATTTCTCTGTGTGTTAAAACTTTGGTCTGATCAGAATAAGTTTTTTTATCCAAGAAACTAAGAGAGAAAAGTAGGGTCTTGCAACTGGTTGCACAAAAAAAAAAACTGGTTTCTGAAACTGACCCGGCCAAACCGAACCGACCCGAACCGGCCTGGGCCGAGTATATTACGCGTCAGGCCCGAACCTGTTTGAAAAAAAAATCATTTTTTTCACGACCATAACCGGTGGTTATGTTGGTTATTGGTTATATAGGTTACGGTTAGGTTATCGGTTCATCATCATCATCATCATACTCAGTTAATCCTATCTATTGTAAAGCTAAGATAGTGTCTGAGGAAGGTAAGATGTAGACAACCTTACCTCTACCCCTAAGAATAGAGATGCTGCTTCCAGTGAGACCCTCGGCTCGATGTGGTTTGGTATCAAGCCTTGGACATAAGGCACATACCACTTAGCAATCGGGACAAACCCGATCGGTGCATGTAACCCTTTGTCTTTTGGCTATTCACGCCACCACATGATGCATGATTAACCGTCCGTCGTTTTTAACGTTATTTTCACGAAATAACGTTAAAAACGCTAATCCCTAATTCAGGTAAAGTGTATCTAATATGACTATATGAGGTGCATATATTTCAAGGTTTTAACGACAAACAATATTAAAGTGTGAAAATGAATAATGTTACATAAAAGTCTTAAGCCATAGCCTTGACTCTTAATTATATAGTTATATAGTAATATATACATCATTATTTATTTATAACTTTTAATGGATATCTCAACTTTCACCTATCGATTACAATCCTTTTCAAGAAAAACGAATAAAAATTAATTAATAAACAATGATTGAGACAAATGAAATTGTAAAGGATTAATAAAGAATACAATCATAATCACGGCCACCAACCACAAAATTGACTTGAACCAGTAAAACATGATCCACCGTCATACTAATGTCATAGATGCGTCATAATGTTAGTTCCACAATTTCTATATCTATGAACTTAAATTGCAGTTCATGTAAAAAAAATGTATATATTCGTTTTCAGTGTGCTAGAATATTACTTTTAATTAACTTAAAAGTAAAAACTAACATTACAAGAAATTAATTAATTTTACAATATATTTGAGATTGTTGTTCTGAAAAAAATAATAATTCTATGAATTTTACTAATACTTAACTTCAAAGTTAAAACTAGAATTACAACAAATTAATTAATTCTACAGTGAGTGTATGAGTTTGTTATTCTAAAAATAACAATTCTATAAATTTCATTAATAGCTAACTTTATGTGTCACTATGCTGGGCGTTATAGGGCTTTTTGCCCCCTATAGCGCCGGCTACACCGCCCCCTTGACACTATAGGGACGCTATGGCCTTGAGCTTCATGAATATAACGGGCGTTTTATATCATAGAAATACACACACATACAATTCAACCAGAAACAAATATACACACAAATCACCACAATGTTGTCTCCTCCCTCCGAAGACTCGTTTACCGATCTTTATCAAAGGTTTTTTCACGACGACAGCGTGGAAAGTGAAGAAGCCGTTACGAGTGCGGTTATGCTAGCGTCGAGCCCATGCATCATATAAATAATCCCCCCGGGAGAAATTGACTAGGGAATATATACAGCGAGACCGTGTATCCGCCAATGAACGTTTAATGAACGATTATTTCAATGCTAATCCCGTTTACGGTCCTGATATGTTTAGATGAAGATTTCGGATGAGTAAAAGGTTATTTTTGCGCATTACTGAAGATTTAGAATCAACATATGACTACTTTAAGCAAAAACCCGACGGTAGAGGGTGTTTAGGATTCACCCCAATTCAAAAGGTTACTTCCGCATTACGCATACTCGCCTACGAGAACACATATGATATCAATGACGAGTATTTGAAGATGGTGGAGAAAACCACACGCGACGCCTTGGAGTATTTCTGCTACGGTATATTTACAAATTTACATATATTTATAATTAGTAGTTACATTATATATATATATATATATATCATATTTTAGGTATATGCCAATTATATGGAAAACGATACTTGAGAAACCCGACATGGAACGACCTTCAACAACTATACGAAGCGCATTAACAAAAACATGGCATATCCGGCATGATTGGTAGTATAGACTATTGTCAATGGCGGTGGTATAGTTGTCCAACTGCATGGCGAGGTCAACATACACGCGGTGACCAAAAGGGACGAACGTTGGTTTTACAAGCGGTTGCCTCAAAAGACCTGTGGGTTTGGTCAGCCTTCTTTGGTCTCGCCGGGTGTAAGAACGACATAAATACTTTTCAGTTTTCGCCATTGCTAGAGTCTTACATTGGCGGAACAATACAGAAAGTTGGGTTTTATGAATAAAACCCAGTTTATAATTTAGCTATGGGTGTATACACTTCATCGTAGTCTGAGAGAATCACATCTAAAAGCGGGGAAACGAATATTTCGTTATTCGACAAGAAAACCAAAACTTGGTTTATAGTAAGTATCCCACGCAATTTATTCAGATTTTATTGCCTACATCGATTCTCATAAACTCCCATCTTTATTGACAATTAGTTAGCTACTTCAATCACTAATAATCCTATAAATTTTAAAAACACAAAACATATTGATGTTCGTCATCATTTCATATGGGAATGTGTAGAGAAAAATCCGATTGAGTTAATCAAGGTCGACACAGTGGATGACCTAACTGATGTTTTCAAAAAAGCATTTGATCAAACCAAATTTGAGAATTTGATACAATTGAACGGAATGCAAAACTCAGAGTAAAACAGTTTTATTTAAACAAAGTCTTCACAGAATGTTTAGTTGTAGGAGAAAAACGTAAAAAATTCAAAAAGAGTATATTTTTATAAAATTTTGAGAAAATTAAATCATCGGAGAAAAAGAAGAAATGATATTACATCAGTGGGATGCTTGTCACCTTAAAACTTAAATTTGCTAAGAATCTAGCTCCATTATATGATAAGTCGGTAGGTTCAGCACACATTAAAAGGCTTGTATAAGTGATATCAACTTGACGAACTGCTACCTCTGTGTTTGAACACCACATGGGGTATCATGACTGTTCATTTATCTACACGGTGTCATTAACCTATAACTTTCATGATACTTTATCAAAACGCTTTGTTTGTGTAACCCTAAAGAAAATTTCTTTTTTGCTAGATTGTATAACTTCGGAATACATCCCAAAAGTGCTTTCATTGAATATCAAAAAGATATGTTCCTGGAAGAAAAGATACCTCTATGGGTACAACACCTAAAAGTCAAGCGCTTATCTGTTTATCTGACTAACCTGAGCTCTCAGTGTCTCGAATTTTCCCAAATACAAAAGCAAGTACTATAGTTACCTATAACATGGATCTCTGGTGCATATTTTGATATGATATTATGTCGTGTGTCTGAAACCATTGGCTAGTCAGTTACAAAGCTACCCTAAATGATATGTCACATATGCAGTGTTAAATATAGTGCTAGAGTTTAAGCAGACCACAATACTAGTAATCATCTTGGATTGTTGTCTTTAAATAGTATTTAACTGAATAAAAATGTGATTTCAAACATTTTCGGAAAACTAATATAGCCTCTTTGATGTGTCGGTTTTAGTAGTTTAAAGGTATCATTTTCCGGTGCTTAAAACTTGATGTTAAAAACACCAAAAACGTTAGTTATGGGAAAAAGATGGTTTTATTAAAACAGTATCGAGTTTTAAATTTATAAGTAAACGATAATTACTTAAAACTCAAACCAACACATAGGTAGAGAACATGATGTGTATAGCATAGTTTCTAGGGCAAATACCGAGTATCGTATTTCAGAGAACACGCTTACCCCTACTCAATCTTCCATCACTTTAGTTAGTTTAGTTTTGAAAAGAAAATAAAACGTAGGGGTTTCAAAAGGATAGTTTTTGAAAAAGGTTTTCTTTTAAATTAAAAAGATAAATAGTAGGCAAGAAAAAAATGCTAGTCTTAGGTTCCCTTTGGATAAGTAGATTAATTATATTAATAGTAGTAGTTGTTTTAATTCATGATGTGGAAAACGGGTTTAAACGGTCCCTTCAGAGTTAGGAGATGAGAAAAGAAATAAATAAGGGATGACTTTCTAGCAACTAAACAGGTCACGTGCAGGGGAAGTGCATGAGTCCCCATAAAAGGTGTGTTCGAACTGTTGGCCCATAACCTGGTCTTCTCGTGGTTCACAAGTGTCGTTGATCCTAACACACACAAGTTATACAGTTCATTGGAAAATTTAGATCCTGCTTTTAGACGCTTCCCAAACCACCACAAAACCACTCATTTAAGCATTGGGTTTTCTAATTTAACTTCTTAAATTTAATTAGAGGCGAGCTCCAGCTAGTATTACTTCTTCCTCCCTTAACTCTCACTTTCTATATAGTATTTATATTTTATATCTTTAAACAACTCCAAACCACTTCCTGAACTTCCACGATTGTTGATGTGTCGAAAAATTCACATGTTTTGCACACGTATTTTCACCTATTTTTCACCTAATAATCGTGCTTTTATCTTAGTTTTATCACGGTTTATCTTCCTTTGTTGATAATTGCAGGTTTTGAGGCCAAAAAGCGAAAAGAAATGAAAAATGGCAAAAAGGCAAGGAATTGAAGACTTTTGGAGCTGTTTCAGATGCAGCACGGCCGCGTTCAGGCAGTGCACGACCGTGCACATTTCCCGGGTCAACAAGTCAACATTTCCAAGTCAGCAAGAGGCAAAAAGACAAGTGTGCAGGGTTGTACTCGCATGCCCATCAATATGGACGGTCGTGCTCAGGTCAACGCGTATTCAGGAATGTTCCAGAACCAACCAAACTGACAAGACAGTTGCACGAACAGACGTGCACGGGCGTGCACCACCTGAGGACAGACTGTTTCTGTGCAAAAGGACTCTGCAACAGTACGGGCTGTCGAGCATGGGCGTGCCACATCAAGTTGCATGGTCGTGCACCACTTGAATTTCCTATAAATAGATACTTCCACTCCACATTTTGGCATCCTAATTCACCCGAATCTCCCTCACATTCCTGCTATATTAGGGTCTTGTAAGTGACATTTGGAGCTTTGGATCACTACATAAACACTACAAGAGTGTGAGTTTGAGAGAAATCACATCAAATCCTCCCGAAAACCCTTTAAATCCTTTATCAACCATCACTATGTTCTCATCTCAAAATCAACTTAGTGTAAATGTTGTAATGCCCATTGTTTGCTAGGATCTTAGGGTGTTGCTAGGGTGAAGACTACTTTGGTATGGGTTATATAGTTTTTTATTTCTTGAGTGGTGTTTTGTGTTCTCGTTTAATGCTTTCTACTTTAAACTTTGTTTGGCAAATTAATTAAATTATCATCTAGTATTTGGTTTTATGGGTGTTTTGACAAGACGTGGAAGGACTTATGAGTGTACCCATGGTGTGTAACAACCCATGCACTTGTACGCTAACCTAATTCCACGAGTAGTGATTAGCCCATTTGTGTTTAGAAACACTCACACTTTGTGGCTTAATCCTCTATTATCAAAATCTCATTTGGGGTGGGTACGGTCTTTATACATGGTCCTAGTGATAAGCCAAGACTTGGTAGTGCGACTTAGCTTCATGGTCTACGTGATAGCTATGGCGCAGACCAAGAATTGGTAAACCCGTATTGGAAGCGAACGGTCTTTATTCTCTTCTATTACTATATTGCCGCACAATTAATAATAGGCCAATCACTTTTTTAAAAGATAACTAATTCAAGTAGAGGATGAGCGTGAGTGGGGTAGCCATGACTCCTCTATGAGGTCAAGTGGTAGCTTGTTTGGCCATGCTCTGGCTGTCGGCAAGTTATTCATAAAAGTTTAAAGTTGTCTGATGTTATTATCGCAACACTGGGAGGTGGTTTCTTCGGGGTTGGGTATACACAGTCTAGGGTGATCCTCCCCTCATTGTTGAGAGGTGAGCTTACCGGTTTGGGAGACCCTCAATAAAATAAACGAGAACAAAATCGTCTTCATTGTCATGCGAAAATACACATCTTCATAGTATGCGGTGATGCACATCTTGAAGTTATGAATAGTGCGCATTTGGACACACCACTCAAGTGAACATCTATAATTAATCCATCCCAAGGTCAGTTGTATCCCCAAGCAACACTTCTCTTCGGATATTGGTTTTCAAGTCGGTTATTCTCAATCTTTCTTATTCTTATCTTTACTTTTATTTTAAGCAACTTAAAGCTGAGTAGGGGAAGTCGTGTCTTAGGGTTCGATACTCGGTACTCGCTTGTGTCTATAATACACTCGATAGGTACACTTGCTTATTATGTTGGTTTTGAAAGATCAGCATTTATCGTTTTATTTTTATAAATTTAAAAGTTGAACAAGTGTCTTAACTTAAAGTCTTAACTTAATTTCCTTTTTCCACCGAGTCTTGACAATTCCACCAGGAACTTACCATTTTAAGAAAAAAATGTTTTAAGTGCTTTAATCATATGACATCAAGTTTTTGGCGCCGTTGCTGGGGACATGACATATTTCATAGAAAGGTTTTAAGTTTCTAGTTACTAATCACTTTGCCAGTTTGTTTTTTATAGCTTTTCAGATGGATCATATGGAGGAAGAACGGCTCGTTACAGAACACTTTTTCGATTATGAAGGGGTTTATGTTCAGCAATTCTGTGAATACTGAGGTGGACCTTCTTTCTACTATAACTATGAAGACTATTTGTCCTGGTATCTTCCATAGTACGAAAGTCACTATTCACCCCCACTCGAACCACCACCTTATAACCATTCACCATTTCCTCATAACCCAAATGAAGAAATTTACCACATCAATGGTTGCTGATTAAGTACTCATCCACCTTCACCACCTATATCTCCACCAACAGCATTTGATCCTATCCCGCCATCACCTGATGCACTCGACAGAATGTAGCACTTGGATGAATCACCACCATATATTTTACCACAACCCTATCAATTTACCACACCTTTACATGCACCTGTCCCTAGCCCATCGCCTTACATGCCATCTCCACTAGCTCATTTATTTTCCATACCACCATCAAGTCAATTTATAACCGGACTTAAACCCGAATCCATACCTGAACCGGAACCCCACTTATCGACTTGAAGAAGTTTGCAGAAAATCTTGAGGTGGTCAAAAGCTACCTCATGTATATATATGTTTTGGAAGATGCTGCCAAAGAAGAGGAGATGGAAGCCCAACCCAATGAAGAAGCTAGTGAACCACCAGTGGGAGAAGAAGAAGAAGAAGAGAAAGGCGAAATTGAAAAATTCTTGTTACCAGAATGGAGGAAAAATTCTACACATTTCATTCCTTGATGACGGAAGTACAACTCAACATCCTTATGCAGATTGTTAGCTTAGAGTACACGCTGCCTTCAAATTTCTTACAGATATCCTCTCTAAAAAGGATACTCTTGAAAAAGGTGTCATCGTGCACATCAACAAAATATGTTCAACCATCATTCAAGGCAAACTTGTGACATCCGTCACCTTCGACTTTCACCTACTTGACAATAATAGCCCTTCAAATATTTCCATTTTAGTCCCTGTAAATTTCGTCGTTTTCAAATTTAATTTTAGAGCGAACTAAAATTTATCGTTTAAATTTATTATGGTTCGGGTATGAGTTTTAATCGAACACGTATGTGGACACGTGTTCGTATAAAGCTTCTATAAAAAAATCCAAGTTTAAAAATTTTTAAAGTTTTTAAATTAAGTTTTGTAACTTAGTTAACTTTTATAAGAGAAATGTAACCAAAATTAACAAATCTAACTACAGGGACTATTTTGCCAACTGACAAAAGTTTTAAAAAAAATCCCTCCTGTCCCCTGTGTTCATCGTAATTCCGGCCGAGCCTTTTCCGGCGGCCGGAGATAATTCCGGCGAGTTCGATTCAGACGATTTCGAGCGTTTTAACTTGCTTTAATGGCACCCGATCGTATCTCCAGCCTTGTAGGTCGTTACAAGGTCCAACAACTGTTTAATAACGTCTTTAAATTGAGCATTGATTCATTATTTTTGTAACCGTCGTTTTTAATCAAGAACCTATCTGTTTCGAATGTGTTTGTTATAAATTGAACATTTTCATACGTTTCTGCACCTATATGCTTTCCAAACCCGCATCAAACAAAAAAAAACGCGTCCAGGAGCTCCAATTTCGGTTCAAAAGTCACGACTAAAACCCATTTGGTTTCGGCACAAATCGTTGTTGTAAGTTCGATTTAGCAAAACTGCTCAGAGCCTGGGAGAAGTTTTTGAGTTGTCCACTCGCCAAAAGGCGGTGATTGAATGCCTAAAGGGCCCTCATGCTCAGGATTTCTTGACCGTTGTCCCGATTGATGGTTTGGGTCAATGCATGTCTGCAGTAGAGTACAGGGCTATACTCAAGTACCGATTGATGATCCCCTTGTACCCGGAAGATGAAACATGCCCCATCTGCCGTAAAGCCTGCATGGATAAATACGGGGAGCATGCAATTCATTGCAAGGAGCTCCTGGTTTCAAATATCGGCATGACTGGGTGAGGGATGTTTTGTGGGATATCTTGAGAAGAGCTGGGATCTCTGCCAAAAAGGAGGCCCCTGTAAACTTCCTCACAGACCCCACGGAAGGGAGATCCACCCTGCGACCAGCAGACCTGCTTGTCTTTGGTTGGGAGAGAGGGAAACATGCCTGTGTGGACGTCACCGGGGTATCTCCGCTGGTTGGGTTACGGGAAACAGGGTTCGTAGCTGGGCAAGCATCAAGAAAGGCAGAATCAAAGAAAGTAGATAAACATGCTAAAGCTTGTGCAGATAACCAACATGTCTTTATCCCTCTGGCTTTCGACACCTTTGGCTCCCTGGCGCCAGAAGCTATTCGTTTCTTGACCAGGGTCCAACGGGTTGTCCACAGCAATGTTTCATCCCCAGGGGGGCAAGGTTTTGTCTTTAGTAGACTAGGGTTTGCAATTCAAAAAGGGGTGGCGGCGCAGCTTGTTGCCCGTCTACCTGCTATTATGATGTAATTTCCGTATTTTGTTTTAATAAATGAAGTTTGATTTCTCTAAAAAAAAAAAAAAAAAATTTATTTATGCTATTTCATTGGGTTTTGGTTTGGAAACGAAAGCCCTTTTGTTTCAGGTGCTAAATCAATCGTATTTGGGATAATTAAAGTTTCTAGGGTTAGGGTTCTTGAGAGAGTTTATTTGGGGAAGAAGATGAATATACTATTAATGTTTAAATGGAATTTATTTTCGAATTAAAACAAGCAATGGATAGGCTAGTGGTTGAGTCATTTGTCTTCTGGATCACAGGTCACGGGTTCGAACCCAAGCAGCCCCACTATTCTGATATTTTTTTTCTCTTTCTTTCTTTTTATATTTCATTTATTTTAATCATTTAAAATCCATTTAAACTTGAAATATTCATAACTAATTCATCTTTGCTCCAAAAATTATGAAAATTTAGGTGTAGCTTCTTGATAACTTATAGAAAATTATTATACTTTTATTTTCTGGAAAATCTCATATTTTTATATCTTTATTGAATTTATTTGTTTTAATCATATTTAATTGATAAAAGATTCATTTTTAATGATTATAATCGCAAACTTTTTGGGTAATTATTTCTCATCATCATGAACTGATATAAAAGTTTTTGGTTCAGAAAACATTTAATTTTATTGACTTTCCTATTTTTAATCATTTAAACATAATTTAATCTCGTTAAATCAGTTTTAAATATAAATAAGTTTATATAAATTATGGGAAAATTATTCTAATTTGTTTACATCAGAAATCATCCATTTTCTATAAAACTAGTATTTTTGGATCATGTATGGTATTATTAGTCTTATTTACGTTTAATTTGACATAATACAACATTTATTTATTTATACAATTTAATCATCTATTTTATAAATATTTTTCTTATAAAATAGAAATACTCATATGGTTTAATGTCTTTATTATCTTTTGTTGAATCATTGTGTAACTCAAAATTATTTATTTATATATTTATGATTATTGTATTTATTTTAATTTAGTTAAAATAACTAACTAAGTTATTTTGTCTTAATTATTCAAACATATTTTTATCTAAATATTCAATTGGTAATAATTATATTACCTAAACCACATTTACAAACTTTGATATATTATTTTTGACATACAACTTTTATATTAAATCGATTTATTATAAAAACTCTAATTCCCCAAATCGACTTAGCGAACCCTAATGCCTTAGTCCCTAGTTACCTTAGACTTTTTAGACACTTCCTTATTAGTATTCTTACACGTTATAGGTTGAATTCCTCGGAATTCCCATTACTTAGCTCACGACCGCTTAAGTGGATTTTGATCGCTTTCGCAAACGGTGAGTATATCTTTCCCCTTTTCATTTTACTTTTGGGGCTATTCATGTACACTATTACTAAATGTTATTCTTTCACTAAATGCAATTCTCATGTGTGTTTGCGTTATGTTAATTTGTGTGTCTATAACTTGTCAAAATCATTAACCTTTGAGGGCCTGGCATTTCAATGAATAGTACTATGGTATATACCCTTGTGACTCTGTTGAGAGTCCTCGTCATTGCTATGTATTACATTACTACTAGCGCAAACTATATATATCTGCTTTTCTTTACATAGGGTTGATTTTGAACGGATATTACTTATTACATAATTGCAAATGGTACCGCACATGAATTGCTAAACACTTTTCCTACTACTTTTATTCAAACAGGGTATGCTCACCAATACATTTTGTATTGACCAAATCGTTTTCGTACATGTTTCAGGTTGTTTTGAGATGCATCCTTTAAGCTTTCGGATTTATATTTAGATTTTGATTCATTGTATTACACTTTAGTTGGCAGTTAGAATCGTTGTATTTCATTTTAATGTAATAAATTATTTAATCAATGTATTCAAATTTACACTTTAGTCCATGAGCTATTGAACAATCGTCACTACGTGACACCTCGATGTTTCCGCCATCGGTTGGGGTGTTACAGATTGGTATCAGAGCCATGGTTATAGGGAATTAGGTTATTAGAATGCCTTTTAGCCTAGTCTATAACTAAGCTTATTTTCGCTAGTCCTCTTGTGTATATTCCTCTTTAATCTTATATTTTCTTTCTAAGTATATTTTGCTATGATTATTCATTTCGATATTTTGCTTGGTGAAGAATACGCTCGTATTTCACAAACGAAACGATAGCGCCAAGTTAGGAGTGACATCCATACCTTGGTGATTAGTTTCACTCCTCTATATGTTATTTATCTTTGGAATATATCTTTGGAATAGGAGTGATATCCACATCTCAAAGAGTATTTCCTCCAAAAAGAAACTTAATCACTAAGCTGGGAGTGATATCCTTAACTTAGTGACTGGTTTCACTCCACCATAGTTTTCAATTTTGAAATACATCTTTGAGTTAGGAGTGAAATCCACATCTCAAGGATCTATTTCTGCATCTCGTTTTAAATCTCTATGGAAACAATCTCAATGTTTTATGATATTGATATTTATGTTTTGTTGAATTTTCTTAAATATTGGTATTACATACGTTGATTTTGTCATTCACGTCATTTTAAACCTTGGTCTTTTGAAACACATTAGATTTACACATACTTCATGAAATGGTTTCATTTTGCAGTGATTGCATATTTTAAAGGTCAAATGTAAACCTTTTGACGTATTCAATATATGTTTTTGGGAGAAATTTGCAACTAATAATAAGCCTTATAACATTTTTCAAACTTGACGTCTTGTAAACACATGAAAATGTGTATTCGCGAAGATTTTTCAAATGAACCTGTTCTGAATCTAAAACACTCATCGACTTCTAAAAAGTTATCCCCATGCATTACTATTATCCTTTCAACTATATCACAAAGTTCGAGCAAACTACGTTTTTGATAAACGGAAATTTATCTTATTACACTCGCACTCTTTCAGTCGCAAAACTTTTGGCCTAACAAAATATTGGACATATCCTTATCAGAATGTCACTAATTGTCTTTTATCACATAGTGCATATATGTAAAACTAACTAAATTTAAACCCTTATATCAGTAGACTATACGTCTGTTCTGCATACTCTCACTTATCGTAAAATTCATTATTTTATTCTTACACCATTTTATTCATAGTTATTTCTAACACATTATTTGTGATTATTTTCACATTGCCTATTTGCATTAATTCAACTCGTTTACTTTCATTTTGTGTAATTGTGCGATTTACTCGATTTATGTTATACTATTCTTTCAGTCGAAATTTTTTACTTATATACCTACTTGAACGCATATTTGGTATGCACATTTTCTTTCCTGTTTTGAGCAAAACCCTGTTATACATACATTATTTTTGTCCATCATCATGGTCAATGAACATACTAGTTGATAACTCGTATGAGATCTAAGCCAGTGCCCATGTACGACTCGGATTAGAGTATTTCTTTAATCCGAGGGGAACGGTGTAAACCTCAGAGTTTATCAATATGAGTGTTTAGAGCCAACGATATGAACAAAAGTTACCGGTTAAGGGTGAACCCGAAAGGGAAGAACCTCTAACCATGTCTTATACTTACATGTTATTCACATTACGGTTAAAGGGAAAACCCATAAGGGAAGAACCTCTAACTATGTCATGATTGAACATTATTCATTACAGTGATTATTACATATTGGTTGCACGCATTTATTTCTTGTTAAGGTTATGGAAAAGCATAACACCTTAGTGTAAGGTAAATCGGTGATTACGGTCCGGAACGCAATCATGGGTTTACAGGTACATGAGGGTGGTGTGTAATTCTATTTAGGCTATTGGTAGACAATCAGTACGAGTCCAAAGTATCGGGAGTGTGGTGGGTTAGCTGCGGTACACCCTATATATAAGCATAAACGATACTGCGGGAATGGACTAGGAGTTTGACCAAGAACCTATCCATTACTACCTTTTCATTAGATCGTTGACTAATAGATAGCATTTCCAATAAGAACGTTCTTACGTGAGCTTCAATTCGTCTGCCTAGAGTCTTTCTCTTGACCACCCACACAGAAAACTGAAACCTTGTGTACTCTTACATCCTCGGGTATTTGGATTCTTCTTGTATACTCTAATAACATTTAGTTAGAAACTTTTCTAAAGTAGGGGAGATTGCTTCATTAGTACCTCTACCCTCACTCGTTACACATTCCCAAAACTTTTCTCAGTTAAACTCTCAACATTCCAACCTCAAATCATCTGTTAAAAAAAAAAAAAAATTGAAAATTTTACTTTGGGTATTAGACAACTAACTTTAAACCTTGTGGGATCATAAATGATGAATTTTCTTTTAAATCTAGTTGTCTTTTACAACGCCTTTTGTTTCATAGTAACCTTTACTTGAAGCAAATTTCGAGACGAAATTTTCTAAAGTAGGGGAGACTGTGACATCTGTCACCTTCGACTTTCACCTACTTGATAATAATAGCCCTTCAAATATTTCCATTTTAGTCCCTGTAAATTTCGCCGTTTTCAAATTTAATTTTAGAGCGAACTAAAATTTATCGTTTAAATTTATTATGGTTCGGGTATGAGTTTTAATCGAACACGTATGTGGACACGTGTTCGTAAAAAGCTTCTATAAAAAAATCCAAGTTTAAAAAGTTTTTAAAGTTTTTAAATTAAGTTTTGTAACTTAGTTAACTTTTATAAGAGAAATATAACCAAAATTAACAAATCTAACTACAGGGACTATTTTTGCCAATTGACAAAAGTTTTAGAAAAAATCCCTCCTGTCCCCTGTGTTCATCGTGATTCCGGCCGAGCCTTTTCCGGTGGCCGGAGATAATTCCGGCGAGTTCGATTCAGACGATTTCGAGCGTTTTAACTTGCTTTAATGGCACCCGATCGTATCTCCAGCCTTGTAGGTCGTTACAAGGTCCAACAACTGTTTAATAACGTCTTTAAATCGAGCATTGATTCATTATTTTTGTAACCGTCGTTTTTAATCAAGAACCTATCTGTTTCGAATGTGTTTGTTATAAATTGAACATTTTCATACGTTTCTGCACCTATATGCTTTCCAAACCCGCATCAAACAAAAAAAAACGCGTCCAGGAGCTCCAATTTCGGTTCAAAAGTCACGACTAAAACCCATTTGGTTTCGGCACAAATCGTTGTTGTAAGTTCGATTTATTTATGCTATTTCATTGGGTTTTGGTTTGGAAACGAAAGCCCTTTTGTTTCAGGTGCTAAATCAATCGTATTTGGGATAATTAAAGTTTCTAGGGTTAGGGTTCTTGAGAGAGTTTATTTGTGGAAGAAGATGAATATACTATTAATGTTTAAATGGAATTTATTTTCGAATTAAAACAACAAGCAATGGATGGTCTAGTGGTTGAGTCATTTGTCTTCTGGATCACAGGTCACGGGTTCGAACCCAAGCAGCCCCACTATTCTGATATTTTTTTTTCTCTTTCTTTCTTTTTATATTTCTTTTATTTTAATCATTTAAAATCCATTTAAACTTGAAATATTCATAACTAATTCATCTTTGCTCCAAAAATTATGAAAATTTAGGTGTAGCTTCTTGATAACTTATAGAAAATTATTATAATTTTATTTTCTGGAAAATCTAATATTTTTATATTTTTATCGAATTTATTTGTTTTAATCATATTTAATTGATAAAAAATTCATTTTTAATGATTATAATCTCAAACTTTTTGGGTAATTATTTCTCATCATCATGAACTGATATAAAAATTTTTGGTTCAGAAAACATTTAATTTTATTGACTTTCCTATTTTTAATCATTTAAACATAATTTAATCTCGTTAAATCAGTTTTAAATATAAATAAGTTTATATAAATTATGGGAAAATTATTCTAATTTGTTTACATCAGAAATCATCCATTTTCTATAAAACTAGTATTTTTGGATCATGTATGGTATTATTAGTCTTATTTACGTTTAATTTGACATAATAAAACATTTATTTATTTATACAATTTAATCATCTATTTTATAAATATTTTTCTTATAAAATAGAAATACTCATATGGTTTAATGTCTTTATTATCTTTTGTTGAATCATTGTATAACTCAAAATTATTTATTTATATATTTGTGATTATTGTATTTATTTTAATTTAGTTAAAATAACTAACTAAGTTATTTTGTCTTAATTATTCAAACATATTTTTATCTAAATATTCAATTGGTAATAATTATATTACCTAAACCACATTTACAAACTTTGATATATTATTTTTGACATACAACTTTTACATTAAATCGATTTATTATAAAAACTCTAATTCCCCAAATCGACTTAGCGAACCCTAATGCCTTAGTCCCTAGTTACCTTAGACTTTTTAGACACTTCCTTATTAGTATTCTTACACGTTATAGGTTGAATTCCTCGGAATTCCCATTACTTAGCTCACGGCCGCTTAAGTGGATTTTGATCGCTTTCACAAACGGTGAGTATATCTTTCCCCTTTTCATTTTACTTTTAGGGCTATTCATGTACACTATTACTAAATGTTATTCTTTCACTAAATGCAATTCTTATGTGTGTTTGCGTTATGTTAATTTGTGTGTCTATGACTTGTCAAAATCATTAACCTTTGAGGGCCTGGCATTTCAATGAATAGTACTATGGTATATACCCTTGTGACTCTATTGAGAGTCCTCGTCATTGCTATGTATTACATTACTACTAGCGCATACTATATATATCTGCTTTTCTTTACATAGGGTTGATCTTGAACGGATATTACTTATTACATAATTGCAAATGGTACCGCACATGAATTGCTAAACACTTTTCCTACTACTTTTATTCAAACAGGGTATGCTCACCAATACATTTTGTATTGACCAAATCGTTTTCGTACATGTTTCAGGTTGTTTTGAGATGCATCCTTTGAGCTTTCGGATTTATATTTAGATTTTGATTCATTGTATTACAATTTAGTTGGCAGTTAGAATCGTTGTATTTCATTTCAATGTAATAAATTAACACTTTAGTCCATGAGCTATTGAACAATCGTCATTACGTGACACCTCGATGTTTCCGCCATCGGTTGGGGTGTTTCAAAACTACCTCCTAAAAAAGTTGCAATAGCTTGTACCGTGGGCGAAAGATTCAATGCCAAAGCCATCGCCGATTTGCAGATCAACATCAACATTCTTCCCACCACCATATTCCAACAACTCCAGCAAAAAACTCCGAGACCTACAAGAATTGAGCTTTACCTCACCGATCGCCTGGTGCGGTACCCCCAAGGAGTTGCAGAAGATGCTTTACTTAGCCTCAACGAAACTATCTTCCCGATAGATTTCGTGGTGCTGTTTATTTTTGGTGAGGAGAGTCCTATCTGTAACACCCCAAAAAACCTTAAAGTAATAATAAGTGTGGTGAAAAATAATATATAAATATTATTTATATATAAGTATGAGTATGTATGTATGCGTGTATATATATGTATGTATATGTTTGTACCCCTAGTTGTAAGTAGTGCATTGGTAGTTGTACATTTAGCAAACATAAAAATTACCAAGTTAGTTACTTGGGTGAATTGGTGGAAGCTTAATTAATAAAGAGGGAGGGGTTTAATATGAAATAACACTCAACTTGAGGGGTTGGTTTGGGAAGATTAGAAGTGGCAAGTAATAAGAGGGATGAGAAACGAAAAATGGGAAAAAGAAAAGAATAGAAAACGCAGAGAAGAGAGAAAGAGAGGGGTGACAAAGAGGGTTCTTAATAGCAGCCCTCTATAGCTGAAATTAAGTGAGAAAAACACCCCAAATTCCTTGCATGTTCATGGATTCATAGCTATCTAGTGATACTAATCTTCTTGGTAAGTTGTAGAATCAATTTTAATGGGTTTGGAAGTGGTATGGTGGGAATTCATGGTTATTTTATGATAATTATTTCTTGTGGTCTAGGAAGAATGTGATTTCTATGTGTGGTAGTGTAGAATTGATGAAATTACATATTAATTTGGGTATGTTAGGGCTGAATTGAGAATTTCTATGTGGGTGTTGGAATGAAGGTTTCTGTTGACTTTTTAAAAGTCAAAACAGGACCTTAATCTCATGAGAAGCTCAATTGATTATGCTTATTGTTAGAAATTTATGTAGATTGTAAATATAAGTATAGAATTCGGAATGTTGTGTCATGGAATGGTATAACCACTTGAATGTATGGATATGCACACCAATTGTATGATGAAATGCCTAGTATCTTAGAATAGGTGAAATTGTGGAAAAATGCATGATAAATATGATGGTAGATGTTGTAGCTATGTGGTTATGCTAGTTTACTTACCTTGAACCAAGAATGGTAAAGGGTAAAAGTACAAAAAATTAAAGTATGAATTCCTTCACTATGTAGGTGTGAAGGTGGAAGGTACAAGCGATCACAAGGAGCAAGGAGCACACAATAAAGGTAAGTTGGTTACTACCAACTATGTAGTTTAATGAGTACATTAGTCATAATTGTTATGTATGCATTGTTGTGGTTGAATTAGATGGAATGGAAGTAGTATGAAGTACCCTTGTGGCTACACAAGGGTGCAAATTGGTAGAATGGTTTAAATGGTAGAAGTACCCTTAACGGGTCAAAACGGTAGAAGTACCCTAACGATTCAAAACGGTAGAAGTACCCTTACAGTCAATATGGTAGAAGTACCCTTAACGGGTCAAAATGGTAGAAGTAAGGATTACATCATGGTTCCATGGACCCCTTGGGTTCCTTGGATGAGATAATGATATTGTTTATAGCATACTAAATGTTTGCCTTGTTGATTCGTAATAGGTAAAGCACATGAATGAAGATCAAGTCTCAAGCAAGGATGGATTATGCACGCTCACGTTCTTTTGGTTGGGTACCATGGTAGTATTAGGATCTTTGAGTCTTTTAAACAAGTTGTTAATGTTTTTGGATATGGGTGAAAGATTCTCATGGTAGCCAACTTAGGCATTGTCTTTTGTAAACTTAACTAGTGTCGCCAAGGTTGTTGGCATGTTGTTGGACAAGACGTTTTGGGTATGTATATATAATGGATGTTTATATATTATCTACATGTTTTAAAAAAACGAGTCTAAAAAAACGCGTCTTACACTATCATTTTGGGAAAACCTCTCCTTAACACCGCATTGGCTCTACTCGATGCATGGGGTGGAAGACTTGGGGTAACCTTGAATGGCAAAAAGCTAGGTTTCGATTTGAAGAAAGTTTTGCGGTGTCCGACTCTTCAAGATGATCTATCCACCCCATCACCGATTTCGATTATATTGCGTGGTATTATCTCTATGATGTTTTGGGCGAGGGTGATGATTTTGAGGAGTCCGCTTCCTCGATTGATGGAAATGATCCCATGGTTCTTGAAAGTTGTCGTATCGAGCTTGTCTCTCTTTAAGATGAACTTGAAGAATTGCCTTTTCACCTAGAGTACGCTTTCCTTGACGAAGAGTTCAAACTCCCCGTTATTATTGCATCCGATTTGTCAACAGAAGAAAAATAAAAATTAATGGGAGTTTTGAAACAGCACAAGAAAGAAATTGCATGGAAGCTCATGGATATAAAAGGTATTAGCCCTTCACTTTGCACACACAAGATTTTCATGGGGGACGATTATCGGCCTTTTGTGCAAAGGCAACGAAGAATTAACCCCAAGATGCAAGAAATCGTGAAAGAAGAAGTGATTAAGCTGCTCGATACCGGCTTGATTTATCCCATTTTTGACTCACCTTGGGTGAGCCAGTCCAAGTAGTTCCAAAGAAAGGCGGTATGACAGTCGTAACCAATGCATAAAATGAGCTCATTCATACAAGAAAGGTTTCGGGTTGGCGGGTTTGCATCGTTTATTGGAGGCTCAATGATGCCCCAAGAAAAGTTCATTTTCCCCTACCATTCATTGACCAGGTGTTGGAAATATTGGTTGGGCACAAATAGAATTGTTTTCTCGATGGTCTTTCTGGGTACTTTTAGATCCCAATGGACCCCAAAGACCACGAGAAAACCACTTTCACCTGTCCATATGGCACGTTTGCTTACAGAAGAATGTCGTTTGGGCTATGTAATGCCCCACCACTTTCCAATGATACATGGTAGCCATTTTTCATGACATGATCGAAGACATCATGGAAGTTTTTATGGATGACTTCTCGATTTTCAGAAATTCATTCGATCATTATCTGCTCAAGAAAATGTTGGCAAGGTGTGAAGAAGTGAATTTGGCGCTAAATTCGCAAAAGTACCATTTTATGGTAAAGGAAGGAATTATGCTGGGGCACAAAATTTTAGACAAAGGGATCGAGGTTGACAAGGCCAAAGTTTAAGCAATTTTATTGCTTTCCCCCTCCTACCATGGTTATGGGAATTCGTAGTTTCCTCTGTCATGTCGGTTTCTATAGAAGATTCATCAAGGATTTTTCAAAAATGGCTCGTCCACCCACCTAGCTCCTTTAAAAAGATCGTGAATTCGTGTTCACTGGGTAGTATCTTGAGGCGTTCAATTGTTTGAAGAGAAAGTTGATTGAAGCACCGGTTATCATTTCTCTAAATTGGGACCTGCCATTCGAGTTAATGTGTGATGCAAGAAACATGGAGGTAGGAGTAGTTTTGGGGCAGAGAAAAGTCAAATGTTTTCATCCGATCTACTGTGGAAGTAAGACTCTCAATGATGACAAGAATACGACGACCAAGAAAGAACTCCTTGCTGTGGTATTTGCTTTTTCCATGTTCCTTCTTAACTTATCTTGTCAAAGACCATCCTTTGCACTGATCATACAGCCTTGCGCCACCTTTTCAACAAGCAAGACGCAAAGCCAAGGCTCATACGGTGGATTCTTCTACTGCAGGAATATGATATAGAAATAAAAGATAAAAGGAGGCTGCAAACATTGCAGCCGATCATTTATCTCATCTCGAAGAAATACCACCTGACAAGAAGGGAGATGAAATCCATGTTGACTTCCCGCATAAACAGATTCTCCGTATCTAATATTCCGACACATATCCCTGGTACGTTGATTATGCAAATTATTTGGCCAGTGGAATGCTGGTTAAGGGACAATCATTCTATGAAAGAAAGAAATTCTTTTCTAACATGAAGTATTATCTTTGAGAGGATCCCTACCTTTTCCATATTTGTCCCGATTATGTTATTCGCCGATGTGTTCACGAAAAGGAAGCCCATGAGATTATACGACAATGCTAAGAAGTTCCTTTAGGAGGGCACCACGCTGCGGGAAACACGGCTCGAAAAGTCTATGAAGCAGGATTTTATTTGTAGCATCGCAAAATTTTTCCTAAATTTTTATTCATAAAAACCCTTATTTTTACTACATCTTTATCATGAATATTATACAAATGTGCCTAAGCCTTTATTTTCCCGCCACACAACTTATATATATATATATATAAAGTATATATATAATAATAATAATAAATAAATAAATAATAATAATAACAATAATAATGTAGGTTTCAAACATTATATTAAATAAACCTTTTAACATAATCCATTAAACTTAACCCAACCCAACACAATTACTACACCACTCCTTTTAAAGTTCTGGGCCCAACCCAAACCACCCAAAATACCCGGCCCACCTCCTCACCTCTCTATACAATAAATAGGTAAAAAAAAAAATTATTGTCTGGACCGGGAATCGAACCCGCGTCCTGACGGCCCAACCCTTAACACAATCAACACAAACCACTGGTCCATGAGACTCTTTGTGTTAGGATATAGAAGCACTAACTATTTAACACATTTAAAAATTCTTGTCTGTTTCCCCCTTTTTGTTCGCTGCACAATCTCAGGCCAAGAACCCACTTTGACCAAAAAAAAAACTTTGATTTTGACCACCTAATTGAGCTTGTTATGGAAAGTAAATTTGTAATTAGCCATGATTAAACGACTGACACCAATCAATCCATTTAATCCGGCTGCAAATTGTGTACTAAGCGAATGTTTTGGCCCATTTCACGCGCCTTTGACCGAACTCGAATCCATCTTCTTAACCTTCCAATTATGCGACACCATTATAAATTGAACCCTCCCCTTGTGTAGAAAGGACCGGAAATAGAAAACCACACCCTTATATTCCTTTCTCGTTTTTTGAATCGTGAGTCTTGTTCGTGATTTTGACTTCCGCTTTGACTCGCAAATCTTGGCCGATTGTTTTCAGTAAGTCCCAAATTAAACCTTTCATTTTGTTTGTCAGTCGTTTCCGATCATTAACCCCTTAACGTTCTGCTGTTTTGATCCATAATTAAATGGATTGAAAGATTAGGGTTCTAGGGTATTTTATTTGGGGAAGATGACAACACCCCGTTATCAAATAAAACCTTTTTGAATCAAAATAAAACAACAAACTGATCTTCAGATCAGATGGTTATGTTCACTGATGTACACACGAAGGGCGCGGGTTCGATCCCCACGACCACCACATTTTTTTTTTAAAAAAAAAGCCTATTCCTTATAGATTTAAACATATATTTTAATTTTAACCTTTTATTATACATTTAAAATACCAAAACAACTCTATAAACTCTACAAAATTTATTTTATGTTATTCCAATAGAAAAGTTTATTATACAATTTTTAGATTTCCAAAAATCATTTATTTAATATATATTATAAATATTACAAATTTAATCATTTATAATTTTAAAATTCTATAAAAATGTCTAAACGATTATATAAATTCCCACAAAAATTATTCTGAGTTTATATAACATTAAACATTTCTTAAATGATTTTTATATCTGAAAAATCATTTATTTAATATTTTTAATCAATTTTTGTTATTTTTAATCATAAATAAATCATAATAAATTCATTTTTTCAATATTTTTGCACTAAAATTTTATATAAATTATTTCTGTTCATTTAGAACAGAAATACAAATTTTAATTTAAAAATTCTTTGATTTTAATATTTTTAGATATTAAAGTTGTATTTTAACAAAATAGAAATAAATAGTTTAAATATTCTATTTTTAAGAAACTAATTTTATAAAAATTATTTTCATACTTAAAACTTTATAATGTGACCATCTTTAATCTAAAATTACAAAAAAGACTTTTTGTTTATTTATTTATCGAATTTCTCTTATTTATTAAACATTTTATTTATTAATCAAACGAATACTTATCCCCAATTCGAAACCCTAGAAAATACTTGTAGACTAGAAAGACTTAGACTTAATACTTTGCTAAGGTGAGTTTACGTAACCATGTTTATGCAATTCTTTATACTTGCAACATTATACTTAAGCAATTCTACATACATGTCTAGTTGTAAACTTTAATGCCTCATGATTTAGACAACAACAACAGTTAGACTTACGCTTCAACATACATAATCATTAGCTATGGCCAAGCCGGCGATACTCAATAATAGATCTATTGGATTGACAATCCCACCTAGATTCGTTGACCATCTTTTATGGGGAGCGCGGGTGATTGTTATCGTTCCAACATAATATTAAGGTGAACCGTGGATGACGGGATGGACCTAAACTAGTCGGAGGTTTGATTATGTGCATACAACACTTCATGTTTATTCATGTAGACTTAAACTTACAATAGACATTTGAATTGCTAAACTTTTATTCTTAAACTTAATTGCTTGACATGGCTTATGTATTCTCACCAACTTCTAGTTGACCCCCCCATCTTTTCCAAACTCAACATGAAATATTGATGCTTGAAGTCTAGAGCTAGCATGAGAAGATATTTGAAGTTTTAAGCTTTGTTTGATTATTGGATGTACTAGATTTCATTCAAGACATTTAATGTAATTCAATATTGTAATAAAGGATTATGTAAACATATGTATTACCATGAGCTACTGAACAATCATCAATACGTGACATCTTGATGTTTCCGCCATCGGTTGGGGTGTTGCAGATTGGTGTCAGAGCCATGGTTATAGGGAATTAGGTTATTAGAAAAATAATCTAGTTTTATAACCATAGGATTATAACTAGTATTTGCTCCTTTTACTTGCTATTCTTTATCTCCCTCCTACTTCTTATCCCTACTTTAATCCCTACAAGAAGATTGCTCTCCATCACTGCATCTACTCTTAGACTAATAGGACAAAATCCTCAGGTTTAGCCTGAACCACCTTGAGATCTCGTCGAAGTTCTAGAATTTTAATAACGAACACGTGCAATCTGGAAGGGTGAACGCCTGTATTCTGAGTCTTCTGTCTAGACTGGCATTGCGCATATATCCCAATCAGACGAGGGACCCGGATGCCTACCTGGGAATTCTTGAGATGAGTGTTCACCTATAGGCTAAAGCATGTCTTCAATATGTTATTAGAATCTAGAATCTTTGATAAGTCAACGTTTTCGTTTATTCGTTTTAATTAATGAATAAATGATTACATTCTTTATATTACCTCATTCATTTCATTGTGTCTCTTACAGATCATGCCTCCACGTCGCAGCACTCGCAATAACAGTGGTGGAAATCAAGAGGAAAGTAGCAACAACCACAACCATAACCACGACACTAACCACAACAACAACAATAACAAAAACAACAATGGCGTTGATGCTCAACTGGCTGCGATCATCTCTCAACAAATGGCACAACAGATCGCAACTCTGGTTCCTAACTTATTGGCTCAAGTCATCGAGAAGAACGGAAATGGTAATGGAAACGGAAATGGCAACGGAAACGGCAACGGAAACGGCAATGGAAACCACAATGGAAACGGGAATGGAAACGGGAATGGTCTCCCAGCTTGCACTCTTAAACACTTTAATACCTGTAATCTCCCTAAGTTCAGTGGAGATGAAGGAGCTACGGGTCTTCTACAATGGTTCGAGGGTATTGAGAATACTTTCATAAACAGTGAGTGTCCTGATAACCTTAAGGTTCGTTATGCTATGAGTGTTCTTCACAAACGAGCACTCACATGGTGGAACGAAGAAAAACGAACACGTGGAGCTGAAGTCGCACTTGCCTTAACTTGGGATCAAGCTAAAGACATTATGAAGGCAGAGTTCTGCCCTCGTAATAAAATGAAGAAGTTGGAAGACGAGTTTCACGATCTTGCCCAAGACAGTGGAGAAAACCTTGCCTACAACACTCGTTTCCACGAACTTAGTCTACTGCTACCACACAAAGTCACCCCTTGCCTATTGCAATCGAAAAATACATTGGTGGCTTACCCATGAAGATTCAGGACACAATGTGGGGAAGGAACCCTGCTACTCTGGAGGAAGCAAAGCATTTGGCGGCTACCCTAACAGATAACCATGTGAAGGCAGGAACCCTGACTCGGAAAGGGGAAAAGAAAACTGTCGCGAAGGATACTCCCCAACCTGACGTTGATATTAAAACTGAGGCCTCAACCAATGGAAGGCGCAAGGTCAGGAATTTTGCAATAGATGCCACTGTTCCACCCAACAAGAAACAATATAACGGGAACCAACCTAAGTGTGACACCTGTCAGTATCACCACCCAACCCAAGTGCCCTGCCGTCAGTGTACCAATTGTCAAAGGTATGGGCATCTTGCGGATGCTTGTCGAATTCCTGCTGCAAATGCCCTTGCTGCTCCGAATAACCCTGCTAGGGACCCTCCAGCTACTTAACAACAAGCTCCACCGTTTGAATGTTATTTTGCATTTAAAATTCTATGTATTGACGCTTTTGATTCAAGTATTGAAAGTTTTGTCTTTTATCTAGTATGATCACTACACTTGGATGCATGCTTATTTGAATGTGAACTAATCAATATCTAAACCATACTCGTTATACGTATAAACTTGCTTACATAAACATACTATCAATTGGCAATAAATGCTACACTGATAGTGGATGAAGTACTTGTTCAACAATTAGTGAGTACCAAATAACCTACTCAACGATTGGTAGAGGTCATCAAGCCTTTTCAACAGTCGGGAGAGGCCCTACAACCTGCTCCACGACTGGTGGAGGCTATCGAACCTGCTCAGTCGGGAGAGGCCCTACAACCTGCTCAGCAACTGGTGGAGGCTATCGAACCTGCTCAACAATCGATAGAGTCATAGAAGGACACAAAACCCTAATGTAAGGTAAATTGGTGATTGCGGTCCGGAACGTAATCATGAATTTACATGTACGTTAAGGTAGTGTGAAATTCCATCAAGGTTTTCGGTAGTTGACCAATTATAAACCTTAGTTATCTCGTAGTTCATTTATGTGACACCCGGCAAATCCCGGTTAACAACACTGTCTAGATTAAAGTCTACCTTAGCGAGTCACGCGTATATTATACTTAACTGGGTTAGTTGAGCCGTGTTACGGTTCGGGAACTGTTAGTTTAGTATAGAGGATCATTAGATGTTAGTCTAGAGGTTCATTAGATGTCAGTCCTTAACCAAGTGTACAAAGGGTGACGATTCGTAGAATCGTCAGAGCATAGGGAACATACAAGTCTCGAGTCCCGGGAATCGGTGAACGAGTGTGAATGTGTTTGTTTGCAAGTATTATGTGTTTACAATCATTATGTGACTTGTCGGTATGTGAAAACATGTTTAACATATGTTAAAACGGAGTTTAACGCGCCAAATACGCTGAACCAGACCCTATAGGCAATTAGCATCTGTAATCGCCTATAGGGAAGGCGAGTAGGGATCCTCAGGGGGCGAGTAGGCCCTAATCGCCTATACTATAGGCGATTAGGAGCCCTATTCGCCTGATGCTGCTGCATACTCGCCTGTAACGTACCTGACGACTAAAAACGACTATAAATACCATACTTGACCTCCTAAACTTCATTATAATAACCCTAGTCATCCCACAACTCACACCAACACACACACAACCTCTGGAACACGATTTTGGATCAAAATACACGATTTCAAGCCTATTACATCAATCTATGATAAACCTAAGGTGTGGTTTTCATTCATGCAACCTTTAATAATGTTTTTATTGAATCCCTAATGGTCCAGACCTGTTTATAAACGTATGTGTCTTCTGAAATTCGTTAATAATCATTGTTAATTGGATTCTAGCTATTATGCATGTTGTATGTGTGTTTATAATTAAAAGATTGGGTTTTTGTGATTCAAGAAGGATTGATAACATAATATTAAGGTAGTTACAGATTGATGATGATAACATGTTGATGAAATCTGAGTAATTGTTCATTAGGGTTACGGTTATGCATGTTAATGTGATGTTTCATGCTATGTGTATTGTTTTTTGGGATACATGGTTGCATGCAGGGCTGATAGAACGAGGTTAAACAAAGGATTTTGATTGAAATATGTTTGATATGGTTGTTTGATTGATATTTGATGTTTACACACGTTCTGGATTTGATTTGGAGTGTTAAACGCGCGAAAAACCGGAACAGCTGTGCTAAAGGCGAATAGGAACCCTAATCGCCTATACTATAGGCGATTAGGAGGCTATTCGCCTGATAGGAAACCCTAATCGCCTGTAGTATAGGCGAATAGGGGTCTAAATGCCTTTACTTCATGCATTTACGATCCTAATTGCTAGTTAAGCCCTGAATTGCATGCCTTACGACGTAATCGCCTATAAACTCATGATTTGCATACCGCATGACCTTAATCGCCTATAGTATAGGCGATTAGCCTTCCTAAATGCCTGTTGACCCCCACAAAATCACTAGTTGACTTTTCCTAATCGCCTGTACTGCTGCTGTAAGTGTAATTTAGCATTTCGGGACCCGATTTGACACTTAGGAACATGCTAGGAACCCCGTAACATACCTAGTAACTTGGTAATATGTGCTCGGACTTGTTTATGTGATACTTGAACTACGTGCTACAACTTGTTGGACTTTAACGTATGTTAAGTGTGATTGCATGATTGTATGTTTGAGAGTGCAAGTATAACACGGGGAGTCTCGGGTCACCAATGGGATGTCGAGTCTTGTACATTGGGTTAATTTAACAGTCACAGTGTTTTCAAACGAACTTGGTTATGGTCTAGACATCTAGGGACTAACTAACCTACGGGTTATTAGTCTAATTACTTGTAACTGTCATATGTTAGGTCGCCGCCTTACGAGGCTAGCATAGCTTGCTGATTTTATTCGTATTACGAAGTAACGCAACCTAAGGTGAGTTTACGGCCCCTCTTTTAACTGGTTTCACTTTTTGGGGGAGAAAACATGTGTTAAACTTATGTTTTGGTAACAACTGTCATACTATGGGTTTCTATGGTTTACTATACGATCTTTGGGAGTCCCGGGGGAAACCATGAATGTGCAGGTTAGCACAACGGGGAAATGTGAATAGATCTATTGGGAGTAACCAACCCCGCTCGTCGGCTTGGAGGGCCGGGCGAGTGCATATTGTCTCAAACAGGAACAGGTTTACTATTCGGGCACAACATCTGGGTTGCGAGTTAGTAATGGTTTTCCAATCGTTGTAGTAACAAAACATACGCCTAGCTAGCGTACTTGGTTTACAAATTGATATAGTATGGACAGGTTGAACTTGATACTTTGATTACAAAACCTGTGAACTCACCAGCATTTTTGTGCTGACGTAACTCTTACATGTTTTCTCAGGCCCGCTAAGGTAGCACTACGGAACTAGGGCACACGCGTCTGCACGGCGTCTAATTAGGGTTGCATGGGTTTCAAACATTGAATAATTTGGTTTACTTTTGGATTATGCTTTGAGAATAAGCTTCCGCTGTATTTGGGGATTTTAAACTATGTTTTTGAAATTGCATATGTTCATTTAGATTTGTTTATTGTGATCGTTGACTTGGATCCTGGTTTGTCATGCGCCTCGCGGTAAAACTCCGCAAGTGGATTTTGAGGGTGTGACAGATTGGAATCAGAGCCAGGTTATAGTGAACTAGGACTGCATGTAGAGTCTAGTCTATATGTTGGTTCAAAACCCTAATCTAGCATTCTATTTATAGCCAACCATAATTAGGCTAATTACACTTAGGTCCCTAGGGTTAACAAAATACTAAAACTCTCACTAAACCAGCAAACTATTTTTTAAAGTAATAAATATATTTTGTCTAAACAAAATATATTTATGTATCCGTAGCGTCTTTCTCTATCATAACTTGAGCTTCACTCGTCGATCTACTATCCGAATTTCTCGACTCGCCTTACGTGTTGACTGCTACTCGTTCGATCCTACACTATAGCCGAGTCGCACACACTAGACAATCACATAGTACTAAACATTATGGTGGATTACGTATGGGCTTGTCGGGGTATCTCTAAATCATCTGACTTTCTATGTTACATCATCCGTTCTATCTTAGGTCGGGTTACTTGCTCTCTAGGCAGTGTGGTATATTGGGGTAAATCGTGTACTCTTGAGATTTGTCCAAGACTCGGGCATCTCCCTTTCATACTCCAATAGAAACACTTGCCATAAACTACCGTAGCATTACGGTGTATAGCTAAGAGTCTATGTTCGGTGATTTGAACTTTAAACTAGGAGAACACTGGAGGACCATGTAGAGCGGTTTATCATTTTGGGTGCACACAAAATCATAAACTGAAATGCATGAAAGCCCTAGTGAGCTCCGGGTTTAAATGGATAGTCCTGAGTTGGATCTAGCTTTGATCTTGTGAACGCTAGTGGTTACCATTAGCTGCGAAACTAAATTTTCTCGTTCTTTCTGTCAGAATCATGTCTGGAGTACGAGGAGGACGTGGAGGTGGCCGCGCTGGTGGGCGTGGTGGTGGTCGTGGTGGTGGTGGTCGTGGAGGTGTAAACCTAACACAAGAAGATCTGAACAACTTACTGCAAGCTGCCTTTCAGTTATGGCACAATGGTGGTGGTAAGTTGATTTATCCACTTTTGCCTCATTGGTGAACCTTGTTTACATCCTTCGTGGTTTCTCATGTGTTTCATTTCAGGTGGTCCTGTTAATCCACCCCCACCTATGTGTACCTACAAAATGTTTCGGGACTGTAAGCCCCAGGAATTCTCTGGCACTAAGGGTGCGGTGAGCTTGCTCAGGTGGCTGGAAAAGGTGGAGTCAGTGTTTCTGATGTGCAACTGTCTCCCAGAGGATCGAGTCAAGTATGCTGCTGCGTTATTCCAGGATGTTGCTTTGACTTGGTGGAACAATATCACCCAGAATATGGGTCTAGGGGAGGCTTATGCTATGCCTTGGGAAAATTTTGTTCAACTACTGAAGCGAGAGTACTGCCCAAGGGAATAAGTTCAGAAGCTAGAGCACGAGGTGTGGAACCTCAAGATGACCGGGTCAGAGATTGAAATGTATACGGTAAGGCGTAATGAGTTGGCAGTGCTGTGTCCTGATCTGCATGTGCCGGAATACAGGAGGATTGAACACTATATCTCGGGGCTAGTACCAGAGATCGCAGGATTGGTGGCTGCGGGGAATCTTCCTACATACTCAGAGGTGGTCCGATCGGCTCACAGGATGACAAACTTGAAGGTGAATGAGGGTATCTTGCCTGCTAAGGGTTCGACTGTCAAGGCCCCGGAGAATAACAAGCGTAAGTGGGATAATGAGGGGAAAGGATCTGTGCCAGCATCAGCACAACAGGGTAAGAGATTCGATAGCGGGGGTTCTTCTTCTTCTGGTACCAAACCGGGTGGTTATGCGGGGAAATTACCTAAGTGCAACAAATGTGGGCGTCATTATTAGGGGGACTGCGACCGTAATTGTTGCCATCACTGTCAGCGACTTGGGCATTTTGCTAAAGATTGTCGGGCGACACTTCCATCGACCCAGACCCCGATTACTAACTCGGCTCCTACTGCTCAAGGAACTACGGGGAAACAGGGTTGTTACAACTGTGGAGAGACTGGGCATTACAAGAAGGAGTGCCCGAAACTGAAGCAGGGCGGGGATGTGAGGGATAGAAACGGTAACGGGAACAACGGGGGCGGCGGCAGGAATGCACGTGCCTTCGTCATTGGATCCGCAGAGGTTAGGCAGGATCCTGACACAGTTACCGGTACGTTCCTTCTCAATAATTGCTCTGTTAGTGTTTTATTTGATTCCGGTGCCGATAAAAGTTTTATATCTATGGAAGTTAGTCGACTGCTAGATGTAGTACCCGTACCATTAGAGGCTAAGTATATAATTGAGCTGGCTGACAGTAAAAAGATTGAAGCTACTTGTATCCTTCGGGAGTGTCAACTAGAGTTGTCGGGTTTGTCGTTCCCCATCGACCTTATGCCGGTACCTTTGGGTAGTTTTGACGTTGTTGTAGGCATGGATTGGTTGTCTTTGTATCGCGATGAGATCGTTTGTTACGACAAAATTATTCGGATTCCCCTCCCTGATGGAGAATTCCTTTCTGTGTACGGTATCAAGGGCGGTGCTCCGCTAAATCTCATCTCCAGCATGAAAGCCCTTAAGTATCTTCGAAAGGGTTATTCGGCCGTTTTGGCACTTTTATCTGTTTCCTCTACCGATGAGAAGAAGATCGACGATATTCCTGTTGTACGCGAGTTTCCTGATGTATTTCCCGATGATTTATCTGGTCTTCCTCCCCATCGTCAGGTTGAGTTCAGTATTGATCTTGTACCGGGGGCTGCTCCTATTGCTCGGGCCCCCTACCGTCTTGCACCTCCCGAGATGCAGGAATTGTCCAGTCAGTTACAGGAACTCTTGGACAAGGGTTTTATCAGACCAAGTTCTTCCCCTTGGGGAGCCCCGATTCTGTTCGTTAAGAAGAAAGATGGAAGTTTTCGATTGTGTGTGGATTACAGAGAATTAAACAAAGTGACCATCAAGAACCGTTATCCTCTTCCACGTATTGATGATCTAATCGACCAACTCCAGGGTTCTAGCTACTACTCTAAGATTGATTTGAGGTCCGGTTATCACCAGTTGCGCGTAAGGGAAGCTGACGTTGCAAAGACTGCCTTTCGTACACGTTATGGCCATTTTGAATTCTTGGTCATGCCTTTCGGTCTCACAAACGCACCGGCGATTTTCATGGATTTGATGAACCGCGTTTGCAAACCATATCTTGACAAGTTTGTCATTGTGTTTATTGATGACATCCTGATTTACTCCAAGAACAAGACCGAACACGAGGAACACCTGCGTTTGGTTTTGGAACTTTTGTGACGGGAACAACTTTACGCTAAGTTCTCAAAGTGTGACTTTTGGTTACGCGAAGTTCAGTTCCTAGGACATGTGGTTAATGAACTAGGAATCCATGTCGATCCAGCTAAGATCGAAGCGATCAAGGACTGGGAAGCACCAAAGACGCCAACTGAGGTGCGGCAATTCCTAGGCCTTGCGGGCTATTATCTTCGTTTCATTAAGGAGTTCTCGAAGATCGCTCAACCCCTCACCACTCTTACTCAGAAGGATAGAAATTCGCCTGGGGGTGAACCACAAGAGTCAGCATTTCAAAAAACTGAAGTCTAAACTTTGTTCTGCTCCTATTTTGTCCTTGCCTGAAGGCCCTGATGATTTCGTTGTTTACTGTGATGCTTCTATTCATGGTCTCGGTTGCGTGTTGATGCAACGCGAGAAAGTGATTGCGTATGCTTCTCGGCAACTCAAGGTGCACGAGAGGAACTACACCACCCATGACTTGGAATTGGGTGCAGTGGTTTTCGCGTTGAAAATTTGGAGACATTACTTGTATGGTACCAAATGCACCATCTACACCGATCACAAGAGTCTTCAACATATTTTCGACCAACAACATTTGAACATACGACAGCGTCGTTGGATTGAACTCTTGAACGACTACGATTGCGCCATTAAGTACCATCCTGGCAAGGCGAATGTAGTAGCAGACGCCTTGAGCAGGAAGGAATCAATTAATCCTCGTCGCGTTCGGGCGTTGCAGCTCACCATTCATTCCTCTCTACCTGACCAACTCCGTTCTGCTCAGTTAGAAGCTTTGAAGGAGGAAAACCTTAAAGCTGAGACTATGCATGGTGCCGACAAGCACCTCGAGCGAAGGCCTGATGGCCTGCACTACTTCGCAGAACGCATATGGGTTCCTTTGTTCGGGGGACTTCGGGAGCTTGTCTTAGATGAGGCTCACAAGTCCCGGTATTCTATTCATCCTGGTTCGGGTAAGATGTACCAAGATCTAAAGGTGCTTTACTGGTGGCCAAACATGAGGTCGGATATAGCCTCATACGTGAGCAAATGCCTGACCTGTGCTAAGGTCAAGGTGGAATACCAGAAACCATCGGGTCTCTTGCAACAACCTGAAATTCCAGAGTGGAAATGGGAACGGATTACAATGGATTTTGTCACGCAACTACCTAAGTCACCGAGCGGGAATGATAAGATATAGGTGATTGTTGATCGGTTGACGAAATCAGCCCATTTTCTCGCTATTAAGGAGACCGACACCATGGATCGTTTGGCTCGTCTTTATCTGAAGGAAGTTGTTTCTAAGCACGGGGTGCCGGTTTCTATTATTTCGGATCGTGACTCCCACTTTACTTCTCACTTCTGGAAGTCTTTGCACAAGGCTTTGGGTACCCAGCTAGACATGAGTACCGCTTATCACCCACAGACTGACGGTCAGAGTGAACACACGATTCAAACCTTAGAAGACATGCTGCGAGCATGTGCGATCGATTTTGGCAAAGGTTGGGAAGCTCACCTACTGTTAGTAGAATTCTCTTACAACAACAGTTACCACACGAGCATCAAGGCAGCTCCGTTCGAGGCACTGTACGGGCGGAAATGTCGGTCTCCTCTTTGTTGGGCTGAGGTGGGTGAGAGTCAACTCACTGGGTCTGAGCTAGTGTACGAAACTTCGGAAAAGATCGTACAGATTCGTAACCGGTTGGCAGCGGCACGGGATCGGCAAAAGAGTTATGCTGATCAGCGTCGCAAGCCATTGGAATTCCAAGTTGATGACAAAGTACTTCTGAAAGTTTCACCGTGGAAGGGCGTCATACGCTTTGGGAAGCGTGGCAAACTCAACCCTCGGTATGTCGGCCCATTTACAATCCTGGAACGGATTGGACCGGTGGCATATCGTCTTGATTTACCGACGGAGCTCGGCAACGTACATAACGTCTTCCATGTGTCCAACTTAAAGAAGTGTCTGGCTGACGAGTCTCTTATTGTTCCACTAGAAGAGATCAAGGTTGATGATCGTCTTCGGATTGTGGAGGAACCTGTTGAGATTCTTGATTACAAGATTCGTAGCCTACGTCATAGCAAATTCGCATTGTTAAGGATCGCTGGAACTCGAACCGGGGACCAGAGTACACTTGGGAACGGGAGGATCAGATGAAGTCTAAGTATCCTCATCTCTTTCTTAAGGAAGCGTTCGAATCGAGATATGTTACCTCTGCAGCTGAATGAATCTCGGGGCGAGATTCCTTTTAACGTGGGGATGATGTGACAACTCGGGTAAATCTCATTATTGGTTTCTATCTTTTGTCTGTTTCTTTTGTTATTCCTTTTGGTACTTGTGCAATTTTCGGGACGAAAATTCTTTTAACGTGGGGATGATGTGACACCCGGCAATCCCGGTTAACAACGCTGTCTAGATTAAAGTCTACCTTAGCGAGTCACGCGTATATTATACTTAACTGGGTTAGTTGAGCCGTGTTACGGTTCGGGAACTGTTAGTTTAGTATAGAGGATCATTAGATGTTAGTCTAGAGGTTCATTAGATGTCAGTCCTTAACCAAGTGTACAAAGGGTGACGATTCGTAGAATCGTCAGAGCATAGGGAACATACAAGTCTCGAGTCCCGGGAATTGGTGAACGAGTGTGAATGTGTTTGTTTGCAAGTATTATGTGTTTACAATCATTATGTGACTTGTCGGTATGTGAAAACATGTTAACATATGTTAATACGGAGTTTAACGCGCCAAATACGCTGAACCAGACCCTATAGGCGATTAGCATCTGTAATCGCCAATAGGGAAGGCGAGTAGGGATCCTCAGGGGGCGAGTAGGCCCTAATCGCCTATACTATAGGCGATTAGGAGCCCTATTCGCCTGATGCTGCTGCATAGTCGCCTGTAACGTACCTGACGACTAAAAACGACTATAAATACCATACTTGACCTCCTAAACTTCATTATAACAACCCTAGTCGTCCCACAACTCACCCCAAACACACACAACCTCTGGAACACGATTTTGGATCAAAATACACGATTTCAAGCCTATTACATCAATCTATCATAAACCTAAGGTGTGGTTTTCATTCATGCAACCTTTAATAATGTTTTTATTGAATCCCTAATGGTCCAGACCTGTTTATAAAATGTATGTGTCTTCTGAAATTCGTTAATAATCATTGTTAATTGGATTCTAGCTATTATGCATGTTGTATGTGTGTTTATAATTAAAAGATAGGGTTTTTGTGATTCAAGAAGGATTGATAACATAATATTAAGGTAGTTACAGATTGATGATGATAACATGTTGATGAAATCTGAGTAATTGTTCATTAGGGTTACGGTTATGCATGTTAATGTGATGTTTTCATGCTATGTGTATTGTTTTTGGGATACATGGTTGCATGCAGGGCTGATAGAACGAGGTTAAATGAAGGATTTTGATTGAAATATGTTTGATATGGTTGTTTGATTTATATTTGATGTTTACACACGTTCTGGATTTGATTTGGAGTGTTAAACGCGCGAAAAACCGGAACAGCTGTGCTAAAGGCGAATAGGAACCCTAATCGCCTATACTATAGGCGATTAGGAGGCTATTCGCCTGATAGGAAACCCTAATCGCCTATAGTATAGGCGAATAGGGGTCTAAATGCCTTTACTTCATGCATTTACGATCCTAATTGCTAGTTAAGCCCTGAATTGCATGCCTTACGACGTAATCGCCTATAAACTCATGATTTGCATACCGCATGACCCTAATCGCCTATAGTATAGGCGATTAGCCTTCCTAAATGCCTGTTGACCCACAAAATCACTAGTTGACTTTTCCTAATCGCCTGTACTGCTGCTGTAAGTGTAATTTAGCATTTCGGGACCCGATTTGACACCTAGGAACATGCTAGGAACCCCGTAACATACCTAGTAACTTGGTAATATGTGCTCGGACTTGTTTATGTGATACTTGAACTACGTGCTACAACTTGTTGGACTTTAACGTATGTTAAGTGTGATTGCATGATTGTATGTTTGAGAGTGCAAGTATAACACGGGGAGTCTCGGGTCACCAATGGGATGTCGAGTCTTGTACATTGGGTTAATTTAACAGTCACAGTGTTTTCAAACGAACTTGGTTATGGTCTGGACATCTAGGGACTAACTAACCTACGGGTTATTAGTCTAATTACTTGTAACTGTCATATGTTAGGTCGCCGCCTTACGGGGCTAGCATAGCTTGCTGATTTATTCGTATTACGAAGTAACGCAACCTAAGGTGAGTTTACGGCCCCTCTTTTAACTGGTTTCACTTTTTGGGGAGAAACATGTGTTAAACTTATGTTTTGGTAACAACTGTCATACTATGGGTTTCTATGGTTTACTATACGATCTTTGGAAGTCCCGGGGGAAACCATGAATGTGCGGGTTAGCACAACGGGGAAATGTGAATAGATCTATTGGGAGTAACCAACCCCGCTCGTCGGCTTGGAGGGCCGGGCGAGTGCATATTGTCTCAAACAGGAACAGGTTTACTATTCGGGCACAACATCTGGGTTGCGAGTTAGTAATGGTTTTCCAATAGTTGTAGTAACAAAACATACGCCTAGCTAGCGTACTTGGTTTACAAATTGATATAGTATGGACAGGTTGAACTTGATACTTTGATTACAAAACCTGTGAACTCACCAGCATTTTTGTGCTGACATAACTCTTACATGTTTTCTCAGGCCGCTAAGGTAGCGCTACGGAACTAGGGCGCACGCGTCTGCACGGCGTCTAATTAGGGTTGCATGGTTTTCAAACATTGAATAATTTGGTTTACTTTTGGATTATGTTTTGAGAATAAGCTTCCACTGTATTTGGGGATTTTAAACTATGTTTTTGAAATTGCATATGTTCATTTAGATTTGTTTATTGTGATCGTTGACTTGGATCCTGGTTTGTCATGCGCCTCGCGGTAAAACTCCGCAAGTGGATTTTGAGGGTGTGACAATTTAGTCTTTCAATACTCCATCAACTCATTTCTTTTAGGACTCCTAAAACTTAATGCTTTGCTAGATTCTTATTCTCCTTGCGATTTCAAGACACACCTAATCCTACCCTCTTATCCAAATTATTTGAAACAAGATTATTCTATTCATGCTGTGCCTTAACACAAAATTCTCCAAATCACACTTGTCCTAATTTCTATCCAATCCCCTTCAGCCCTGTGTTTCAATAAACTTCGGGACGAAGTTTCTAAAAGTAGGGGAGACTATAACATCGCAAAATTTTTCCCAAATTTTTATTCATAAAAACCCTTATTTTTACTACATCTTTATCATTAATATTATACAAATGTGCCTAAGCCTTTATTTTCCCGTCACACAACTTATATATATATATATAAAGGTATATATATAATAATAATAATAAATAATAATAATAACAATAATGTAGGTTTCAAACATTATATTAAATAAACCTTTTAACATAATCCATTAAACTTAACCCAACCCAACACAATCACTACACCACTCCTTTTAAAGTTCTGGGCCCAGCCCAAACCACCCAAAATACCCGGCCCACCTCCTCACCTCTCTATACAATAAATAGGTAAAAATAAATAAATATATTGTCTGGACCGAGAATCGAACCCGCGTCCAGAACGGCCCAACCCTTAACACAATCAACACAAACCACTGGTCCATGAGATTCTTTGTGTTAGGATATAGAAGCACTAACTATTTAACACATTTAAAAATTCTTGTCTGTTTCCCCCTTTTTGTTCGCTGCACAATCTCAGGCCAAGAACCCACTTTGACCAACAAAAAAAAACTTTCATTTTGACCACCTAATTGAGCTTGTTATGTAAGGTAAATATGTAATTAGCCAAGATTAAATGACTGACACCAATCAATCCATTTAATCCGGCTACAAATCGTGTACTAAGCGAATGTTTTGGCCCATTTCACGCGCCTTTGACCGAGCTCGAATCCATCTTCTTAACCTTCCAATTATGCGACGCCATTATAAATTGAACCCTCCCCTTGTGCAGAAAGGACCGGAAATAGAAAACCACACCCTTATATTCCTTTCTCGTTCTTTGAATCGTGAGTCTTGTTCGTGATTTTGACTTCCGCTTTAACTCGCAAATCTTGGCCGATTGTTTTCAGTTTGTCCCAAATTAAACCTTTCATTTTGTTTGTCATTCGTTTCCGATCATTAACCCCTTAACGTTCTGCTATTTTGATCCTTAATTAAATGGATTGAAAGATTAGGGTTCTAGGGTATTTATTTGGGGAAGATGACAACACCCCGTTATCAAATAAAACCTTTTTGAATCAAAATAAAACAAAAAACTGATCTTCAGATCAGATGGTTATGTTCACTGATGTACACCCGAAGGGCGCGGGTTCGATCCCACGACCACCACATTTTTTTTTTAAAAAAAAAAAAGCCTATTCCTTATAGATTTAAACATATATTTTAATTTTAACCTTTTATTATACATTTAAAATACCAAAACAACTATATAAACTCTACAAAAATTATTTTATGTTATTCCAATAGAAAAGTTTATTATACAATTTTTAGATTTCCAAAAATCATTTATTTAATATATATTATAAATATTACAAATTTATTCATTTATAATTTTAAAATTCTATAAAAATGTCTAAACGATTATATAAATTCCCACAAAAATTATTCTGAGTTTATATAACATTAAACATTTCTGAAATGATTTTTATTTCTGAAAAATCATTTATTTAATATTTTTAATCAATTTTTGTTATTTTTAATCATAAATAATTCATAATAAATTCATTTTTTCAATATTTTTTGCACTAAAATTTTATATAAATTATTTCTGTTCATTTAGAACAGAAATACAAATTTTAATTCAAAAATTCTTTGATTTTAATATTTTTAGATATTAAAGTTGTATTTTAACAAAATAGAAATAAATAGTTTAAATATTCTATTTTTAAGAAAATAATTTTATAAAAATTATTTTCATACTTAAAACTTTATAATGTGACCATCTTTAATCTAAAATTACAAAAAGACTTTTTGTTTATTTATTTATTGAATTTCTCTTATTTATTAAACATTTTATTTATTAATCAAACGAATACTTATCCCCAATTCGAAACCCTAGAAAATACTTGTAGACTAGAAAGACTTAGACTTATTTGTTACCTTATACATAGGGTAATACTTGGCAACTTTGGGGCTACACTTATTCTTTTCTCGAGACTTAATACTTTGCTAAGGTGAGTTTACGTAACCATGTTTATGCAATTTTTTATACTTGCAACATTATACTTAAGCAATTCTATATACATGTCTAGTTGGAAACTTTAATGCCTCATGATTTAGACAACAACAACAGTTAGACTTACGCTTCAACATACATAATCATTAGCTATGGCCAAGCCGGCGATACTCAATAATAGATCTATTGGATTGACAATCCCACCTAGATTCGTTGACCATCTTTTATGGGGAGCGCGGGTGATTGTTATCGTTCCAACATAATATAAGGTGAACCGTGGATGACGGGATGGACCTAAACTAGTCGGAGGTTTGATTATGTGCATACAACACTTCATATTTATTCATGTAGACTTAAACTTACAATAGACATTTGAATTGCTAAACTTTTATTCTTAAACTTAATTGCTTGACATGGCTTATGTATTCTCACCAACTTCTAGTTGACCCCCCCATCTTTTCCAAACTCAACATGAAATATTGATGCATGAAGTCTAGAGCTAGCATGAGAAGATATTTGAAGTTTTAAGCTTTGTTTGATTATTGGATGTACTAGATTTCATTCAAGACATTTAATGTAATTCAATATTGTAATAAAGGATTATGTAAACATATGTATTACCATGAGCTACTGAACAATCATCAATACGTGACATCCCGATGTTTCCGCCATCGGTTGGGGTGTTACATTATTGGCCCACAATTTTTAAAGACGTTGTCGTTTTCGTCCAGAGTTGTGATGCATGCCAGGGAGCTGCCAACATAAATACCCGTGATGAAATGCCACAAACCGGATTTGTGATTTGTAAAATCTTCGATGTTTGTGGGATAGATTTTGTGGAGCCATTCCCACTTTCCAGGGGAAATCTCTACATCCATGTGGCAGTTGACTACGTTTCCAAATGGGTCGATGCACAAGCTCTACCAACGAACGATGCCAGAGTTGTCTTAAAGTTTCCCAAGGATCTTTTTGCTCAGTTCGGTATACCAAAGGCTCTCATCAGCGAAAGAGGAACCCACTTTTGCAATAAGCAGTTGAGAAAGCACTACAGAGATATGGTTGTGAACAAAGGTTCTCCACTCCTTATCATCCCTTAGTCAATGGTCAGGTAGAAGTCACTAATCGAGCCATATAGAGGATTCTTGAAAGAACCGTGGGGGTAGACAGAAAAGATTGGGCCGACCATCTAGAAGATGCACTTTGGGCACTACGTACAGCATACAATACCCCGATTAGTACCACACCGTACAGACTTCTGTACGGAAAGGCTTGTCATTTGCCGATAGAAGTGGAGCACAAAGCTTATTGGGCATTAAAAGCAGCAAATTATGATCCTGATGATGTAAAGCAACACCGACCTTTTCAGCTTCACAAACTTGAAGAACTTTGCCAACAAGCTTATGATAACTCACTCATTTGCAAAGAAAAGACCAATAAATTCCATGAACAAAGACTCAAAAGAAAGTTGCCATTTCAAGAAGGTCAAAAAGTGTTGTTATACAGTTCGAGACTCAAGCTCTTTCCTAGGAAACTGAAGTCAAGATGGACCGGGCCATACACTGTGAAGAGAATCTATCCTTGCAGGGCAGTAGATTTGGAGATAGATTCAGGGGATCTGTTCAAAGTTAATGGTCACCGGGTTAAACCATACTTCAACTACTTGGTCGACGAGGAGGTAGATGACATGCCGACGCATCCATGACTAGTCCGCATTTGTCCTGCCAAAGACGTAAACATGGAGCTACCGGGAGGCAGTCCGGGAGGCAGTCCGGATTGGTAGCTTAGAAGAATAAGTTGAGAGGTTGGTGCATACGGTAAGAAAAGCAATTGAGGACCCCACCCCCAGGTATGATCGTTCACTTTTTATTTTCTAACCGCCAGGCTTGCCCTCTCGGCACTAGGATTTACTAGTTTATTATTTGTTAGTTTCATGTTTTTAGTTTTTAGTTAATTATATCCACGCCAGGTGTTTTCTCTCAAAGCTAAGTCTCAAATTTCACACGAACAACTTTCTTCTAGAAAGTCTATTAGAGGAAGACGTAACTACGTCCCACTTGATTCTTTAAGCATAAACTTTTTATGAATCTATAATTTCAAAATATGCTAAAGAATTACATGTGACGTGATAAAATTTTATAAATTTTACCACCTCTTAAGCTTGGCCACCCAAAACCTATTTAAGGCAAAGTTTTCAAAACGTTTTTAGAGTAATTAAAATATTTTTCAAACCCTTTGAGTCCACCCAAAGATCTGAGAGCGTACCCTTTCCATGTGAGTATCTTGAGCCGTATCGAGCACACTCACTTTTGATATTGATATCACATATGCTCGTTCGTTTGTACCATGAGAGATATTCACCCTTGGCATATCATAGTTAAAACATGCGTGTCTTATACGTTTCAAGATCGCACGCGAGGTGGGAAAGCGTGAAGATGATCAAGGCACCTAGGATACACCCATTTCATATTCATTAGCCTTTCATAGATATACCCCTCACCTAGTCACCCATCTTGAGCCTTATCCTTCTTCGTTTCTTCCATCATATCGAGCCCCTGTCATGGTTTTGGTGAAGGTAGCTGGTTGAAGGCAATCGGAACACTCTTGGGCAGTCTAAGAATGAAGAGGACAAACCAGATATCGCGGTTTCCTCCAAGGATGTTTGGCAAAAGAAGAAAAGATAGCCACAAAGAGACATCATACCAGAAAATAAGATTTACCAAAAACACTACTCTTGAAAAAAAAAGGGAGAGTTTGAAATAAGTCAAAAAGCTCTGTAATAAACAGGCTGAAAGAAAAACAACTCTATTTAAAGATTTATTTCTAGGACATTCCTAGCGGGGATTATTAGGTGGAAGACCGAACAGTTCGCATAGTAGGGACGTCAAAGCAATGAGTCTTCGGGGAAGGAGTTTCACAAGCCCACTATTCAGAGTTTGACATTCGCCCATCCTGCCTCAGCCACTACCCGAGCCAGACATGATAGTAGACGATTATCCTACCCATCTATCACTTTATCATTTTCACCTGTTAAAAGACCTTGGGAATCCCATTCTCTCACCCATATACAGCAATGGAGATTTGATTTGTACACAAGCCTATGATCTGTACGTTCCTTGGGTTGAATCTGAGTGATCACCCCCAAATAACACCCGAGTGAAATAATAGAAACAGTGAGGAATATATGAAGTAGACACTTGAGAGACGCTTTATTAGGCGCGCCAAGGCTATCCAGAATATCTACCAAGGATGTATTTAGTAGGTGGGACTCTTAGGAGGTGGGTTATTTGTGACTTGTTACATTACACCCACTTATTTTTACTCTACCGTCTTTTCCTAGGTTTAGTTTACTTGGGGACAAGCAAATGCCTAAGTGTGAGGGGTAGTGATGTGTCGAAAAATTCACATGTTTTTGCATACGTATTTTCACCTATTTTTCACCCAAAATCATGATTTTATCTTAGTTTTATCACAGTTTATCTTCCTTTGTTGATAATTGCAGGTTTTGAGGCCAAAAAGTGAAAAGAAGTGAAAAACGGCAAAAAAAAAAGCAACGAATTGGAGACTTTTGGGGTTGTTTCAGATGTAGCACGGGCGTGCACTTGTCCCGAGTTAACAAGTCAACATTTCCAAGTCAGGAGGAGGCAAAAAGACAAGTGTGCAGGGTTGCACGGGCGTGCCCATCAATATGCACGGTCGTGCTCAGGTTAACGTGTATTCAAGAAAGTTCTTGAACCGACCAAACTGACAAGACGGTTGCACAAACAGACGTATACGGGCGTGTCCACCCTTTCGCACGGATGTGCACCCCCTGAGGATAGACAATTTCTACAAGAAAGGACTCCATGACAGTTCCCGCTGTCGAGCATGGTTGTGCCACATCAAGTTGCATGGTCGTGCACCACTTGAATTGTCTATAAAGAGAGACCTCCACTCCACATTTTGGCATCTCATTCCACCCGAATCTCCCTCACATTCCTGCTATATTAGGGTCTTGTAAGTGATATTTGGAGCTTGGGATCACTCCATAAACACTACAAGAGCGTGAGCTTGTGAGAAATTACATCAAATCATCCTGAAAACTCTTTAAATCCTTTAGCAACCATCAATATTTTCTCATCTCAAAATCGACTTAGTGTAAATGTTGTCATGCCAATTCTTGGCTAGGATCTTAGGGTGTTGCTAGGGTGAAGACTACTTTGGTGTGGATTATATAGTTTTTATTTCTTGAGTGGTGTTTTGTGTTCTCGTTTAATTCTTCCTACTTTAAACTTTGTTTGGCGAATTAATTAAACTATCATCTAGTATTTGGTTTTGTGGGTGTTTTGATAAGACGTGAAGGACTTATGAGTGTACCCATGGTGTGTAACAACTCATGCACTTGTAAGCTAACCTAATTCCACAAGTAGTGATTAGCCCATTTGTGTTTGGAAACACTCACACTTTGTGGCTTAATCCTCTATTTTCAAAATTTCATTTAGGGTCGGTACAATATTTATACTTGGTCCTAGTGATAAGCCAAGACTTGGTCGTGCGACTTAGCTTCATGGTCTATGTGATAGCTTTGGCGCAGACCAAGATTTGGTGAACCCGTGTTGGAAAAGAACGGTCTTTATTCTCTTCCATTACTATATTGCCACACAATTAGTAATAGGCCAATCACTTTTTGAAAAGTTAACTAATTCAAGTATAGGATGAGCCTTCAGTGCGGTAGCCACGACTCATCTATGAGGTCAAGTGGTAGCTTGTTCGGCCATGCTCCGGCCGCCGGCAAGTTATTCATAAAAGTTTAAAGTTGTCTGATGTCATTATCGCAACACCGGGAGGTGGGTTCTTCGGGGTTGGGTATGCACAGTCTCGGGTGATCCGCCCCTCATTGTTGAGAGGTGAGCTTACCGGTTTGAGAGACCCTCAATATAACAAACGAGAACACCGATCATCTTCATACTTTTATGAAAATACGCATCTTCTTAGTATGCGGTGATGCGCATATTGAAGGTATGCGATAGTGTGCATCTTGGACACACCACTCAAGTGAACATCTACTATTAATCCATCCCATGGTCAGTTGGATCCCCAAGCAACACTTCTCTTCGGAGAGTGGTTTTCACGTCAGTTATTCTCGCTCTTTCTCATTCATATCTTTACTTTTATTTTAAGCAACTTAAAGCTGAGTAGGAGAAGTCGTGTCTTAGGGTTCGATACTTGGTACTTGCTTGTGTCTATACTACACTCTATAGCTACACTTGCCTATTGTGTGGGTTTAGAACGATCAACATTTATCATTTTATTTTTATAAATTTAAAACTTGAACAAGTGTCTCAACTTAATGTCTTAACTTAATTTCCTTTTTCCATCGAGTCTTGGCAATTCCACCGGGAACCTGCCAGTTTAAGAATAAGAGTTTTAAGTGCTTTAATCCACACGACATCAATTGTTATAAAGAAAAAGAGTTTTAAGTGCTTTAATCCACACGACATCAATTGTTTTAGACATTACTCTATAAACTCTATTGACAACTTAAATATTTAGAGATCAAGTAAACATAAGTCTGGTTTAGTGATTATTAAATGACTTAACAATGACAACTCTTAAGCCTAAGCCTTATGAATGATAACCTTGGTAAAGGTGAAACATAATCCTAAAGGTGTGTGGCCCAAAGACCATCGATGCACCTATGGGGATTCAATTATTCTCCAAGAAAACCACTCACACATCTGGTGTGATACCAGAAACTAGTCACCCAGATCTGGTCCACTTCAGATGCCATTGTTTGGAATCCAGTTTGGATATCAGAAGGTAGAAGGATCTGTCTCACTACCAGAATACTCATCTTGATAGCTTGGGACTACCAAAAGCTGTACGAACCCCAAGATATTTTTTAGATAAGTTAAGTTTTGGTTTATTTAAGGATTGTTAAGTAACCACTAATTGAACATGTCACAAAAGATAAACAAACAAGAAATAGTTAAGAAAATAACTGTAACTCTTCGTATTCGTTTTCTTTTGTAACCTTGATTTATTTATAAAATTTATCGTTCATTTGGTCATTTTGGTAGTTATATTATTTTACTATTCACATTTATTAATTTATTGTTGAAATAAATAATTTATAATGTATTATATTGAAGAAACAAGTTTAAAAAAATAATGCTTGGGACCGGTTCGAACCCACATCCCAGGCGGTTCAAGGGTGTTTGGGATTGCGTTTTGAATTTGATTCTTAGATTATTACGTTTTGAAAATGCAGATAATCAGTTTTTAGGCTACCAAAACGCAATAATCTATAAGCAACTCCACCCCTGCTTTTCCAAAACGCATAATCTGTTTTGAATAATCAATCCCAAACACCCCTTTATTAACATAACACAAACCAATACACCACTTGGGTGTTTGTGGTAATTATGGAAAACTAATACAATATAAACAGATTCGGAAATCCTTTGGTCAAATCAAGAAAGGTAAAACCCATTCACACCAACACTTTGATTCAAAATTAACGCGCCTATAATTCATTTTAGGAAACGATTTTGTTAGTGCATTAATCATGTATGTCCACAGCTAGTGATCTAGTACTGAATGTCGAGGAACAAATAGAAAACGATAGGTCGAACGAAAGATAAAAGGATTCATTCGAACCCTGCAAGGGTCGAACGAACCTATTCGACCTCTGCATGGGTTGAATGGAATGTGTGTATATAAGAAGAAAAGTTGGGTATTTTGTAAGTAGTTATCATTTGAGCTTTTCCCCAGTTTGTGAGATTCTCTGTATTAGGTCTAGGTTTTTCATCTGTAATACTCTTGATTTGATCTAATACACGAGTAAAGTTATGGAAATCGCTCGGTGATTCGGAATCTATTTTCATCACGATCTTTAATAATTATTTCTGAATCACTTTGCACAACCGGAGGGGATTCCGCACCCTACGGTTGGTATTCGTGAGATCACATTTCGTGTTTACGATCCTAAAATGATTTCACAAGTGGTATCAGAGCATTGGCTCGATTTCACGATTGCAAACTGATCTGATTTGATGAAAATAGATTAAAATTCTGGTTTAAAAGATCAAAACCCTAGAAATTTTGAAGCTTTTCATAAAAACATGGTTTTTGATTGAATTGGAGTTGAATTTGATGTTATTTCCAAAAATTCTTTCACAGAAGTATGTCTAAATTCAATTCCGAACAAAACCTATCAAAATTCATTACATTTGGTGAATTTTTTTCCAAAACAGATCTGATTCGTATGTTCTTGAGGTTGAAGATGATGAACAGACTTGAAAAGGTTGAATGAGAGCATCGAGAGGTCGAACCAAGAGTATTTTAGGTCAAACCAAGTGTGTTTTTAGGTCGAATCAGATTTTTCAGTTGTGTTGTTCTTTCGACCAGTTCTTGTTCATTCGACCTAACGTGAGCTCGAACGAAGATCATATTCAGGTCAAGTCAAGGTCTTTCACAACTGTTACTCATTCAAACTTGTCTAAGAGGTCGAACCAACTGTTTCAAGTTCATTCGACCCTTCGATACCGTTGAATAGGTCAAACCAAAGATTTAGACTATACTTTTCAAATTTTAAGGTGTAAAAATTTCGAAAAGCCTGATTTTGGAAAATTTTTGAAATAATCATTGTTGAAAAATGGCAAATCCATGTGATTATTTTACGGTGTCAAGAACTGATGATCAGATAAAAGCTCATATAGAAGCTGTATGACAATAATCACAAAGACAAAAACCTCAAGTTGATCCAAGGGGACGAGTAAAGTTATGGAAATTTCTTGGTGTTTCACAGTCTGTTTTCATCACGATCATTACTCATTATTTCTGAATCATTTTGAACAACCGGAGGGGATTCCGCACCCTACGGTTGGTATTCGTGAGAATGGTAATAATGCAGATGCTGAGTTAAATTCAAAAACTGAATGTGCTAAATGTTCTGAGTGTGTTAAATTGAAAAATGAAGTGATGAAACTTATTGAGGACAAACATAACTTAGCAAATGAACTTGAAAGATATAAAATTGAAAATAAAATTTTTATGAATAATGAAAAACATTTTATGAAACAAATTGAATCTTTTAAGAAAGAGATTTTAGAACTCCATGAAACTATTTCAAAGAATAATCTTACATCAGAAATAGATGTCACAACACCTTGTGTTGTTGACCCTAATTCTAAGGTGAAATCAGTGTTTGATGAGAAAATTGAAAATGTGGTAGCAACTTCAGAACCTGAATCTTAAGAGAAACCCATATTCAAGTTTCCTGAAGGAGTTGAAGGATGCTATATGTTGGTAGGACAGGACAAATTGATTTTCAACAAAGATTTTCCAATTGATAGTATCGAACAATCTTTACTTAAATGTATCTTTGTCGATAACAAAGATTTGATAAAATCAATTTAGAAATCAATTTGGTCATCTTCATTTTTAACTCAATCCTAACCAACATGAGAATGAAAAGGATCAGCCTGGGAACAAAAAGAAAAATCCTAGGGTAAAAGGACAAAAACCAAACAAATTGAAAGTCAATGATCAGATGAAAATTTCATATCATGTGAATTCAAGAATTTTTTCATCTAGATCACATGACTTTTATGATTATTCAAGTCACTCTCGATTTGATGGTTATTGGAGAACCAATTTACCACAGTATTCTCATGAATATGTTGAATGGAGAAGTTGTTTTGAATGTGGTGAAGTGGGACATATTGCTGCTCATTGTCCTTATTGGTATTGGGATGAAGGGTATGCATGTGATTTTGAAGAGTATAGGTTCTGTTTTAACTGCGGAGAGTGTAGGCATTTGCTTGCTGCCTGTCCGTATGTTAAACAGAAAAGGACAGAAGTGAATGTTTCTAATCATTCAGGCAATGTCAAAACGCCTGTATCCCCGAATCAATTCAAGAACCAAAAGGGGAAACAGTCTGTTGGGTATGACCATCGCAATAAAATTGCCTTGAATAAAAATGGAGATTTTGATAGGGTTGCTAAGGTAAAGGGGAGTTCTAGAGCTAAGCCTAAGAAGAACTCTATGCCTGGGTCTTCATTAGTTAAGTCTGAGAAGATTCCAAACAAAGTTCAGAAGCAGGTTTCAAACAAGAAACCTGAAAAGTTAAAAATCAAAACTAAATCAAAGAAAAAGAAATCTAAAATAAAACCTGAACTTGTTTGGAAACCCAAATCACTTTCTCAATCCACAGCAGCTTTTACTTCAAATCAATCCATTGAAAAACCAAAAGATTTTTCAAATCAATCAATTAGAAAATCCAAAATGATTTTCCTGGAGAAAAAGAGGAGATGATAGTACATCAGTGGACTGTCAGACTACTCTGAAAACAAAATGAATTAATAAACATTGAGTAGCCACTACAATTATATATTGGTAGGCTTGAAATCAAAGTTTAAAGTTCAGCATGGTGATTTAAATTTAAAATCAATTACTGATAATTATGTGGAACAACTTATCGTTGGCATATAGTCTTAGTACCAAAATTTCATTTGATAGATTGCCAAAATCAGAGGTTTTGAGTCGTTATATTGTTAGTTATCTGGGGATTGCCTAACTGATCTTTTGTTTTATTGATTTACGGACCTAGATCAGTCAGGGTATCTTAACAAAAGATCTTTAATGACAAATCCTTAAGTTACCGTATGAGGAACTTAGTATGTGTGATGATAATCAAAGATTATCTAATGCATCGTATCAATATTATGATGGAAATCATGTATGATATTAGTCCTCACCCTGGTTGAGTGCATAAGTCGCTTTGAAGCATTAATTTGCTGACCTATCACCACTGTGCCTCATACCTTGTAACTTACATATAACTACAATATAATCACGCGTTATGATGAAGCTTTGCACAATTCTTGCTACGGGAATGTGTCGCGTACGCGTGGACCATAGGTTATCCAGTATCTAATATTACCATAAACGTATCTGAAGTGCTGAACAATGAATGATGATTTTGGGTTTAAATTGATAAACATACTGGAAATGGTTGTAGGATGCTCAATGAGAAAAACAGAAATATGGTCAAATAGAGTTTTGACTAACTGTTCCAATACTTATATGATCCTCTTACTGGAAAATTTGCAAAACTATGTTTAGTTTACTTTTTTGCAAATCTATTTGAAAATTCAAAAAGATTATTGGTGTGTTTTAGCATAAACTTTGAAAAATTAAAATGTTTGTTTCAATTTTATTTTCGATAACCGATGTTGGGATACTAAATGTGAAGACTCAAATGCTTGAGAGTTGTAAAAGGGAAATCAAATTGTAAATTTTAAAGTTTCTGGTGCAAATGGAAAATGTTTAATATTTCAGGGGGAGAACTATTGAGGGTCAAATTGGATGTAAATATTACTTCCAAGATTTTTGTCGTGTCTAATGCCGGTTGTAGTTTGTGCAGTTTTTAGTAAATTTTTCTGCAGAATCAAACACAACAGGTGCACTGCTCAAGACTAATCGACAAAGCATGAAACTAAACAAGATCCAAACCTGAACATCTAGACCACCCAAACAACAGTCAGAAGTTGTAAAAGATGTGATTAGTGAGATCATGGAAGTAAAGAATTCAAGATTGATTTATGTCTTCATCTCTAGACCAACAAATGACAAAGCCAAGATTTCTTGAGTCTGTCTGAGATTTCGAGGCTTACCATAGAGATAGGCAAGAACCTCTACATAAACGTGCAAATGGAAAGTTTTCAAGTCGTTCAAGATGATGAATGCAAGACTTGAAGAATTGATAACTTTCTGATTTGGTACATCACTAGCTGGGTCCATGGGGGGAGATTGTTAGTGCATTATTCATGTATGTCCCCAGCTAGTGATCCAGTACTGAATGTCGAGGAACAAATAGAAAACGATAGGTCGAACGAAAGATAGAAGGATTCATTCGAACCATGCAAGGGTCGATGAACCAATTCGACCTCTGCATGGGTCGAATGGAATGTGTATATATAAGGGGAAAAGTTGGTTATTTTGTAAGTAGTTATCATTTGAGCTTTTCCCCAGTTTGTGAGATTCTCTGTATTACGTCTAGGTTTTTCATCTGTAATATTCTTGATTTGATCTAATACACGAGTAAAGTTATGGAAATCGCTCGGTGATTCGCAGTCTGTTTTCATCACGATCTTTACTGATTATTTCTAAATTGCACAACCGGGGGGATTCCGCACCCTACGGTTGGTTTCAATTTGTTCAATCATTCCTATTTTCGAATCAATTATACGTGTTATATTAAACACCTTGGTCAACTTTCCAATCAATGAATCCCGATCACATCTGTATAAATTGAACCATCCACAACGTACTGAAGGTGCCGAAAATCACACCCTCACTCTCAATTCTCTCGTTCTTTCTCTCTTGATCGCGAATTCAAGGTTTTGGACCTTTATGTTTACTTATTCTTCTGGATAGCTTCGCATCTTGTAAGTCACGATTAAACACGTGTTTTCTTTTGTTGTTTTTGTCCGAACAATAGCTCATAAATACTGGGACTATTGTCTGATAATCGATTAATTATAATACTAGGGTTCTTAGGTTTGTAATTTGGAGAAGATGAAGTTTATCACAATCCGTTTAAAGAAATTTCAAAATCAATAAAAACACAAATAGACTTATAGAGGAGTTGGTTAAATAGTTTCTGCTTCAAAGACGAGAACTGGCCAAAGGCCAGGTTCCAGTCCCCTAAAGAACACAATTTCTTTTGGTTTTCTTTAAGGCCTTTTATATATGTATATTTAATTACCAAAACTTAAAAAATGCTTTTTAAATGCTAAATAAAGTCCAAAAAATTTATAAAAGTTATACAAGGTTCTCAAAACTCAGTAGTTTATTTTACAACTTTTATTTTCTGAAAATAAATCATTTTATATATAAAATAATTAATACAAGTTTAAAGTCAAATAACTTAAAAATTCTAAAAATACAACTAAACAGTTTTATACCACAAAAATTATTTTAGACTTATAAATTGATAACTTTTACAAAACTAAATTTTATTTTCAGAAAAATAATAATTAATTATTTTTAAACAATTAAATTTTTTAACCATAATAAATCCAATTTTCATCATTTTTGCACCAAAGTTTCACATAAATTATTTTTATCAATTTAAGTCAGAAGAATAATTTTATTTTCTGAAATTTGTCAAATTTGATATTTTGGAAAATTATTACCAAGTTTAGATTAACATGTTATAAGTTATTATATATTAACTTTATTTATAAGAATAATTTATAAAAATTATTTTCACGCTATACTATTTTAGTATAACAACCCTTGACCAAGATTTTAAAAAAAATTCCATTATTGATTTATTTTATTAATTTCTCCATTTATTTTTTTAATTAACAACTATTTCAATTAATTAATAAACGATCACCAACTCCCAAATTAGAAACCCTAGAATACCTATAGACTAGAAACCTTAGACTTTTAAGTTTTCCCAACACTTATTTGATTGCCTTGAACTTAGAGTAATACTTGGGAACTTTTGTGCCATATTTAGACTATTTCAAAGGATTTAATACTTTTGCTGAAGTGAGTTAAACATAGCCTTGTTTTGCAATTTTTTCCATACTTTTGATTGAAACTTGTTTGACTAGTAACTTGAATCTTGATACTTATAAAATTCACCATACATGTCTAGTTGTAATTCTTTGATGCCACGTGTCTTAGACAAAAACTTGGCAAACTAAAACCTAAGACTTGCATAATCATTAAGCCTGATCAAGCCTGCGATATACAATGATAGGTCTATTGGACTGACAACCCCACCTAGATTCGATGACCATTTTTATGTGGAAAGCGGGTGATTTTTATCGTTTAAACTCTATATTAAGGTGAACCATGTCTACGGGATGGACCTAAACTTTGTCGGTAGGATTGATTATGCGCCCTCTATACTTTATGTTTTTGTTTTCACATGTAGACTTTGATATACGCTACATGAATTGCAAACTTTGAAAACTTATATTTATAAACATATTTGCTAGACTAGGCCTATGTATTTTCACCAAATTTTAGTTGACCTCCCCCCCCCCCAATCTTTTCCAAACTCAATATTTCAGGAAATACTGATGCTTGAAGTCTAATGCTTTCTCAAGAGGAGTTAATTGAAGTCTTTAAGTTTTCTTTTATTGTTTGATGTACTAAAATTTATTTCAAGACATATTGTTATGTATTTCAGTTTGGATTTTAGTATTGGAATAAATAATTATTTAAAATTATATTAATTGCCATGAGCTACTGAACAATTGTCAATACGTGACACCTCGATGTTTCCGCCATCGGGTGGGGTGTTACAATAAACAAATCAAGTAACAATAAATTACTTAATAATATAAAAATCTAATAAATCAAAGAGTTTAGAAAATACTTGATGGATATAGCCATTTAAAAATGACAACGTAAGATAATGAGGGCTTTTCACTCACATATAAGCTTCTAACCACCATGATTCTATGTGTATGAAGTGATTCTCATGACCATCGACTTTATTGCATGTAAACTACTCTTACAATGTCATTTTAAGATAATGAGCCCAAGGTAGGGAAGCTCTTATTACCCTTAGAGAGTGTTTGGTTGGCCCTAAGGCCTCCCTACACTTCCCCTAGAAGGTGAAATGTGGCTTAAGAAAGGCACAAGTTTGGCTGGATTGAAGTTGCTATATATAAGCCGAATTCTAGGAGCCACACGCTCGTGCACTGGGGGTGCACACTCGGGCATCTGTTCCGGGTACGTTTTGTTGCTGTGGGAATAGTCCTATCTGTACTTTAGGGATTGTACGCCTGTGCACCTAGGGTCGCACGCCCATGCGCCAGACAAGGTGATGTTTCCTTTGTCTCCCAAGCTGGCTGCTCTGTCTTTTAGTGTGCGTGATCGTCCATGGTCGATCCAAATTTGCTTTTGCGGCCTATTTTGTCTCCGGGGAGTCTCTACACATAGTTGGGACATGCATTAGGTCCTGTATCTTCAGGAATCTCCATTTTATGCAGTTTTTGCCCTAAAATTGCTTCTTTTTGGGTTGAACCTTAAATTTCCTAAAAAATCACGAATAAGAACGATTATGTAGCATTTATTAACAGCTTTATCCCAAATACGCCCTATTATAGGACTTGTTATGAGTGTTAAATATGTGTAATTGATGACACATCACTCTTACACCGATTTCACAAAATATTGTTGTTTACAGTTTTTTTTTTTTTTTTTGTAAATATTTTTTAAAAGTAAACATAGAAAAGCAATAAATAAACATTCACATGCAACATTTTTGTGAGTTTTACAGGTAAGAAAAGCATTATGATAAACATTATTATACAATTGTCAGTATTGTTGTCCATCTAAACTCAAGAATCATATGTTATCGTTAAGCACTCTAGATATGATTAATTTCGCATCAAATATACTCCCTCCGTCTCATTTTAGCTGTCATGGGCTCACAAACACACAGATTAAGAAATCTTTGTTTGTATGTTGTAAAATGACAATAATATCCTTAAGTTATTATTTCAAATCTTTGATTGTCTTTTGTTTTTTTATGAGCAAAACTGAAAATTGCTTGGAAATGGACATTTATTTTGAGACAACAAAAAGTAGAAAAATGAACATTTAAAATGCGAAAAAGGGAGTATATTTTAGAAACTTTCAATTTGTCTTTCGTTTTTTTTTCAAGTTTTGTCAACAGATAATGTCGTTTTCAGCGCATTGCGACGAGGCACGTTGATGGCAGTTTTCTGTCATATGCATTAAGCTTAATAGGTTAGACCTTATCCTGGTTATGGCGAAGGCACTTTGGTGTCAACTTTTTGTGATATACATTAGGCCTAATTGGTTAGCCTCATCCTAACCTAAGCTTAAATGTTAAACATAATTTATCATACATCGTAATAATAAAACTTAAGTTTACTCCTTTTATAAAGTCGTCAAGCACTTTAGTGATTTTTAAACATTTAAACTATCTACGTCAAGCGGATTTTGCATTGATATAAAATTTCTTTTATTTTACCAATTTTATATAGCCATTAGTTTTTGTGTAGAAAACACTTTAAAGTGAAAGAGGGTGACTATTTAAATAAAACCATCATTTGTTTCAATTCATGAATTAGTCCACTATGAGTCAACTCTAAAAATGTTTAACCATACACGTCTTTTCTAGCGTGTTCATGCGCACAAATTAGACGAATACGTAAAACCTAGAGAAAATAACCAAATAGATCTAGAACGCGCAAACTGCGACGGAGCCATTAAAAAGGAAAAATAGATGTAAAGACTTTAAACCACACATGCACGTATGATTCCCTAAAATCATTTATTTGTCCATTAATACTTTTTTTACTTTACATTTGATTTCAATTAAACAGAAAACAGATATCAATTTTAAAAGTATGTTAAAAATCAATTCTCAAATATTGCATGTAACATTTAACCACCTATTTTTTTGGTGGAGTGGTATGGACGCCTGACTTGGGGCCTAATGGTCACAAGTTTGAAGTTTGAAGGACAACAAGTTCTACTGATTATTCATTGTCATACTTTCAGACGGGTGGGTCGTCGGGTTTCCCCGGATTGGTGGACCTAGAGGGTCAGGTGCTCTGTAGGTATCTTGAATTCGTCATAAAGGGATTCCTACAGAAGCCCGTGACGTTGTTGTCCTTTACAAAATAAATAAAATAAAAACTTTTATTTTGAAACTCAATTATATAATACCCAAGGCATCAGAGCATCATCCAACACCACCACTTCGAAACCATCACCCAGCGCAACCACCATCTAGCCGAAGTCATCACGAACACCTCTCATTGAAAATAAAAATATGACGATATCACCACCATCAAACCAATAATCAAAACCTTTTTCCTCTGTACAGCGTCCACATTACCACCATCATATTGATCTTTTAGTGTATGTGTAGTGGGCTTTATTGGGGGCTTTTTGGGGCGTTTTGGCCACCCATAGCGCCGGAACCCCCCCCCCCCCCCCCCCCCCCCCCGCCGGCGCTATGGTGCTGTTTAGGGCTTGAACTTCATGGTGATGGAGGGCGTTTTGTATCTTGGGGATTGGAATGTGAATGTTGTGGAAGATGATATGTTTGACCGTTGAACGATCATGTGAATTAAAATAAAAAACTAAACACTTTTGTATAAACATACACAACACTTTACACTCTTCACACACACACAATCAAACACAAACGTTCAAACTCAAACTTACAAAGATGAATCCTTTCTGTCGAGGTGGTTCGGGGTTCGGTTCTCGACCGTCTGGCGAGCCTAACCAACCCATAGCTCCGGGCTCGGTTCAAAACCAAGCATGTTTTATGAACCTGTTAAACTAACCCATGGGATGGGACCAGAACATGTATAACTTCAACATGGGAGGTTACGGGTCATCACAAGTGTTTGGGTCTTCTCAAATGTTCAGGTCATCAAATGCTTGGCAAGACCCAATCTTGGTTCCGGAGACCCAGGAGCCGGAGTCGAAGCAAGAGCCCGAGCGACCAACTGGGCAACAAAGACAATCCCACAAAAAGAAAGAGACCGAACCCCACACAAAAAAAACGTACAACCATGGGATGACGAGGAGTTGTACGCATTAGCCCGAGCGTGGGTTGACGTTTCGGAGGATCCCATTATTTGTAAGATATATATTTTTTGTTATGTTATATATTTTTTTTACATATATTTTTTTAGTTGATAAGCACTTATATATTTTTTTGGTTTGGTTTTTTTTTAGCAAACTATCAAAACAAAGGTGAGTTTTGGAAAAGAATCCGAACAATATTTTTTGGTCTCGTCGTTAAGGGGAGAAGTCTACCGCCCGCAGATTCAATATCGGGCAAGTGGAGCGAGATTAACAGCAAATGCATCAACTTTCAAGCTATTTATCAACATTTCCGGTACGGTTGGAAATCCTGTGACACCCGGCAAATTCTGGTTAACAACGCTGTCTAGATGAAAGTCTACCTTAGCGAGTCACGCGTATATTATACTTAACTGGGTTAGTTGAGTCGTGTTACGGTTCGGGAACTGTTAGTTTAGTATAGAGGATCATTAGATGTCAGTCTAGAGGTTCATTAGATGTCAGTCCTTAACCAAGTGTACAAGGGGTGACGATTCGTAGAATCGTCAGAGCATAGGGAACATACAAGTCTCGAGTCCCGGGAATTGGTGAACGAGTGTGAATGTGTTTGTTTGCAAGTATTATGTGTTTACAATCATTATGTGACTTGTCGGTATGTGAAAGTGTGTTAACATATGTTAAAACGGGGTTTAACGCGCAAAATACACAGAACCAACCCCTATAGGCGATTAGGGAGGGCTAATCGCCTATAGGGGGCGATTAGGACATGGTTGGGGCGAATAGCAAGGCTAATCGCCTATAGAGAGGGCGATTAGCAACCTTATTCGCCTGATGCTGCTGCATACTCGCCTGTAACGTACCTGACGACTAAAAACGACTATAAATACAATACTTGACCTCCTAAACTTCATTATAACAACCCTAGTCGTCCCACAACTCGTCCAAACACACATACAACCTCTGGAACACGATTTTGGATCAAAATACACGATTTCAAGCCTATTACATCAATCTATCATAAACCTAAGGTGTGGTTTTCATTCATGCAACCTTTAATAATGTTTTTATTGAATCCCTAATGGTCCAGACCTGTTTATAAACGTATGTGTGTTTTGAAATTCGTTAATAATCGTTGTTAATTGGATTCTAACTATTATGCATGTTGTATGTGTGTTTATGATTAAAAGGTAGGGTTTTTGTGATTCAAGAAGGATTGTTAACATGATATTAAGGTAGTTACAGATTAATGATGATAGCATGTTGATGAAATCTGAGTAATTATTCATTAGGGTTATGGTTATGCATGTTAATGTGATGTTTCATGCTATATGTATTGTTTTTGGGATACATGGTTGCATGCAGGGCTGATAGAACGAGGTTAAACGAAGGATTTTGATTGAAATATGTTTGATATGGTTGTTTGATTGATATTTGATGTTTGCACACGTTCTGGATCTGATTTGGAGTGTTAAACGCGCGAAAAACTGGAACAGCTGGGCTAAAGGCGAGTAGGGATCCTATTCGCCTATGCTATAGGCGAATAGGAGGCTATTCGCCTGATATGGGATCCTATTCGCCTATAGTATAGGCGAATAGGGGCCTAAATGCCCTTACTTCATGCGATTACGATCCTAAATGCTAGTTAAGCCATGAATTGCATGCCTTACGACGTAATCGCCTATAAACTCCTGATTTGCATACCATATGACCCTAATCGCCTATAGTATAGGCGATTAGCCTTCCTAAATGCCTGTTGACTTTCATAATCGCTAGTTGACTTTTCCTAATCGCCTGTACTGCTGCTGTAAGTGTATTTTGACATTTCGAGACCCGATTTGACACCTAGGAACATGCTAGGAACCCCGTAACATACCTAATAACTTAGTAACATGTGCTCGGACTTATTTATGAGATACTTGAACTACGTGCTACAACTTGTTGGATTTTAACGTATGTTAAGGGTGATTGCATGATTGTATGTTGAGAGTACAAGTATAACACGGGGAGTCTCAGGTCACCAATGGGATGTCGAGTCTTGTACATTGGGTTAATTTAACAGTCACAGTGTTTTCAAACGAACTTGGTTATGGTTTGGACATCTAGGGACTAACTAACCTACGGGTTATTAGTCTAATTACTTGTAACTGTCATATGTTAGGTCGCCGCCTTACGGGGCTAGCATAGCTTGCTGATTTTATTCGTATTACGAAGTAACGCAACCTAAGGTGAGTTTACGGCCCCTCTTTTAACTGGTTTCACTTTTTGGGGGAGAAAACATGTGTTAAACTTATGTTTTGGTAACAACTGTCATACTATGGGTTTCTATGGTTTACTATACGATCTCTGGAAGTCCCGGGGGAAACCATGAATGTGCGGGTTAGCACAACGGGGAAATGTGAATAGATCTATTGGGAGTGACCAACCCCGCTCGTCGGCTTGGAGGGTCGGCGAGTGCATATTGTCTCAAACAGGAACAGGTTTACTATTCGGGCACGACATCTGGTTTGCGAGTTAGTAATAGTTTTCCAATCGTAGTAGTAACAAAACATACGCCTAGCTAGCGTACTTTGGTTTACAAATTGATATAGTATGCACAGGTTGAACTTGGTACTTTAATTACAAACCTGTGAACTCACCAGCATTTTTGTGCTGACGTAACTCTTACATGTTTTCTCAGGTTGCTAAGGTAGCACTACGGAACTAGGGCGCACGCGTCTGCACGGCGTCTAGTTAGGGTTGCATGGTTTTCAAACATTGAATAAATTGGTTTACTTTTGGATTATGTTTTGAGAATAAGCTTCCGCTGTATTTGGGGATTTTAAACCATGTTTTTGAAATTGCATATGTTCATTTAGATTTGTTTATTGTGATCGTTGACTTGGATCCTGGTTTGTCATGCGCCTCGCGGTAAAACTCCGCAAGTGGATTTTGAGGGTGTGACAGATTGGTATCAGAGCCACTCCTGTGCCGTTCGGGATGGTGGGTGCACACCTCATCAGGGACGATGAGACTCTAATAGGGGGTGAATATGACACCCCAGGAACACACCTCATCAGGAACGATGAGACTCTAACAGGGGGTGAATGTGACACCCCAGGAAAATCCCACATCGGCCGTGGCCAGGAGAGATCCTTGGTTCATAAGTAATGTCTTGCCTCTTAAATCACCAACGCGTTTTGGGGCTTAACGTTAGTGGATGAGAGGAGAACTCCACAGTTAAGCGTGCTCAGGTGGGAGAAATTTCAGGATGGGTGACCTCCTGGGAAGTCTCCACTTGGGCAACCAAAAACAAATCCGTGAACTCTGGATGGGCAAGGCGGACAATATTGGTGATGAGATTGGTATCAGAGCCAATGGTTATAGTGAACTAGGACTGCATGTAGAGTCTAGTCTATAGCCGAGTCGCACACACTAGACGATCACATAGTACTAAACATTATGGTGGATTACGTATGGCCTTGTCGGGGTGTCTCTAAATCATCTGACCTTCCTATGTTACATCATCCGTTCTATCTTAGGTCGGGTTACTTGCTTTCTAGGCAGTGTGGTATATTGGGGTAAATCGTGTACTCTTGAGATTTGTCCAAGACTCGGACATCTCCTTTTCATACTCCAATAGAAACACTTGCCATAAACTACCGTAGCATTACGGTGTATAGCTAAGAGTCTATGTTCGGTGATTTGAACTTTGAACTAGGAGAACACTTGGAGGACCATGTAGAGCGGTTTATCATTTTGGGTGCACACAAAATCATAAACCGAAATGCATGAAAGCCCTAGTGAGCTCTGGGTTTGAATGGATAGTCCTGAGTTGGATCTAGCTTTAATCTTGTGAACGCTAGTGGTTACCATTAGCTGTGAAACTAAAATTTTCTCGTCCTTTCTGTTAGAATCATGTCGGGAGTACGAGGAGGACGTGGAGGTGGCCGCGCTGGTGGGCGTGGTGGTGGTCGTGGTGGTGGTGGTGGTCGTGGAGGTGTAAACCTAACACAAGAAGATCTGAACAATTTACTGCAAGCTGCCTTTCAGTTAGGGCACAATGGTGGTGGTAAGTTGATTTATCCACTTTTGCCTCATTGGTGAACCTTGTTTACATCCTTCGTGGTTTCTCATGCGTTTTATTTCAGGTGGTCCTGTTAACCCACCCCCACCTATGTGTACCTACAAGATGTTTCGGGACTGTAAGCCCCAGGAATTCTCTGGCACTGAGGGTGCGGTGAGCTTGCTCAGGTGGCTGGAAAAGGTGGAGTCAGTGTTTCTGATGTGCAACTGTCTCCCAGAGGATCGAGTCAAGTATGCTGCTGCGTTATTCCAGGATGTTGCTTTGACCTGGTGGAACAATATCACCCAGAATATGGGTATAGGGGAGGTTTATGCTATGCCTTGGGAAAATTTTGTTCAACTACTGAAGCGAGAGTACTGTCCAAGGGAAGAAATTCAGAAGCTAGAGCATGAGGTGTGGAACCTCAAGATGATCGGGTCGGAGATTGAAAAGTATACGGTAAGGCGAAATGAGTTGGCAGTGCTGTGTCCTGATCTGCATGTGCCAGAATACAGAAGGATTGAACACTATATCTCAGGGCTAGTACCAGAGATCGCAGGGTTGGTGGCTGCGGGGAATCTTCCTACATACTCAGAGGTGGTCCGATCGGCCCACAGGATGACAAACTTGAAGGTGAATGAGGGTATCTTGCCTGCTAAGGGTTCGACTGTTAAGGCCCCGGAGAATAACAAGCGTAAATGGGATAATGAGGGGAAAGGATCTGTGCCAACAACAGCACAACAGGGTAAGAGGTTCGATAGCGGGGGTTCTTCTTCTTCTGGTACCAAACCGGGTGGTTATGCGGGGAGATTACCTAAGTGCAACAAATGTGGGCGTCATCATCAGGGGGACTGCGACCGTAATCGTTGCCTTCGCTGTCAGCGACTTGGGCATTTTGCTAAAGATTGTCGGGCGACACTTCCATCGACCCAGGCCCCAATTACTAACTCGGCTCCTACTGCTCAAGGAACCACGGGGAAACAGGGTTGTTACAACTGTGGGGAGACTGGGCATTACAAGAAGGAGTGCCCGAAACTGAAGCAGGGCAGTGATGTGAGGGATAGAAACGGTAACGGGAACAACGAGGGCGGTGGCAGGAATGCACGTGCCTTCGTCATTGGAGCCGTAGAGGCTAGGCAGGATCCTGACACAGTTACCGGTACGTTCCTTCTCAATAATCGCTCTGTTAGTGTTTTATTTGATTCCGGTGCCGATAAAAGTTTTATATCTATGGAAGTTAGTCGACTGCTAGATGTAGTACCCGTACCATTAGAGGCTAAGTATATAATTGAATTGGCCGACGGTAAAAAGATTGAAGCTACTTGTATCCTTCGGGAGTGTCAACTAGAGTTGTCGGGTTTGTCGTTCCCCATCGACCTTATGCCGGTACCTTTGGGTAGTTTTGACGTTGTTTTAGGCATGGATTGGTTGTCTTTGTATCGCGCTGAGATCGTTTGTTACGACAAGATTATTCGGATTCCCCTCCCTGATGGAGAATTCCTTTCTGTGTACGGTATCAAGGGCGGTGCTCCGCTAAATCTCATTTCCAGCATGAAAGCCCTTAAGTATCTTCGAAAGGGTTATTCGGCCGTTTTGGCACTTTTATCTTTTTCCTCTACCGATGAGAAGAAGATCGACGATATTCCTGTTGTACGCGAGTTTCCTGATGTATTTCCCGATGACTTATCTGGTCTTCCTCCCAATCGTCAGGTTGAGTTCAGTATTGATCTTGTACCGGGAGCTGCTCCTATTGCTCGGGCCCCCTACCGTCTTGCACCTCCCGAGATGCAGGAATTGTCAAGTCAGTTACAGGAACTCTTGGACAAGGGTTTCATTAGACCAAGTTCTTCCCCTTGGGGAGCCCCGATTCTGTTCGTTAAGAAGAAAGATGGAAGTTTTCGATTGTGTGTGGATTACAGAGAATTGAACAAAGTGACCATCAAGAACCGTTATCCTCTTCCACGTATTGATGATCTATTCGACCAACTCCAGGGTTCTAGCTACTACTCTAAGATTGATTTGAGGTCTGGTTATCACCAGTTGCGCGTAAGGGAAGCTGACGTTGCAAAGACTGCCTTTCGTACACGTTATGGCCATTTTGAGTTCTTGGTCATGCCTTTCGGTCTCACAAACGCACCGGTGGTTTTCATGGATTTGATGAACCGCGTTTGCAAACCATATCTTGACAAGTTCGTCATCGTGTTTATTGATGACATCCTGATTTACTCCAAGAACAAGACCGAACACGAGGAACACCTGCGTTTGGTTTTGGAACTTTTGCGACGGGAACAACTTTACGCTAAGTTCTCAAAGTGTGACTTTTGGTTACGCGAAGTTCAGTTCCTAGGACATGTGGTTAATGAACTGGGAATTCATGTCGATCCAGCTAAGATCGAAGCGATCAAGGACTGGGAAGCACCAAAGACGCCAACTGAGGTGCGGCAATTCCTAGGCCTTGCGGGCTATTATCGTCGTTTCATTAAGGGGTTCTCGAAGATCGCTCAACCCCTCACCACTCTTACTCAGAAGGATAGAAAATTCGCCTGGGGTGAACCACAAGAGTCGGCATTTCAAGAACTGAAGTCTAAACTTTGTTCTGCTCCTATTTTGTCCTTGCCTGAAGGCCCTGATGATTTCGTTGTTTACTGTGATGCTTCTATTCATGGTCTCGGTTGCGTGTTGATGCAACGCGAGAAAGTGATTGCGTATGTTTCTCGGCAACTCAAGGTGCACGAGAGGAACTACACCACCCATGACTTGGAATTGGGTGCAGTGGTTTTCGCATTGAAAATTTGGAGACATTACTTGTACGGTACCAAATGCACCATCTACACCGATCACAAGAGTGTTCAACATATTTTCGACCAACAACATTTGAACATACGACAGCGTCGTTGGATTGAACTCCTGAACGACTACGATTGCGCAATTAAGTACCATCCTGGCAAGGCGAATGTGGTAGCAGACGCCTTGAGCAGGAAGGAATCAATTAATCCTCGTCGCGTTCGGGCGTTGCAGCTCACCATTCATTCCTCTCTACCTGACCAACTCCGTTCTGCTCAGTTAGAAGCTTTGAAGGAGGAAAACCTTAAAGCTGAGACTATGCACGGTGCCGACAAGCACCTCGAGCGAAGGCCTGATGGCCTGCACTACTTCGCAGAACGCATATGGGTTCCTTTATTTGGGGGACTTCGGGAGCTTGTTTTAGATGAGGCTCACAAGTCCCGGTATTCTATTCATCCTGGTTCGGATAAGATGTACCAAGATCTGAAGGTGATATACTGGTGGCCAAACATGAGGTCGGATATAGCCTCATACGTGAGAAAATTCTTGACCTGTGCTAAGGTCAAGGTGGAATACCAGAAACCGTCGGGTCTCTTGCAACAACCTGAAATTCCGGAGTGGAAATGGGAACGGATTACAATGGATTTTGTCACGCAACTACCTAAGTCACCGAGCGGGAATGATAAGATATGGGTCATTGTTGATCGGTTGACGAAATCAGCCCATTTTCTCGCTATTAAGGAGACCGACACCATGGATCGTTTGGCTCGTCTTTATCTGAAGGAAGTTGTTTCTAAGCACGGGGTGCCGGTTTCTATTATTTCGGATCATGACTCCCACTTTACTTCTCACTTCTGGAAGTCCTTACACAAGGCTTTGGGTACCCAGCTGGACATGAGTACAGCTTATCACCCACAGACTGACGGTCAGAGTGAACGCACGATTCAAACCTTAGAAGACATGCTGCGAGCATGTGCGATCGATTTTGGCAAAGGTTGGGAAGCTCACCTACCGTTAGTAGAATTCTCTTACAACAACAGTTACCACACGAGCATCAAGGCAGCTCCGTTCGAGGCACTGTACGGGCGGAAATGCCGGTCTCCTCTTTGTTGGGCTGAGGTGGGTGAGAGTCAACTCACTGGGCCTGAGCTAGTGTACGAAACTTCGGAAAAGATCGTACAGATTCGTAACCGGTTGGCAGCGGCACGGGATCGGCAAAAGAGTTATGCCGATCAGCGTCGCAAGCCATTGGAATTCCAAGTTGATGACAAAGTGCTTCTGAAAGTTTCACCATGGAAGGGCGTCATACGCTTTGGGAAGCGTGGCAAACTCAACCCTCGGTATGTCAGCCCATTTACAATCCTGGAACGGATTGGACCGGTGGCATATCGTCTTGATTTACCGACGGAGCTCGGCAACGTACATAACGTCTTCCATGTGTCCAACTTAAAGAAGTGTCTGGCTGACGAGTCTCTTATTGTTCCACTGGAAGAGATCAAGGTTGATGATCGTCTTCGGATTGTGGAGGAACCTGTTGAGATCCTTGATTACAAGATTCGTAGCCTACGTCATAGCAAGATTCGCATTGTTAAGGTTCGCTGGAACACGAACCGGGGACCAAAGTACAGTTGGGAACGGGAGGATCAGATGAAGTCTAAGTATCCTCATCTCTTTCCTAAGGAAGCGTTCAAATCGAGATATGTTACCACTGCAGCTGAATGAATCTCGGGGCGAGATTCCTTTTTAACGTGGGGATGATGTGACAACTCGGGTAAATCTCTCTTGGTTTCTATCTTTTGTCTGTTTCTTTTGTTATTCCTTTTGGTACTTGTGCAATTTTCGGGACGAAAATTCTTTTAACGTGGGGATGATGTGACACCCGGCAAATTCTGGTTAACAACGCTGTCTAGATGAAAGTCTACCTTAGCGAGTCACGCGTATATTATACTTAACTAGGTTAGTTGAGTCGTGTTACGGTTCAGGAACTGTTAGTTTAGTATAGAGGATCATTAGATGTCAGTCTAGAGGTTCATTAGATGTCAGTCCTTAACCAAGTGTACAAGGGGTGACGATTCGTAGAATCGTCAGAGCATAGGGAACATACAAGTCTCGAGTCCCGGCAATTGGTGAACGAGTGTGAATGTGTTTGTTTGCAAGTATTATGTGTTTACAATCATTATGTGACTTGTCGGTATGTGAAAGTGTGTTAACATATGTTAAAACGGGGTTTAACGCGCAAAATACGCAGAACCAACCCCTATAAGCGATTAGGGAGGGCTAATCGCCTATAGGGGGCGATTGGTACATGGTTGGGGCGAATAGCAAGGCTAATTGCCTATAGGGAGGGCGATTAGCAACCCTATTCGCCTGATGCTGCTGCATACTCGCCTGTAACGTACCTGACGACTAAAAACGACTATAAATACAATACTTGACCTCCTAAACTTCATTATAACAACCCTAGTCGTCCCACAACTCGTCCCAACACACACACAACCTCTGGAACACGATTTTGGATCAAAATACACGATTTCATGCCTATTACATCAATCTATCATAAACCTAAGGTGTGGTTTTCATTCATGCAACCTTTAATAATGTTTTTATTGAATCCCTAATGGTCCAGACCTGTTTATAAAAGTATGTGTCTTTTGAAATTCGTTAATAATCGTTGTTAATTGGATTCTAACTATTATGCATGTTGTATGTGTGTTTATGATTAAAAGATAGGGTTTTTTGTGATTCAAGAAGGATTGTTAACATGATATTAAGGTAGTTACAGATTAATGATGATAGCATGTTGATGAAATCTGAGTAATTGTTCATTAGGGTTATGGTTATGCATGTTAATGTGATGTTTCATGCTATATGTATTGTTTTTGGGATACATGGTTGCATGCAGGGCTGATAGAACGAGGTTAAACGAAGGATTTTGATTGAAATATGTTTGATATGGTTGTTTGATTGATATTTGATGTTTACACACGTTCTGGATCTGATTTGGAGTGTTAAACGCGCAAAAAACTGGAACAGCTGGGCTAAAGGCGAGTAGGGATCCTATTCGCCTATGCTACGAGACTGCTCCAAATGGTCCAACGTCCGCCCGACAGTTGGAACTTCTTCATCTAGGGCCAGAAATACGAGACCTTCAAAGAAGTCCAAAACCTCCGAGTTGGTTGATCCCGAAACGCCAACGTCTGACGCGCGACACATCGATATAAACGCCGAAGAAAATGAGTATTTTTCCGGGGGAAGAAAGGGGCAGAAGAGTTACCCCGTCCGCCCGGTCAAAAGGCTGCTCGAGCCACCCGGTCAGAGTCTTCGTTAGGGGTAAACGATTTAAGTCAGGCGTTTTCTAAGATGAACCAACGCCTGCAAGACATACGCGACATCGAGGCTCAACGTATAAAAGAAAACCGAGAGGTGGTCGAACTTATAAGGGATCGACAATTTCAACGCGACTTTGAGTTTTACACAAAGTCGCACGACCACCTAACCGGCAAAGCATTGGAAATGTGTTTGAAACAAAAGGCCAAAATCGAGAAAAATATGATCTATGAATATTTGTATTTTTTTTAGTATTTGTAATTTTTTTAGTATTTCTAATTTTTTTAAGTATTTGTAATTGTTTTTAGTATTTGTAATTTCTTTTTATTTAATGAAAAATTATTTGGTATTTAATATTATTATTAAAATAAAAAAACAATAATTAAGCAATGATTACCCAATCATTTATAAAACCCCATAGAACCCCTTCCCAGTACATCCCTCTTTTTTTATAAAGCTCCATGGATTCCTTCTATTACTTTATAATATTTTTATTCCCCATGAAGTCCCATAGAGCCCCATGGAGCCACCCACTACACATGCCCTTACCCCCTATCTACAACCACCAGGATAACACCACCACCAGCATGTCATGCTATCCAACGGTCTTCGTCTCTCTCCCACCCATCATCTTACATTCCACTGTCCCCTACCATCGCTCTTCCACCTTGTCACAATCACCTTCTCTCTCTTTCCAAAAAAACCTAAAAATCACCTCTGACAACAACCACCGCAACTACCACCACAACCATCTCCAACAACGGTCGTCGCAACCAACCCCTACAAGGATCATTGTAACCACCACCATAGTCATCTCCACCATCTGCTTCCTCGACTGTCGCTACCTCTTAAGAGCCACCACCACGCTAACATTGACCAATTTGTCACTGTCATAATTAAACAAATAAACAATCAAACACCACCTTTAGTCATAAAGACTTATGACAATATGTGGTAGAGCAAGGAGATGGAGATGAAGTATAAGAGGACAAAATGAGAAGACATTAACATTACAAAGAGAAGAAAAAGAAGCATCGCTTGTACCTTATGCATACTAAGGGGCTGTTTGGTTGATTAAGTGCTGAATCATTAACATTGTCTGCATGGTTAAGAGGCTCTGAATGGTTAAGAGCTGAATCATTCAACATCCCTTATTAGCTTAATGGTTCAGCACTTAATCATTCCATCCAGATGCTGAAACAAATAGTCTGAATGCGGAATGATTTAGACCTGAATGGTTAAGAGGCTGATTAAGAGGCTACCAAATAGCCCCTAAGTTATAAACTCAATTTGTGTTTTGAAAAAACCCCTAAGCATTTTGTAGAACAACATAATGCATACAAAACTTGCTAAATAGAGGATTTATAATTAGCATTTCAACTATTAAAAGAATTAAGTTATATAATCAAATTTATCTGATTATTTGTTTTAATAAAGTAAATAAATTAAAAAAATAAAATATAGTTTAAAAAATATGATGTTTTGAATCATTGAATAAGAAATTCATATGATATAATATTAATTATTTCTCTCACATAATATTTTTACCTTAATACCTCTAATTGTACTTTATTACATTAAAATATTCTTATTACAAATTAATTTAGCACGTGAAGAAAAAAAACATCAACTTTTAATCTTAACCATTGGATTCACAAGATCAATGGCCTAAAAGAGTTCTTATAGTTCTCTCAACTCACACTAGTTCTCAAAATAACCCATCCCTATATATATATATATATATATGTATGTGTATGTGTGTGTATTTTTTATATAGAAAACTCATTTAACACTTAAACATTGGGCCAACAATAATCAATTTAAAACTTAAAAATTATTAACTCAATGCCCGTAACATTTATAATCCCAATACCTATTTAACCTACTAAATAAAAAATAATGTTTTTTTTAATGTTCAGAGTTGAACTTATTTGACACATCACAAAAATTTAGCGACCCTATATATGTTTTGGAGCATATGAAAGAAAAATGTTATTTCCCAAATGCATGCATTGCATATAGAATGTTATTGATCATTTCAGTCACGATGGCATCCGCAGAAAGTAGTTTTTCAAAATTAAAGTTATTGAAATCATACTTACGGTACACAATGTCCCAAGAAAGACTTAATGGGTTAGCGATGATAGTTATCAAAAAACAAAATCATAGATTATATAAAGTGCGAAGAGTTGATCCACCAATTCAGGGGCGAAGCTCGGTTCTCAAATCGAGGGGAACCGGACTTAATTTTTTTAATCGGAAGTGGCAAATCAGCGGGGGCCGGACTCAATCCGGATTCAATTTACCTACAAAAAACGTAAATTTTCACTACTGCGCCAAAAAACGGGGGGGGGGGGGGGGAGGGCCAACCCTGGTCCTATAAAACCTCTGCCCTTGCACCAATTTGCTAACAAGAATACTAAGAGAGCATAACGAATCATCTGTTAGATGCTAGTCTATTACGGTATGTAATTTCACTCATTCTAATACTATTATTTTGCAATTGTTATGTTTAATGTTATACTATTGATCCACATAACATTGAGTTAAATTATTTACTTTATTAAAGATTAAGACCATAAGTAATGGTTGATGCTCCTTAGGGGGCATCTTCCTTCGCATCATTATAATAAGGCTTAAAAAATGTGTAATGGTTAAAGCCATATAATGTCCTTTTTACTCATTACTTTCCATATAATGCCATAGGGGATGGTGTTGAGGGCATTATCATATTATTCATGCCCATATAATGTCCATTACACATGGTATAAGGGGCATATTTTTGAACGGCTAGGATAGGGCACGTAAATCCTCAGGGACGCCTCTGCTTCAATACACAGATCTAAATTATTTTATAAAATTTTAAATATGTTTTCGGGATTAAACCATATATTACACTATATTAATAATACAAATGAAATGAACAGTAATATAAATGAACAGTACTATATATATATATATATATTATTCAGCCACTTTGTTGTGGTTTAATTTTTTTTTTTATTCTTTCTAGCTGGTTTTAGTGTATTTATATTGTTATTTACAGATCTGATACAAATAATGATTCCAGCTCAGTTGGTTAGTATGTTGCACATCTATAAGATGAGCAGATGAGCTTGGGTTCGATTCCAATTTCCGGTTTTTTTTTTCTTTTTTACCAAAGGGTTGGGCAATTTTAAGTGGGACAGGTGGCCTTTCGTTTGGCTTCATCTGGGTCAAAATAAACACGTGGTCAGCTCTCTTCTTTGCCAATGTACACGTTTCTGTCTTTTTGTCTATCTCTTTCTCTGCACCCATTGTTTCTCCTTCTATCTTCTTCATCTTTCTCTTTCTCTCTCTCTCTCTCTCTCTCTCCTGTTTCTCTAGAAAACACCATGATAACCCCCGCAACAACCCCATACCAGAAATTTCTTCTGTTGAAGAATAGAGGGCAGAGAAAAAGGTTTATTGGGGAGGTGGGTTAAGAAAAGAGAGGTAACAAAACGACGATGAAGAGGAGAGATAAGCCAAGCCACACGTATGCCTTTACTTCAACTTTCTTGCTCCCAATATAACATCGTGTAGACATCTGGTGTAAACCGACACTGTTCAGTCGATTAGGGTTCCGGCGAAGTATCCCTGCTCGAAGCCACCGTCTCTGATTTACTTTGTTTGCTTAATCGACATCGCTAAAGCCTGCTTGGAGATTTCAAAGGTGTTCATAACTATCCTCCTTTGCTGCAATCTATAGTCATGGTTTTGTTCATTCAGACCAACATATTTGAATATACATGTAAATTACGGTTTTGTGTATGGGTTTTGACTTTTAAGCTTTTGCCTTTAATTTTTTTTTTTATGCAGGATACCTAAGACTTTAAAATTTGTACAATTTGAGGTATGTGTTTTCCGTTTCTACTTCTGAGACCTTTTGTCTAGAAATAATTTAACAAACTAATAGGTGGTGTGATAATAGAATACATTGTGGATTGTATCAAGGAGTAGAAGAAGCGTTTTCATCTAAAATTTGAATGACAAGCACTACAAGAAACCGGACCTTTAGCGACGGAATAAAAAAGACTTCTTTTGACGATACTTTGTCACGATAGGTTATGGCGACAAAATTTCGCTGCAATAGGTTCGCTCCTATTGTTCAGTCGTAATAGGCCATTGGTTTCGTCTCTATAGGTTATTTTTATCTTTTTGGTTCATCAAAATTGATATAGTTATTCATTCTTTTAACCTTAATATACAATGATTTTTTTCCTTTTCTTTTGATGCTTGCAGGGTTTACGAATACATTTAGATTCACATGATATATCCTCAGGGGTGAGTTGATGCATATGTGTGTCATTTTGTGTTTTGTTCCTTTCCCCATCAGGTAAATGTGAAGTGTTTTTACTTTTTTTTTTAAGGGGTAATCTTTATATTGTGAGGTAGTTGTTTCATTTGTTAATGTGATGTAATTGTTTAACTTTTGAAATCTACTTAATCAATGGTTACTATTACTTAATTAGTGAGGTACAATTTAACTTTATTTTTTAAAATATAGTTATGGTAGACTTGATTATTCACCAAAGACCTATTTGCAGCAACCCAAAAGTGCAAGTCCTACAAAAGGCGCAATAATTAAAAGTTGGATGTTACAATCAAAGCCTTAATTTGCAACCCTTATGTCCTTATGATTTTAAACAAAATTGAAGGTTTTGATCCATCTTGAGTTCTTGGTATTATCCTATTATTCATGTGTGCTAAATTTTTTTTGGAATCGTTTCTGTATGATGTAGGTAGAAAGTGAGAAACTTAAATAATCATTTTTGTTTTATCCATTAATGTTATAAATAATCATAATTTGGCAATTACTATATGATTATTATTAGTATATCTAATCACTATTTTATGAAGCCTATTTTATTCCTGTTTATAATTGATTCTCATTTTCAAGTTAGCGTGTTTTCGAATTCCCTCCATTTATCACACTGATCCTCTCATAATTGTTTGAATGTTCATCTTACTTCAAGTACTTAGCTGGGATCATTTGACCACTTAGAATGAATTTGATTATTGTGAATTATCCGTTTATTGTTTGATTATGTATGTACTGATGTGGTGACAGGAACCAAAGTTTTGACCCGCTCCTTGTCCGCAGACCCTATCACTAGGCCGGTACTTTTTTTATCTGCTTGAATTTAATCCGGTTTTTTGAGTTTATAAGATTGGACTGGAAGTTTTATTGTAGAATATTGATAGCTGATTGGTGTATTGGTTCATGTCGCGTTTTAATGAAATTATGCGCTAGGCAAAACTCGATCGGCTATAGCTACAAGTCTGCAACTAACTTGCTAAGTTTTCACGTGAAAACAAAATCCAATTTCAATTCTAGGTTACTTGCTAAGTTTTCATGTGACACATTAGCGGCTTAGCATGGTTTTAGGGCAGAATTTGGAAATCAAGGGCAAATGCAGAAATCTAATACCAGTCCACGTCAGCGACTCAACGTGATTTTGCTAGACCTGTAAGGCGCTAACTTTATTTTTTTCATGTGCATTGGTTATTAATCTTCGCGCGACCGTCTATTTGACTGTTTGTAAATGGGGCACTTGGGTGTTTTGTATAGGCATAGAGGAATGAGGAAGGCTAACCCGCCCCCAAACGACAACTTTCTTCAACTGTTGTAAAGGTTAGGGAGATAAATGATGTGGTTAAAATTACTCTGTTTTGAGTGTTAGTTTTGAGTTTTAAATATGTGCTTTTTGATTTTTGTTTGAATACATTTGTTTAGAAAATACATTTTGACCCATTACAAAATACACATGAATCGAGGAAAACTTATACATGCCAATATGTCTTATATTAGTCATTAAAACTTATACATTCTACCTGTCATTTAACGGACAACTAATCTTATTCCCATGTGAGCTTTGTTTAAATATATATATTTTTGGATTAGAAACGTTGCATGATTCCTTATTTTATAAATCGAATTGCCGCCGCCGCAACGCGCCGCGGCTAGATAAAAAACCTAGTTCATTTAGTTTTTCTAATTTCTAATATGTATGTAATTTTTACTCTTTAAGCATTTGAAAAGGTTTTAATTTTTAAAGGAATGATCGAGGCCCGAGGCAAAATATTGTATCAACTTGTATGAAACTTTCTTTTGGACTACAATTAGCACGACTTGCACCCCACAGTTTGAGATGTAAGTTAGCTTTTTGAATTTCAACTAGGTACTTGGATACCATAATTGAATTAGTAAATGGTTCCCAAAAGAAAGGTGTTAAAAGTTGGATACTGTTGCTACAACAAATAACTGCCTAACGATAGTTCTGAGTCACAAGGGAGGTTCAAGGGTTCAAGGGTTCCACTTTGCCTAACGCAGGTCGTGGTGTCCTTTTACGTTGCAAACGTAGAAGGAGGTTCAAGGTTATTTTTCTTGTTTTAGATGCTTTAAGGTTCTGGTTTGAGATGTACTCGAAACCAGAAATAGAAGTTCTAGAGATCCGAGTGGAGAGAAATATTCTTCCACGTGCAAGACCAAAAGAATTAGAAGAGTGGAGTGAGAGTGATTGTGATGGTGTGTCCAGAGCTGAGGAATCAGCCTCTGATTTATAGGGAAAGGGGATCTCCCTAAGGAGAAAGCATCTTGCCTTGAGCCTTGTTGCAACTAAAGGACATCCCACAAATGGTAAGTAGCTGCTATGGACCTGCGGTCTGTTGGCTGATGTTACTCCATCAGCTTATCTGTCCTGATCGATGGAAAAGATGACGGGACAAGTCATCTTTTTGACTTAGGATGCTCCTGGTTGTTCGAAGCCTTGTAGGCTTCAACCCTTTAAGCATTTGTTTAGTAATGTTATATATTTATGTTTGCTTTAGGCTACCCACGTCATCAGCCCCCCAAGTCAGAAGGTTTGATGCGGTAGCTTGAAAGCTTTTGACTGTTTTCCTAGTTTATCCTTTGCTTGAAAGGTTCGGGGGTTCGCTGTGATTTAGGCGGTTATTACTCAGCAGTTTCAATGTTGATTGGACTGTTGATGTGACATCTGGCAGTTTGCTCAGACTAATTACTGCATGCCATTATTATTACGGTTTTTGAATTAAATAACCGTTTGATTTTTCTTTTTTAAAACCTTTTTGTACTTCATTTTTACTTTACCTTTTTCTTTTCTTCATCTTCATCCTCTCAAACATTTCATCCATCTTAGGGTTTCGTGATTTTTCACCACAGCAGGTTAGTTTTTCTTCTTCTTGCTTTGTTTACTGATCATCCTTTTGAGCATAATGGGCGCTAAAAAGGATATGGCCGTTACGTTTTCAACTCTTTCTCAGAAAGAGGTAGAATCGTTTTGTGCCGAATGGGGTATTGACTTGTCATTCAAACCTGTGGCTCCTGGTAAAAAACTCTCTGTTTCCGAGTGTCCGTCTGGTTCCATTGCTTTGTACTGTCGTCATTTTGAATTTGCAAACCTTCGTTATCCTTTTTCTGTATTTTTGTTGAATGTTCTTGAGTATTATAGGGTTTCCCTTGGTCAGATCCACCCACATGGTGTTGGCCGTGTTTTACACTTTGAATGTCTTTGTAGAGCCCTAGGGTATGATCCTACTCTATTGATGTTCAGGCGATTTTTTCGTCTTGCCAAGAATGGTGACTGGTTCACCTTCGAGGGGTCATCATTGGAGACTAACCTTCTTTCTTCCCATGTTACGACGGTTGGTCAATGGAAGAATAGGTTCTTTTGGGTGTCTGATTCTATTTTCCCTTTTAAGCCTGTGTGGAGGCATCCTGAGGCCGTTCTTAATGAAGGGGAACCCTCAGAGTCTGAACTAGATGATGCCTTCCTAACGACTCTTAGGACCTGTCCTTCAAGGCTTCGTCCATTTGCTGAACCCTTCTTAGTATTATCCGGTGTTAGCACTCGTTGGGACAAGCCGGGTAGAGATCCTGTTGTGATGAAGGATGGTCAGGGTATGAATTTTGTTTATTGTTGATTTCTTTTGCTTTCTTTGTTTTTTTCTTATGTGTTCTGTTTTTTGCAGTTATGTCGGCTCTTGACTTTATCAAAGGTGATGATGCTTCGGGTGTTGTATTTTCTGATGCTGAAGCAGCAGATGGGGAAGATGCACTGACCAAATATCAGAAAGGGAGGTATGATGGGACCAACTATGTTGCTGTCCCTAATGTGAAGGGTTTTGCTAAAGCTAGTTCTTCCAAGGCTTCAACAAGGAGGTCAAGCAGGCGTCATTTGAAGGCTGCTAAACCTGCTGATCCTTCTGAAGCAGTGACAGTTAGTGATGATATTGAGGATTCTGAAGATGAGCAAGATCAGACCATGGATGATGTTCCTGTGGATGCTGTTGTGAAGAAAGGTAAGGGTAAAAAAGTGAAGGTTGGAGTGGTGAAGGAAACAGAAGTGTCAGCTAGCTTTGATGAGGGAGGTCTGTATGTTCCTGGGTGGAACGTGAAGTCCAGTGACAACTTTAAGTCTTCGGCTATTTGTGAGGAGGTTCTTGCACACTTTGCTACTCCTGGTGCCAAGGCTTGTCTTGAGGGTTTGGATGAGGGTTTGGATGATGATGCTCTGCTGGCAAAGATGATGGTGGGTACCTGTAACCTTGCTGCTATGCTTCCAGAGGGGATTAGTAGGTTTAGGAAGGTTATGGGTAAGTATAGTGACTTTGCCAAGAAGAAGAGGGAGATGAAACAGTCCATTGCTGATATGAAGAAGGATGCTGAGGAGTATGCTAAGAAGGAGGTTACTTTGATTTCCCTTATTGATGAACTGAAGAAGGGGCATGAGGCTGAGATGGCAAGGCATGAAGCTGCTATTCTTAAGGTGGGGGCAGATCAATTGGCTTTGGAAGCAGAGAAAAAGGCTTTTGAAAGTGAGAAGAAGGGGTTGGAGGCTTCCCTTGCTGCTGCCCAAAGTGATAACAAATGGCTGATTGAAGAAGGATTTCAGCAAGTCGTTACCTACCTTCTTCATTCCACCGAATTCAACTCTGCACTTGGGGAGGTTTATACCAAGCTTTTGACCCATGGTAAGCATGCTGGTTTTGTTGCAGGGTTTAAAGCTCATGAGTCTGGCCAAGTTTTGGAAGAATCTCCCTTTTATCAGCCTGACTCCTTGGATGTTTTTAAGGAGACTGTCCTTAAGATGGAACACTCCAGCTATCCTTATGTTGCACAAGTTTCTTCCTACTATGGAAAACCCTTGAAGGAGCTGAAAGAATTGAAGCCTGCTGGTTTAAACGAAGTTGTTTCTGCAAAGGTGCTTCAATCTGTTTCAAGGAAGAGGGCACATTCTGGTGATAGTGAAGAGACGTTGGATGTGGCTGAAACTTTTTCCAAGGATGCTAGTGTTGAAGCTTCTGAAGCTGGACTTGTGGAGAAGGCTCCAAAGAAAGGGAAGAAGGTAAAGAAGGCGAAGGTGGTCAAGGTAGTGAATGAGGATGAAACCTCTAAGCCTTCAGAGTCTGGTGGTGATGTCTGATCTTCCCATTCGTAGCTTTCTTAGCATCTTGGTTTGTTAAAAACAATTAACTTTGTGTTTCTAAGTACTTTTTATCTTTTGTTGGAACCTTCAATGGTTCCTTGGTAGTTATGGGCTGTAGCCCTTTGAACAATTATGCTACTTGTTGGCTTTTGTTAAAAGCCTTTGAATGTTAAGTCTTTGTGGCTCGTGTTTAAGTTTGATTGTTGTTTTTCTGTTGTCATGTTTGTCTTTGCTGTTTGGGAATGTTTATCCGGTAGCACCTTCAAAGGTTGAATGCTGCAGTCATTCATCCTTAAGGTAGTCTAGGCAAACATGTCGCCATCTATCCTATATACAACACTTAATCGAGTGTTTTCGATATATTTTCGTAAGTTTGTTTTCTAAACTTAAGGAACGTTTGGTGTAGGTTGTTCAAGCCTGTCAATGAGATTTATAAAAGTGTTTTTTTTTTGTTTATCTCATGGAGTAGGATTGATTTAGGAACTCACCCCTTATATAGATCCGTTTATCCTTCGAACCTATTGAGCGATATGGCCTGGGAGCTCATCCCCTTACATGGTCTCTACCATGGAGTTTTTTGCAAGGTTCTCAACCTGAACTTAGGATAGAAAGACAGTTTCTAAAGGAGGATCAAATGATCCTTTCATTCATTAGATTGGATAACATTACATCATTTGGAAAAGAACAACATTTTGTTATAACTTAAACAAAGAACCTTTTGAGGTTCTTGCCGTTCCAGTGACGGGGGAGTTTTTTGCCTTCCATGCTTGCCAGTTTGTAGGATCCCCCTTTGTGGGACTCTAGGATAGTGTATGGGCCTTCCCACTTGGGTCCTAGCTTCCCTTGACTTTCCTTCTTGCTTGCTTCGTTGTTTCTCAAAACTAGGTCGCCGGGCTTGAATCGTTCGTGCTTAACTCTGGCGTTGTAGTAGGACTCCATCTTTTGTTTGTATTGAGCTTCACGGATTGCTGCTGAGTCCCTTGCTTCTTCCAGGAGATCGAGGTTAAGCAGTGATTCCTGTTCATTTGCCTGGACATTGACATGAAAGGTTCTTGGTGTGGTGATTCCGATTTCGGCAGGTATTACTGCTTCAGATCCAAAGGTAAGGCTGTAAGGCGTTTTCTTGTTGCTTGTCTTCTCGGTGGTTCGAATTGCCCAGAGAACGCTTGGCAATTCTTCCAACCAGTTTTTTCCTTGCTGCCTAGTCTAGCCTTGATCCCTTCAACCACACTTCTATTCATTCTTTCAACTTTACCGTTCGACTGGGGGTAGGCCACGGAACTGAAGACTTGGGTTATTCGGTACTCCTTGCACCAAGCACTGAATGGTTTCTCTGCAAATTGCTTGCCGTTGTCCGTCACAAGCACCCCAGGTAGGCCATACCGGCAAATGATGTTTTCCCAAACGAAGTCAATTATCTTTTTCCCGGATATCTTCCCTAAGGGCTTTACTTCTGGCCATTTTGTGAAGTAATCTACTGCCACCAATAAGAATTTAACCCCTCCTTTTGCTGGTGGGAAGGGTCCAACGATATCCATTCCCCATTTGTAGAACGGCCAAGCTGAATTGACAGGCACCAAATCATGCTTGGGACTTTTGGGGACTGGGGCGTGTAGTTGGCAGGCTTCACATCTTTTCAGCTGTTCTGATGCATCACGATGCATGGAGGGCCAGAAATATCCCAGGTTCATAAGTTTTGCCACAACTGACCTTGGACCACAGTGGGCTCCGCAGATTCCTTCATGAACTTCCTTAATCAGGTACTTGCTCTGTTCGGGTCCAACACATCGGAGCAGTGGAGCTAGATACCCTCTTTTGTAAAGCATTTCATCTTGTATGGTATACTGCTTCGATTTGTTTCGGATCCTTTCAGCTTCGACAGGGTCCTGTGGTAGTTCTCCCTTTTGAAGGAACCTTACAAACGGAGTCATCCAGTTTGGCTCATTTTCAGTGATGACGTCTTGGACTTCCAACTCTGATATGGCAGGATGCTTGACTACCTCAACCAATACTTTCTTAGTGAGGTGAGCAAAGGTTAGCGAGGCGAGCTTGCTTAGCGCGTCAGCCTTTTTGTTGTGAGACCTTGGAACTTGCTTGATCTTGCATTGTTGGAAAGTGTTCATGATTTCCTTGGCTTTCTCTTTGTATTTTTTCATGTTGGGTTCCTTGGCAATGTAGCTATCGTTCACTTGGCTAGAGACCAGTAGTGAATCGGTGAACACTTGAAGCTTGTGAACCATCATCTTTTTTGCAAGCTTGAGTCCTGCGATCAGAGCTTCATATTCGGCTTCGTTGTTTGTTGTCTGAAATTCCAAACGAAGGGCATATTTGAATTCTAACCCTTCAGGACTGATTAATATAAGACCAGCTCCCGAGCCTTCAACGCTGGAAGCTCCATCTGTGTAAAGCTTCCAGGCTTCAGGATCGAGAGGTTCGTCCATGGTTATGTTAACCTCAGCAGTTTCTGCCCTTGGAATTTCAGCAATGAAATCAGCAAGTATTTGTGCTTTTATTGCTTTTCTCGGGACGTAGGTGATTTTGTGTTCACCTAGCTCAACAGCCCACTTGGCTAGTCGTCCCGAGGTTTCAGGCCTTTCAAGCACATTTTTGATTGGCTGGTCAGTGACTACTTGAATAGGATGTGCTTGAAAGTACCTTCGAAGCCTTCTGGCCGTTTGTACCAGGGCCAAGGCTAATTTTTCCAAAGGAGGGTACTTGACCTCTGCTAACTTTAAGGTTTTACTGAAGAAATAAACGGGTACCTGGGCTTTTTCTCTTTCGATAGTGAGAACAGCGCTGAAGGCTTCTTCAGTGACTGAAAGATAGACAGAGATCGTTTCCCCTGCTTCAGGTGCTGCAATGGTGGGAAGGGAAGCCAAGTAATGTTTCATAGCGTTGAAGGCTTCTTCAGCTTCTTCTGTCCACCTGAAGTTCTTCTTGTCAGCACAACCTTTGAGGGTCTTGAAGAAAGGAAGGGATTTCTCAGCAAGTTTCGACACGAAACGCTTCAAGGCGGCAAGCTTGCCGTTCAAGCTTTCCACTTCTTTCTTGGTTTGTGGTGACTTCATTTTGAGGATGGCTTGAACCTTGTTTGGGTTAGCTTTTTTGCTTTGTTTTCCTACAACATGACCCAAGAATTTCCCTTCTTCAAAACCGAAGGAACACTTGATGGGATTTAGTTTCATGTTGATCTTCTTGAGATTGTCGAAGGTTTCTTGTATATCATTGAGCATGTCATCCTCGGTCTTGCTTTTGATAACCAAATCATCCACGTATGCTTCCATGTTCCTACCAATTTGCTCGGCAAAGGCTTTGTCAACCAGCCTTTGATAGGTGGCACCTGCATTTTTTAAGCCGAAGGGCATCTTTTTATAACAGAAGATACCCTTGTCGGTATGGAAAGCAGTCTTTTCTTCATCGTCCTCCTTCATTTGTATTTGGTGATAACCTTTATAGGCATCCAAAAAGCATTTGAAGGGGAAACCTGTTGAAGGGTTAGCTTGTAAGCATGCATTATAAAAAGAAACAAATTTGGGAGGTGTTGAGTAACTTCAAAAGTTGTTCTTAGGTTCAAGGGTAACCTGTCAACGAGTCAACTTTCAAATCCACCTCCGGTAAAGGGTAGCAATCCTTTGGGCAAGCCTTATTGAGGTCTTTGAAGTCTATGCACATCCTCCACGAGTCGTCAGGTTTCTTAACCATCACTGGGTTTGCAACCCAGGATTGGTATTTGACCTCTCGGAGGATTCCTGCTTCGACCAGTTTGTCAACCTCATGGCAAGCTGCTCTGCTTCGTTCTGGTGCAAGGCTTCTTTTCTTTTGTACTATTGGTTTGATGTTTTGGGGAACTTTGAGTTCATTTTCAGCAACATCACGTGGGATCCCTGTCATGTCACTGGGACACCAAGCGAAAACATCTACATTGTTTTTTAGCAATGCTTCAAGCTTTGAGAGAATTTCCCTAGGAAGGGCTGTGTTTACCCGTATCCTTTGATCAGGGTATTTATGATTGATGCTAAGACCGAGTTTGCTTTGTTCTTCAACAACCGTTAGCACAGAGGCTGATGGTTGGAGGGTTCCTACTCCTTCTTTGGTGGGGAACTTGGCACTCTTCCGGCTGATGGAAACGGTCATATCGAAAGCTACTACACCGGGTCTACCAATGATGACATCGTAACTGGATGGTAGGTCTAAGACAATGAACGTCAGTGGTTCAGTTCTTCGCATTTGCCCATCGGAGAAAGTTACATTGAGTACAATCTCGCCCAGGGGTTTGATGGGGATATCAGCTATGCCTTTGATGGCAGCTTCGGCTGGCCTGAGCGTGGAGCGTTCTTCGTGGCTTAGAAGGTTGAAGTATTTTGCAAACATGATCTCAGTAGCAGCTCCGGTGTCTATGTAGGCTTTTTGTGTTTGTCGTGAACCCACGAAGGCTTCAAGGACTAGTGGATCACAATGTTTTTCTTCGTTGGTACAAGGGAAGTAGATGCCTTGACATTCCCAATCCTCCAACCTCTGTCGTTTGCTTGGTGCTTCACTTTCAACAAACACCATGGCAACATCTTTCTTCTTGCCATCAGCTATGTTTTCTTTGACGCCTTTAACCAAGTGGGCCAGTTCGCCAGATCTAACTGCTTCTTCGATCCTCTTCTTAAGCTGGAAGCAGTCGTTGGTGTGGTGTCCCTTTTCTTCGTGAAACTCGCAATACTGGTTGGAGTTTTCGTTTCTTTTACTTTTAGGCAAGGGACGAGGTGGTCTAAAGGTGTGTTTGACTTCTTCTGTGGCCAGAATTTCTTGAGGAGTTTTGCGGAGGGCTGTAAAATTTATGTTTCTATCTTTGATTGGAGGGTTCCTGCTTTCCGACCTTCGAGGCTCAGATCTCCTGGATCTGTTGTCGTAGGTACCATAGTTTCCTCTTTTCCGAGTAGGGCTGTTGCTTCTCCAGTTGGAAGCCCTCTTTCTTTGCTCCTTTATGTCTACAGCCTCTTCTCCTCTGATGTGGGCTTCGGCTCTTTCCAAAGCTTCTTCAAGGGTTTTGGGGAGACTCTTGTTAAACTCCCTGGTGAGGTATTTTGAGTTGATGGCGTTCATGAACCCTGCAACCTTCATCTTTTCATCTGCACCAACGTAGGTAAGTCCTTCTTTTTTGTACCTCTCAATGAAATTCTTCAGGCTTTCATCATCTTTTTGATTTATCTGGAAGATGACGGTTGCATCCTTGACACATCTTCTCTGTTGTGAAAAGTTGGCAAGGAATCCTTTGCCGAGTTCATCAAAGGTTCGGATGCTTCCAACCTTCAAGCCATTGAACCAGATTCTTGCGGATCCAACGAGGGTTTGCATAAACATTAAACAACACTCTGGATCGCCCCATTTTTCGATCCGAGCTGCCCCTGAGAAGATCTGAAGGTGATCTTCTGGATCATCAGAACCATCATATGTTCTTATATGAGCTGGCATCTTTAGCTTGTTGGGAAAGTCATAATCTGCTATTTCCAGTGAGAAGCAAGATAAGCTGTTTGGCTTGTAGGGTGGGTTGACAGGTTGTTCTGTCCTGTTGTTGGTTATTCCGACTGGAGTTCCTTGTTGAGCAGCGATGGCTTGACTGATGAGCTGATGCCAAGGGAAGTTAGCCATTACTTGTGATATCATGTAGGGCATGAGGTTAAAACCTTGGAGGTTTTCGGTTGTGGCCACGTTGCTAGTCATCATGGGGATGCTCATGGAAGCGTTCCTAGCCATGGGGAGCGAAGCCATGGCCTGATCCCATGAAGTGGCTGCCGGTGGAGGGACACTGGATATTGGTGACTGTAGAAGCTGATCCAGGGTGACTTCATGCCCAAGTGGTGTGCCAGTAGTGGCAGCTTGGGTGGTAAACAGTGGGAAAGCGGTGGGGCTGGACCTTGTTTCATGCTGAGAAGTGGAGAGTGTGTTGCTGGGGCCAGCGGCACTGCTTCCGAGTCGTGGTCTATGACTGTAGGTGGCACTTAGAGGAGGAGGAGGCCCCGGCGAGAGCGACACCTCTTCTTCCTCGCCATAGTCTAGACGGAGGCGGACTCCTTTATCTCTCTCCTTCATGACATACTGGTTCAAAAGGGATCTAAGCTGCAGGAAGTTGCTTTCCACTCCTTCAGGGGTAAGATCTATTCGTTGGGGAGTCTGTGCAAGATCAGGGAGAGGAGAAAACACCCCTGAACGAGTGGGAGGTGGAGTCTGTAAGCTTGTTGTCCCATGATGTGCAGGTGAGGACTGAGTTCGAGCTGGAGTGCCTCCTGGAGTGGAAAAAGACACAGATCTGGCTGGAGAAGTCTGATCTGTGCTTGGAGAGATCTGGTTGACTTCCTCTTGGGACTCAGGGTCAGACATGGAGAGAGTTGGAGCTACACAACTGATTTTTGTAAAGGCAATGGCGTAGCCCCACGGTGGGCGCCAACTTGTTGCTACAACAAATAACTGCCTAACGATAGTTCTGAGTCACAAGGGAGGTTCAAGGGTTCAAGGGTTCAAGGGTTCCACTTTGCCTAACGCAGGTCGTGGTGTCCTTCTACGTTGCAAACGTAGAAGGAGGTTCAAGGTTATTTTTCTTGTTTTAGATGCTTTAAGGTTCTGGTTTGAGATGTACTCGAAACCAGAAATAGAAGTTCTAGAGATCCGAGTGGAGAGAAATATTCTTCCACGTGCAACACCAAAAGAATTAGAAGAGTGGAGTGAGAGTGATTGTGATTGTGATGGTGTCTCCAGAGCTGAGGAATCAGCCTCTGATTTATAGGGAAAGGGGATCTCCCTAAGGAGAAAGCATCTTGCCTTGAGCCTTGTTGCAACTAAAGGACATCCCACAAATGGTAAGTAGCTGCTATGGACCTGCGGTCTGTTGGCTGATGTTACTCCATCAGCTTATCTGTCCTGATCGATGGAAAAGATGACGGGACAAGTCATCTTTTTGACTTAGGATGCTCCTGGTTGTTCGAAGCCTTGTAGGCTTCAACCCTTTAAGCATTTGTTTAGTAATGTTATATATTTATGTTTGCTTTAGGCTACCCACGTCATCAGATACCTAGACTTACACCTTAGAACTCATATGAATGGTAGGTGGAGTCTTTAAGAAGGCTATAAGAAAGCGAAGTATAAGTGTGGTATGCCTTAGAATGATCCATATAAGATACCACTTGTTAATCCAGAATGTGTGATTATGTGATAACTTATGTATCTTATCTTATAAAAGCTAAGAACGCCCGCCAATTGGCTAACATTAATATGAATGCACAATAGTTGTATCAGCAATAATGGATCAGTGAAAAAACTCTTACTTTTTCCAAGGAGGGGGGGGGGGGGGGGGTCGGGGATGTTTGTCAATAACTATGTAAAAATCTTTTTTTCACTCCGGTGAAGGTTACATCTGGTATAGTCATACAATAAATTGGTAATCAAACTGAATTTCATATGGTGAACACAAGTACGTCAACATAATGAAAATTTAATATATTTAAAGTTGTTCTCTCCGAGTTTCATTTCTTGAAACCTAGAAAGACATACCTAATTAATCAAGCATTTTTCAATATAACATATCCAACTATCGCTTAAATTCTCATTACCGATCCAATTAGGAAGGGATGGCACCGTGTCAGACAGGTCACAATTGGTGATGATCTGTCTTCTGTTGCTGTGTGTTTGCCGCTTGTTTAAATTGTTCATTTCTATATTTTTAGCAACCTCTAAAATCAGGGCTAAGGCTTAAGATAATTACATTTGTAGATTATTTGGACATTGGGCCTATGAATTAAGTCCATAAAAGATTAATATTTAGATATCATTCGGCTGATGAGTTATTATTCGGAATTAGACTTAATTATACAAATTATCTTACTAAATTGTTTGACTGAATTATTATTTACATTAAATTGTATTAACAAAAATTAGTAAATCAATTATCTGGTTTTTCTTAGGGGGTAGTTTCAAATATCATAAGGGGCAGTTTTAAAGTTTTAAGGGAAATGATATTTTTGAGTTGGGCGGCTACCCATGGTTATACGGGCTTGAAGTGATCATTAATCTAACGGTAAAATCACTAAAAATGTGTTATTTAGGGTATACATTAAATACGAAAAATCATGTAAATGCTTGTGTGTATTTACTTTTATCAATCTTTTTATCTATCTTATACGTTATGGCCCCCACCTTTATGGTGCAGCGGCATGAGAAGTGATGGATAAGACTTGGGACTGAGAGGCCTCAGGTTCGATTCTTGATCCCACCTAGGTTTAACCAATTTCTCACTGTTGTGACTTTGGGCGGATGAGGGATTGGGTTTTCCCGGTTCGGGAACCACGTGCGGAATCTGGCTCCTAATGGGAGTAAGATTTGTAGAAAAAACTCCCGTGGGAGTCGGGACATAATATGTTGTGTTGGCCGTTCTAAAAAAAATCTTATATATTATGATTCGAAAACAGATCAATGTAATATGATGTCTTTGGGATATATATATGATGTACAAAACTCAAGGAATTATGACCATCTAAGGAAAAGGAAGCCATTGAGAAGGCGAAGAGACAGGTGTGAGCGTCTCCTAGAGACCGTTATGATCCTTTTTCCTCAACCCAAAGTAAGTTAGACAGAATAACAGCCGATGGTCAATAATGCTTGTGGAGAAATGTTTAAAGATGTTTGCAACGCTTTGAAAGATGCTATACAGAAATGCAAGAAAATTTTAGGAGTATTTTAAGACAATATGTAGGCAAGGTAGAGCCACCCATTTCGCTTGTGGAAAAATAAGTCATCTTACATGTTAAATATTAACAATTTAATACTTGTTAATATTTACTTTTATATTTTCTTATAGTTTTGGTTTTATTATTCTTGGGGCTTTGATATTTTGTATAAGGGGTGTAGGTCATAATGTTGGTCCATAAGAAAGCCCATATTCTAAGTTCATGTTGCAGCCCAAGTGTAGCAGTCCAAGCCCAAGCAGTCCAAGTCCAAGTATGATGCAGTCTGTCCAGTTGCAGTTGGGCTCAGGGGCCCAGTGTCAGTTCTTGTGTCCAAGCTGGCAATCCGTGGGAGAAAGCACAAAACTATGTGCACCGTTGATCAACCTTTGGGGACTTAATCTTGGGCGTCTATTTACTTGATAAGAGAGGGCCATATAAATACATGTGTTTCTCTCTCTCCTGATGCATTCAACTCATTCGACCATTCTTTGTTTCCAGAGCTTTCCTTTGTTTTCTCTCACACAATATTTTAGGGTTTTTCTTTATATTCGATGATTAGTCTCTTGTATTGGATATTATCATATCAAACTCAGATCTGATAATATTAGGGTCTGGATCTTGTTTACAGTCCTTGTAGAATTTTGTTAGTGGAGATTGTTTAGTCTTCTGGGTGTATTTTGAATCTGTATTGTTTTGTATAGATTCAGGGTTGGGTCTATTATTTTGTTTGATATTGTGAGTCTTTTGTATTTGTTATTTTTGTTTAATAAAGAGTTAATCATTTGGATACAAAGATTCATGTCTTGTGACATGGTATAAGAGCTCTGTTCGATTTCTGGGTCTATTCCGCTGTGTATTAATAAGTTTTTAGGTTTTGTGGTATTGCTTGTTTTTAGGTTTTTGGGTTACTCTACTGAAAAAGGGGTTATAAAGTTTTCAGCCTTAAAAGTAAAAATGTTTTCTATTCAAGAGATGTAAAATATTTTGAGGAAGTGCTTTCTTCAAGGAAAAAACTATTTGTGATTCATTAAATGAAAGTATTCAAAATAACATAACAATCAGAGATTTTTTTGAAAACATTGAGCAACCACAATCTCAAGTTCCCAATGATGAAGGAAAGGGTTAAGAAAGTGTTGATTCAGAGACACATAGGTCTCAGCAATCAGGTCTTTCTGTTCCTGGACTTCAAGCCTTGGCTGGTGTCCAACAGCCTAGTCTAAGTGAGAAAGAGACTGGTAAGGCTGGGTGTATGATACCTGAAAGTGATAACACTAGTGATGCTGTATCTGTGGGAATAGTTAATGATCAACAGTTAGGTCAAACTGCTACTAGAAAATCTTCTTGGGAATCTGTTCTACCTAGAAATTTAAAGGATTATGTCCTAGATGGGAAATCAAATACGGAGTAGAAAAGGTGGTTAATTATTCTAGGCTGTCAAATGAATATAAATGTTTTGTATCCACCTTAAATAGAAGTCATGAACCCACATCATTCCAAGAAGCTGCCAAAGATCCAAATTGGATTGCAGCCATGAATGAAGAGATTGAAGCTCTTCATAAGACTAGACTTGTAATCAAGGGTTTTAGTCATAAACAAGGAATTGATTTTGAGGAGACTTTTTTCTCCTGTAGTCAAACTTGTTACTATTAGAACTATTCTTTCTATTGCTGTGAAAAATAATTGGGATTTGTATCAGGTGGATGTTAACAATGCTTTCTTATATGGTAGTCTAAAGGTGGATGTTTATATGTCATTGCCTGATGGATATTATTCACCTTTTGAAAATCGTGTGTGTAAATTGAAAAAGTCACTTTATGGGTAGAAATAAGCTTCACGGATGTGGAATGAAAAACTTGTGAATGTTTTAACAAGTTTAGGATTTGAACAAAGTAAATGTGATTACTCATTATTTTTTAAAGTGACTGATTTTGTTATGGTTTACTTGTTGGTTTATGTGGATGATATAGTTCTGACGGGTAATAATAAAGATGAAATTATTAAGGTTAAAGAATGTCTAAAAACTAGTTTTTTGATTAAAGACCTTAGTGAATTGAAATATTTTTTAGGTATTGAAGTTATTAAGTCTGAAAAAGGCATTTGTTTGTCTCAAAGAAAGTATTGTTTAGAATTACTTGCTGATTATGGGTTAACTGGTTCAAAGCCAGTCAATAGTCCTATAGAACAAAACCATGTTCTTACAACCATTTGTAAAGAACATAGTGTTGACTTAGAGACTATGACTGGTTATCAAAAATTTGTTGGAAAATTGAGCTACTTGTCTCATACACGACCAGATATTGCTTATGCAGTACACTTTCTAAGTCAATATATACATAAACCAACATCTGGTCATATGAGAATAGCTATTAGGTTGATTAGATATTTAAAAAAGGCCCCTGGAAAAGTAGTCTTGACTAGTAATGAGATTGATTTTACTCTCACAGCCTATTCAGACTCTGACTGGGAAAAATGTCTATATTCTAGAAAATCCATAACTAGGTTTTGTATTCTATTAGGGAAATCTTTGATTTCTTGGAAGAGTAAAAAAAACAGTCTGTAGTTTCTAGATCCTCTGCTAAAGCTAAGTTTAGGGCTATGTGTGCTGCAACCTATGAGCTAATGTGGCTTACTAACTTGTTTAAAGAGTTGAGTATTGAAATTCAATTGCTTGTCAAGTTGTTTTGTGATAACACTGCAACATTATCTATTGCTGCTAATCCAGTTTTTCATGAAAAAACTAAAAAACTACGCACTTTGAGATAGACTTGTTTTTTCTCAGAGATAAAATAACAAAAGGGTTTTTAAAGCCAGAAAAAGTTGTTTCTGAACATCAAGTGGCTGATATTTTCACCAAGGATTGTTTCCAAATCATCATGAGGAATTGTGCAAAGTTTTGCATATGTTTGACCAATTCAAGTATCAACTTGAGGGGGGTGTTAAATATTGACAAGTTAATACTTGTTAATATTTACTTTTATATTTTCTTATAGTTTTGGTTTTATTATTCCTGAGGCTTTGATATTTTTCGTAAGGTGTGTAGGTCATAATGCTGGTCCATAAGGAAGCCCATATTCTATGTTCGTTAGTTGCAGCCCAAGTGTAGCGGTCCAAGTCCAAGTATGATGCAATCTGTCCAGTTGCAGTTGAGCTTAGGGGCCTAGTGTCAGTTCTTATGTCCAAGCTGGCAATCCATGGGAGAAAGCACGAAGCTATGTGCACCGTTGATCAACATTGGGGACTTAACTTTGGCCGTCTATTTACTTGATGAGAGGGGGCCATATAAATACATGTGTTTCTCTCTCTCCTGATTCATTCACCTCATTCGACCATTCTTTGTTTCCAGATATTTCCTTTGTTTTCTCTCACACAATATTCTAGGTTTCTCTTTGTATTCGACCAATAGTCTTTTGTATTGGATATTATCAGATCGAACTCAAATCTGATAATATTAGGGTCTTGATCTTGTTTACAGTCCCGGTAGAAGTTTGTTAGTGGAAATTGTCTTAGTCTTTTGTGTGTATTTTGAATCTGTATTGTTTTGTACAGATTTAGGGTTGGGTCTGTTATTTTGTTTGATATTGTGAGACTTTTGTATTTGTTATTTTTGGTTAATAAAGAGTTAATCATTTGTATACAAAGATTCATGTCTTGTGACATCACCCCAACATGTTTTTCTTTTTCCAACATGAGGTCCATCTAAATTTTATAAACTTCGAATATTCACCCTTAGTTTATTACTTTATTTTCCTCAATGCATCATATTGTTTAAATGTGCTTGTTAGTAAATGTACTATTCTATAGTTTAGTTTTGTATTCTTTGTGTCTTTACCTATCTTTTAAATTGATAAGTTTCGTAAATCTTAAACTAAGGACACATGACATATTTAGAATATCCATATATTAAGAAAAAAATATGGATTATCTATAATACATGACCTAGAGGTGTGCATGCCTAGCTCGCTAGATTGGTTACTCTAAGCACAACATGTCAGCACACACTTGGTCGGTAAAGAAGCCAAGAGTTAGACCCAAATATGAGGTGCCTAAAATATATCGAATAATGCGCTTGAGAGCATTCTACTGATCAATTTCTGGGACATGCACGTGCATACACACTTGTTGGACTACATAAGTGATGTCTAGTTGGGTTAAAGTGAGATACGGAACTGCTCTTGCCAAACTTCGGTATGATGTTGGATCATGAAAATCATCGCCTAAAGATGCACTGAGTTTGGTACGAGTATCAACAGGAGCTGTGCCTGGATTACATGATTGAATACATGCTTTGGTGATGATGTCATGAGTGTAAGACTATTTACAGAGACAAATAGTATCCATGGTATGAGTGACGAAGATACCTAAGAAGAAACTGAGAGGACCTTAGTCCTTCATGGCAAATTTGGCTGAAAGGTGAGCCATTAGACTGAGGTAAAGCTGAGCAGTAGAAGTCACATGAACGATGTCATCAACATATAGAAGCAAAAAACCAACATCACGGCCCGCATGAAGGGTGAATAAGAAGGCATCACATTTACTTTGGTGAAAACCCAAAGTTAGGATATAATCTGTGAATTGTTGATACCACGCATGTGGGGCTTGTTTCAAACTAACTTCTTTAATCGACACACATCGAAGGATGACGATTTTTAAATCCCATAGGTTGATACATGTATGTAGTTTCCTTTAGGGTACCATGCAAGAAGGCACTTGTAACATCTAATTAATGAATGGGCCATGATTTTGCCAATGCAATGGACAACAGTGTTCAAAGAGTAGCCGATTTGACCACTAGACTGAATGTTTTCCCACAATCGATCCCCATCTATTGTTAACGCCGTTCATACACTAACCTTTCCTTGTACCTTTCCAATGTTTCATCAGATTTAAATGTATGCTTAAAGAGCCACATATTGCGGATAACATTCATATTTGGTTGCCTGGGTATCAAATCCCGATTCTCATTTTTTAATAAGGGCATTAAATTTCGTGGCAATGGCATTGTGCCATTCTGGTATGGATAGAGCATCAATTGGTTTTAGGAATAAGTACAATGGTAGGGGAGGTGTTAGGGTGTAAGCTAAGGTGATGTTTTGGTTTACCAATTCCGTCGATGGCGCGTCTGCGCATGATCCAAGTATGTTGGGTGGTGGGTGCTGGCCAGATGTTATGGGGTGTTGAGGTGGTTGGGCTGTGTGTTGTGGTAGTGGTGGATTGGATCGAGTTCGGGTTGTGTATAAAGGACTGGGATAATGATGGGTCAGAGGGGGTTTAGGGTTGTGTCCGGACTAGACGTAGTGGGTTGTGGTGATGGGTTGTAAGAATGGGATAGGACTATTAGGGGAGTGTTGGTGGTCCAGTAAGGAGTTGATTATATGGGCTAGAGAGTAGGTCAAAGTGGGAGTGGATGATGGGGCTGTTGGTGTGGCTGGTGACGTAGTGGATGGGTGGGCATGAAAGTTGGGCCACATAAGTGCTGATAAATGGGTGTCCAAAAAGGTATAGGAAGGTGTAGGTTGAATTTGAGTGGCAAAGGGAAAAGTCGTTTCATCAAACACTACATGAAGACAAATGGTTATTTGATTTGTTTCAACATGGATGCATTTATAGCGTCTGTGTTAGAGGGATATCCAAGAAATACACAAGGATATGAACCCTTTTTGAGCTTGTGAATTGTGGTTGAGGGAATAAGTGGGTAGCATAAACACCCAAAAACCCGTAGGTGATCATAGGTGGGTGTCCGGTTGAAGAGAAGTTCGGTATGTGCTTTGTTGGTTTAAAGAATTGATGAAAAGATGAGTTTATGTATTCTCTAGCATTGTCACATTGATGCATTTTTATATTCTTTTCTAATTGTGTTTGAATGTGTTTGTGAAAGTTGCAAAATACGGAGAAGACTAGAGACTTTTTGGTGATGGGAAAGGTCCATAAGAAATTAGTTAAATCATCAATAAATAAGATATACTAACGGTGGTTTCCTGAACTTTATACTAGAGAAGTCAATAAATCACTATGTATTTTATCAAAAGGTTGAAAGACATGATTATAAGAAACATCAAAAGGTAAACGAACACTTTTGCCAACACACGCAGGACTAAAAAACATGTTTATAGGTATTATAATTAATTGAAGAAGATTGTTTTTAAAAAAAGGTAAAGGTAGTTATCCAGGATGCACAAGACGTTGATGGCAGAGGTTGGAAGAAATAGCATCAAAAGCTATTGGGGAAGTTGGTACGCCCAAATCCAAGTACCAGAAGTTAAAGATCACCATTGTTGCTATTGGGTCTGCTGAACCAAAGAAGAATAGATGATATGAAAAGCCAAAACATACTATATATATGATCCTTAATAAAACAGTAGTTTGCATGAAAGATCCTCCCAAAAGACTGTTCACTCTAACAACTGTTGTTCCCTAACATCTGCTGTATAATTGCTGATCACAAAGGACTGTTGAAGAAACAACTGCTGAGCCAAAGGACTGTTGAAGACACAAGGTCTGTTGGAGCCAACAACACTTAGGCTCCAACAGATGATTCAAGCTATCAGAGTTTACCCATCAGCTGTTTAGTCATCAGAGTTTTCCAATGTAACATTGTTTGTATAGATAAGATGTTTTATGTTGTTATATCTGTTAGATGTCGCTGTCTTAGGTGATGTTAGCCTTAGGTCATCAGAGTTTTAGTTTGTCTATAAATAGAACAGTGTTTGTACTGTTCTAATCATCACTCCAAACATTCTCTTAGACAAACAGAGCTGTGAGTGATCAGGCTAAGGGGGATATATGTGTACTATTTTGTAATCTATGATGATTAATGAAAAGTATTACTTGAAAGCAATTATCCCGTTTGTTATGATTTAAAGTTTACGATTTCGCTGCACTTTCCATTATTATTATTCACCTTCATTTACTGTTTCATTTCTAAACTTCATAACAAATCAAACTCAGATCCTAACAGTTGGTATCAGAGCTTGGTTAATTAAATTCAATCTAATCAATCAATTCAATATAAACAGATCAGCTCACAATTATTGATATCGTTTTGTTTGTCGGGTTGAAAACTGAGTAAAAGTTTAATTACGTTCAAAGTTTTTTTAAACACACTATGTTTTATAAACAATCAGAGAATGTCTTCAATCAATTACGATCCACACAACACTGGCTCGAGCACCAAGCCACCGATGCTTGTCAGATCTGAATACAATATCTGGCAACATCGGATGAGCCATGTTCTACCTGAAAAGAACATTGGGTGTTGGAAGTCGGTTATCTTCAGACCACATGTTCCAATGGTGCCGAGTACCGAAGATCCCAAGGCCCAAGTGCCAAAGAAAATAGAAAACTATTCCGAGCAATATTTTCAGAAAATTGAGTTAGATGCTAAGGTCTTCAGTATTGTGGCCATGGCTCTACCAAATGATATCTATGCTGGGCTGTTACACTGTAACAGTGCAAAGGAGTTATGGGATGCTTTGAAAGAACAATTCGGTGGGACTGAGGAGGTTATTGAAAACAACCGTGAAATATTAAATCAACAATATGAAATATTCAGTCATGTGAAAGGAGAGCCATTAACTCAACAATTTGAGAGGTTTAATTGTTTAATTAGTGAACTAAAACTGGTGGGTCTAACTTATCCTAACTCAATATTGAACCATAGGTTTTTGAGATCACTACCAGATAAATGGGACACTATTGCAATTGTGATGAGAAACTCAATTGGTTTTAACGACTTATCTCTGACCCAGCTTCATGGTAAGCTCTTAACCTATGAGAAAGAGCTTAACCAGAAAAAGAAGCTTCAAGATTCTGGAAAAGTGTCTGATCATTATGTGCTTGGTAATACAACACTTTTGTGTCAGGATGAGATGCCTGGTAGTAGTAAGGATCAGGGTTATGATCATTTTATTGACGTAACTTCTGGTTTTAACTCTGATTCTTATTTATCGAACTATGCTTTTGCAACAAGTGGTGATATCCAGGCATCTGACAATATCTCCTTTGAGTATAATGACCTTCAATATTTTGATCCCGTGGACTTGGAAGAAATGGACATTTTGCACCAACTGGCTCTACTCATTGTTAGAACTAACAATTTCTATAAGAAAACTGGCAGAAGAAATCCAGGTTTACATGGTGGGTCAAAGGTGGGGTTGGATAAATCTAAAATTAAGTGTTACAAATGTCATAGAATGAGTCATTTTGCTAGGGAATGTAGGAGTCTAAATGGAACACCTATGATTACCTATCCAAATCAAAGGCCTCAGACAAACACTTATCAAGTTTCCTATAATACCACTGGACCAAATGTGCAAAACACTGCTCACTTTGCATAGTCCTCATCCAATGTTCCTGTCCAATATGTCCAAACCACTGTTCCACAGATTCACTATGTTCAAACCCCTATTGCTCAGGCTCAAATGCCATTAGTTGTTACTTCACCCTCTGCCCCTACAGAAACCAGTCAACAAAGCTTTTTCACATAAGGCTTTGTTGATTAGAGCAGTTTACCAGATGAGCTAACAGATGAGAACTTTGCTCTTGTTGCCAAAGCTGAAAATGAACCAGAAAAATTTTGTTTCATGGCTTTGGACACAATTGTTGAAGAGGTTGAATCTGAGGATGTGGGTTCTGAGTCTGAAAATGTGACTGATCATGTTGTTGATACAGTTGTTCCAGATGAAAAGTCTGAAGAAGAGGTTGTGAATCTCTCAGATCCATGGGGTGAAAATGATTGTGAGTGCAGTGTGATTGTGCATTGATGGCTGCGGCTAAGGTATCTCCTTAAATCTTAAATGATTTATGTTCAGAAAAATGTGTAATAGCTTTTGCAAACATTAAAGAGGTGAATGAAAACATTAGAAAGAAAATTTTAGAGGATGAAATTCAGTTTGAAAAACTCTCAAAAGAGTTAAAATCAAAATTAACTGAAAAAGAATATGAAATCAGCAGTTTAAAACATGAAACAAGTATAACCAAGGACCAGCTCCAAACTATGATAACAAAGTATCAGAGTTGTAAACAGGAGCTTGAATCCACCCAAGTTGAGTGTGAAAAATGGGTGGAATCATCCAAAGGTTTTGAGATGCTCCTCAACATACAAACCAAAAGTCATGTGAAATTTGGCATTGGTTGTAATGAAACCACTTCTCAAAAAATTTCAAAACACTGACAAAAGGCAACCAAAGTTTGTTGAGGTCATTCCAACAAATCTGGAAGGTCAAGAAATTAAAATCACTGAACCTAATGGCAAGAAAATTGTTCTTGAAAAACTTAAGGGTTTCTCATCATTTACTGAAATTGAAAAATATCAGTTTAAACCAACTTGGTCAGATGAGTGTGATGTTCTTGATAACTTCAAACCAGTCAATTTTGAAACCCCTGCTGGTAAAAATGCACCACAGGCAACAATCATTCCCTTAAAAGATCTTCTAGCAGATGTTCAAACATCTGTTGAAAAGAAGATGGAAAAAGGGAAGAAGAAAGAAAAGGGTGTACACTTGTTTTGTGATTTTTGTGAAAAGAAGAACCATGTTACCAAAAACTGTTTTCTTCTAAAAGCATATGATATCAACAAAGGAACAAGTGTGTGTGATTCTAAACCAAACTGTTCAATCTATGGTAAAAAGAATCATAAAAACAAAAGAGTGTCTTTATCTCAAAAATTTTGATGTCAAAATACAAGAGTATAAAGTTAAAACTCAAATGAGTCAAGTGGTAAGTACTTCAAAAGGAAAGCCCAAACAGACTTTTACACCAGTCCAAACATCTGTTACCAAAAATCTTGAAACCTCTACTCCCATAGATGTCCAAGTAACAGATGCTCCACCCTCAAACAAGTTTCCAAGAGGACATGTACAACCACCTTGTCATAGTCTGTCAAATGTTTATGAAGAGTCAAAAAGGCCTTCAAAACCAAAAGTGAACAGGCATCCTTATGGTTAATATCATCTGACAGGAAATGGTCAAACATCCGTTGCACCAAGTGTTGACATACAAACACTGGCAAATGGTCAACAACAGTTGTTGAACTTGGTTCAAAAACTTGTTCAAACCACTGATCATTCTCCTAAACTTGAGCTTGTGAAGTCTGGGAACCCATCCAAAGCCAACTTGGCTTTGGACACTCACCAAAACTAACTCATTACTGATGTGCAGGGAGCTTCTGCTTGCTTAGATAGTATATGGTATATAGATAGTGGGGGCTCTAGGCAGATGACAGGATGTAGAGCCCTACTTCTGGACTTCATGGCTCATGGAGGGGGTGATATATCTTGTGGTAATGATTCTAAAGGTAAGGTGTTGGGTTCAGGGACTGTTCAGGGTGGGAGACTCAAGTTTGAAAATTTCAATCTTATTGATAATCTTAAATTTAATCTTCTTAGTGTTTCACAAATCAGTGACAAAGTCTATAGGTCATTCTTCACTAAGAAAACTTGTAAGATTATTGGGCCATAAGTGGTTAAAAAGATTGACACCATTATAGCTGAGAGCAAAGTACAACTTGTTCCTCATAGGAGTGGCAATGTGTATGTGGTTGATATGTTGAAGGATAACCCTATGGCAAATGTCTGTATGTTTTCTACTACCTCAACTAAAGAGACAGAATTGTGGCATAGGAGATTGGGTTACACCAACCTCCAAATTATCAACTCACTCTCAAAACAAAGTCTTGTGAGAGGCCTTCCATCAAAAGAATTTAAATGTGATGAGCATTGTGTTTCCTGCTTAAAAGGAAAACAGCATAAAAGCTTACAAATCCATTGATGAGTCCAAAGCAAGTCAATGGCTTCAATTGTTGCATATGGACTTGTTTGGCCCAGTTAAAATCACGAGTCTAAGGAAAAAGAGATTTTGTCTTGTCATAGTTGATGATTTTTCTAGGTTTACATGGACTTACGTTTTAGACTCTAAGGATGAGACTGCATGTAATTTGAAGGACTTTGTCACCAAAGTTGAAAAACAACATGACTTGCCAGTAAAAGTCTTTAGAAGTGATAATGGAACAGAGTTCAAAAATAAGGAGTTGGATGACTTCTGTGTGTCAAAAGGATTTGTGAGGTAGTTCAACATTCCAAGAACACCAGAACAAAATGGGTTGTTGAAAGGAAAAACAGAACTCTACACAACCCAAAAAAAACTCTAAACAACCTTTCTATGGACCGTCAAGGCCTTGATGGGCCATTGTGCACAAATCAGGGAAAAACGACGGGTCGTGGAGGCCTCCACGGCCCATCAAAATACAAAAAGTGAAAAACGACGGGCCGTGGAGGCCTCCTTGTTTCCACCTCCTTATAACTTATAACTTTTCTAATGAATTGAATTGAATTGACTTCGAGCATGTTTGGCTCTCCTTATTTCCACCTCCTTATAACTTATAACTTTTCTAAAAAGTTAAAATTAATAAGTTGCAAAAAGTGTTTGGCAAAAGGAAAATGACTTTTTGTTTTAACTTTTTGTTTGCCTATGATAAGTTGTTTTGGAAAAGTAAGGGAGGAGTGACTTTTTGAACCTCCTTATAACTTATTTGATGGTTATTTACCTACATGCCCTTATTATATCCTTACACCTTCCCTCCTTATACCCTTTTTTTGTCATTTACGTAAATACGTTAAACCAAACACTTTTTTACAAACTAACTTATCAACTTATTGTTTTTCCCACCACATAAGCTAATCCAAACACTTTTTTAAAAACCCCTTTTTAAAAAGTGATAAGTTTATAAGTCTTTTTTGCCTCAATATAGGCATAGAATTTAATTCACGTAATTATTACCAGCTTCCCTCCTAAACACATTTGTTCCCAAAAAAAAAATTAGATTTCCATCTCATTCTCACTCTTTACAATGCAATTTCCCCAATTACACGCCCTAAACGGTTTTCATTTATTCTCTCCCTCAGCCTCCATTGATAGCTTCCTGCCCTCATCCACTCAGTTACCATTCCTCAACTGGGTGGGTGTTTTGGATCGATTCACACCACTACACCACTGATAAATCGTGGCTAAGCGACCGACGAACCGCCACTGCACTAGAATCACTGTTCCACTCCTGGTTGCTTCAATCTTCACTTCATCCCTGAGCGGGTAATTTTTGCTTTTCCATTAACCTTCCTACAATCACCTTTAGGTTTTTGATTTTCCATTAACCTTGCTTTTTTATTAAAATGTTGAATTTGGTTGCAAATTTTGGTGCAGATTTGAATGGTTTAACATAGGAAACAATTGTAATACATCTTTATGTATATTACCCATCATTTTTATGTTCCTCTTGCCATGAGTTAATATGTCAAATTCTGGATCTGTTTCGATTAAAGTTTGGTTGATTGCCGCCTTTATTGATACATATGGTTTATTGAAAAAAAAAACATCTTGGTGAATTTTGGAATGACCCATCCGTCAAGTTTTGGAAATAACAAAGGTGAGTGGGGATGATTAACAACATATTTTGGACTCCATTTAATTTCGGTTGCTCATATATTATATGTGTATATATATATATATAGAACTTATACAGGTCTTCACTATGTTTAGAACTTATACAGGGAAGGATTTGATTGGTGCAGCTACTGAGAAATTTACTTGTGAGCAACTCCATTAACAACTCTTTAGTAATCAATTGAATGGTAAGGTTATAAGCTATTTATTTATAGTGGTATCCGTATCTCAAGATAAAAGCAACAAGGATAAATCTTGTTCTGATGACTTTCGATTTTGATTTGAAGGAATGGAGACATAGATCGCTTGAGAAGAAGGTTTGGAAATCATTATGTTTTTATACTTCCTCTTAAACAAGATCTCATTCCATTGGTGTTTCGAAGAACTCAGATTGTAATATTTCATCCGCCCTTTTACTATTCTATATATGTTTGTTTCTTAATATTGGATGTGTTAGTTGTCTTGCTATTCTATTATCAGTTACATTATAAATAAGTATGTTGAAAGGATTTTGTTTCGTACGTTTAATTTTGCGTTTAGTTAAGATATGGACTAGGTTTTTATGTTATGTCTGATAGTTAGCTGAAATGCCATACTCTCCACGTTGTAGGTTGCAGCTTGTCTGAGTCTTGGTTTCTGTATCATGCTGCTGCATTTAGTATGTATGTAGTTTCTTTCTTATCTTGGCTACTGGATATTGAGGCTGCAAGGACTATGCTAGCAGATTCTAGTTTACCACTATCCTTTTGGGCAAAAGCTGTAAACACTGCTTGCTATGTTTAAAACAGAGTTTTAATTAACCCTAGACATCAAAAGACAGCTTATGAAATCTTATTCAAAATCAAACCACTGATATCATTTTTCAAAATCTTTGGCTGCCCATGTTTCATTTTAAATCTTAAAGATTCCATTACAAAATTTGCAGCCAAAGTAGATTGTGGGTATTTTTTGGGATATTCTTCTACTGCCAAGGCCTATAATGTGTTTAACACAAGGACTATGACAATAGAAGAAACTCTGAATGTAAAGTTCAATGAATTTTCATCCTTAAAAATCCCAGCAAATCCTGCTCAACTGTTTGATTTAGATAAATTCAAATTTGAAGATATCACTGCTGAAACTAACAGCGCAGGTACAACACAGTCTCCACAACAGGACTACAGATTTGACGTTGGTATTATGAATCAGAGACACCATAAAGAATATGTTGACGAAGTCGAATTATAGCAGCCACTTTTATTGTCTTGGAAGATATTTTCAAGAGCCATCCACGCATCGTAGGCCTTGGCTTTGCGTTGTAGGATAGTCTGGAAAAGGTCGAAGGATATGGTTCCATAGATCAATTGTAAAACAATGGCATTTTAACCGGTTCCATGAATCATCCTCAGGTTTTGGAGGTTTATCTTTGTCGGTTTTTTTTTAGGAAGGGGAGGGTTCGGCTATGATTCTATGGGATAGGTGTTGATGAACTTGAAAGGCCCAACAATGGATCTTGAATAATTCTGACCAAGATCCATAATGACTGGTGTCCATCTGTAAGGTTACAGGAATAAAGCTCTTGATGTTAGAGATACTTATTGCGGGATATGGAATCCATTGTAGATATGGTTGCCGAGAAGAAAGAGACGAGGTAAAGTCAATGTAAGGAAGGGTCAATGTAAAGAAATATAAACAGGAAGAGGAGAGGAGGGCCGGCTAGGGTTGTGAGAGGAGAGAAGTTAAAGAAAGAGGTCGGCTCTGGGTGCCTGGTCTTGTGATAGCATGAAAGATAATGGGGTTCGAGTCCCTCTCCTCTATTCATTCCTCTATTTTTAATAGTAATAATAATACGATCCCTAGCCTAATCTATAAATTTAAATCATTGTCATATATATATTAAGACGTAAACAAACGAAGGAGTTTGGTTAACAAAGAACCTCACCAAAAATGGTCATGGACGGAGTTATCATTTACGAGGTCGTCCACACCGTCACATATGTATTCATGGCTCCAAAAACGCATGTTATTTGCAATGAGGATTCTAAACATTCCCAAAAATAAGCTTAGAAACCTCAAATATCACCAACTTTTACGTTTATTTTCCATACCCAATTTTTACGTTTATTTTCCATACCCAATTTTTACGTTTATTTTCCATACCCAATTTTTACGTTTACCATACTAGTAATAAACTAGTTTAATTGAACAATAATATGTTTACTATTTATACTTTAATAAATTTTGAATATATAAAGATTTCATGTACTAATAGACATATATATTATAAAGATTAAACAAAAGGAATAAAAGATAAATAGAAGAAAAGATAAAAGATGATATTGTCTAGAATCATCTAATACCAGTGGGTAATCCGCGCGTTGTGGCGGGGTTGATAATACGCTGTAAGAACATGATATGCATCAGACAAAAGTGTTTTGCATGTACTTTAACTGAGTCTTTTTTCACCTTTCGAGGAGATAGCATGTTCTTCTTCACTCGTAATATTGCTAATGCAAAAAGAAAATCACCAAAGTGTACTTCAAATACATTGCTAAAGGAGTTAGATTATATGATTGTAGACAAACACATAATATTGCCATAAATAATATTTCTTTTTGGAGTTTTAAAAATATACATTTGGGTAAAAATATGTATATGTTATGAGGAATTTGAGCAAGTTATTCCCTTTTGAACCTATTTGGATAAAACTATAAAGTACTACTTGTAAATGTAACCTCTAAATAATAGAGTGTCAATAAATAAAATTAAAAAATATATAACATTCAAAACTCAAATCTCAAAGCATGTAGGTAGGTTTCAATGTTTTAGCCCTACACTATCATAAGGATAAAAAAAATTATGTTTCTTTCTATTTAACCACCTAAAAATTAAGGGACCTTATAGATGATGAGAGAATAAAAAACATTAACATCGGTAACATTTTGTTTGCTTTGTTTGCCATCATTTGGAGTCATGTTTTAAGTGCTAGAACAAACAACTCATACTAACATATTTAAATCATAGGGTTAGGTGTAAAAGCATGTTTATTGTAGTGAAAGAAGATGTGAATTCAACCGGACTTCTATATAGTAATCTACAAATTCCGTGTGCTTCTCATTAATTTACATATAATTGATCCTAAGACATGTACATACAATAATTATTAACTAAGTATTTTTCAAGTGGGTTGGGAGTATAAACAAGGTGTATCACAAAGGTAGATACAAAAATAATGAAGAATAACTTGATTGTGAATTTTTGATAATTTAATAAAATAAAATTACCCCATAGGAAGATGTAATAATTCAAGGGTCTGTCTATTTGCACCCCCTTGGCTTCTATTTCAACTCCCACTGAAGCGCCTCACTTTGGCCAAAGCGAGGCGCTTCAGTCACATCAAGGTTTAGGTTAGGCGCTTCAGTCACCCCCATGGAAGTTTGAAAAATGAGGTGTCAAGCGCCTCGCTATGGCCATAGTGAGGTGCCTTGGGACAGGGGGATGAACCTGGACATCTGGGTGTGGGGGGGGGGGGTTGGGAGAGTTTTGGTTTGGTTTTTTTTTGTGTTTGTTTTGAAGTGTTTTTTTTTTTAATTTTTATTTAATTATTGAAACGTAATAACCTTAATCAAACTAGAATTAATCAAGTAATCCCATCTTTAACCTATTAATAAAGTGTTCGATTGTCACTATTAGTGGATAAATTATTAACGGAGAAGACCTTGTCGAAGAAAGATTGAACGAAGTCGCAAAACTTGATACGGATATGGTGGTTGATGGTCAAGGTAACGTCATTTTGGTTCAGAACATGCAAGTTTTATTTGTTTTGGATTGAAAGGGTTGAGTGATTTTTTAATGTTTATAATCCGATATTTACTGCTTTGATCTAATTGGTTTTACTGGCTTGTCATTTATAATTTGGTGTTAGTTCATTTATTATTTATGAGTTTAATATTTATTAGACAATTAAACATTCAAACGGGTTATACACATTCGAAACAAGCATTACAAACAATCAAAACAGACAACATATAAACAAAAGATCAACTGCATATATAATATACAGTTTGTACATACCAAAAAAAATACAACTGCAAAAAAGTCTACTACAAAGTAAGATATATAGATAATCACTATGGCGGTGGTGGGGGCCCAGTGTTGTCCACGCACTGGTGGATCGCGTACATGTACCCCCATCTACTGTGCTATCACCTATATCGCCTCGACCGTCCACAGCTGAACATCTTGTATCTGACTGATGCGGCAATAATGTCATCAGCCACGAAATGCGCAACAGGAGTGAGGTCATCATATATATGCTGGGGGTACTTCTGCTGTGGTGGCGGAGGTGAGGGGTCGTCATTGTTGGCATCGTCATCATCGCCGTCATCACCGCCGCCACCCGCCTGTCCCGCAGCAGAGGTACTTCCGGCCGCTGCTCATGGTAGACCTGTATAGCATCGGGCGCAGGAAGGGGGCCGGCTCAAACGCGGTCCTGCTGCCGAGAGATCGAAACCGATGTACTCTTACCGATATCTCCAGTAGGATTCCCATGCTCCAGCAATTGTCCTCACCGATCGGAAGCGATCGGATCTTGGCCGACAGGTGTGGGTTAGTCTCAGGCCAGAGATGCAGATGACGCGCGATGACGGTGACGAACACCCTGCCATTGAAATGTGAGCGAGCCTGGCACCTGTGAGCAAGCTCAAAGTACTCCACCAGGCCCGCGGCTAGGTCTCACGACTGCTGCATAAGTAAACAGTATAAAAAGAAAAGGTCACTTTGGTTAACCTTCTCTCGGCTGTTCCCCCGTGCTGCGATAGATGTAGCGATCACACAATGCAAGTAAGAGTACAGGGGTCGCTAATCTTCGTCGCTTTCCCCTTGTTTTTCCCAAAGTGGGAAGTGGCGATGTACCTCCAAACACTGATCAGGGTCGGCCTATCCAACCTCGTGATAGCATCCTGGTACAAAGGAGTATGAATCTCGGGGGCTAGGTACAACCCCGAAGCAACCGCGAACTCCTGCAAAAAAATAATTATAAATATTAACAAGTTTTGGTAACATGATAATCAAATGACAGATAATTGAAATAACTTACCTCATAGGTCATCGACTGCCACTGCCTTGCCAACCGAAATCGGATGGGGCGAAAAGGCCGATCTGGATCCTCCCTCCAGGGCCGCTCTAGTACCTCGAATGACGAGATAAACTTGATCGTCAGCTCCCGGTAAGAATACTCCACGGCTATATCAAAGAGACGACGCCATGGGAGGGTCGACAGACATTTGACGCAGCTTGCCGCACTTGCGCCACTGGTCCTTAAACCCCTCCTCAAACTCCAGGTAAGGGTGGCCCAATAAAGGGTCCACTAGAGGCCGTCGACCCCTTTGTGGTGGTGCAACCACCGGCGTAGACAACCTAGCATCATCCCCACTACCAAATGCCCCATCAAAAAAAAAAAAACATGAGTCCATATCTTTGTAACAATAATTTGTAATTAATATTAATTAACAATAATAATAATAATAATAATAATAATAATAATAATAATTGTTGGATCAGTTTCTTGTTTGTAAACAGATTCTTATTATGAACACTTGTTTTAATGTCTATCAAAGTAATTTGCACAGTGGAATAAATGTAAAGTTTTCAAGTTAAAGCTTCGCTTTAAACATGAGTTATTACTTCCCCTTAAAGTATTAACTAAAGTAGTAAATGAGAATCTAAGACAGTTAATGAATAGAACAGTAAATGCTTCAAATGATTCTCCAATATATTAGAAATTATAACTACACAAGGATTGTTTAAAATAGTGGGAAGAACCCATCTATTTATAGACCAAGAATATACGTACATGAGAAGTATTTGAAGCAATATAATATGTACAAATACTACAACAAGCTGCATTGGTACTTGAACAATGACTTTAACAAAACTAATATTATACTAAACTACTGAAGTATAAGTCGGTTGGAAGCTTCTACTAAAGCATCTGATGAGTGACAAACTACTGAGGAGTAGTTTGTCTTTAGCAGTTCTTTAGAGACTTTGTCTAGTTCATCTTCAGAACTTCTGATCATTACTCTTAAGCACTTGATATCTTCTTCTTCAGCAGAAGATTAATGAAGCCAAAACATTATCTAATCTTTATTCCTCCTTTCTGCAATCAAGAATCCTCCATATTTCTTCTACCATGGAGGCCTTGAGATGGTGAGCTTGTTGTTTAGTAAGAGATCCTTGTTCTGGTTCAGGATGATGAATGGTAAGCAAGTCTTTTGTTGACAGATTCTTCAGTTAATCTTTTGAGGTGAAGACCTTACTTGAACAATCTCTTCTTGTGATCATTACTGAGTTTGAATCAGTGAATGATCATTTCACAATGTTTACTTTAGACTGGTCAAAGTCTAGAGTATAGGGGACCATGATTGTCTTGTGGTTTGTACCTGATTTTGGAGTATATTCTATTTCAGTGACCCTCAGGTGGCATTTCCTTCTTTGTTCAATTTTCACAACATCAGGTGCATCACTAGAGGTTAGAATATGATGTTCAGTGATTACCTTAGTGTGTTTCTTATCAGTTATGGTTTGTTGTAATTGGTAAGCAAAAGTAGAAGGATCCCTAAATTGTGTGAGCAGAGGTTTCTCTTCAATAAAAAAATCATCTTGGACAAAGGTGTGCCTTCAAGCAATACCATTTTAAAGTATGTTTTGGTGGTTTCCTCTAGCTTCTTCTTCGTAGCAGCCTTTGTTGGTTGTTTAACACCAGAAGTTTTAAACTTCTCTGGATTTGCAAGTCTATCAGCCTTGAACTTCTTGTAAGTGTGATATAGTGTATCTTCTCTCCATGTGGACACTTGATTCCTTGAACCATAGCAATTGTCTACCAATTCTTGTTTCGTTTAGATCTCTTCAACTTCCTATATTTCTCAGTTGCAAGCCTGTCAGATACAAGCTGTGCTTTGTGTGTAAGTTCTTCAATTGAGAGACCTTTAAGTGAGTACTTCTCTGTTTTGCTGTTTTTGCTGATAAAAGTCATCAGCTGTTGTCTTTTGTCTTCTTCAACAACTCGTTCTTGTTCTTCCAACTCACTTAACCTCTTTTCATAGGTAATCAATTTATCATCAAAGCTTAAGTCATCCCTTGCTTCTAGGCTGTTCCAGATATCATCTTCCACGACCTTCTTCTTTGCTACCTTTAAACTCTTCCCCGTGAATTCTTTTGCAATTAATATGGGAGTAGGGTTTAAAACAGATTTTTGAGTGGGTACAAGCTTAGGAATATTTGCCGAAGTAGGTTCAGTTGCCTTGGAAGGTTGTTATGGTTGTTTACAGGAAGTATCAACTACTGGAGGGTTGATCTGAGTATCAACTACTGAAGGATTGTCTTCAGTACTTTTGTCTTGGCCTTCAGCAGTTTCTTCTATAGTGACTTGGGATTTCTTTTGAGCTTTCTCTCTAAGGAGCCTTTCTTGGTTTTCATACTAGTCATGTCTTTCTTTCAAAGCAATTTCTTGCCTTGTCTTGACTGTTTTTTTTTTTTTTTTTTTTTTTTTTTTGGCATCCTTGAGATGTTGTGCTTCTCTGGCCTTTTTGGAAGCTTCAAGAGACACAACCTGTGGTTCCTTTGACATCTTCCCATTTTTGGCTTCATCCACTTCTAGAAACCAAGGAGGTGGAGGTGTTACACCAGATAAGTGAGCAAGTTATCTTCTGTTGTCTTCCATTTTGCTTGACAACTCACTAAGCTTGTGGTCTATGGAATTGTTGATCATCTCAATCTGAGTTTTGTTCTTTAACTCCATAGCAGTCATAAAATCTTTGTGATGTGTAGAAATAAGTTGATGTACCATCTGATATAGGGGACTAGCTGGGCTGCATATGTTGTTCAAGTGTTTGCTTGATGACCTAGGGAAATGGGTAGGATTTTGTTATGGAGGTGGTGTTTTTGGGTGATCCTCAGTATGAACTGGGGATGCCACTTTAGGGGAATTAGGATTCAAGTGGTCTTTAACCTGATCCTTTGTGGCTAGCTCTTTGAACTTAGATACATCAGATGCAGGACCTTCACAATCAGCCATCAATTCATGTTGTGGAGATTTTGAAACATCATCCAAACTAATGGAATCATCTGAATCCCTGGTGACATCCTCAATGAGTATGTCATCAGCTATACCATGAGCTAGGCCCAACCTAGTTGTCTCATGAACCTCTTTTTCTTGGTACAGAGGTTTTCCTACTTCAGGCACAAGGCCTTCATCAGTAGTTGCCACATTTGAGGTCTTAGCTATGGTACTACTGGCCTCAAATCCACCACTGGATGGTATATGAGTAGTAGCAGCCTCAAATGTACCTAAGGTATATAAGTTTGGGTTTAGACGCCTTGGTGCATCCTCATCTCTTGGGATAGGACTAATAACATCCACATCCATGTCTGTTTCTAAGGTTGTGTCCCCTGTTTTATGTCGTTGTTGGGATTGACATTCTCAGATGGGATGTTTTCTTTCAGCCCAGAGAGAATTTGAGCTATTCTACTATTTGATGTGAGAGTTCAGGTTCAGTAGTTTCTGGTAAAGGTTCAGTAGTTTCAGTAGTTTTAAAGTAAGGGTCAGTAGTTATAGTCTTTTTGAGTTTCTTCCTTGAAAACAAAATGGTTATTAGAGCTCTTTTGGGGTTTGAGATAGATGAGACAGAGAGGAAGTTTCAGTCACATCTTCTTGAAGTGCAGATTGCATATGAGCTGGTTCAGGCATCTCAACCTCCTAAACAACTTTTCTTTTTAGGTTGGTGGGTTTGGATTTTTGTTGCTTTGGTTGTTTAGGCTTTTTAGGAGTGGGTTTTGAAGATGTTTGTTCCATGGGGACTATGGCTTGTTCCCCTTGGTCATCTCCTGGCAAAAGTGCCGGTTTATTGTGCCTAGAAAATACTTGTGAGGTCAAAGGATTTAGCTTTGAAGCCTCACCCACAAGTATTTCCTCACCAAGTTCTTTTATTATGCATTGCATCACAAATATTGAGTACAACAAAAACTTCTTTTTATCATTTTGGTGATGCAACACCAACTCATTAAAGAAAACTGATGATGCCCTAAATTTAGTCTCATTCACAATTGGTTGGAAAATATGTTGAAAAGTAGAGGGCATCTGATCATAAGATCCAGTTTTAGGACTTAAACACATGATTATGTAATGAAACAAAAGTTTTTATTTTGCATCAAAATATTTCTTATAAATTGTAGCATCTGAGAGAGTACCTTGGTAACCACACTCAGTCATGGTTAGTTGAATATCAGCATTGGGAATTTGTTCTGGTGCATCAGCATCATCTAGACCAAGTCTTATTCCCAAAGTAGCTGGTGTTATTGCCATAACTTTCCCTTAGATGGTTGATTTGAGGGAAATCACTTTGTTGTTCATAGTCACCGCCTCGGCATTATCCCAGAACTTAGTTAAAGTTTTAATGTGGATTGGAGGATCAATGGTGAAAGCTGTGTAGAACTGTGATTTGATGACTAAATCAATGATTTCGTCGTATTAAGACCAGGATGAATCTTTCACAAAGTAGCATATTTTATTATGTCCCTGTTTCAGAATGAGAGCCATGGTGTATTTTGATCGAACAATGTTTTTGAATTTGCAGTGGAGGGTTTGTGAGAGTTTTGAGAGAGAAAGAGGGAATTTTTTTTCTTTTTGAATGGATAAGTGTGAGAAAAGGTGTTTATCAGAAGCTTATAACCGCCCTAGGTCAAACTTCTAAAATGGGAAATGTCTGATTTGCCCTTATTGACAAAACTGCTGATGAAACATATTTATTCATCAGTAGTTCCCATTTTCTCTTTAGTAGTTTGTGAGAAACTAATGAGAACAATTTATAAACACATTTTCTAACTTCTGAAGATTATTTTAATCAGAAGTTAGTCATTTTTCTGAAAATAACCCTATTCCAATGTTTTTGTACATCTGAAGATTCTCTCTTTTTGGTCATCAGAGGTTTGTGACAGATTAGTAACAAAGTAAGTGAAAGTAAAATATATGCAGGAAAATAAAAAAACACTTACATAGAAAGTATGGATACTAACCTTTGAAATGTTGATGTGTCAAGGGGTTTGGTGAATATATCAGCTATTTGATTAGCTGTTGTCACATGTTTTACCTGATTTCTATGTGTTTTGTCTTTGAAAATTGAACAGGGTTTTGAATTATGCTAATGGCAGATTTACTGTTTACAAGCAGTGGAGTCTTGGTCTCTTTGATTCCATAATCAGGTAATTGATATTGAAGCCATTGAATCTATGATGTACAGCTTGCAGCTGCAATATACTCTGCTTCAGCAGTTGAAGTTGCCACAGATGTTTGCTTCTTTGATTTGCAAGACACCAGATAGTTTTTTTAAGAATTGACAACCACCAGATGTTGATTTTCTTGACATTTTACACTCTGCATAGTCACTATCTGAAAAAGCTGTTAATTTGGTATTGATGGAAGCTGGATACCAAATTCCAAGTGTAAGAGTTCCTTTCAAATATCTGAAAATTCTTTGTACTGCAATTAGGTGTGATTCCCTTGGAGCTGATTGATATCTAGCACAGACACAAGTTAAGAACATAATATCTGGTCTAGATGTAGTTAAATAAAGTAGGGAACCTATCATACATCTATACATGGTTTGATTAATCTGTTTTCCTTGATCATCTAGTCAACTTGTGTGGTTGGACTCATGGGAGTGGAAGCTTATTTACAGTCTTTTAAAGAAAATTTGTTCAATAATTCTTTAACAGATTTGGATTGATGTATACAAGTTCTATTTGTTTGTTGTTTGATCCGTAGTCCTAAAAAGTACTGCAGTTCTCCCATGGTACTCATCTCAAATCCTGATTGCATGAGTTTCTTAAATTCATCACACAGTTTTGACTTTTTTGAACCAAAAATGATATCATCAACAAAAATTTGAACAAGTAGGATGTGATTTCCAACACGTTAAATGAAAAGTGTTTTATCAATGGAGCCTCTTGTGAAGTATTTTTGAGTAAAAAGGTGGAAAGTGTTTCATACCAAGCTATGGGAGATTGTTTTAGCCCATAAAGAGCTTTGTCAAGTTTATACACCCAATCAGGATGAGAAGGATCCTCAAACCTAGGTGGCTGACAAACATACACTTTCTCTTTTATTTTTCCATATAAAAATGCACTTTTTACATCCATTTGAAAAACTTTGATTTTGTTGGGAATTACATAAGCCAAAAATAACCTGATGGCTTCAAGCCTTGAAACTGGAGCAAAGGTTTAAACATAATCAATTCATTCTTCTTCAGAATAACCTTGTACCACCAGTCTTGCTTTGTTCTTGATGATTAGACCAGCTTCATATTGTTTTTTTTTTTTTTTGAAAACACATTTTGTTCCAATTGGTTATTTGTTTGGAGGTAAGGGACAGATGTCGCAAACCTGTTGCTTCTTGAACTGTAATAGTTCAACTTGCATTGCTTCAACCCAACTATTGTATTTGAGGGCTTCCTGATATTTCTTTTGTTCCAACTGAGAAATGAATGCTGAAAATAAGCACAAGTTGGAAAGTTGGTTTCTTGTGAGTACCCCTGAGGCAATATCACCCATGATTTGATCCAATGGATGATCTTTGTGTTCAATCAGTTGTTGTAAACCACTGATAGGAGTAGGCTCTTGAGCTTCTTCAAACAAACCACTTAGGTTAATAATATCTAGTTCAGCTCTTTGTACATCTTCAGTAGTTGTAGGAGTTGAATCAGTAGTTTGAGTTTGTCCATCAGTAGTTATTGAATCAGAAGTTTGATTTAATGACTGTATTAGGAGTCCATGATGGAGGACCATCATCATTAAACCCTTGATCACCACAATAAGTGGGTTCAGATGAAGTAACAGTCTTTTCAGGTCCGAAATTAAAACTGTCAAGGTCAAAGAGTCATGTGCTGGAATGAGTGCATATTTTGACTCATTGAACTTGACATTCAGTGTTTCTTCAACTATCTTGGTTCTGGAATTGAATACCTTGTAGGCTTTTCTAGTGGAAGAATAACCAAGAAAGTAACCTGAATCAACTTTAGCAGCAAACATTGAAATAGAGTCTTTAATGTTGAGGAAAAAGCATTGATATCCAAAATCCCTGAAAAAGGAGATAATGGGCTTAATGCCATGAAGGATTTCATATGCAGTTTTGGAATGTCTCTTGGTGATTAGGACTCTATTTTGAACATAACAAGCTGTGTTGACTGCTTCAGCCCAAAAATAAAAAGGTAGGCCTGAATCAGCTAACATAGTTCTTGCTGCTTCAATCAATGTTTTGTTCTTCCTTTCTACCACACCATTTTGTTTAGGAGTTCTGGGAATGTTGAATTGTCCAACAATCCCTTTAGAGAAACAGAATTCATCCAGATTTCTATTCTTGAACTCTATCCCATTGTCACTTCTTATGACTATGACAGAGAGAGAATATTGTTTCTCTACTTGTAGAATGAAGAACTTGATAATATCAGCTGCCTCATCCTTGGAAAATAAGAAGAAGACCCATGTGAATCTTGAGTAGTCATCAATGATGAACAAGCAGTACTTCTTCTTACAAGGGCTCATGATTTTAACTGGCCCAAATAAGTCCATATGGAGTAGATGAAGACATGCAGTTGTTTTTGATTCTTCAATAGACTTATAGGAGGACTTATGCTGTTTTCCCTTAAGACAGGACACATAGTGTTCGTTACACTTGTATACCTTCAAGGGTAGACCTCTGACCAAGCCCATTTTTGTGACTTCATTTATGGTTTTAAATTTCACATGGCCAAGTCTCCTATGCCAAAGGTCTGTCTCTGAAGTTGATGCCTTTGAGAAGAAACAGGCAGTATTGTTCAGTACTTTGTATTTTTCAATGGGAAAAATGGAAATAAATAATCCCAACTATTGACTATTGGCCAATAACAGTCCCAACTATGAAAATCACCAATATTGGTCCCAACTTTTGACATATTGGAAACCAACGGACCCAAACTAACGGAGGCTAACTCCGTTAGTGTGATGCTGACGTGGCATGCTTAGGTGGCAAGATGATCCTACGTGGCATCCTACGTGGCATGCCACGTGGCAAAAATAATCCTATGTGGCATCCTACGTGGCATGCCACGTGGCAAAATGATCCTACGTGGCATGCCACGTCAGCATCACACTAACGGAGTTAGCCTCCGTTAGTTTGGGTCCGTTGGTTTCCAATATGTCGAAAGTTGGGACCAATATTGGTGATTTTCGTAGTTGGGCCTGTTATTGGCCAATAGTGAATAGTTGGGATTATTTATTTCCATTATTCCTTTTCAATGTCCACTGCATAGACATTGCCACATCTTTTAGCAATCAACAAAGTATGATCTTCTATGATCTTCTCTATCAACTTCTAGCCTTCTGGTGATATGATCTTGCATGTTGTTTTGGTGAAAAAGGAAGAATATCCTTTATCACACATTTGTGATACACTTAGCAAGTTGTACTCCAGGTTTTCAACCAGATTGACCTTGTCAAACTGAATTTTACCAGAGGATACATTGCCATATCCTAGCACATATCCTTCTCTTTGACTTATGAAATTGTTGATCAGGTACCTGCATCCTATCATGTGCATTGAGCCTCCACTATCAACATACCAAATGTTATTTAGACCTCTGGAGACCCTCTGCACAAAGAGCAGATTACTTAGTTTTAGGAACCCAAGCCATTTTGGCTTTGGGTTTACTCTTGAGAACACGAATAGTTGCAGTTTGTTGTGGGCCAATTTTAGAAATCCATGTCTTTTTGGCAATGGATTTATTTTTAAGAACAATGGTGGGACCTTGTTCAGGTTCACCATCAACTTTGTTCATCGGAAGTTTAACCATTTTTTATCAAATCTTTTACCTCAACAGTTTGTGAAACTGCTGAAGACTTTGGTCTAACTTCTGAAAAAGAATTTTGAGAGGAAGACTGTGGTTGAGATTTAGTCTTTCTCTGAGAAAGGGTGTTACTTGGTTATTGTTTGATGGGATAGAAAGTGTTTTCATAATCTTGTTTGATTTGTTTTCCCATAACCAGTTGTAAAATCTTCTTGTTGTATTGATTTCCTTTTCTATATCTACAAAATTCTGTTTTGTGGTTAAACAGACCACAAATTTCACAAGGTTTTGCCTTTCCTTTCAAATTTTCAGGAGTTTTGGTAGGCAAAGTACTGATAATTGTTAAATTTTGAATTTAGTCATCAATAGTTTTCAGGGTCTCAACTCCTGATGTAGATGAAACTACTGATAATTCAATGTTAGTTACTTCTACTTCTCCAGGACTTTCTTTTTCATTTTTAAGAAAGTTCTGATGAAAAGATGTGTAGTCTTTCATATAAGAAGTTTGAACTATTCTACTCCCATCATCAGCAGTTTTGGGAGTAAAATCAGTTGGTGATTCTGTGTGATTGTACCCTATGCCAAACTTAACATTTGATGCAGTTTGTTTGTTAAGCAGCATTTGGTATCCTCTACATGACTCCACCCAATTTTCACAATCGACCTTGGTGTCAGCAAATTCTTTTCTGACATTTCCTAGGTTTTCTATCATGCTTTTTATCTGTGCTTGGGTTTCAATAGCATTATTAGTCAATCTAGAAATTTCTTTTGTTTTTGAAGCAAGTTTTCTTTCTAAATCACACTTCGTTTGAGTGTATTTTCTTATAGAGTTATTGGCCTTGCCCTGTAGATGCACATTGGTCTCTCTTATTAAAGCAAATGATTCTTTGCATGATTTTAAGCAAAGTTTTGAGACTCTTTTGATACCTATGATAAGGCAGCATTAGAGGAGCATCTCTCAAAAGCCATTAAGGCAAAGTTCTTTCTGCTATTATCAGGTTCACCTCAGTTGATTTCAAACATTTTATTGTCTGCATCAGGATTGCATTCTATTGTGTCAAAAGGAAGACTGCTCCAGTCAACATACACATTTGTGAAAAGACTTTATTGAGTGGGTTGTTGAGCTTGTGGAGGTTGTTGAGCAGCAGGAATTGAAGGCATATGTTGTTGGCTCTGCTGTTGTTGAGCAGACATTTGTACATATTGTATTTGTGGAGCTTGTGCCTGTACAACATGTGCACTTCCCTGTGATCCAAAATTCCTATTGTAACTAGGGTTTAATTGGTTTCCAGACTGTGATTGGTTAAAGATAGAGTTTTTACACTCTCTAGCAAAGTGTCCCAACTTCTGACACTTCTGATATCTCAATTTTGATTTGTCAAAAATAACTTTTGTTGAACTACTCTATCCTGGAAATTTCCAACCTGGCCTTTTATAAAATTTGTTAGTTTTAAGACTTAACATGGCCAGTTGGTGTAGTATGTCCATTTCCTTTAACTCATCACTACTGAAATTTTTTAAATCATCTATGATAAAAACACATGTTATTAGCAGTTTGACTATTTTCTTCATTATCATAAGCTGGATATGACCTTTCTGATGAGATCCTAGCAGTTATGTCAATGTTATCAAAAGATCCAATATCATTAGAACGAGAAGGTGAATCTTGTCCCAATAGTGCTATGCTACCTGAAATATAGTCATCAACAGTTTTACCAGAGTTTTGTAACTTTTTCTTTTGATTGATTTCTCTAGAAAAAGTAAGTAATCTCCCATGTAATTTTGTGAGTGACAGAGAATCAAAATCTGGTCCTGACCTGAGAACTATAGAGTAAGTTTTCCATTTTTCTGGTAAAGACTTTAAAAATCTATGAAGCATAGATGGATTTGTGTAGGTTTGACCATTTAACTTTAACTCAGATATTAATGAAGATAATCTTTCAAATTGTTGTGTCAAAGTCTCTCCATTAACATGAGTAAATGTTTAATATTGTTGAGCAAGAATTTCTCTTGTGTTGGCTATCACCTCATCAGTTCCTCCAAACTGTTCTTTTAGGCTACCCCACAGCTCTTTTGCACTTTCATAATGTAAAAGCCCAACATATATTTCATTTGGGAGAGTCATAGCCAACATAAAGAATGCCTTAGCGTCCAACTCAAGTTTTAGGAAATCTTCTTCAGTGTAGTCTTTTGTTGAGATAAAGTATGTGCCATCCTCCTTTGCCAGATATTATATTCATTCCTGACTAGCATAGGAGGCTTATTGGCAGATCCAGTATTATGAGGGTCCATTTTTAAGAAATTAGATTGATCAATGGTTTCTTAAAGTGATGGATGTTTAAAAAGTGAACTGATATCCTTTATTGGATATTAATAAGAGCCTGTGTCTGATTTTCAGTTTGTTTGATTGATATTTGATCAGATGAACCAGAAGCTCTGATACCAATTGTTGGATCAGTTTCTTATTTATAAACAGATTTTTATTATGAACACTTGTTTTAATGTCAATCAAAGTAATTTGCACAACGGAATAAATGTAAAGTTTTCAAGTTAAAGCATCACTTTAAACAAGAGTTATTACTCCCCCTTGAAGTATGAACTAAAGCAGTAAATGAGAATCTAAGACAGTTAATGAATAGAACAGTAAATGCTTCAAATGATTCTCAAATATATTGGAAATTATAACTACACAAGGATTGTCTAAAATAGTATGAAGAACCCATCTATTTATAGACCAAGAGGCTGTAGCATTGGGACTTGAACAAAGACTTTAACAAAACTAATATTATACTAAACTACTGAAGTATAAGTCAGTTGGAAGCTTTTATCAAAACATCTGATGAGAAGTACATGAGAAGTATTTGAAGCAATATAATATGTACAAATACTACAACAGGCTGTAGCATTAGGACTTGAACAAAGATTTTAACAAAACTAATATTATACTAAACTACTGAAGTATAAGTCGGTTGGAAGCTTTTATCAAAACATCTGATGAGTGATAAACTACTGAGGAGTAGTTTGTCTTCAGTAGTTCTTCAGTGACTTTGTCTGGTTCGTGTTCAGAACCTCTGATCATTACTATTCAGCACTTGATATCTTCTTCTTCAGCACTTTCAGTCTTCTTCTTTAGCAGTTTCTATACTTAGAATTATTTTGCAAAAACATGAATTAGATTAAAGTATCAAAAGTGGTTTTGTCAATCCTCTTTGTCCTTACAATAATAATAATAATAATAACCGTAATAATAATAATCACAGTAATAATAATAATAACAGTAATAATAATAATAATAAAAATAATAATAACCGTAATAATAATAATAATAATAATAATAATAATAATAATAACAGTAACAGTAATAATAATAAATAAAAAAATCCAGCCAAAGTGCCTCGCTAAGGATAAAGCGAGGCCAAAGCGCCTCGCTAAGAATAAAAAAAATCATACTGCTTTATGTCTAATTATACTTCAAAGCGCATTGCTTTGGCCAAAGCGCCTGGGTTAATTTTTCAGAGAATCTAAGGCTTTATGTCTAATCATACTGCAAAGCCCCTCGCTTCGGCCAAAGCAAGGCACTTTGCTTAGGGGGTTGAATTAGGAGTGATGGGGTTTAATTAGAAAGGTCCTAATTCAATGTAGATAAAAAAAATAATGAAGATTAACTTGATTGTGAATTTTTGATAATTTAATGAAATAAAGTTAACACATGGACATTTAGGGAAGAAAAGTGGTAAAATTTAGGAAATTATAAAGAAAAACATTGGTATACCATCTCAAACCTTAGACAATTTAGACATATTTGTTCATGTCTCCTCATTTATAATGTAGTATAGATATAGTGAAGTATAGATAATAATAATTGGTTGAAATTAAAAGACTCACCCATTGTCTTCCTCCACCCAAGTAAAAAAAAATAAAAAAATCGGGCTACTTTATGCAAAAATCCAAGTGATTATTGACCACAATATCCACCATGTAACGATCATCAACATATAGATTATGACACACAAAAGAAGAAGAAAATGGAAGGACCGCACGGTCATGTCAATATTTAGAATGGAAAATTTCAAAGCAGATTTTATATCTAATGGGTATTGAGAATGTCATGTAGGCCTCACATAGACATAACCAACTCTCTCACCTAGTGGTATTATCTCTATTTTACCTTATTAAGAAGGAGAGATAGATAAAAAGGTAATTTCACCATTATTTTAAAATGTCATACAAAATGTCTCATGCATAATCTCTAACTTTTACCATTTTCTTCCATCTATGCCTTATGTACAAGTTACTAATACAAATCAATTGCACCATTCAATACATTTAATTCATGTATTAACTTTTTGTTACCTAGAACCATTACCAATTAATAGATTAATTCTTATAACTTTTTTTTAATGGATTAACTTTTTGTTACCAATGGAATTTGAATTATCACCACAAGAAAAGGTTAAGCCTTATTTAACACTTTGTAACCAGTAGGATAAATGCTCTTTGGTTCATGTGTGTAACTAAATGTTGCAAATAAAAATCAAGCATGGATCGGATTGGATAAATGATAGTATGGTATATAAAGTTTTGGCAATTTAAAATGTGAATAAAAATACATACCCGCGACAACGCGCGGGCATTCCACTAGTAAGTTATAACTAGTGAGTATGAGTAGTGAGTGAATTTCTTTACATATACAATTAATTAATTTATTTTGTATAATTATTAATTATTATTTAAATAAATAAAACTTAAAGATAATATTAATGGATGCTTTTAGTTTAAAATATATGAAAATATTTTACTAGAAAAAAAAAATACTTTGCTTTGAAAAAACTGTCCTCACTAGCTTACGCGAGCTACATCGCTTGGCCTCGCTCGCGACAACGATCACTTAGTTATGTTATGGGCTTGGCGATCCACTTGACTATGTTTATGGCTCACGGGCCACAACACATAGTCTTACACAACACTCATGTCATATATGGACGGTGTGTTATTCATGTAAGGGTGAGCTAGCATAGTTCACGCTCCCTTCTCCTAGTCATAACGCATAAGACCACCAAGTGTTATGGTCATACCTCCACACCATATGGCGTGGGCTACTAGCGTTCCACCATGTGTTATGGTCATACCTCCACACCATATGGTGTGGGCTACAAGCGTTAGCAAGCGTGAAATGCTTCCCCTATGGGCCATGAAAGAGGGGTAGCATGGAGTGTGGTGCCACTTATTTTTAACCACCCTTCATCATCAGTTAATAATTATTTATGGAGAACAAAAATAATAAGTAATTCTAGTGTAAGTTAAACCATTACAGATTAATGTGAAAATAGTATGGTAAGTTAAACCATTACAGATTAATGTGAAGAAAATTTATTAAGTTTATAAATTTATAATAACTATAAAAAGGTAAGATCATGTATAATGATCGGTTAATTGGACATGAAAAGGGCATCTAGCGCCCAATAACTTGGGTGCACACCACCCCCTTGGGTGTGAAAGGGGCAAAATTGCTTTGGGCATGGTTTTTTTTTTTTTTCACTTTTTCACGGCTTTAATTTTGAATGATTTTCCTATTTCTTTGGAGCCAACTAAAGCATCACATTCGGAGTGGAAAGAGCGTGAAGGATTGTGCCACTACACATGGCCAAAGAGATAGTAGCGTAACACATACTTTAATAGAATGTGACAAATTAAGGGTCTGTTTGGTATGGGGTAATGGAATGGATGGGGGAATGGAATGGACGAGGTAATAGAATGGACAAGGTAATGGAATGGATCATTACCATTCCATATCTTGTTTGGTTGCCATGTGAGAAAGAAACAAAACATTACTTTATGTTGTTGTATAGGCAGGAAAAGACGAAAGAATAAAATCGGTGGTTAGTGGCAGTGGTGGGTGGTGGTGGGTGGCGGTGAAGGTGGGTGGTGATATGTGGTGGTAGCGGCGGTGGTGGGTGACGGCGGCGGTGGTGGCGACGGTGAAAGGTGGAGGTGGAGGTGGATGACTATGATGGTGGGTGGGCCACGATTGGTGGTTGGTGGTGGTTGTTGGTGGTGATGGTAGGTAGTGGTGTGTGGTGGTAACGTGGTGGTGGGTGGCGACAGCGGTGGTGGGTGGCGGCAACGGTGATGATGGGTGGCGGTGATGGTGGGTGGGTGACGATGGTGAGTAGTAGCGGTGGTAAGTGGAGGTGGCGGCGGTGGCGGGTGGTAGCGGTAGTGGTGGGTAAAGGAAATTGTAGTGAGTGACGGTGGCAGGTGGTGGAGGCGGCGGTGGGTGAGGGTGGTGGGCGGATGTGGGCGGTGTTGGATGGCGGCGGCGGTGGGTGGGTGATGCTGGTGGGTGGCAGTAGTTGTGGGTGGGTGAAGGTATTGGGTGGCAGCGACGACGGTGGTGGGCGACGGTGGTGGGTGGTGACGGCGGTGGTGGGTGGTGGCGACAGCGGTGGTGGGTGGTGACGGTGGTGGTAGGTGGTGGTTGTGTGTTATTGTGTTGTTACTAAATGATGAATGAGAGATGGAATGAAAAAAATATAGGAGGTGGATGGAATGGTTTTGAGAGAATAGAATGCTTTATGGAATTGGTGATTCAATTCCTTTAACAAACCAAACACACTATTTTTTATTACCTCGTAATAGCCCATTTTATTTATCCTTCCATTTCATCGTACCAAACGCTACGTGTATGACGAATTCTAATCAACCACAAAATATTATTATGAGCCTTGACTTGCGTGCTTCTTAGTTTACTTTTTCAACGATCTTTTAATTATCAAAGACTATTAAACTATTGGCAAAATTTTAATATGATGTGCTCAATTAGGTTGGGGTATTTAAAAGAATCTGTCCGAATCCGAATTCGAATCTGAAATATCGAAAATCCGTATTCGTATTATTCGAAAATTTGGATAATCCGAAATTTTAGATCCGGATTCGGATCGTATTTTTAAAAAATTTTGGCTAATCGGATTATCTGAATCCAAAATATTAAAAAAATATCTATATTATATATATATATATAATATTTATTTTATGCTTTATATTTAATCCATTCCATGTTAACCGTAACATTAGACTAACATACTACGTTTTTCTCGAATCCGAAATATTAATATATATATATATATATATATATATATATATATATATATATATATATATATATATATATATATAGTGTAAGTATCTACAAGAAACCCACCTTATTTAGTAAACTATAGAAACCCAATATGTGGCTATTATGAAGCCAAATCATCAAGTATCAATATCATTATTTTATTAAAGGAGGGGTAACAATGTCATTTCACCTTATGGTATCTTTTCACAATCTTCCATAAAGTACACCCATCTTTCTTTTTCACATTCTCCCATATTTGTACTATCTACTTTTTCTTACCAACCCCCCAAAACCCACGATTTTTCTTACCAACCCACACTCTAAACAAGACCTTTCTTCATCCTCTTACCATATTTTATTTTCCCTCCTCCATGGAAGTTAACCTTCAAGATCCACCTCTAGACATGGATCCTGCATTTTCATCTCCACCACATGGTGTGATTCTCAACAAGTTCGCAGGAGATTTAACTGTTGCAGGTTCGTAGATTAAACATCTCGTTCACACCTTTTATTTATCGCAATTTTACTTTTTTTCTTTTCACTCCATGGATGTTAACCTTCAAGATTCACCTTCAGACATGGATGTTAACCTTCAAGATTCACCTTCAGACCCTTCTTCTTCCTCTCATCCCCTTTTTCCTTTGATCTCAGTCTACCCTCCTCTGCTCTCTCTCTCTCTCTCTCTCTCTCTGTCGATTCTCTTTCTCGATCGAAGCCGAGTTAGAAGGAAACAGAGAGTTACAAAGAAGATTAGGAAGGAGAGTTTATTTTGTTCCATGAATGTTTCTTTAAGTTGCCGAGTTTTGGGGATGGAGGTGATGTTAGTGATGACTTGATAATTTATTAAGTTTCACATTTAACCCTTAAGTTTAGGTAAAGTAATAAAAATATATCTTTATTTTTTTTTTATATTTTAAACGATCCTATACTACTAAAGATAGTTTGGTTTTAATTTTGATAACTATGTAGTTAACCATTTAATATTAATTTTTTTGAGAGTTTAATATTAATTAATATTACTAATTAAATTGTCAAATGAAAGACGGGAGCAAGTGTTCCCCTCAAAGAGCTGATACATGTCCCCCAAGTGATGACTAATCACTTGGTCTCGGGATGGGTTCGTTAACGGTATTAGTTCGGTCTCGTGATGTGTATGATAATAATATTTTATATATTTTAATGATTCGGTTTTTAGTTCCGCATACAACCGTCTCATTCATAATTGGTTTTGGTTCATTTTATTATACGATAATAATATTAATTCGCAAAAAATATAACATCATAATCCATAGGTTAACATGTGTTATTTGGGTTTTGTTCGAGGGGTGCAAACGAGCTGAGTCACTCGCGAGCAATATAGGTTAACATGTGTTATTTGGTACTGCTGTTATCTCTTAAACCATGTTGGTCATTTATGTGGTCCAATTAGAAAAGGATCTGACCTTGATGTTAAGTCAGATCTGACCATGGCAAGTGATAGGAAGGGCGACATTGGTCAAGTGTTTGAGTCATGAAGAAAGTTTACACGATAGGTTTTGATCGTAACAATTGTGTTTGTTAACACAAGTTCACATTTGGGCCCCGACTAACATGTGTTACTCCTGTTTAGTATGTTAGATGATGAGTTGGTCACACCGGTTAATATCTCATCTATTGTTTTGTAGTTGATAACGAAGACCCCCACTGGTTAACATATGTTAACAAACGAAGTGGAAGGAAGCCGAGAAAAATATGTATAAAAGCTTTTTTAACAACGTTTTCTTTTTTGTACTCAATGTATAGAGTTACTAGATTTATTTTGTTAAAGTGGGTAATAGTTTATAATGATACTTTGTAATAACGTGTGTTAATAGTTTGTGTGTTTTATTTCTCAGTAAACTTATGATTTGAATGTCTTGGGGTAGGTTCATCTCTTGTTCAATAGTTTGTAATAGCACGTGTTACCAAATAACATGTGTTAACCTAATGTGTGTTAATAGTTGTATGTTATGTTTACTTATTTCTTTTTTGTAAACTTATGAAGTGAAAACAGGAGTGATTCAGGTTTAACATATGTTACCACACCACTGATACTAACAAATGTTAGATCTTCTCATGGGTATATGGGGGCAACAGGTTTAACTTTATCAGATTAGATAACACATGTTAGCCCTTTATGACCAACTAACACATGTTACCCTCGTATGCAACATTAACACATTATTTGTACTTGCCCCATTATAATAATCTTTTCTTAAACAAAAAGTATGAGAGAGGGTGTGACATGACCCATTATAATAATATTTTCTTAAACAAAAAGTAGGAGAGAGGAGAGAGATGGTGTGACATGACCCATTATAATAATATTTTCTTTATCAGATTAGATAACACATGTTAGCCCTTTATGATCAACTAACACATGTTAACCTTCCATGCAGTTCAATAGTTTGTAATGATACTTTTGTAATAACATGTGTTAATAGTTTGTGTGCTTTATTTTCTTAGTAAACTTTAAGAAGTGAAAACTATAGGGGTATATGGGGGCAACAGATTTAACATATGTTACCACACCACACATACTAACAAATGTTAGATCTTCTCATGGGTATATGGGGGCAACAGGTTTAACTTTTATCAGATTAGATTAACACATGTTAGCCCTTTATGACCAACTAACACATGTTAACCTTCCATGCAGTTCAATAGTTTGTAATGATACTTTGTAATAATGTGTGTTAATAGTTTGTGTGCTTTATTTTCTTAGTAAACTTAAGAAGTGAAAACTATAGGGGTATATGGGGGCAACAGGTTTAACATATGTTACCACACCACACATACTAACAAATGTTAGATCTTCTCATAGGTATACGGGGGCAACAGGTTTAACTTTTATCAGATTAGATTAACACATGTTAGCCCTTTATGACCAACTAACACATGTTACCCTCGTATGCAACATTAACACATTATTTGTACTTGCCCTATTATAATAATATTTCTTAAACATGTTGTAGGAGAGAGAGTGTGACATGACTCATTATAATAATATTTTCTTAAACAAAAAGTAGGAGAGAGGAGACTAGAGAGAGATAATAATATGTGTTAACATGTTAACACATGTTAACAGGTTTAATATCTCCACTAAGGTTTTTTTTTCTCCATAAGGCTGGTAAGATATGTTAACACATGTTAACACATGTACTTGCCCAATTATAATAATATTTCTTAAACAAAAAGTAGGAGAAAGAGTGTGACATGACTTATTATAATAATATTTTCTTAAACAAAAAGTAGGAAAGAGGAGAGAGATGATGTGACATGACCTATTATAATAATATTTTTTTAAAGAAAAAGTAGGAGAGAGGAGAGAGAATGGTGATGTTGACTTTGAAAAAGTATGAGAGAGGGTGTGACATGACCCATTATAATAATATTTTTTTAAGAAAAAGTATGAGAGAGTGTGTGACATGACCCTAGTACTTGAGAGAGAGAGCATTTCTTTGTGTCCCTAAAATGCCCTTGAAGGTCCTTTTGTGTATTAAAATATTAATATATCTAGTGGGAAGTACAATGGTTTAATCTCAACCATTGATAGTATGAGATGGATGGCTATGATAGAGTTTTCATAGTTTACCAAATAACTTGGGTTTCCTCTATATCCATTCCCTATATATATATATATATATATATATATATATATATATATATATATATATATATATATATATAGGGAATGGTTATAGAGAAAACCCTCCTTATTTGGTAAACTTTGGAAACTCTGACTTCCCAATATTTTTTTTTTTTGAAAAAAATAGGGCAAGTAATATACATGATTTTAAGCATTTTGGGCCAAAAAAATTAAAAAAGCGCTGAGTACTTTTTTTTAAAAAAATAAAATAAAATTTTGACTAACACATGTTAAGCGCTAATAACAGGTGTTAACAATGTGTTAACTATATGTAAATAGTAGACGTTTTTTATTTTTTAAAAAAAAAACCGTTCGGCGCTTTTTCGATTTTTTTGGCCCGAAATGCTTAAAAAAATGTATATTACATACCCTATTTTTTTCAAAAAAAAAAAATGTTGGGAAGTCAGAGTTTCCAGAGTTTACCAAATAAGGAGGGTTTCCTCCATATACTTTACCTATATATATATATATATATATCTATACTATATTAATAAGCATATAGGAAGGGCAGAAATGGTCATTTGCCACTTTTAAGAGATGTACAAGCCTCTAAAGCATGTACAAGCCCTTAAAGCAAAGGAAAAAAACAACACGGTACATGAATCTGATTTTGATTTAGGGTTTCTCAACAACAAAACAACCTCATTATCCGCCCCCATCTCCAGTCCAGGCGAAAATCCTAGGGTTTTCTCCAAGTCGATTCAAGATCTAGGCTTTCTCAATGACACCAGATCGATGTATCTCCCTCAATACAACACCAGATCCAATGGTTTTGACGTCTTGGTATCGTTTTTCCTTAACCATATCTCTCATTTTTTGTTTGTTATTTGTTAATACTTTCAGATTTGTTTGTTATTCTGTTATTAGAGTCGGATCTGCAAGAATATATTCAACATTTTTGTCTATTTAATTTGTTAATGAGATTGTCTTATGGTGTAGATGAAGACGAAGGGCTGAAGGACGATGAGATTTGATCTTGAACGAGGTAAATTGATAATCATTTTTTCTGCTCTATTTTTAGGGGTTTCAAGTTTATTTTATTATGTGTATTTTCTTTCACCACTGAAATCCCATGATTTACCAACAAGAACATCAAAGTTACATGCTTGTTATGAATCTTGAAGGGTGGAAACACCTCAAGTATCAACCTTTTCATTAGATTTGTTCTAACACAGAACAAAGAAGCTATATTACATGAGGGCTAACCATTTTTATCAGTGTAGTTTTAGATATAGGTTTTCTATCTAAATGTGTGCGACGTCTTTAAATCCAATAGTTTTTTTTTTTTTGTAAAAAAAAAACTAATTATTTATTATGGGGGGGGGGGTGTTTTAGTTGATAGTGACATGAATTTGTGATTTAGCTTGAGCAATGATGTTTTGAATCTGGTTTAGAGAGTGTAAAACTAGAATTTGTTGTTGAAGAGTCGAGCTATGAATTTTGACACCTTTTAGGGTTGTTTTAGGGTTCATGTTTTTTGCTCTTGGGAATGGTCTCATGTGAAGAGATTTGCACAAGTAAGGAACAACTGAACAAAGTTTTGAATCTTTGGTCTAAATTGGAACCCTTGCTCGGTGTTCCTTCTCAGCCTTCCAATTCTCATGGCTCCACCAAAAAAGCTGGTACATGTGCAGCGCAAGAGTGATAATGGAACCATGAACCCTAATCAGCCTAAGCCAGCCTGCAATGGAGTTCAATGCAATTCACCAGATAAAGCTCATTCTCAAAAGAACACTCTGGAAAATGGAGATACATTGGCTAAGGAAAAAGACGGATTTCAACCCAATAAAGAGAGTAATGTTACCGAGAATGGTCAAGAAACCAAGTCAACTATTGATGCTCCTGTGTCATAGGTAAAAACATTACACGACACTAAATTTAGTTCATCTGATCTCTATTTTCATATGTTTTTTGGATATCCCATGTTTTGTTATAATGTGTTTTATATGCAGCATGGAGATACCACAGCTGCCCAGTTACAATAAACTTATAACATCAAAATTGCTCCAGTCTTCCCTTGAAATAGCCGGCCTCTTTGCTCTATGACGCAGCCATATAAAGGACTCCTCTTTAATCGAATCAACCAGATGCTGAACAGTAATGAATTTGCTCTCGAACACTGCTGTGTTTCTTGCCTGCCAGATCTTCCACATTGCAGCCATGACCACCATGAACACGAGCCTCTTCCAACGCTTGCAGCCCGGAGTAACTTTCAGAACTTCAATTAAGCCTGTAACCGAAACCACTTCGTCCGTCCAGGTTACTTTCATCCACCTGAAGATGTTCCACCAAGTGCTCCGCGCGAACAAACAAGTAACAAAAGCATGATTCGAGTCTTCATCTTGGTAGCCGCATCTGCTACATGTCACGTCCGTAATCGTTATTCCACGCGCTGCAAGAGCCAATTTTGAGGCCACCTGACCATTAGCAGCTCTCCATAGAAGATAGTTAGCCTTAGCCGTAGCCCAGGCGTTCCAAATAAACGGCTGGTCAGAATTGACGCCGACCCGCGCCACCTCGAGCTCCTTTCGAACCTCTTTAACAGAAAAAGCCACTCCTTCCTTGTTGTCCCATCTCCACGCATCTTCCTTGTTGTCCCTTCTCCACGCATCTTACCCAGCCCCAAGAGATAAGTTTTGAAGCAGACCCATTAGTTCCCCGACTCTAAACCATTCCTGTTGCGAAGACGGATCTTTAACCCAAGCCCAACCCCAATAAATAACCCTGCCCCTAAAGCACATATGATCAGCCACTGTCGCGTTTTTGTGTTTGGCTATCTGGATCAAATCCGGGAAAGTGTCCTTGAGAGGCGCATTACTAAGCCAAAAATGTTTACAGGTTATTATGACTATCATCATCTTTGCTTACATAGAATTTATATTTCTATATTTATTATCAGGTATTGTATGACAGACTATTATCTGCCAAACTTTTTTGTACATCTGCTGAAGCAAGGCCGAGAGCTGCTAAAGATTCTTGCTCTGACGATCTGTACTCAATGTAATTTTGTTATACTTATTTCTTAATCAAAGTTTATGTCGAATCTGGACCTCTGACATGGTGTCATTATACTTTTGCAGATTTATGAGTTCTTTATACAATTTACTTGATGGTGTTTCTGATAATGCAAAATTTGAAGGGCCATTATTGGAAACAGTCATATGTGTTATTTACGTTGGACAAGCTGATTTACAAGCTCGTTAAACAGGTATTTTGCCTACACCTGTGATTAAAATGCATACAACCTTCTGACTTGTTTTATTCAAAGATTTGGATTATTATTTTTAATCGTTGTGTAAATTAGAATACTGCGGCACTGTTGATGACATATGCAATCCTTTATCTGGAATAAAGTTTCTTAATTTCTCTTTCCTTGATGCAGCTTCAAAACATTGCTGGTGATGAAATGGATAACAAACTTCTGCATTTAAACATTCATGCTCCGCTGATCCGGTGGGAGAAAAAAATGAAGTGCACTTTTTAAAACAGTCATGCTCCGCTGATCCGGTGGGAGAAAAAATGAAGTGCACTTTTTAAAAAATTGATATGAATGATGATCCTGGCTTAGGCAAGCCAAACCATATGAGAAAAGCAAGGTATTGTGTTTTTATAGTATTATGTAATTATATAGAATCAATACAAGTTCTGCATAAACTAAATGGGGATTGTTAATAAATAAAAAAAATGTTTGGTTTTAAAATTGGTTTTGCTAGGATAGTGTGGAGGAATGACGGTACTGGTTGATGGTGTTCAATTTGTGTTTTTAGTTCCATTATAAAGTTGTTGCTCTTCGTTACATAATGGGCCTTCCATGGTGCAGGGGATACATGTGAAGAAAGCAAGGCGACATTCTTTACTGGCTTCAAAGCATGACGACATTCTCTCGCCTTGCTGCTATCAAAGTTTGCTTTCATGAAGGTAGCAAACGCTGTTGAAAAAACGTCATTTATAAGACAAACACATAATTTATAAGGTATAATTGGTTGTGTATTTACCAGAATTTATCATGTATTTTGGAGCATTTTTATTGATATTTTTTACAGTTTTCGAATTTTAGTTTATGTCTGTGGTTGTCTTTATGTATAGGTGGGTGATCGAGAAGAAGTAAGCGAGTACTATCAAAGTAGAGGATGCTTCATTGAGCTATTTCCTTTGAAGTCATACCAGAGTACGTGATCCTAAGCTGATAGCAAAGTCAAGAAATAAAATTGCTCATATCAGTGAAGTAAGCCTACCTCCAAACTTCAAATGGGTCATTTTGTGTGTGTTTTTTCTCTCTTAGTGGGTCAATGGGTTAAAGTAAATGAGTATACTTAAAAAGAAACGAGGCAGTCATTTTGAATCTAATCCTAAATGTATTTGAATGCATAAAACCTTGAAACTTATTTCCAAATTTCAAATGAAGTGCTTGCGGGTTGGGTCGATCAAACCCAAACCGGACCTATTTGGCTTGATACCCAACCCGTCCAATTCCCACCGCTGAATTTATGCGTTACTGTTTTGGCATTGTAAATGATATGTCATTTGACTTTATGTTATTATTAATTGAATTGCAAACAAACAAGCTTTCGAGAGCCAACGATAAATTGGTTGATACAAGCCCAGAAGCAACAGAGCATGTCATCCAAAAATCTGGTATCCCAGAGCAAGCTGAAAGAGCCCAGAGTTTGCTCCAAGGATTTATTTTGAGCAGTACGTATCGTTCTTCCTGTTTCTTTATGTATATAATATGTGTGTGTGCGCGTGTTTTTGTATACATTATTTATGCAACATGGGGGGTTGGATAAGCCGTCCAAATGGACAATTCTTTTATTATGTCTAAACATGACAGTTTCAGACTTCAGTTTGGCCCAAAACATTTTTGTCCAAATGGTAATAATTCTAATAAATAGTTAGTGTGTAACTATGGTTACATTACTGTCTAATATAAATCTGACTTTCTTGAATAAAACGATTTAGGGGGTTGCATGCATTAAAGAAACAGAGTGTACTTGAGCTCATGCGAAAATTTTCAGGCTTGAGTTAAGCTTGGTTGGCTTGTTTATTATATATATTTAACTATATATTTATATAAATACATAATCATATATGTGTGTGTATATAATAATTACACTTATACACACACACTAATAACATGATCATTATTCAATGTTTTATTTTTCAAAACTATGTCTTGATATTAGTATTAATGCACCTGGACTTCTAAAAGTCAAAGCGAACAGGTTCTAGATTTAATTAGAGTTGCCATGTTTAGTTCAATGAAAATCTTAATACACATTAATTTCTTAATAAAATAACGCTATTAGAATGATCTTGGTGTCAACGCATAAACATTTTATTGAAAAATTAAATAGTTTGAAATACAAATATTAATGCCTAAATTGTATAGATGTGAAATGGCTTTGTGGTAAAAAAAAATGAAAATAAAGTCAACGACTCAATGGAACACAGATTTTTGGTGTTATACTAAATTTAGAGCCCTTAAAAAACCTATTAAGCTACTTGTGGAGGAGACTTTTGTAGTAAAAATTATCAACCAGGAATACAAACAGCTGTGACATACTAACCTTTTCATACATATACAAAGCCATCCAAGCTTTTACAGCTTTTCTATTTGACTGAAATGGTATCACTGTTATTTGAATCATTTTTAGACTTTTTCCAGCTATCACGTAAAAGTACTATCCCTTTAAATCTGTTTGATATTTTATTAGTTATATGATAATTAAAGAAAATGCATCAGTCCCCAACATTATTTTGACAAACTTTTAGAAAACTTTTTTACATTTCAAAGTCAAATGCTTACCCTTTTGGTATAAGCAGGCTTTTACAGAAGCTCAGCATATCTCCATCAAAGCTCAGCATCAGACCTACAACATCAGACAATAGCGACAATACAAGCTTTGGAAGTCTGCCCTACAACTATCTTCATCAGACCTACAGCATCAAACCTACAGCATCAGACAATAGCAACAATACACTGCAGCATCTTGCACTCATATCCTTCATTCTATAAAGCTTCATCAAAGCTCTACACCACTCAACAAACACTAAACATCATAGATCAGTTACACCTTCAAATCGGTAAGTAATCTGAATTCAAAGTACAAAATTTGACTAACTTTATTTTCAAATCCTAACAACTTATATTTTCACTGTTTATTTTCACAGCCATACTTGATGTTGGTCTTTTAGAAGCTATTCCCTTTCTCAAAGTGCAATCGGCTTTATAGTTGTAAGTTACCATCTCGATTGTGAAAATTAACAAGCTTTGTTTCTCTGTAAAGTGTGTTGTTGAAATTAGACTTCAAATTACTTTTATGTGTCAAGTGTCATGTTAGACTTTGAATTATTGTTTAACTGTCAAGTGTTAAACCATTTTTGGGCTGGTATTCTAATTGAGCCAAGCCCACCATAGCTGATTGGGCCAAGCCTGTGACAACATTGAAAATGAACAATTTTTTACCTGTGTTGTGGCCAACATGACCATTTTTATATAAATAAATATTTTTCTGTATAAAAAAAATCATTTATTAAAGTACATTGCTTATGTTTAAAAGTAATATGTACATCTCTTGTATTATATTTCAAGTTAATTCTCCTTTAAACATACATCCAACACGACTACATCAATGGCAACTCAATGCTTATTTTAACATATCATATCTATACTAATATAAAAAATATAAGCATTCCAATCTAATCAACCAATGACATTTGATATCAACTAAATGTCCTTTTGAACAAAACTATACTAGATAAGAAATTACGTTCCACTTGAAATGCTTAATTTTGTTGAATGTGGTAAGTTAGTTGTCACACCCTCAAATTCCACGTGCGGGGTTTTTACCGCGAGGCGCGTGACACACCAGGATCTCAGTCAACGATCACAATAAACATACAACAAACATGCATTCAAGATTATATTTAAAACCAAAATATAATGCTTTGAGCTGTAAACCAGCAGCGGAAGCATTCTTGTTTACAACCAAAAGACATATCATTGTTTACAAAGACATTGTTTAATATGCTCAAAATAATAGACGCTGTGCTCGACTCCGTGCGCCTAGTCCGACAACCGCTACCTTAGCGACCTGAGAAAACATGCCAAAAATGTCAACATATAATGCTGGTGAGTTCACAGGTTTTCTTTTATAAAATAGTTGTCACAAGTTCACAAAGATCATTCCCGTTATACTATGTCATAAGAACGTTAGCTAGACGTTAAGTGATCTCACTACTACGGTTGGGAACCCATTACTGAACATGAACCAATAGACGAGACCAGCCCAGATGACTGGGCTACCGATGCCTCGGTAACCCGATAGGTAGAGACAATATGCACCCGCCCGGCCCCCGGCCGTCGGGTGGGGCTTGTGAGGCCACAATAGATCTATCCACATTTCCCTCGTTGTGCATTCCCGCACATTCATGGTTTCCCCCTGGGACTTTCCATAAAGACCGTATAGTACATAAAGTGCCCATAGTATAACCTGTCCTTTAAATCGTTCGTACAAAGCATGTTTCTCCCCCCGAAAGTCAAACAGTAAAAGTGGGGCTGTGAAACTCACCTCGGTTTACGTTACTTGAAAACAGTTAAGAAGTTAAGCTATGATAGCCCCAAATAGCGGCGACCTATCATAAGATGTGTATAAGTACCTGGACTAATAACCCGTGGGTTAACTAGTCCCCGAATGTCCAGACCGTGACCATACGTTTGAAAAGACCTTTAACTGTTAAACCGACCGTGCCAGACAAGACCCGACGTCCCATTGGTGACCCGACATCCCACGTGTTAGATAAATGCAAGACATCATGCAACATATGCAATTAAACACTTAGCACGCGCAATAATCCACCTAGTCTAGCATGATATCCGTTTAACGCATAAACAGGTCCGAACACGTCTTACTAAGTCATTGGGTGTATCCCGGGGTTCCTAACATGTTCCTAGGTGTCAAATCGTGTTCCGGGATGTCAAAACGCGTTCACGACAGCAGTACATGCGATTAGGAAGGTTACACGCGAGTAGGCAATAGCCTATAGGCGATTAGGGGCCTAATCGCCTGATGTATCAGGCGAGTAGGGTCCCAATCGCCCCAAAGTCTGCATAATCGCCTATAGCTCAGGCGATTAGGATGCCTAATCGCCTGCAGCTGCTGTACAACGAGTTTTCGCGCGTTAAACCCTCCAAATCAGATCCGAAACATGCAACAACACCCAATATCAAACCTAAATCATTTACCAACCCATTTCAAGCAAAAACCCCCAACATATCACTGATCTAGCATGTTCTATGTAATTATTTCCTAAAATAGCAAAGTACTAGGTTTCTTCTACCAACCTTATCTTTCCTTAAATGGAAATAATCAGATTTCAAACTCTACAACATGTAACTCATAAAATCTCTGATCTAACATCTTCCTAGTGTGAATCCTAACAACATTGCATCAACAATCACACCATAATCATCCTAAATCCTCAAGAACATACAAATGGGTCAAAATATGCATTTTCTTCAAAACACCATAATAATGGCTAAGATTCTAAGACAACCTTCCTAATGACCTCTACATAACAGAAGTACAATCATATCTTAAAAACATTCATGTTAAATCACCAATAAGACCAACATATGCATGTAAACTTCACATAATACAAGTATTAAGGTGTAAACTTGGTTTAAGACTCTCTTGAAAGGTTTTTAAAGACACATTTGGTAAAACAAGGTCTGGAACTTTAGGGGAACTCAAAATAACAACTTTACAAAGGTTAGGGATGAAGAACACACCTTGGGTTTTGCTAAAGAAAGGTGTGTAAGCTTGGGGATGGTGATTTTTGTAGCAAAATGAGTTCCAGAGGTGTTCTAAGGTGTGTGGGCGACTTGGGAGCAGCTAGGGTTGTTCTAGAGGTGTTTGGGGAGTTAAGGGTTCTATTTATAGGTGTTTTGACCCGAGCCCTGCAGTACACGCGAGTAGCAGTCCCTTATACGCGATTGGGGGCCTAATCGCGTATAACATCAGGCGATTAGGTCCCAATCGCCTGTAATCTTCCCTACTCGCATGAACATATAGGCGATTAGGGGTTCTCCCAGCTCCTAATCGCCCCTGTGATGCTGGAACGGGTTTTTTGGCGCGTTAAACACTATTTTAACATATTTAAACACGTATTCACATACCGATAAGTCACATAATGATTTCAAACATATAATGCATGATAACTAACACGTTTACATCCGTTCACCAATTCCCGGGACTCGAGACTCGTGTGTGCGTTAGACCCGGCGATTCCACGAATCGCCGATCCTTGTACCCATAGTTATGGACCGACTCCCGATGACCCCGCGGATCATCCTAATGACTCCCGATGATTCCCAGAATCATCATACCGACTCAACTGACCCCGTTAAGGACGTAATATGCATGACTCGCTAAGGTAGACTTACTAGTTTAGTCAACGTTACTAACCTGAGTTTGCCGGGTGTCACATCATCCCCCTGTTGAAAGAATTTTCGTCCCGAAAATTGCCCAAGGCCAAAAAGGAAGAGACGAAAGAGAAGAAAAATTTTCCGGTTGCCACATCATCCCCCTGTTGAAAGGAATCTCGACCCGAGATTCATTCAGCTTCAGCAGAGACATGTCTTGATTCGAACGCGCGCTTAGGAAATAAATGGGGATACTTAGCCTTCATTTGATCTTCCCGTTCCCACGTGAACTCCGGTCCACGATTAGAGTTCCAACGGACTTTAACAATGCGGATTTTACTCCGGCGAAGGCTACGGATTTTATAGTCAAGAATTTCAACCGGTTCCTCCACGATACGTAGACGATCATCCACCTTGATCTCTTCGAGAGGAACAACCAAAGATTCATCCGCCAAACACTTCTTCAAATTAGAAACATGGAAGACGTTATGAACATTACTGAGCTCAGCCGGCAGATCAAGCCTGTATGCTACCGGTCCAATCCGTTCCAGGATTGCGAACGGTCCCACATACCGAGGATTCAATTTGCCCCGCTTCCCAAAACGTATAACGCCCTTCCATGGGGATACCTTCAATAAAACCCTGTCGCCAACCTCAAACTCCAAGGGCTTGCGACGACGATCGGCATAGCTCTTTTGACGATCCCGAGCTGCTGCCATGCGGTTACGGATTTGTACGATCTTTTCGGAAGTCTCGTACACAAGTTCCGGGCCGGTGAGTTGACTCTCACCCACCTCGGCCCAACAAAGAGGGGACCGGCATTTCCGTCCGTAAAGAGCCTCGAACGGAGCTGCCTTGATGCTAGAATGGTAACTGTTGTTGTAGGAGAATTCCACCAACGGTAAATGACTCTCCCACCCCTTGCCAAAATCGATCACACATGCCCGAAGCATGTCTTCTAGCGTTTGGATTGTCCGCTCACTTTGACCGTCAGTTTGCGGATGATACGCTGTGCTCATGTCCAACTGAGTACCCAGAGCCTTATGCAAAGACTTCCAAAAGTTAGAGGCGAACCGAGGATCACGATCAGAAATAATAGAGACAGGCACCCCGTGCCGAGAGACCACTTCCTTGAGATATAACCGTGCCAAACGCTCGAGACCATCGGTCTCCTTGATAGCGAGGAAGTGCGCAGACTTTGTCAACCTATCGACAATCACCCAGATCATGTCGCACCCACTGGGCGATTTCGGGAGTTTGGTCACAAAGTCCATCGTAATCCGCTCCCACTTCCACTCGGGGATTTCAGGCTGTTGCAGAAGGCCGGATGGCTTTTGATACTCAACCTTGACCTTGGCACAGGTCAAGCACTTGCTCACGTACGAAGCCACGTCTGCCTTCATGTTCGGCCACCAATAAAGTATCTTTAGGTCTTGATACATCTTATCGGAGCCAGGGTGAATAGAGTACCGGGACTTGTGAGCTTCATCAAGAACGAGCTCCCGCAAGCCCCCAAATAAAGGAACCCAAATACGTTCAGCGAAATAGTGTAACCCATCGGATCTGAGTTCAAGGTGGCTATCAGCACCATGCATGGTTTCAGCTTTAAGGTTTTCCTCCTTCAAAGCTTCTTGCTGCGCTGAACGGATTCGATCAGGTAAGCCGGAATGGATAGTGAGCTGAAGAGCCCGAACACGACGAGGTTTAGCCGTTTCCTTCCTGCTCAAGGCGTCTGCGACCACATTCGCCTTGCCAGGATGGTATTTGATAGCGCACTCGTAGTCATTAAGAAGCTCGACCCAACGACGCTGTCTTATATTCAACACCTTCTGATCAAAGATATGCTGGAGGCTCTTGTGATCGGTATAAATAGTGCATTTGGTACCGTACAAGTAGTGCCTCCAAATCTTTAAAGCAAAGACCACCGCACCCAACTCCAGATCATGGGTGGGATAGTTTTTCTCATGAACCTTGAGCTGACGAGAAGCATAGGCGATGACCTTCTCGCGCTGCATCAGTACACAACCAAGACCCCGGATAGAAGCGTCACAATAAACCACAAAATCGTCCGTACCCTCAGGCAAGGACAAGATAGGTGCAGAACAGAGTTTGGCCTTTAACAACTGGAAGGCCGACTCCTGCGAATCACCCCAGTTGAACTTCCTGTCCTTCTGGGTAAGCGAGGTTCGAGGGTATCAAAAATACCTTCATTAAGAGCGAGTGTCCCAATAACCTCAAATTTCACTATGCTATGAGTGTCCTCCACAAGCGGGCACTCACATGGTCGAGCGAAGAGAAACGGACTCGTGGAGTTGAAGTCGCACTGTCCTTAACTTGGGAACAAGCTAAAGACGTTATGAAGGCGAAGTTCTGTACTCGTAATGAAATCAAGAAGTTAGAAGGTGAGTTTAACGATCTTGCCCAAGACAGTGGAGAAAACCTAGCCTACAACACTCGTTTCCACAAACTTAGCCTACTGCTACCACATAAGGTCACCCCCTTGCCTGTTGCAATCGAAAAGTACATTAGTGGCTTACCCATGCAGATTCAGGACACGATGTGGGGAAGGAACCCTGCTACACTCGAGGAAGCAAAACGTTTAGCGGCCACCCTAACAGATAACCATGTGAAGGCAGGAACTTTGACTCGGAAAGGGGAAAAGAAAATTATTGTGAAGGATACTCCCCAGCCTGCTATTGAAATTAAAACTGAGTCCTCAACCAACGGAAGACGCAAGGCCAGAAATTTCGCAATAGATGCCACTCCTCCACCCAACAAGAAACCATATATTGGACCCCATCCTTTTTGTAAAACCAGCAAGTATCACCACCCAACCCATGTGCCTTGTCGTCATTGTACTAATTATCAAAAGTATGGACATCTCATGAATGTTTGTCGATTTCCTCCTGCTAATGCCCCTGCTGCTCAGAATAATTCTGCTAGGGACCCTCCACCTACTTAACGACAAGCTCCACCGTTTTTCAAAAATGCTAAACTTTATTATCCAATTTTAGTTTTTCAAAAATCATTATAATATATATTATATATATTACAATTTTATTCAAATTTAAATTGAAAATTCTATAAAAATATCTAAACAACTTTATAAAATCCCACAAAAATTATTTTAAACTTGTAGATCAATAAATATTTCAAAAATAAATTTTATTCCAGAAAAACTGTTTATTTAATATTTTTAATTAATTTTTGTTATTTTAAATAATAAATAAATCATAATAAATTCACTTTTCACTATTTTTACACCAAAATTTTACATAAATTGTTTTTGTTCATTTAGAATAGAAATATAAATTTTAATTTAAATTTCATTAATTTTAATATTTTTAGATATTAAAACTATATTTTGACAAATAGAAATAAATATATTAAATATTCAATTTTTGAAAAAATAATTTTATAAAAATTATTTTCATATTTAAAATCTTATAATATGACCATCCTTAATCAAAAATCTACAAATAGACTTTTATTTAATTATTTTTCCAAATTTTCCTTTAATTATTTACTATTTATCTAATAAACAATTAATCAATTATCAATCCCCAAATTAGGAACCCTAGAAATACTTGTAGACTAGAAAGACTTAGACTTATTTATTGCCTTAAACATAGGGTAATACTTGGTAACGTTGGACCACACTTATTCTATTTCACAAGACTTAACACTTTGCTAAGGTGAGTTTACGTAACCTTGTTTATGCAATTCTTTATACTTGAAACTTTATACTTAAGCAATTCTACATACATGTCTAGTTGTAAACTTTAATGCCTCATGACTTATACAATGACTATTAGACTTAAAATTCAACTTGCATAATCATTAACCCTGATCAAGCCGACGGTATACAATGATAGATCTATTGGATTGACAACCCCACCAAGATTCGTTGACCATCTTTTATGGGGAGCGCGGGTGATTGTTATCGTTCCAACATTATATTGAGGGGAACCGTGGATATGGGATGGACCTAAACTTTGTCGGAGGATTGATTATGTGCATACTATACTTGTTGTTTAATCATGTAGACTTAAACTTACATTAGACATATGAATTGCTAAACTTTTATTCTCTTAAAACTTATTGCTTGACTTGGCTTATGTATTCTCACCAACTTCTAGTTGACCCCCTATTTTTCCAAACTCAACAGAAAATATTGATGCTTGAAGTCTAGAGCTAGCATGAGGAGATAATTGAAGTTTTATGCTTTGTTTGATTATTTGATGTACTAGATTTCATTCGAGACTTTGTTATGTATTTCAGAATTTGGATATTTTTCTTAAATAAATTCTTAATTAAACTTGATTACCAATATGCTACTGAACAATCATACATACATGACACCTCGATGTTTCCGCCATTGATTGGGGTGTTACAAGAGCGGCTTTGCTAGGCTCATCATGATACTGCCAACACATGTTTGGTCAATTGGCGTGTCCTTCTCATCCTTTTGGCCACTCATATGAACCTGGTTGGTACCTGTTTTGGCCACGTGTATATAATTAAAAGAACATCTATTAAGGATGGTTTACGATGGTTGTCACAAAGGTACTTTATTTTTTGAAATTACCTTTCACTTCACTAATCACCGTCACCTATGTGTCACCAGATACCACATTACTAAAACCCAATGCATATGTTTGCTTCGCTCCCACGTCCGTTTCCTTTGCAACTAACTCACGTTTCAGAGCATCATGGGGATTCTTTCGGTATCGCCTAACAAATGGGCCTACCACTGGCACCTCATCATCTGATATGTTTTGAACGTCCTTTTTTTCAGTCTGTGCCAGTGAGGACTGGGTGCATACCATAGACTCCAATCCCAAACCATCATCCTCCTCCATGGCTGCTGCTTTCAGTTGCTGTGTATCTCCCATTTCAGTATAAAAGTGATGGAATTCAATTACATTCGTCATTTAAAAAAAAAGTCATTAATTGTTATATGCTGAAAAAAATAATAACCTGCCCCGCCTGAATTTATTGTATTCACCACATTGCTGATTTGTTCATTGGCACAAACATGTGCTAAAGACTGCCTTTTTATTCCAATTCAACATATCCTCAACCAAGCTATCACATCTTGCGTTTACAGCAACGACTTCTTCATGTTCCGGATAGTCATTATATCGTTTACAGACCGCAACTCGATCGTTTTTTTTTGTTCTAAGCATCACATCCACCAACTGATCAACAACTACCAAATTTTCATGTTTTTTAGTTGATTAGGTACACTATACAACACAGTATAACAGTTAAATTTTCGGATAACATAAGTGACAAACCTCAATGCTTGGTTCATTTGACCCAACTTTCACAGTGTCGCAAGAAGACAACCCCTTCAATGTACCCCTACAAAACCCTCCACCCTGAATTTCAATGAACTCCCAATCCTTTAACATTTCTTTGTTCTAGAAGGTCATGGGATACATTGAAGTGTCAACATCAATCCCTTGGCTTGTAAAACTATCAACGTATAGAAGTTGGAAGTTACACAGACTGTTAGTAACAGATTTATAATGTGATAAATTTATTAATTTTAATTAAGGATATATAATAGCATACCGTCAAAAATGCCAGCGGTCCTATAAAAGGGGGATCAAAACTATCTCTTTGCCATCCATCCTTACATCGCTTTAGTTTTTCAACTGATATTGCATACCAATCCATCCCACCAATGTCCAAGTCATCAGTAATATACTCTAGTATGCTATCCTTCAATGCACCATTTTTGTGGCAATCAATCATGACTGTGTAGAAGCACATTATAAAATCCATCCTTAAATCAAAACTATCCTCACCGTCGGATGTTGGCTCAATTATATCTACCATTTTCTTAGCAGATATAAATCTTCCAGGGGGTACCTCTCTTTCCAGCTACCTATTCCTTCATCATACTTGTCCCTACGTTCCAGGAAATCAAGTGGAACCCCTCCAATTGGGATACCAAGGACCAGATGCATGAGATCAGCATCAATGGAAAGCGTCCCAGATGGCACTAGCATTTCCAAAGTGTTTGGGTTGAAATTATCAACAACATAATGCGCCAACTTAGCTCGTACACCTCCCATCCTAAAATTTAGTAGCAGACGGTACCCCATCTCTTTTACAGCCAAACATTGTTCATCACTAAGAATGCATATGCACTTTGCGAATTGAACTGATGATGATCTAGTACGTATACGAAGCAACTCATCCTTCTGTAACCTTTTTCGTAGTCTACCAAGCTCAAGCCCATTCTTGACCGTCTTATGAGCCCTTTTGCGCTTTGTTACCTTAACTGCTTTCACCTTCTTCGTGTTAGGTTTCGTCTTTATCGTATCCGTTGAACTATCTATGGCTCATGTACTCAACCTGGTGATCCTCACAGACGAAGATGTAGCTTCACTATGAACAGTTGTGACAACATTTCCTGTTAAAAGAGAAAAAACAAATATAAGTTCAGACCTTTTTTGTTACACGTTGCCTACAAAAATATACTACGTCATTCGTAGAACATGTATGACCATATCTATTTGATTCTTTTGCTGAACTGCACCACGATCAGTAGCAGCCACTTGTTTAGCTTTTTATTTTTGTTTAGTAACACATGTAACAAAGTTATTATTATGCATCCCACTAGCATATGCTAGTACAATCAACTACAACAATACATTATATTTTTGCCTTTAGTTCTCGTCGCGACCACCTTTGCTGCCAAAGAATCCCTTTGTCTACTGTCAATATACAAAAACATATTAACAAAACACATATATATTTTATTTTATTTTGTATAAATAGGTTAAAATAAACAACCATTGTCCTTGTGCGCGTTCACGCTTGACGGACCACCATCATCATGATCAGAAGCCCGCCTTGCCACAACACCTATATACACATGCACATTAACAACAAATATATTTTCCAGTTTGCAACTTCTACAAAAAAAAAAAATAGAAATAACTAAATTCCAAAACAACTTTTGTAAACTACCTCTAGTGTGCCTCTTCAATGGTCTCAACGATGTGCTAGAATCATATTCTACCAATTAAAAAAAGGGGTCGGTTTTCTTCTTCAAACTACTAAATTAATGTTATTGTATGACGTACCTAATTGACACTTTGCTTCTTCAAACTGGGAATCTGTTGTACCCAACTCTCTACTAACCCTATGGTGTGTTGTGTCATCTCACAAAATAACAACACTACGTCTTCTCATGTTCAGCTTCATGTTTTAAATATATACATTAATCAACCACAATCTGATAGACACAAACTAGCAAAACCCCCTTTTTAAGGAACAATAACCCCAACTATCTTACAAAGAAAGGTAAACCTCCTTTTTTTCTCGGCCAACGGTACGATACACTGATAACCAAGAAACTCCATAGATTTACAATTTTTACAACAAAAATTTCAGAATGAATACAACCCTGATGCTAGCTAGACATCGTTACATGATACTAAAGTTTTCAAACGTATGTAAATTTTGTAAAACAAGACCCAACAATCCGTACATTCATTCCTGATGCTAGCTAGACATCGTTACATGATACTAAAGTGTCGTGAACCACTGCTGAATGTTAGAAATGCCTCAATACCCGCCACCGGACATCACCCGGTGTTGTTTATTCGATGACACGGTTGCAAAATAACCCCTAGTGTCCAAGACCTTGACTTTAAATGTTTGTAAGAGTGTCTAAAGTTTGACACGAACCCACAAGACAAAACCCAACATCCCGATGATGACCCGATACTCCCATGTTAGTTAAATACAAGTATGCAAGTAATCATGAGCAGATACGCACCATATACGAGTAACAGTTCACTATGTCTAGCATGTACTTCACATAATGCACGTATGAGTCATAACGCGTGTTACAAGGTTCCTAGACATGTCAAGCGGTTTACATTATGCCTCTAGGTGTTAAAACATGTTACGGTGGTTCCAAAACGCACATCCGGCATCAAAACACACAACTAGGCATCAAACAGGTTACTAGCTAAGCTAGTCGCCCCCTTATGGGCACGAGTAGCCCTCTCCCATGAGTTAGTCGCCCCTCAGGCCCACGACTAGCTTAAGTAGTCGCCTGCTTGTAGGCTGATGGCTCTTTTCATGCGCGAAACCCTCCAAATTAGATCTAAAACATGTAGAAACACCCAATATCAATCCACAATCATTAAACAACCTAACCCTATCAATAATCCCCAATTTATCATCAATTTAACACCCTAATTGCAAGTATTTCCCAAAATGGAATAATATTATGGAACCATCACATCATTGCATGAAAACTTTACCCTAAATGGTAAATAATCAAATTTCATCATACAAACACATTACAATCATCATTAAGTTGTTGCTACATCATTCTAGCATAAATCCTATCAAGTTTCAATCATCAAATCATCACATAACATCCTAGATCCTTCTAACAACCTCAAACGGGTCAAACTCATATTATCCATAAACCACATCAAACAACCATCAAAATATGAGATAAACACCCAAACAACTAATCCATATCAGCAAAATAACAAATACACAAGAATCCCTATGTTTAGATCATCAAAAAGCATTTCAAGCTTCTATTTTTTTAACCAGAAACCCATGTAGATGTTAAGATATAGGTTAGGATCTGTTTTTCAAAGGTTTTCAAGGATAAAAACTTATTAATATCAAGTCTGGACCTTTAGAGTTCAAAATAATGACTTAACAAGAGCTTATGATGAATAACACACCTTAGATCTTGCATGGAAAAGATGATTTAAGCTTGGAAATGGCAGATTTAGTGCAAAAACGGGTTTTAGAGGTTAAGGATGGTGTGAGAGAAGTTTGGGGCGAGTTAGGGTTGCACAAATGATGTTTAACAAGTCAAATATGGTATTTATAGCTGCTGCTAGTCGCCTGGAACCCAGGGGGCGACTAGCTTTTGTTAGAGGGGCCTAGCTTAGGCTAGTTGCCCCTAATGCACTCCAATAGCTAGCTATCTAACATGCTGATGCACACTACTCGCTAAGTGTCACACCCCGCCTAGGCGGAAATACGGGAATGAAACGATCGAAAGTTTTCAAGTACAAGGTTCAAGCAACACACATTTATTTAAACATTGTACCACCATAAAGATGGAATTCGTCATGGTTTTATTGAAAATTATGCATAGTGTAAGCACATGAACATTGTCTTATGGAAATTGAAAACATAACATCTTGAAGCTGACAAAAGCCATCAAAGTGATACCACGGTGTGCATGCTCGAACCCTTCCCTCAAACCTCTGTGGCCCTCCATTAGTTACCTGAAACACATGCATAAAGGATTTTGTCAACAATAATGTTGGTGAGTCTATGGGTTTTGAATGTACTATGAAATGACCGTGTCATCCGTGTTAGACCAATCATGAGCTAGCTAAGCAAATGATCATTGTGAGAACCATGAGTCCTGTAACCAAACCTCGTGAGTGTGGTGCCTCGTGCATTGTACACTCTTTTGCATGTGGCGGGTTAGAGCGACTAACCAAGAGTGGGGGTGTCAACTCAATAGATCTATAAAAGTGTTCCATGGCTAAATGTCTAGTTAATGGTTATAGTGAACGATGTACGAGGACTAGTGAGCTCATGAACCAATATGTCTCATGTTCCACATGGTAGTCATGTTAGAATGTACACACACTTGAAATTGACACAAGTATTGATGCATGTATTTCCCCCAAAATGTAAAATAGTAAAATGGGGCCTTAGAAAACTCACCTGTTTGATTCGTGTGGGGTCTAGTGAGCTAGTAAATGAAATGATACCCTATGATCATTATGGACATGGTAAGTCATCCGGATGTTGTTAATCATACAAATTGTTCACCCGACACTTGTGGACCATTGTGTTTAGTGTGTTTCATTGTTCATGATACATGTTAATGTTCTAACAAACGTATAGTTCCAAAACCTTGTTGTTTTGAAATGTAATATCTATGGTGAACCATATTGGGCCTCACATGGGGTATTTGGACCATATATTAGCACTTATTCATCATGTGTGGTTGGTTTTTGAGAAAAGGTTTGATTAACACATGTTTATTTCCTTCTTAAAACCATTTGTAAGATAACACATGTTTCCGGCATAACTAAACTTATGTTAAATGATTATGGCCGAACCAAATGCACTTAATGGGGCTTGGATTCGATGGTTTTGTGGTTCACTAGTGATTGACACAAGCATTGCTAAGTCTAAGCCTTGATCTTGCATGTGCTCTAGTGATTTAGGTCGATTAATTACCATTTAAATGTAACATCATAGTAATGTGATGAGTATGCATTCTCAAGGTGTGTTTTAGGTCGATCTAAGATCAATGATTCCTTAAGGCCGATAGGTGTGATCAATGTGCTCGGGTATCGAGTTCGCAAAGGGGCTCCCGTATCTAATAGGGTGGTTTAGGACTTACCTTGAGTGTTTGTGAGTGCTAGTTATCCTTAGACTTGGAGAGCTTCCTATGCCAAGCCTTGAGCCGATGGATTGAAGCTTCCAACTTTTGTGTTCTTGATCACTTTGGTCGTGAGTTTTAGAGTGTGTGTGTATGTGATATATATATATATATATATATATATATATATATATGAATTGGTTCAAGGAATGAAGGTGAGGGTGGAGATCCTTATATAGAGGTTCTAGTGGTTAGATGACAAAACATTTGTGGCATCCTCATGCTTCTCGGCCAAAACAAGGAGTTAGAGAAGTTTCATGGATTCTTGCAAAGTCAATGCATGGAAAGACTAATCATGAAAGGGGAAAGGTTGACATTGCTAGCTAGTTGGTTAGTCTTTGGATTATACCCATTTACATGTATGTTCTATGTCTCCTTGTTGACTCTAGCCGATCTATACTCATAGGTTGGAGGTTTCATTGAGTTATCACTATCTCACTTTCTTGGGAATGTTCGGCCGATTCCTAGAAGCCTAGGAAGGATATTTGTGGCAAGCCTCTTTGTGTAAGACTCTTGGTGAAAGTCTATTCTTCCTACTTTTGTGTAAGCTTGGTGGCATGAGTTGAGAGTGACCCTTCATAAGACAAAGATTTTCCTTGTCTCTTCCTTGTTGTGCGCGTGTAAGAGGGTGGGAAAAACAAGGGACATGTGTTGAAAACAAAGTGGTAATCCATAGAGGGATATGTTGACTTCTTATGGTGTACTCTAGTGTTTTCTATAAAGGTGAAAGTTGCTCACTTTCTATAAAGGTGAAACTGATTATTGGAGGCAGCGATGAACAACAAGGTAAAAATCCCTCTCCTTTATAATACTAGGAAACGGTGGCAACTATGATTAGGATTAAGGGTTGGCCATGATGATGGTGCTGATTGTATCAGGTCTGATGAGGCCAGTGGTGACCGATTAGCGGTTGATGATGATGGATATTGATAGTGATGATTGTTGGTGTTAGTGATGGACAGTGTTGTGGTGGTTTCTTAATGATAATATTAACAGCAGGGGTGTTCGAAAGGATGGATAAAATTGGAGGTATTAGAATAAAAAGATGGATATAAGATGAGTATTGGCGTATGGTCATATTAGGTTCATTAACTATCTGGTCAACACATTTCACAAAGAAGCCAACAGAGTTGCTCGACTGAATGCTTACACCTCGGTTGCTTTCTTTACGGTCCTGATTTCTGAATGATTCATGCTTACAGCTATGTTGTTATTGTGGATGTGTGATTATGTTGTGCAGGTTTACTAATTGTTGATATGTGATTATGTTATGTGAATAATGTTATTTTGTTCTGTGGCTTTAATCTTTTCACTTTAGATTCTAAATCTTTGTTTGATTGTTTCTCCCCTGCTTTGAATCTGATTGTGAGTATACTATTATTTCAGCGGAGTGTATCAGCTAATTATTTGATTCTGGTTAGTAAGAGATAATTTGAGGTACAATCAGTATAGCAAAACAGAGTTTGAAGTCTAGAGCCGAACTTTTAGTAGCCAAATACTACTTTCTGAAAGTTATATATCGTAAAGATTAAAGTTGATTCTTTTCCATTTTTTTAACAGCCAAGAGCTACAATAGGGTCAGATCCACTCAAAGTTATAAGTGAAGTAGCAGTATCAATGGACGCGCTTGGTGCGACTTAAAAGTCCAATCTAAGTTTAGGTTAATATATACCTCTTTCATGACATATGATTAATACTTGTCTCTTGCTTTGTGTTCAGCTTTGTTTTATCAGTGTGTTTAATTGTCTCTTGCTTATTTTTTTTTGTTATTAGACTACATGCTGCTGGGTATGTGGATTTGATGAAGATGTTGCTATGTGGTTGATTAACTGCATTTTTTTAGCCAGCTTTATATTGTTTATCAGCTTCGTCTTATCAGTTTGAATGTTTCTTATGGTCTTTGTATTGATGACTTCGTTATATTATGCGCTCTATTTTATGCCTCGCGTTATACAGTCTTTAGGTTAATAAATGTGTTATCCGATGTTTTCTCGCCTCACTACCAACAACCTTTGCGTTGCTTTTGATACATCTGCACGCTTTTAGGAAGCACGCTCTAAGCGTAGGCGGCTTGGAACTGGCGCCTCAACATCTCCATCATTAGTTGGGTCTTCATTGCCTAAGCAGTTAATGCGGTAAAATATCGGTTATCAGTTAAGGACCGATATTTAGGATATCGTTTATTGCGGTGAGACATCGGTGGGATATCGGTAATTACATAATATATATTACAATAATAGTAAGATCAATATATAAAACTTAATACATTTTGTAACAAACTAAAAAATTTTTAGGGTCAAATCTGACAAAAAACGTAATATTAACGATTAAAATATTATTTAGATAAAAAGAATTAAAGGAAATAATATGGTATATGTTAATAAACCCTAAAAACAAAGCAACCGTCACATTGTCTTCTCTTCTTCTCCATTGCAGGTTTCTTCCTCCCATTTCTAGCATAGGTTCATCTCCATCTCTTTTTCTTTTACAAACTTTCATAGTCATGTTCATCCCTTTTACATTTCTTCAGCCCTATTACATCTCTGTTGTAACCTAAATGGTATCAAAATGGGCAAAAAATACACCAAACTGATATTCTCACCGATATAACCGATATTGTCACCGATACAACCGATATTTTGAAGGCAGTATCGGCCGATATATCACCAATATCGGCCGAGATTATCGGAACTGAGATAGGGACCGATATTTGTGACTGAGATAGGCCCTTATGGGTGATAACCAAGATATCACCCATATATCACCGAGATATCACCAATATTGACTGCTTAGTTCATCGCCCGTCTCATGCCCTACGCGTCGCCAAGCATCTTATGATCTTCCATGTTGCGTTCCAGAAGACCTTTATCCGTGCCTTTACAGTCGCCTCTATATGTGGATTTAGGCGTTAGTTGATAATAGGCGTTACTTGATAATAGTTGTTAGTTGATAATGGTCGTTAGTTGATAATAAGCTTAAATTTGATAATAGGCTTTATTTGATAATAGGCGTTAGTTGATAATAGGCGTTTGTTGGTGAATTTTCACTTTATATATTGATTGACACGTTTTCTCAAAACCGCTTAGGGTATTGCCTTTTGGTCGATTTATATTGAGGCAAACAATAATCAAGCACCTTTAGTGTATAAGCATTACGCGTTAGTTGATTTATGTGTTAGTTGATAATAGGCGTTACTTGATAATAGGTATAGAACACCCAAATCGGATAAACGGTTGATTTTATATGATTTTCCTTAAGATTAATCAAAATCTATATAAAAGCTACGCAAATCATGTTTAGGGTCCTTTCAAGTTCGACTTCCCTAGCTTTCAGTCTTGACACCTATTTCATGATTATTACCCCTAGGTGCTTAGTTTTGCGTTCATGGCATATGACACCATATGATTCATAAATGTTCATGTTTATGCATCACTAGCAAGAACACAAGTTTCACACAATTGGTTTCTCTTTCAAGCATTTCATCAAACACCTTATATGCTTAAGTTTCCCAAAACTAAGATTATGACTAATTATTATTCTACCTTTACCAATCATCAATTAACCACAATTTGGTTACTAATAAGAACCAACATCATCATCTAGTGCAACTAAGCAAGCGCAATTAAACAAATCACCTCTAAACCATTAGGGATGAACAAACATTACACATAACTGCTCAATTTCATGAACTTAACCTTATTGAGCCCAAACCCACTTTATGTTAAGTATGAACATCATCAATTACACATATAAAATGTGATTCATAACCAAATTAGACATGATTGAGGCTCCCTAAAGCTAGAGAAACCCCTAACAACAAGAAATCTCATGTTTTATCAAACCCAAGATTTTCATCAAAATCAAAAACGAATTATAACATCAAATTCTATCAAATAAAAGGTACTTTGGGGTTTATTTGACCTTAGATGGTTCGTTTCTGGTTAATGCTTCAATTTCCCCTTTGGTTTGGCTTAAATTAGAGATTGTTCTTGAGATTATGATTAGTGTGTGTGTGTGTTTTGGTGTGAAGATCGACTTCCAGGAGATGGAAATCGATTTCTTTCTTTTTTTTGTATTAATAATAATCAAGTTCCTCACATTGGTAACTATAGCCCTCAACTAACCCACTAGTCAAGTTAGTTTTTTTTTCCTATATCATTTTCTCTTTTATATAACTAATAACATTAACTAGGTTATTTCAATATTGGAACATGACCCTCATTGTAATTTTTTAAGTCTCGTTTTATTATTTTTCTAATCACGCCTGATGGCATAATTAGACGAACAAATGGTTTTGGGGTCACGCCAAAGAACCTTAGTGTCTCTAATCAATTTTGAGCACCGCTCCATCACTTGACATTCTATAGTCTAACGAGTAGTACTCTATACTTAGTGTTGTGTCCCTTTACTCGGCTTTCTAACTTTTACTATATGGAAGCCTTAGCTTTCATAATATGACTTGAGTCATTCTATTCTTTCGGTTAACTAGGAGCAATATCTACATACTTACCCCCTGCCTGACATTTTAGCTACTTATGTTCTTCATAGGCTTTCCTTAGAACCGTAGGCTATTTCCCGTCTACTATTATCCTGAAGGATGTAATGATTAAAGGGTCCGTTCTATCATTCCCCATAAGGCATCTACTGGATTACTCGATTGCATTATGCATACGTACATATGCCTATACATCTATTAACAACAAATAATTTATCTCAGTTTCTATGACTAACCTGGATCTTTAACATAGCCGTTTTCTAACCCCTTGGACTCGTCCTCGAATCCAACTCTTGTTTATTTTTGGTTTGCTAGAGTGTTATAGAGAAACCTTGCTTTACATTAACGTTTTCTTTTCTTTGGCTAATCCTATTTTAATAATTTGCCATTTATTTGGTTTCCCCAAGTTCTCGCTTTGCTAACTCGATTGGTGGTCGTTGCCCCAACCGACCCGTTTAGAGACCTTTGATTTTCAGAGTTCAAATTTTTTATTTATTTGGAACGTTTATTTTCCAAAAATCCCTTCTTTTCTGATTTATTGATCCCAATATATGGATTTTTGCAGATTTAAGTCAAAATAAAAAGTAGTCTTGAAATTGTAACCGTATAATAGATCCCGGAGGTTATTTCCAGAATATCGGTCGAAAAGTCAGTAACCCAGATCTAAGATTATATTTATCACCATGAACACTCGATCCTTCCTGAGCAAAGAAAACAAAGATTAAGAACACTACGTGAGCGATTCTTAAGGATTGACATATGCTCCGTTACTTTAACACCTTATGTTGTCTTTAGATTATTGTCAAAATCGTCGGAATTTGTTCTGAAACCTTTTAAGCATAGCGACGAGCTATCAAAATGAAACATGTTAGAATTGTACAGGTGGGCTCTAATACGTATATACTGTTATAAGATTATTTAACAAGAACCAGAGAATGTAGGCAAAGTTTAATAAGAAAAATCAACATAGATAGTAAATCGAATTCGCAAAAGATGGGATATAAGACAGCAAAAAGAAATAGTATGTACACTTAACAGGTTTAAGAATAATTTATAGCGCATGGATGATTATTTCCTCTGTTCCTTGGTAAACTGTCTCTATACCTTACACCACGTATCATTGAGATTTTGAAGGTTTAAGAACATAACGAGTTTTCTTGTCAATATAGATAGAACTTACCACGTTATTAAGCCTAAACATTTGTAAGAATAATATACAACTTTAAGAACTTAGTATTATATAGAGGTCCCCACCTTGGTATTTAACCTACTTTAAGCATAGTTTTTACGAACTAATAATTTTAGAAACACATAGGATTTATCGACAAGGTACGTTTTAAAGTACGTTTTCTAGTAGGGTTTTGGGAAGATTTCCAGTACGTTTTCGAGGCATCAAAGGTGTGGTGGGTTAGCTGCGGTACACCCTATATATAAACACTAATGATGCATCAGAAACAAGACTAAGAGTCAAACCAAGAACAAACCCTAATCAGTTGATAGTTTGAACCATTCGTTTCGACCCTAAGCACCATGACTTCTATCCCTTGAGCCTGGTATTAGGCTTTGTAAAATTCTTACCATTCGTTTGACCTCAGGAGGTTCTGACAAGACGAATCGATACTTAAAACCTGACAATGGAAAATAGCTGTGTAAACACATTGTCTATATATATTAAATCCTAACTGACGCTGCAATAGTGTCTTCCATAGGCAAAATGGTAATTTTACCCTCCACTACTAGTTTGAGATAAATTAGTATGTACTAATGCGAGAAATAAATTGTAAAAATAGTAAACATTGTATAAGATGCTAAGTAAGAACTCGGAGAATGTAGTATGAAATTTAGTGTGGAACCACAATAGTTACGGTTTGGATTATGAAAAGGTCATGTACCCCAAACAGGTGGACCCGAACACGAAAATTGAGCATGGAAAATACTGGAAGTGCAACCAGAGATAGCCCAAAAATAATTCCGAGGACGGAATTCCATTAACGGGGGGAGAATGTAACACCCGGTTTGAGACCCAGAATTTTTCGTGACTAAAAATGGTATAATGAAAAACTAAATAATAAGCATTATTACACGCAAGTGAGATTTACGGGTCCGATCCTATACATGATGTTATTATTTATTATTATTATTATTATTATTATTATTATTATTATTATTATTATTATTATTATTATTATTATTATTAAAGTGGTGATTACTCACCACCACTTTAGGACATTTGTCCCCTTCTCTTGTTATGGCTTGTTTGACACAACACTCTCACCCCTCTTTTAAAAAACCACGCATAGACACATCTCCCTATCCATCCCTTTTATTCAAACTAAAACTACACACACTCCACACGCATACTGTGAAAGAAAAGAAAGGAGAAGCAGAGAGGAAGACCGGTGGGGCTCCGGTCAACATTTACGGCGGAGCACCACTCCCGATGGCGGCGCATCTCTCCAGTCCGGTGTGTGTGTCTTTGTTCCGTATAGGGTTCTATTTGGGGGATTCATAGGGTATCAATGGTGGTGGTTCGGGTAGGATCCAGATGATTATTGGAGGCAGCGATGAACAACAAGGTAAAAATCCCTCTCCTTTATAATACTAGGAAATGGTGGTAACTATGATTAGGATTAAGGTCTGGCCACGATGATGGTGTTGATTGTATCAGGTCCGATGAGGCCAGTGGTGATCGTAGAGTCCATGTGTCTTTTACTCACCTATTCTTTCTATTTTCAGCTTTACCAACCATTATCCTAAGATCATGATTGTTTTCTTTGGCAATCACCTCAGTTTCTACGGCCCCACGGGTCGTTTATACTTAGGTTTCACATGCTCAAAATTTTGTCACTGACCGGAAAGTCCAGTTGACCCATGGGTTTATCACGGCCCATGTTCGTTGTCTGTCTTTGTTAACTCATACCGAATACTGTCCTCTTTGCTAGCCCAATGTATTTCAGCTGGTGCCTCGCTTAAGGTTTTGCATGGATTGCGTCCTGTCGTGGTAGACAGTGGACTACGTCCGAACGCGTCCTTCAAAGAGTGAAGGGTTTTCCCCCGACACCTCACACTTACTGAGCCTTTGCTACATAGATTGCAAATGTATTAATTATAAGAAACCCATCGTGTCATATGTTTAACACTTACCTGGCCAGGGTAAGTAATTCGCATATGGTACACACGGACTTGTTATAATTAAGGCATCACACCCTATGCAAGCACATTTTCAGCTCATGCTTGTGTCCCCTATTTTATTTGGTAAAACATTTCCTTGATATTTATTGGATATTTGGTTTTACCTGTACTCATTTAAAACCAATGGCGTATTTTCGTTTCATAAAGCTTTGTGTGATCACACTCCCTGGTATGATCACAACGCCTTTCTAGCATCCTTTGATTTTTATACATTAGTTTGGGATGATTACCCCGACCCGGTCTCGATGTTCAACTTACGTTTGTGTATTGATTGTTCACTAGTGTGAACAATGCACATTCCTCATTTAGCTTCTTGCTTGCGTATGCAAGTACCACCCTTCATGTGTTGCTTGCATACTAATACGCTTAATATAATTTAGAGCGTGTACCTAATTAATACTTGCCCTTGTGTTCCCTTTTGTTATCAATCCGCTAGTCTGAGTCGCCACTTGACTTGGTCCTTCGTGAGCATGCTTTCAGCCGTGCTCCCAAACCCTCCGCCACCTTGTTGGGTGAATCATTCGGTCATATCTCGATCGAATAAAATGTTCTCATCCCTGTCACATTTACAATTCCCATTGATTAGTAACATGACATGTCAGTATTAGTATGCATCATTACAGTAATATTGTTAGAATTCTTGTTACGCAAGAATTTCGTTGCCGGATAAATCTTTGGATAGGCTCCATGCCACCCGACCATTTCCTTACCAAGATGTTGTGATAGCATGTATCTACACGATATCATTATTGATCATACATAACAATCCCCGATCAAACCGGATTGTTATTCTAAATGTTACTTACCGGATTCCCCGATCAAGCCCTGAACCGAACACCCTTCAACACTTGAGCGCACAGTTTGAGTCCAAGTATCCTTCTCGACACTCGGATCCCTCAAACCAATGGCTCTGATACCACTTGTAAGACCCTAACCCGAAATCATGCGGTTAATGACTAATCTTAAGGGTTTTGACCTTACGTAAAACCACTCCCGATTAAAACTTTTAAAATTATGAGAAACTTAAACCGTTACGATCAATACATTTTTTTCCATAGGTTTTACATTTTTAGCTATTAAAATAAAGTTGGTTTCACAATTCTTAACGGGAGTATCTTGAATCTTTTGCGGAAGCTTGATGAGTGTTCGGGTTTGTTCGGTTCTTCTCGTGACTCGATCATTGCTCCAGGATTTCCATCACATGTTTACCTGGCACCATTACACAAATAATGGTTAGTGGGATTACCAATAATGCATTTACTATAGAAGAAGTGTCGTTACACATCAATATGGAACGATCCGGATCAAATGGCCAAAAATAAATTTTTTACCAAATTGACTCAGAAGGCCTGAACGGCCGTTCACCCTAAGTGAACGGTCGTTCACCGGGCCAAAGCCCTTTTTGACAATTCTAAAAGCATAAGATTCATATTGTCATCCCAATGTTTTTAACCCATTAACTTGTTCGAAAGGTTGTAAGCCCTTATGGACTTAGTTTTCCATCTATTCCAATATTTTCTCACTATTAGTCATTGTTAGGAGCATTAGCGCGCATAGGACATAATTATGTAAACGACTTACCGATTTCACACCCACACTTCATGTGGGTGGTTTTCATACCCGTACTACTTCGCCCAAGGCATTTATTTAACTATTAACTTACTAGATAGCGTTTTTCCGTTCCAAACCTTGATAACTCTTGTCCATAATACTTGGCATCATGTGCCCCATTCCCAAATGCTCACCTGTGGATGACTTCCTCGACACACATTAGAATTTGGGATCCGAATGTTTACACATCACCATTTGACCCATTGGTATATTTTGAAACTCAATGCTTGATATACAAGCGTTAAGTACCGGGTCTCAATGGTGAGAACATCGCCACTTGACCCGTTCATGAGTTGCACACTTCGGATGCAACACTAACTTGTTACTTACCATACACTAATTCTATTATAGTCTAACATGAATGAACCCACTTAAGGTGTTTTGCCTTGTTTCCATATATCGACTCTTTAATCGTCATAATCAAGTTATAGCCTAACTCTTCAAGATTTACCCCGTTTAATATATTTCATTTCTTGGGTGCACATGTCACCTCATTGATTGTCATAAGGTAGTTTATACATAAATTCATATGTTTTGACCCGCTTAGCGGTTTTCACCGCTCGGGGTCCTACCTCTCTCCCATAACTAAGTCTAAACGATTAACACGCAATGCATAAGTCATGATATTTAGTATAATAACGTAAGCAACACTTACCTTGTATCCTTCCGAGCTTCATGCTTGTACTTATATTTGTTCGACCCGTTTCTTTCCAAGCTCGTACCTAAGCTTGTCAGAGTCAAACTAACACATTGTATCCAAAAGATGATTAGATTAGTCAACCATTAACATGACTATCACACCTTATGAATTCAGACACACTTCTTCATCAAAGCATGCTATATATTTAATCCATTCCAAGTTAACCGTAACATTAGACTAACATACTACGTTTTTCTCGAATCCGAAATATTAATATATATATATATATATAAAGGGTTAGGATCCGTTGAGAACTCGATAAGTTGTGAGAACTCGACGTAAAATGCGAAAAAAATTATTTTTTTTGCACACTAGTGTAAAAACACGTAAACCCCGCTGTAAATTTTTTTTATAAAAAAATACATTAATTTACACCAAATTACACCGGTGTAAGGGATTTTTATCCCCATGTAAATATATTAATATTTTATTCATTATTTTATTGTTGTTTAATTTTGGATATCATATTCATTTTTTTTATTATAATAAGTGTGTGTTTATAAAGTGAGTTCCTATGGTTCTCACAACTCATAGGAGTTGTCAAATGATCTATATATATATATATATATATATATATATATATATATATATATATATATATAGAGGAAAGTTAATTTGAGAACACCTATATTTCGTGCGAACCGCGAGAACGCCATCTAAAACCATTCAAATCAAAATTTTCTTTTTACACTTATCTTTATTACTAAAATACAATTCCAAAAACAATTTACGCGTAAAAATTTTAACGTATACGGAAATAAATTATTTTTACACATGTGTAAATTTACTGTTTGTACATGTGTAAACTGTTTCATTTACACATGTGTAAAAAGTTAATTTGAAAGTGTTTTTTGCAAGAAAAGATGAATTATTTGGAAAGAAAATTCGTTTTTTAATGTTGTATTTTGATTATAATTAGGTTTGTATTGAAAAAAAATGATTTTGATTGGTTTTCTCATTTGTTCTCACGGTTCTCGCGATATTTAGCGTTCTCAAGATAACCCCCCTATATATATATATATATATATAATTTTTGTTTTAAGCAGGTTTGGTTTTAGACTTTTAGCATAAGATGAAGGAATTTTTTTTAAATTTCGAATTATTCGTTTGATTATCCGATCCGAATTTGATATCCGAAATTTCGGTTTATCCGATTTTCAGATATCCAAAAAGTGGATAATCCGACTTTGAACACCCCTACAATTAGCTTGGACAAAATTTTATAATGTCATAAAGTAAATATGATGTTCAACTTATATATATTACTTAAAAACCATTGTCGGTGCAATAGGGACAAAAACACTAGAAGACAAAAATGACAAATATACACAAACAACCCTCATGTTTTAAAATTGGCATTTACATCATGCATTTGTTAGAAACTTTATAAAGTGTTATTTTCATCACCTTAAGTTCTAACTTTTCAGTTTTGCCTACCGTATTCATTATTTATGTTAACGGAAAAAAACTATTTCTTCACGTGCTTATTGTTGTGTATGTGTCGTTATAAACTTCATGTTACGATGTAATTTTTCTGAAAATAGGTCGGGCCAAATATAATGCGTCTTTTTTTTTTTTATGTTTATGTTCGTTTTTGGTATGTCTATGTTTTGCTGTACGTATTGGTATAATGTCATGTTCAACGTAGACGATAAAATTCAGGTTTCGACATAAGGTTTAATTGAAAATGAGTCTAATCAAATATTATACGTTTTCAATCTTATTTACAAGTATGATTTCGGCTGGTCTAAGTTTTTAACATAAATTGTGTTCAGAAACGAGCCGGTTCAAATATAAAACATTTTCATTTGACAATATAAATTCGAGTTACCTAAGTTTCTAATGTAAACTGTGTTTGGAAAAAAGTCGGCTCAAATATAAAATGTTTTCATTATAAAATCAATTTGTTCTACATTCTCATATAGTTAACGTATCACATAAAGTGCCGCCACCTATAAGTAACTTAGGTTTTTCCGCCGCAACGCGCGGATAACGACAACCATCTAGTGTATATAATAAACCATGATAAGACTATGTGTTGTGGCTAGAGGTGAGCCACAACTTGATCCAATTATATTGTGTCAAGTAGGTGTTCATGTATTAGTGGCTCGCGACCGCTAACTGTTCACTCGATCCCGTTGTGGGTCAAGGTGAGCGGGTCGTTTTTTTACCAAATAATAATATTAAACAAATACTTTACAAAACATTTTTTAAAAACATTACATTAAAAAAAATGCATTGCATTAAAAAAAAAGTTACACTAAAAAAACATTACAATAAAAAAAGTTACACTAAAAAAAGACATTACATTAAATAAAATAAAACCATTGAAAATAAAAAAACGTAACGTATGGTTGAGCTTGAATGTAACATTTACCACGCCGAAACCTGGTGAAAGTTATGCCCAACCTCTGAAATGTACTCCACGTACGTAAAAGCTAGTAGCACGTCTTCTTTTTCGCAGGAGAGATCTATTGAGAGTTTTTATACGCGATTTCGAAGTTTTTACATTTCGATTTCAGATCCCCGTACTTGTGAGAGATCAAATCACAAGTACGTTTGGTACCCCCGACAAGGTTACAAAACTCCACCAGGACCTTTCCCCACTATGGTCCGCGGCTTCGAGAACCACGGCTTGTCGAGGCGCCTTCACCATGCACTTGATTATACGCGATTATTAGCGCTAGTTCCTTCTCCTCAGTCCATTGCACCATGATTTTGGTTGATTTTGGAGATGAAGATTTAAAAATTGGGTTTAGGTTTAAAGAAAATGAAGTAGAAGATGAAGATTGTTAGTGAAAATGGTGGTGAAGAAGGGGTGGTAAATATATATTAAGTAATTTTAATAAATGAAAATAGTAAAAAAATACATTTTTTTAAATTTCAAACGGTCCATTGCCCGCTAACGGACGCGACCGCCATCGCTTATGGTCGCTCGTGTAAGCACTGGCGCCGATCCACGTGGCTAAACTTATGGCTCGCGCGGGCCACAACACATAGTCTAAGTGTCAAGATTTTGGTATCAAATCTTAATCAAGTACTTTAATAAACCAAACTTGAAAGAACAAATACAGATCAGAATCTCTAAAACCAAAAAGACTGACAAATACAAACACAAAACTCTCAATAAAGCCAAATCTAAACTCTCGATCAAACACTAGATTAGACACAAACAAGATCATAAACAAGACTTTTAAACTGATCAAAACCCTAATCGTCTGATCACTTGAGAGAGAGACACCAATGTGAAAAAATATTGAAGAGAGAGAAACAAAGTGAACGTATGAATAACTCTGAAGACTTCTACATGTTTTTATACCCCGAATCTTGTGGGCTTAGCGAATCACAATATCATCCCACCAAATATAAAGTATAGGAAACAACCTAGTCTCAATCATAAGACCAAACAGCTGCAAAGCCTAGTCAGCTACATTGGCAACACTTGCAAAGCCAAGCTGCACTTTAAGCCCACTTCAACTTATCAACATAATACTAAAAAAAACATCTTATCCAAAATGATAAAATAACTATAAAAATACTAATAAAAATGGATATATAATGTTATAATTTTAACAACCCCCACCCCCGTTTAATTATTCGTATACATTATCATTTTGATCAATTCATAAAATCTAAGATGTTGATGTGTTAGAAGACCCTTAGTAAATACATTAGCCAGTTGATCATTTGTATCAACCTTTTGAGTCTTAACTTTACCTTTGACAATATGTTCACTTAAGAAAAACAAATCAAGCTCAAAATGCTTGGTTTTATCAAAGAAAACTAGATTTACTGCAATAGAAATAGCAGCCAAGCTACAAAACATATTTTGACTGGATGACACACATAAACATTCAACTCAGACAACAGGCTTTTTTATCCAAACAATCTCAATATAGTAAGAAACATAAAAGCATAATGTTAAAAACACCATTAGGAATCCACAATCTTTTTTTTTTAAACTAAAGTTTTTACAATGTAAAAGAATAGGTATTAAGGAGTTACTTTGCGTTAGCATTCTCTAAATCTTCCTCGGTTACATAAATTGTGCCTGCTTCCCCACACACTTTCTACTATATTTTCACACACATATAGAAGGATGTTACATATTATACAAGTAATCTAACATATGTTAAGACACATGTTACATATGATACGAGTCAGCTAACATATGGTACACTACATGTTACACATGATACAAGGCATCTAGCAAGGGTCATAACTGTTCTTTTGGGCCACCCTTCGTTTTGTTTCACCACCATGAAGCTAGTGCATCTCCTCCTCATCCTTAAAAATATATATCCCATATCCCATCGTCATCCTTTGTCACACCAGACCCAAATCGACCCCCTAATTAGATACGGTGACTTGTAAAAATATGACACGGTCCTTTCGTGTAGTGGGTTTCGTTTGGTTGCATCTAGTTGTGCTAACATTTGTTGACGCATCGTCAACGTTACGTTTTCGTTATCCAGTTGAGTACCCATACTATGACCTTTGTACATACCTATTGCAGCATCAAAGGAACTAAAAGGCTACACCATTGGATAATTTGGCATTGTGTGTTCCCCGCTAGCCGATGATGTACCTACCGATAACCAATTAACATTTTTAAAAAATTCCTTTTCGCCAACCCATATACATTCAAGTAAATATCCAATAAAATATGTGAACAAACGTACCAACTATGTTTGGCACGCTCGTTGTGACACCAGTCAACGATCCAGGTCAACATCCATACACATTTTACTTATTATTGTCATTTCATGTGCATAATTGGACATCTTGTACACATTATAACCCCTTAGTCTGGTAAAGCATGATTATTGAGGAAAACTCAATAAAATAGCCGTTTATGCATACGACACCCTAACTATAAAAACAGCTGGCGCTGAATAGTCAAGCCAATCACATATTCAACAGAGAGCAACTGTAAACCCAATTAACACAGTTGTACATAATAACAATACATGTGACAATGTCTAGATGGATAGATACCCAATCCACCCAAACCCGAACAATCACAAAGTGCTATATGAGGCTACCTCCCACTAACACATGATAACTCCTCACTAACACACGTAAGTGAATCATGCAAACTATCATGTGTTAACACCTAAAAAACATGTGTTCATCAAACTATAACTTATGGACCTTGACACATGTTGTCATCTAAACACACGACGCACTATACACTAACTAAGGGTCCATTCAATCGACATCACACCTATATGTGTGTGTATGTATATATATATATATATATATATATATATATATATATATATATATATATATATGTATACACATGTTTATACACGACAATATACACATATATAAATATTCCTTAGTTATCTTATTTCTCTTTTATACAAAAGTAGAACCTATCCACAAACCTTTGACTCAAGTGTGTCCAAAGATTTTACCATAGAAGTTGAGTCAACTCCTTTCTCACCTATAACTAACAACTAAACTATCCCATTTTTGGTTATATCTAATCGGCCAAAAGAGTGGAAACAAGAACCATCCTTTTCACCTAATCATGGCTTCCATAACATGTCCCTTTCACTAGGTATTGTACTCCCTTGATACCTTTTCCAAATCCCACGGCCGAAGGCCAAAAACTGATGGTGATGATGATGTTAATCGATTAACAAGGAAAAAAAACTAATCTACACATGATAAAGCCTTAACATAAGGACATAACATGACACCTTGCAAGTCCCTTTCTCCCTTGGTGACGCTCGGCTGAAGACAAAACCCATTCATGGGTCACTTTCACTTAACAACCAAGTATTATACCAAGAAAGACCCTAACCATTTTCTTACATCTTGTCAACTCTTGATCCTTTGCCAAAATTACCTTGATCCTCTTACACCAAAAGCCGATGATGAACAAAAAGGATTACCTCATGGATGACCTACATTCTCTTACACAAAAATGGATATAAGACAAGAGTTCTCATTACCATAGTTCATGCATGACAATCCTCTTCTTTGGGACAATAAGAAATTTGCCAAACATTCCTAGAAAGGGACAAGATGAGAAGCTTGCATATAATCACCAAATCATTCTAAAGTTTCCTAAACATAACACCAATCAAGGAGGATGAGATTGCCTTATTTGTTTTGTCACCTTCCCCTTTTCGACCCTATATAAACAATCACCAAGACCATGGAACTTCACACAAAACTCTCAACCCTTTGCACTCTTAAAAATCTCAGCCGATCACCCCTACACCAAGCACTATAACCACTTCACACCATGTGCAAGACTCAAGGATAGGAAGCTCCATTCGAAGTCTTGAAGGTTCAAGACAAGGCGGCTCTACATTGTTTCTATTAGGTATGATATCTAACCATCATACTCTTTTGAAACCATTAACCTCTCGGCCCTCATTGAACACCCGACTCTCTTAGATAATCGACACTATCACTCGGCATTGAACACCCTAAAACAATGTTTTGGTAATCAAATATATGTTGTGATTGATTTTTTCCCAAAGTTAAATCTATGTTAACACACACACACACTCACCCACGACACATACATTGTGATAAAATGAACCTGGCCGATCACACTTAAGTTCCCCAAAGCTGAAGCTAGCATTTCATGTCAAGATATAAGCAATAAATCAACTTTTCTAGAACAAAACGTGCGTATAATCAAACCCGAATCTATATGACCTTTTGTTTATAAAAATACATACACGACCTCAAACTAAGGCACTAGGACACACCTATTGACACTCGGTTGTACCTAATCATCAATAGTGAGTCGCTTGATATGTCGAACTATCGAATCCGAGTCCTTTAAAAATACAAAGGCTTCGGCCATTGTTATAAACATATGTTGAGAGGCGCCAAACACATGTTAAAATAGGGTCCATTTTCTACACAACAAAACATATGTTAAAACTTCAAGTTTTCATAAACATGCCACACATGTTAGATTAGTGTAACACCCGTAACTTTCATACCTCGAAATACCTCGTTGTATAATTTGTACACTTGAATAAACCATGTAAAGAATACGGGTGACCATTTGATCACCCCCATAAGTTCTTTTAAACAAAAAAAAAACCTTGAGACCAAGTTGCCGTTTGGAGGAAACAAGAAGGGGCCTTATGTAAAATTTTCAAAGACCCCACTCTTATTTAATGTACCCCAATCTCCAACTCTAGGACTCTCACATTCATCTCCTTGGTGCCTAAACCCTAATAATATTATTATTCTTTGTTTTCGTTTCCTTCTCGGCCGACAACAAGACAATCCTTCCTTTGTCTTGATCTCTTGTTCACGAAACAATGAAGAATCCATAGTTTTTTTCTACTTACTGTCATCATCATCATAAGAGGTAATATAACTTCCATATTTATTTTTTGATCTTTGTTCTTCGACAACTACATCAAAAAAAAAAAAAAAAAAAACATAGAAATTTATGGATGTTTTTTTTCTTTTGATTATGCTCGCCATCAACAACACCTTTGGTTGTTGTTTCTTCTTGTCCTTGCCATCAACAGAAGCCATGCTTCTTATTTTCTTTTCCTCCCTTGCCGATTCGTTCTTGTATTATCTTTCGTGTAGAGTTATGTCCGATACATCGGTTGACTCGTGAAGCTCTAATATACGAATCTAAAACTCATTGCAGGGTGGCGGTACGGGATATTTCGGTGGTTCTTGGTGAGGGTAAATAGCTGAGGCTTGACTCATAAATGTTCACGCTATATCCGAGATCTTAACGCGTTTATACGCTAATCATGCAAGCCTTTCTAGGTGTAACTAAATCATTTTGGATCGATCCGTGTAGAGTCATGGTTTGTAGTTGTTCCGACGCTTAAGACGCTATGATGCGGTGCAAAGCGGACTTGTTAATGCGACCGCGAGAGTATTGAGCCGTTGCACCTTAAGGCTCTAAAACCGATTGTCGTTTGCCCTTGCGATCCCAGGTATCTTCCAACTCTCATGTCTTAGTATAGTAGCAATCATGGAATGAAAATCGACTAGTTTGGTGATGATTATTCCATGTGTACGAAACACGGAATTCTGGGAATGAGGTAGCAAACGTGCGGTGTGTTCGAAACCCGACTCGGGTTCTGTTGTGAGCTCGCTTACCTTCCATTGATCTCCTCGTGTATATGCGGGAGGGTCGCAAGGGATGGCTGTGGTAACGTATGTGGCATGCTAGGATTCTTATATATTAAACAATCTAAAATTATTTTGAGACTTAAATATGAATTGGTAATACTAATGGCCCTTGTATGCACATGGAGAGGAAAGGTGAGGACTCGTACAAAGCCACCCACTCTTGGTTTAGATTGCCTAAGTTGCATATTGTGTTATGAGGTTAAGGATTTCCATTGGGTTACATAAGTTGTTCATAAAAGTTCTCTTTTTATAATAAAATCTCTCACTAGTATGCCACTACTATGCGTAAATTGCTAGTAGGCTATGCGTGTGAATTATGGGGTGTTAGTAATGTTATGTATAATTTACCAGATTATTGACTACCGCACCGCAGCTAGAGATCTTAGCTAATCGTGACGCGACTTGTATAATAAGGTGAATTCATGTGCCCTTTTTTTTTATTGTTTTTAAAACATTTTGGGCTAGTATGCATGTCTTGAAATTGTATGTGAAACCTTGCTTGTTAGATCGGGATTTGCCTTGATTTATACTTGATTAGGTTTAATGCTTTACTATATATTTATATATACACTGTGTATGACGGTTACTTAATATTATAAATCGAGCTATGATCGTTATATAATATCTGCTCTAATTTATAGTTACGGTTTGAGTCTTAGTAGGCGATATGCGCTTATGTAGACTGGATGTAGTTTTGTGACAAATAGGCGGTATGCGCTTATTGTAGATTTAAAATGAAGTCTTATGTTAAGTAGGCGGATTGCGCTTATTCTAGACTTTACTTATTATTTGCTTAGGGATCAAATAGGCGGATTGCGCTTATTGTAAGTCTAAGGTTAAAGTATTTTGTTAACTATTATTTTGACAATTTACTTATTAATTAAGAACTTCATAAAACTTGAATTCACTCAGCTCGTCTGACTTTGCGTGCATATAGCTTGATTTCAGGTATTTGAAGAATAAAAGGGATGCCCTGGCTTGCTGCAGGACTACTCAAAGGTGGTTGACATTTCGAAATAAAAGTGTCTACTTTATTTTTTTGAAAAACTATTTTTTTCTAAACTTATCGTTTCGTTCTACAAATATGCTTTGACCCATCATGGGTAACTTCATGTTTGGATAACCTAAATATTTACTTTCCGCTGCGTGTTTTCTGATAATAAATAAGACTCCTTGAGTATTAATTTATGGTTTTAGCCTTGAATGCCAACTGTTTGACCCGTCGGTTTTGAGGGTCTTACAATTAGGGAATAATATAGTGCCTATGATGATGTGTGGGGCCCGTATATTTAACTATAGATACGTTTTTAGCAATAAAACGCCCAGGATTCTCGGAACCGTACGTTTTACAAGTACCTATAAACCAACTAAAGATTGTCACACACACAAAAACATGAACCACATACACTAACACAAAGGACCACATAGTCGGGTGAACAACTTATATGATAAACGACAAGAACATGCAACTTACTATACTCTTGACAATCATAGGGCAATCATTGTCAGGACAGTAGTTACCTCACATCCCAGCTTTACCAGGCCACACGTACTATCATCAGGTGAGTTGCACGGCCCCATTTTATAGTTTTCCATATTTGGGGGATAAACATGCTACATTTCTAGTACATTTCATTTTATGTGTTATTCTATCATGACTACCATGTGGAACATGAGTCATTTGGTTCATGAGCTCATCAGTCCTCGTACTTACATATACACTATAACCATTAGCTATCGAAAGCCATGGAACACTTTAATATATTTATTGGGTTGACACCCCCACTCTTGGTTAGTCACTCTAACCGGTTACATACGAAAGAGTGTTAGTATTCTACTATACATACGTTGTCTTTATTGTACAATGCGCTAGGCACAACAATCAAGAGGTTTGGTTATGGGACTCATGGTTTGCGCAATAATCATTCGCTTGGCTAGCCTATGATTGGTCAGACACAAATTACACGAGCACTTTACATAGTACATTAAAACCTGTGAACTCACCGACATTATGTTGACAAATCTTTTATACATGTTTTTCAGGTAACTAATCATGCGGAGCGGGGACTTGAAGGCTAGGTTTGAGCTTGCACTGGGTGGTACCATCATGGATGTCGTTGTGTCAGTTATACGTTATCATGGTGTTTAAAGTCATGTGTTTTAAGACAATTTCTTAATTCCAGACAATCTTATGTTATTTGAATAATTTATAACATCATCCATCCTTCGATGGTATCTATTTAAATTAAATCTTATGTGTTGCTCGAACCTTGTGCTTGAAAACCTTTCGAATCGCATCCCCGTGTTTCCGCCTTGGCGGGGTGTGACACTTGTATCCCAAGATAGCCCAACAGTTGCAGCCCCTGAATACTTCACAGCCTCATCCACATTCTCTTTTGGAGGTTCCTCGTTTACAGCCTCCCCTAGTTTTGGCAACATATCACATTCTATAACGTACGAAACGATTAACATTTCTTACACACATTTTTAAAAGATACATTTTTAAAATAGCATACTAATACCTCGTTTTTCCTTATAATCTTCATCCTCCAACTGTGTTAATCCAACACTAAAACTAGGGCCATCAATAGTCTCGTTGGACCCTGCTGTTTCTTTTGTCTTTGACTCCTTTCCATCACAGTTTTGTACCTGGGGAGGCGTACTCCCTTGGACATCCACGCCAATAGTCACATTTGCTTAACAATTACAAAAATTTCAAATACATCAACTTTTTTTGTTGCTCGATGTTCACGTCTTTTACCCCATCATCTGTCTCCCTGTATGTGCCTCACCTAAACTTCCACACTCTTCACCTATATCCATTTTAGACGCTGCCGCCTTATCCACCTGATTCCATTGTGTCTGGACTATCGCCCTAATTTGTGATTTGCGGGTTCTCCTAGGCAAGGTCGGAAACTTTCCAGCATGGCCTGCAACATACAAAATACAACACTTTTAACACATGTTAAGTTATAAAATTTTATATTAAATACTAGTGTGTGTACTGCACTATTAAATCATATCATCAGTGTAGGTTCGTGGAATGGATCGATTACAAGATTGATTAGATTAACCAAGGTGCGGAATCCCTTGATTAACGTTTATGCAATAACGAATCGTAACACAATCAAGGACGAACACGATGAAATACTATAAACATGCCTTCTATTGATTATAAACGAATTATAATCAACTCAAGACAACACACACACACAAACTTGGTGGCTACAAACTCTCTAGAATAACTAACTGTAAACCTTAACCCCGAGTATTCTATTTATACATAAGCATATTAGCATATTCTCTAGGCCCGGGCTTTGGACTATTAGTGAAGATAGGGAATTAGTGAAGATAGCTATCTTCACTAATAATCCATATTCTCCTATGAGTAATTTCGCCTACCACCAAGTTTGTTAATTACAATAAAGACAATTACACATTATACAAAACTCCTATCTACTAAGCAATTCTATCTAGTAAGTTGTTGTCACACAGAATTCTTTTGGGCAAGTTCTTCATGTTTATCAACTAAAGCAAGTTGGGATAAATTAAGGTAATCTATCTTTTCCTTAAGCACATAATTCAGTTCCTTAAGGTCTTTTTGACCTGCTTTCAATTTTGTTTTAAGATCACCTTCTCTAATCCTATTGCTCAAATTTACTTCTTTTTCTTGATCTATTAGCACAACTAAGTCAGTATTATGCCTAGCTACTTGATCATTTTCATTAATCAGGGATGCAAGGCACTCAGCATAGTCTACACATTTTTTACATGCATTAACAATAGAAGAGAGAGAAATGTGTACCTTGTCGTTGGTGGTGTCCAATTCAGACATGTATGCGATAAAATCTTTGGCAGACATCCCTTTTGTTTCCTTGAGATCAATGATGTCAGTCACTATAGGATCTCATCATTTACCTCCATAGCATCAACAGCTTCCTCTGATCCCACTTCCTTTTCTTCAACAATTTCTGCTATTAAAGCTTGAGCATTTGTTCCCTCACATGACTTATTTTGTTGAGCTGGCACTGAAACCTTTGGGCTCTCACTTCTTTCTAAAGAATGACCACTTGAACTTTGTCCTGAAGAACTCTGATGAGTGTGACTATTCACTATAAGACGTCATTCCAATGCCTTCCACAACATTTTTGAATTGTCATAACTCCTAAACTTATGTAGAATCCCATCTGGCCAAGAGTTGAAAATATGCCATCCATTCCTTCGTAGACAGGTCTAGCATACCCATAGGTGATACATGTCTAGTTGTAAACTTTAATGCCTCATGACTTATACAATGACTATTAGACTTAAACTTCAACTTGCATAATCATTAACCCTGATCAAGCCGACGATATACAATGATAGATCTATTGGATTGACAACCCCACCCAGATTCGTTGACCATCTTTTATGGGGTGCGCGGGTGATTATTATCGTTCCAACGTTATATTAAGTTGAACCGTGGATACGAGATGGACCTAAACTTTGTCGGAGGATTGATTATGTGCATACTATACTTGTTGTTTATTCATGTAGAATTAAACTTACATTAGACATATGAATTGCTAAACTTTTATTCTCTTAAAACTTATTGCTTGACTTGGCTTATGTATTCTCACCAACTTCTAGTTGACCCCCCCCCCCATTTTTTCAAACTCAACAGGAAATACTGATGCTTTAAGTCTAGAGCTAGCATGAGGAGATAATTGAAGTTTTATGCTTTGTTTGATTATTTGATGTACTAGATTTCATTTGAGACTTTGTTATGTATTTAGAAATTTGGATATTTTACTTTAAATAAATTCTTAATTAAAACTTGATTACCATGTGCTACTGAACAATCATACATACGTGACACCTCGATGTTTCCGCCATCGGTTGGGGTGTTACAGATTGGTATCAGAGCCATAGTTATAGGGAATTAGGTTATTAGAAAAATAATCTAATCTATAACCATAGGATTTTAACCAGTACTTGCTCCTTTTTACTTGCAACCCTACTTGTCTCTATTCTCTATCTCCCTCCTATTTCTTATCTCTACTTTAGTCCCTACAAGAAGATTGTTCTCCATCACTGGATCTACCCTTAGACTAATAGGACAAGATTCTCAAGTCTTAACCTGAACTGCCTTGAAGATCTCGTCGAAGTTTTAGATTTTAATAACGAACCGTGCAATCTGGAAGGGTGAACACCTGTATTCTGAGGTTTCTGTCTAGGACTGGCATTGCGCATATATCCCAATCAGACGAGGGACCCGGATGCCTACCTAGGAATTCTCAGGATGAGTAGTCACTTATAGGCTAAAGCATGTCTTCACTATGTTATTAGAATCTAGAAGATTTGATAAGTCAACGTTTTCATTTATTCGTTTTAATTAATGGATAAATGATTACATTCCTTATTATATCTCAATATCCTTGATTCATCCTATGTCTCACTGAACCTTCATTGTGTCTCTTACAGATCATACATCCTCGTCGCAGCACTCGTCTTAACAATGACAACGAACATGATGGTGAGAGCATCCACAACAACAACAACAACAACAACAACAATAACCACAACAACAATGGCATCGATGTCCAACTGGCTGCGATCATTTCCCAACAAATGACGCAACAAATAGCAACTTTGGTTCCCAACTTGGTGGCTCAAGTCATCCAAATGAATGGAAACGGCAATGGAAATGGAAATGGCAATGGGAATGGGAATCAAAATGGGAACAGAAATGGAAACGGGAATGCTCACCCTGTTTACACCCTCAAATACTTCAATACTTGCAACCCTCCTAAGTTTAGCGGGGACGAAGGAGCTACTGGTCTCCTTCAGTGGTTCGAGGGTATCGAAAATACCTTCATTAAGAGCGAGTGTCCCAATAACCTCAAATTTCACTATGCTATGAGTGTCCTCCACAAGCGGGCACTCACATGGTGGAACGAAGAGAAACGGACTCGTGGAGTTGAAGTCGCACTGGCCTTAACTTGGGAACAAGCTAAAGACGTTATGAAGGCGAAGTTCTGTACTCGTAATGAAATCAAGAAGTTAGAAGGTGAGTTTAACGATCTTGCCCAAGACAGTGGAGAAAACCTAGCCTACAACACTCGTTTCCACGAACTTAGCCTACTGCTACCACATAAGGTCACCCCCTTGCCTGTTGCAATCGAAAAGTACATTAGTGGCTTACCCATGCAGATTCAGGACACGATGTGGGGAAGGAACCCTGCTACACTCGAGGAAGCAAAACGTTTAGCGGCCACCCTAACAGATAACCATGTGAAGGCAGGAACTTTGCCTCGGAAAGGGGAAAAGAAAATTACTGTGAAGGATACTCCCCAGCCTGCTATTGAAATTAAAACTGAGTCCTCACCCAACGGAAGACGCAAGGCCAGAAATTTCGCAATAGATGCCACTCCTCCACCCAACAAGAAACCATATATTGGACCCCATCCTTTTTGTAACACCAGCAAGTATCACCACCCAACCCATGTGCCTTGTCGTCATTGTACTAATTATCAAAAGTATGGACATCTCGTGAATGTTTGTCGATTTCCTCCTGCTAATGCCCCTGCTGCTCAGAATAATTATGCTAGGGACCCTCCACCTACTTAACGACAAGCTCTACCGTTTGGATGTTATTTGCTTTTATCTATGTATTGCTACACTTTGATTCAAGTAATAAATTCTAGAATTTAATTTTATATGAGAGTTTGTTTACCAAGTATGTTCATAACACTTGGATACATGTTTGTTTGAATGTGAACTAATTGCTATATTAATATCAATACAATTACAACTCACATACTATACTCGTTATACTTATAAACTTGCTTACATAAACATAATAATTGCTACACTTAATCAAACAACTGGTAGAGGATGAAGTGCTTTCTCAACAGTTAGTAGAGTACCAAATAACCTACTCAACGATTGGTAGAGGCCCTAACAACCTGCTCAACAATCGGTAGAGGTTCTTACTCACTAACTGGTAGGAGTCTTTTTCCTGCTCAACAGTTGGATTCATTGATACAAAGATTCAATCACAAGATTATTTTGCATTACTTACATGTGCGTTTAGAGTCATAGAAGGACACAAAACCCTAATGTAAGGTAAATTGGTGAGTGCGGTCCGGAACGTAATCATTAATTTACAGGTACGTTAAGGTAGTGTGAAATTCTATCAAGGTTTTCGGTGGATAATCAATGATAAACTCTAGTTACTTAGTCGTTCTATTAGACTTTCAATAGGTAAGTCGACTCATGCATTCCTTTAGGATTCCTAAAACTTAAGATGGTAGTTCGCTTGCTATTTCAGATCAATCCAATCCAACCCTTAAAACTCACACATATCAAACCTCTTATCCAAATCATTCAAAACAGATTATTCTATTACCTATAAATTCATGTCATGCCCTAACCCAAATTATCCAAACCACAGTTATCCCAATTTCTCAACCCACATTTTTTTTATAACTTCGGGACGAAGTTCCCAAAATTATGGGATACTGTAACATCGCGCATTTTTTTCCTTCCCAATTATTAAATTAGTAAAATTTCCACTTTACTTATATTGTACAAGACTAACCTTATTGATTTCAAATAATAATAATAATAATAATAATAATAATAATAATAATAATAATAATAATAATAATAATAATAATAATAATGTTAGTCTTTTTTTTACTCACAAACAAATAATAAAACCAAAACCCAAAAGTTATAACCCAAAACCAAACCATACCCATTTTGTTTTCTTTTTATAAAAAAAAATCTATAACCAAACTAAAATATACCCACCATGTGAGCCCAATTAGATCTGTGCCCAAGAAAATCGGCCCAATACCCATTTCTCCTTTTCCTTTCCCCTTGCTGCACCTCGACAAACATACATGTACTTTTTTTTAACCTTTGACTTTGCAATTTGACCAAGCCATAGAGCTCAAAATTGGAAACCCAATTCACAATTAATTTTGGTTAATGGCTTCCGTATATATTTCACTCTATGATTTCGCGTCACAGCTGTAAATTACGAGCAATTAACTCGGTTTTGACCAAGCTTTGGTCAAAAATTAAAAACCTTCCTCTAACTGATTTTTATATAAATTAAACCCTTCTGGACAATATAGCAGTGCCGAAAAACACACCCACATATTCAATTATCTTCTCAACTCGTTCTAATTGCGTCATTGGGCTTAGTTTGACTTTTCTGTTGACATCGATCGGTTGGATAGCTTTGGAATTTGTAAGTTTAAATCAAACTCGTATTCTTGTTCACTGATGTGGGTCGATCGATAACCCCATGGTTTATGGGGTTATCGTTTGACAATTATTCAGATTAAGAAACTAGGGTTCTTAGATTAGAATTTGGGGAAGATCTTGGTTTAAAAAAGCGCGCCTCAGGCGCGCTTTAAGCGTTTGAGGCGCGAGGCTCCAAGAAAAACGCTTTTTTTGCCAAAAAGCGCTGAACTACATGAAGCGCCGCCTCGGGCGCTTGAGGCGCGCGCTACAGTAGCGCTACAGTAGCGCCTCAGCCAAAAAAACCTTTTAAAGTGCTTTATTTGGCCCGCTACAGTAGTGCCTCGTCGTTTTTATGTTTTGAATATGCTTTTTAAGTGTTCAAGTGTGTTTTATAATCATGTTTTTGTGCTCATGATTGATTAACATGTAGAAAATGTCATATTGACATATATAAATATTTTTTTATAATTTTTTTAATGCTATACGTGAAGCTCTCGCCTCGCGCTTTAAGCCCCGCGCTTCGGATTTTGGACCCAAAACGCCTCGGAGCGCCTCGCGCTTTTTTAAACCAAGGGGAAGATGACATAAACTAGTTAACATATAAAAAGTTTTGGAAACGAGATAAAACACCATCAGATCTATAGATCATATGGTGTTATGCTGTTTGTTAAACATTTAGAAGGCTTAGGACTCGGGTTCGATACTCTGCCCCAACGTTTTTTTTATATGTAATCCTTTTATAATTGGCATACACTATATAAACATTTGAATCAGCATAAAACTCGTACTCAGGATCCAGACCAACTGGTCTGGACTTCTGATTTAAAACACCTGAACCGGCCAGAGGCCCGGGTTCGACTCCCAGCAGCTGCAACATTTTTTTTTTGGAAACCTTTGACTTTATATTTATTCTAATTAATTTTTAAAATTGTTTTAAAATACCAAATATGATTTATAAACTCTATTAAATTTATTTTATGTTATTCAAATGCTAAACTTTATTATCCAATTTTAGTTTTTCATAAATCATTATAATATATATTATATATATTACAATTTTATTCAAATTTAAATTGAAAATTCTATAAAAATATCTAAACAACTTTATAAAATCCCACAAAAATTATTTTAAACTTGTAGATCAATAAATATTTCAAAAATAAATTTTATTCCAGAAAAACTGTTTATTTAATATTTTTAATTAATTTTTGTTATTTTAAATAATAAATAAATCATAATAAAAATCACTTTTCCCTATTTTTACACCAAAATTTTACATAAATTGTTTTTGTTCATTTAGAACAGAAATATAAATTTTAATTTAAATTTCATTAATTTTAATATTTTTAGTTATTAAAACTATATTTTGACAAATAGAAATAAATATATTAAATATTCAATTTTTGAAAAAATAATTTTATAAAAATTATTTTCATATTTAAAATCTTATAATATGACCATCCTTAATCAAAAATCTACAAATAGACTTTTATTTAATTATTTTTCCAAATTTTCCTTTAATTATTAACTATTTATCTAATAAACAATTAATCAATTATCAATCCCCAAATTAGGAACCCTAGAAATACTTGTAGACTAGAAAGACTTAGACTTATTTATTGCCTTAAACATAGGGTAATACTTGGTAACGTTGGACCACACTTATTCTATTTCACAAGACTTAACACTTTGCTAAGGTTAGTTTACGTAACCTTGTTTATGCAATTCTTTATACTTGAAACTTTATACTTCAGCAATTCTACATACATGTCTAGTTGTAAACTTTAATGCCTCATGACTTATACAATGACTATTAGACTTAAAATTCAACTTGCATAATCATTAACCCTGATCAAGCCGACGGTATACAATGATAGATCTATTGGATTGACAACCCCACCAAGATTCGTTGACCATCTTATATGGGGAGCGCGGGTGATTGTTATCGTTCCAACATTATATTGAGGGGAACCGTGGATATGGGATGGACCTAAACTTTGTCGGAGGATTGATTATGTGCATACTATACTTGTTGTTTAATCATGTAGACTTAAACTTACATTAGACATATGAATTGCTAAACTTTTATTCTCTTAAAACTTATTGCTTGACTTGGCTTATGTATTCTCACCAACTTCTAGTTGACCCCCTATTTTTCCAAACTCAACAGAAAATATTGATGCTTGAAGTCTAGAGCTAGCATGAGGAGATAATTGAAGTTTTATGCTTTGTTTGATTATTTGATGTACTAGATTTCATTCGAGACTTTGTTATGTATTTCAGAATTTGGATATTTTTCTTAAATAAATTCTTAATTAAACTTGATTACCATGTGCTACTGAACAATCATACATACGTGACACCTCGATGTTTCCGCCATTGATTGGGGTGTTACAAGAGCGGGCTTTGCTAGGCTCATCATGATACTGCCGACACATGTTTGGTTAATTGGCGTGTCCTTCTCATCCTTTTGGCCACTCATATGAACCTGGTTGGTACCTGTTTTGGCCACGTGTATATAATTAAAAGAACATCTATTAAGGATGGTTTACGATGGTTGTCACAAAGGTACTTTATTTTTTGAAATTACCTTTCACTTCACTAATCACCGTCACCTATGTGTCACCAGATACCACATTACTAAAACCCAATGCATATGTTTGCTTCGCTCCCACGTCCGTTTCCTTTGCAACTAACTCACGTTTCAGAGCATCATGGGGATTCAGTTGCTGTGTATCTCCCATTTCAGTATAAAAGTGATGGAATTCAATTACATTCGTCATTTAAAAAAAAGTCATTAATTGTTATATGCTGAAAAATATGCTGAAAAAAATAATAACCTGCCCCGCCTGAATTTATTGTATTCACCACATTGCTGATTTGTTCATTGGCACAAACATGTGCTAAAGACTGCCTTTTTATTCCAATTCAACATATCCTCAACCAAGCTATCACATCTTGCGTTTACAGCAACGACTTCTTCATGTTCCGGATAGTCATTATATCGTTTACAAACCGCAACTCGATCGTTTTTTTTTTGTTCTAAGCATCACATCCACCAACTGATCAACAACTACCAAATTTTCATGTTTTTTAGTTGATTAGGTACACTATACAACACGGTATAACAATTAAATTTTCGGATAACATAAGTGACAAACCTCAATGCTTGGTTCATTTGACCCAACTTTCACAGTGTCGCAAGAAGACAACCCCTTCAATGTACCCCTACAAAACCCTCCACCCTGAATTTCAATCAACTCCCAATCCTTTAACATTTCTTTGTTCTAGAAGGTCATGGGATACATTGAAGTATCAACATCAATCCCTTGGCTTGTAAAACTATCAACGTATAGAAGTTGGAAGTTACACAGACTGTTAGTAACAGATTTATAATGTGATAAATTTAATAATTTTAATTAAGGATATATAATAGCATACCGTCAAAAATGCCAGCGGTCCTATAAAAGGGGGATCAAAACTATCTCTTTGCCATCCATCCTTACATCGCTTTAGTTTTTCAACTGATATTGCATACCAATCCATCCCACCAAAGTCCAAGTCATCAGTAATATACTCTAGTATGCTATCCTTCAATGCACCATTTTTGTGGCAATCAATCATGACTGTGTAGAAGCACATTATAAAATCCATCCTTAAATCAAAACTATCCTCCCCGTCGGATGTTGGCTCAATTATATCTACCATTTTCTTAGCAGATATAAATCTTCCAGGGGGTACCTCTCTTTCCAGCTACCTATTCCTTCATCATACTTGTCCCTACGTTACAGGAAATCAAGTGGAACCCCTCCAATTGGGATACCAAGGACCAGATGCATGACATCAGCATTAATGGAAAGCGTCCCAGATGGCACTAGCATTTCCAAAGTGTTTGGGTTGAAATTATCAACAACATAATGCGCCAACTTAGCTCGTACACCTCCCATCCTAAAATTTAGTAGCAGACGGTACCCCATCTCTTTTACAGCCAAACATTGTTCATCACTAAGAATGCATATGCACTTTGCGAATTGAACTGATGATGATCTAGTACGTATACGAAGCAACTCATCCTTCTGTAACCTTTTTCGTAGTCTACCAAGCTCAAGCCCATTCTTGACCGTCTTATGAGCCCTTTTGCGCTTTGTTACCTTAACTGCTTTCACCTTCTTCGTGTTAGGTTTCGTCTTTATCGTATCCGTTGAACTATCTATGGCTCATGTACTCGACCTGGTGATCCTCACAGACGAAGATGTAGCTTCACTATGAACAGTTGTGACAACATTTCCTGTTAAAAGAGAAAAACAAATATAAGTTCCGACCTTTTTTGTTACACGTTGCCTACAAAAATATACTACGTCATTCGTAGAACATGTATGACCATATCTATTTGATTCTTTTGCTGAACTGCACCACGATCAGTTGCAGCCACTTGTTTAGCTTTTTATTGTTGTTTAGTAACACATGTAACAAAGTTATTATTATGCATCCCACTAGCATATGCTAGTACAATCAACTACAACAATACATTATATTTTTGCCTTTAGTTCTCGTCGCGACCACCTTTGCTGCCAAAGAATCCCTTTGTCTACTGTCAATATACAAAAACATATTAACAAAACACATATATATTTTATTTTATTTTGTATAAATAGGTTAAAATAAACAACCATTGTCCTTGCGCGCGTTCACGCTTGACGGACCACCATCATCATGATCAGAAGCCCGCCTTGCCACAGCACCTATATACACATGCACATTAACAACAAATATATTTTCCAGTTTGCAACTTCTACAAAAAAAAAATAGAAATAACTAAATTCCAAAACAATTTTTGTAAACTACCTCTAGTGTGCCTCTTCAATGGTCTCAACGATGTGCTAGAATCATATTCTACCAATTAAAAAAAGGGGTCGGTTTTCTTCTTCAAACTACTAAATTAATGTTATTGTATGACGTACCTAATTGACACTTTGCTTCTTCAAACTGGGAATCTGTTGTACCCAACTCTCTACTAACCCTATGGTGTGTTGTGTCATCTCACAAAATAACAACACTACGTCTTCTCATGTTCAGCTTCATGTTTTAAATATATACATTAATCAACCACAATCTGATAGACACAAACTAGCAAAACCCCCTTTCTAAGGAACAATAACCCCAACTATCTTACAAAGAAAGGTAAACCTCCTTTTTTTTCTCGGCCAATGGTACGATACACTGATAACCAAGAAACTCCATAGATTTACAATTTTTACAACAAAAATTTCAGAATGAATACAACCCTGATGCTAGCTAGACATCGTTACATGATACTAAAGTTTTCAAACGTAAGTAAATTTTGTAAAACAAGACCCAACAATCCGTACATTCATTCCTGATGCTAGCTAGACATCGTTACATGATACTAAAGTGTCGTGAACCACTGTTGAATGTTAGAAATGCCTCAATACCCGCCACCGGACATCACCCGGTGTTGTAAGTGTTTATTCGATGACACGGTTGCAAAATAACCCCTAGTGTCCAAGACCTTGACTTTAAATGTTTGTAAGAGTGTCTAAAGTTTGACACGAACCCACAAGACAAGACCCAACATCCCGATGATGACCTGATACTCCCATGTTAGTTAAATACAAGTATGCAAGTAATCATGAGCAGATACGCACCATATACGAGTAACAGTTCACTATGTCTAGCATGTACTTCACATAATGCACGTATGAGTCATAACGCGTGTTACAAGGTTCCTAGACATGTCAAGCGGTTTAAATTATGCCTCTAGGTGTTAAAACATGTTACGGTGGTTCCAAAACGCACATCCGGCATCAAAACACACGACTAGGCATCAAACAGGTTACTAGCTAAGCTAGTCGCCCCCTTATGGGCACGAGTAGCCCTCTCCCATGAGCTAGTCGCCCCTCAGGCACACGACTAGCTTAAGTAGTCGCCTGCTTGTAGGCTGATGGCTCTTTTCATGCGCGAAACCCTCCAAATTAGATCTAAAACATGTAGAAACACCCAATATCAATCCACAATCATTAAACAACCTAACCCTATCAATAATCCCCAATTTATCATCAATTTAACACCCTAATTGCAAGTATTTCCCAAAATGGAATAATATTATGGAACCATCACATCATTGCATGAAAACTTTACCCTAAATGGTAAATAATCAAATTTCATCATACAAACACATTACAATCATCATTAAGTTGTTGCTACATCATTCTAGCATAAATCCTATCAAGTTTCAATCATCAAATCATCACATAACATCCTAGATCCTTCTAACAACCTCAAACGGGTCAAACTCATATTATCCATAAACCACATCAAACAACCATCAAAATATGAGATAAACACCCAAACAACTAATCCATATCAGCAAAATAACAAATACACAAGAATCCCTATGTTTAGATCATCAAAAAGCATTTCAAGCTTCTATTTTTTTAACCAGAAACCCATGTAGATGTTAAGATATAGGTTAGGATCTGTTTTTCAAAGGTTTTCAAGGATAAAAACTTATTAATATCAAGTCTGGACCTTTAGAGTTCAAAATAATGACTTAACAAGAGCTTATGATGAATAACACACCTTAGATCTTGCATGGAAAAGATGATTTAAGCTTGGAAATGGCAGATTTAGTGCAAAAACGGGTTTTAGAGGTTAAGGATGGTGTGAGAGAAGTTTGGGGCGAGTTAGGGTTGCACAAATGATGTTTAACAAGTCAAATATGGTATTTATAGCTGCTGCTAGTCGCCTGGAACCCAGGGGGCGACTAGCTTTTGTTAGAGGGGCCTAGCTTAGGCTAGTTGCCCCTAATGCACTCTAATAGCTAGCTATCTAACATGCTGATGCACACTACTCGCTAAGTGTCACACCCCGCCTAGGCGGAAATACGGGAATGAAACGATCGAAAGTTTTCAAGTACAAGGTTCAAGCAACACACATTTATTTAAACATAGTACCACCATAAAGATGGAATTCGTCATGGTTTTATTGAAAATTATGCATAGTGTAAGCACATGAACATTGTCTTATGGAAATTGAAAACATAACATCTTGAAGCTGACAAAAGCCATCAAAGTGATACCACGGTGTGCATGCTCGAACCCATCCCTCAATCCTCTGTGGCCCTCCATTAGTTACCTGAAACACATGCATAAAGGATTTTGTCAACAATAATGTTGGTGAGTCTATGGGTTTTGAATGTACTATGAAATGACCGTGTCATCCGTGTTTGACCAATCATGAGCTAGCTAAGCAAATGATCATTGTGAGAACCATGAGTCCTGTAACCAAACCTCGTGACTGTGGTGCCTCGTGCATTATACACTAAAGACAATGTATGTATAGTAGAATACTAACACTCTTTTGCATGTGGCGGGTTAGAGCGACTAACCAAGAGTGGGGGTGTCAACTCAATAGATCTATAAAAGTGTTCCATGGCTAAATGTCTAGCTAATGGTTATAGTGAACGATGTACGAGGACTAGTGAGCTCATGAACCAATATGTCTCATGTTCCACATGGTAGTCATGTTAGAATGTACACACACTTGAAATTGACACAAGTATTGATGCATGTATTTCCCCCAAAATGTAAAATAGTAAAATGGGGCCTTAGAAAACTCACCTGTTTGAGTCGTGTGGGGTCTAGTGAGCTAGTAAATGAAATGATACCCTATGATCATTATGGACATGGTAAGTCATCCGGATGTTGTTAATCATACAAATTGTTCACCCGACACTTGTGGACCATTGTGTTTAGTGTGTTTCATTGTTCATGATACATGTTAATGTTCTAACAAACGTATAGTTCCAAAACCTTGTTGTTTTGAAATGTAATATCTATGGTGAACCATATTGGGCCTCACATGGGGTATTTGGACCATATATTAGCACTTATTCATCATGTGTGGTTGGTTTTTGAGAAAAGGTTTGATTAACACATGTTTATTTCCTTCTTAAAACCATTTGTAAGATAACACATGTTTCCGGCATAACTAAACTTATGTTAAATGATTATGGCCGAACCAAATGCACTAAATGGGGCTTGGATTCGATGGTTTTGTGGTTCACTAGTGATTGACACAAGCATTGCTAAGTCAAAGCCTTGATCTTGCATGTGCTCTAGTGATTTAGGTCGATTAATTACCATTTAAATGTAACATCATAGTAATGTGATGAGTATGCATTCTCAAGGTGTGTTTTAGGTCGATCTAAGATCAATGATTCCTTAAGGCCGATAGGTGTGATCAATGTGCTCGGGTATCGAGTTCGCAAAGGGGCTCCCGTATCTAATAGGGTGGTTTAGGACTTACCTTGAGTGTTTGTGAGTGCTAGTGATCCTTAGACTTGGAGAGCTTCCTATGCCAAGCCTTGAGCCGATGGATTGAAGCTTCCAACTTTTGTGTTCTTGATCACTTTGGTCGTGAGTTTTAGAGTGTGTGTGAGTATATATATATATATATATATATATATATATATATATATATATATATATATATGAATTGGTTCAAGGAATGAAGGTGAGGGTGGAGATCCTTATATAGAGGTTCTAGTGGTTAGATGACAAAACATTTGTGGCATCCTCATGCTTCTCGGCCAAAACAAGGAGTTAGAGAAGTTTCATGGATTCTTGCAAAGTCAATGCATGGAAAGACTAATCATGAAAGGGGAAAGGTTGACATTGCTAGCTAGTTGGTTAGTCTTTGGATTATACCCATTTACATGTATGTTCTATGTCTCCTTGTTGACTCTAGCCGATCTATACTCATAGGTTGGAGGTTTCATTGAGTTATCACTATCTCACTTTCTTGGGAATGTTCGGCCGATTACTAGAAGCCTAGGAAGGATATTTGTGGCAAGCCTCTTTGTGTAAGACTCTTGGTGAAAGTCTATTCTTCCTACTTTTGTGTAAGCTTGGTGGCATGAGTTGAGAGTGACCCTTCATAAGACAAAGATTTTCCTTGTCTCTTCCTTGTTGTGCGCGTGTAAGAGGGTGGGAAAAACAAGGGACATGTGTTGAAAACAAAGTGGTAATCCATAGAGGGATATGTTGACTTCTTATGGTGTACTCTAGTGTTTTCTATAAAGGTGAAAGTTGCTCACTTTCTATAAAGGTGAAACTGATTATTGGAGGCAGCGATGAACAACAAGGTAAAAATCCCTCTCCTTTATAATACTAGGAAACGGTGGTAACTATGATTAGGATTAAGGGTTGGCCATGATGATGGTGCTGATTGTATCAGGTCTGATGAGGCCAGTGGTGACCGATTAGCGGTTGATGATGATGGATATTGATAGTGATGATTGTTGGTGTTAGTGATGGACAGTGTTGTGGTGGTTTCTTAATGATAATATTAACAGCAGGGGTGTTCGAAAGGATGGATAACATTGGAGGTGTTAGAATAAAAAGATGGATATAAGATGAGTATTGGCCTATGGTCATGTTAGGTTCATTAACTATCTGGTCAACACATTTCACAAAGAAGCCAACAGAGTCAAACATACCCAGAAGGTTATGAATGGTTAACATGAGTTGTCTACACAAGGAGAAGGTATGAACAACAACTTAGTTATTTATTTATAAGTATAATTATATATACTATTTATAGCCCTGCTTTTTGAACAGTGACTCTTCTTCTCCTTTGAACCTTTTTACTCTATATATAGATGTTGTTTCTGAATTAATATTATATGTTGCTTTGGCACAGTGGCGTCTGCTTAGCTTTGTTATGTGGCTTTGTGGGTGTTCGATACCCGCCCTCTACATCCTCCATTTTATATATTTTTACACGCTGCCACGTTTCCTCTATTTCATAACGTGGCCTTCTTTCCTTTTTTAGATCTTCTTTCTCCGTTCGTCCCCTGCATCTCTGGCTCTTTTTTTTTCTCAGCTTTTTTTCCTTCGATTTCTAATCTGGCTTTGGTATATACTCTTGCTATGTTCACAAGCTTTGCTTTCTTCTCATGCTTTGTTTCTCTTTTTCCTTGAAAATTGTATGCACGCCAGTTGCTCGACTGAATGCTTACACCTCGGTTGCTTTCTTTACGGTCCTGATTTCTGAATGATTCATGCTTACAGCTATGTTGTTATTGTGGATGTGTGATTATGTTGTGCAGGTTTACTAATTGTTGATATGTGATTATGTTATGTGAATAATGTTATTTTGTTATGTGGCTTTAATCTTTTCACTTTAGATTCCAAATCTTTGTTTGATTGTTTCTCCCCTGCTTTGAATCTGATTGTGAGTATACTATTATTTCAGCGGAGTGTATCAGCTAATTATTTGATTCTGGTTAGTAAGAGATAATTTGAGGTACAATCAATATAGCAAAACAGAGTTTGAAGTCTAGAGCCGAACTTTTAGTAGCCAAATACTACTTTCTGAAAGTTATATATCGTAAAGATTAAAGTTGATTCTTTTCCACTTTTTAACAGCCAAGAGCTACAATAGGGTCAGATCCACTCAAAGTTATAAGTGAAGTAGCAGTATCAATGGACGCGCTTGGTGCGACTTAAAAGTCCAATCTAAGTTTAGATTAATATATATCTCTTTCATGACATATGATTAATACTTGTCTCTTGCTTTGTGTTCAGCTTTGTTTTATCAGTGTGTTTAATTGTCTCTTGCTTATTTTTGTTTTGTTATTAGACTACATGCTGCTGGGTATGTGGATTTGATGAAGATGTTGCTATGTGGTTGATTAACTGCATTTTTTTAGCCAGCTTTATATTGTTTATCAGCTTCGTCTTATCAGTTTGAATGTTTCTTATGGTCTTTGTATTGATGACTTCGTTATATTATGCGCTCTATTTTATGCCTCGTGTTTTACAGTCTTTAGGTTAATAAATGTGTTATCCGATGTTTTCTCGCCTCACTACCAACAACCTTTGCGTTGCTTTTGATACATCTGCACGCTTTTAGGAAGCACACTCTAAGCGTAGGCGGCTTGGAACTGGCGCCTCAACTTCTCCATCATTAGTTGGGTCTTCATCGCCTAAGCAGTTAATGCGGTAAAATATCGGTTATCGGTTAAGGACCGATATTTAGGATATCGTTTATTGCGGTGAGACATCGGTGGGATATCGGTAATTACAGAATATATATATTATAATAATAGTAAGATCAATATATAAAACTTAATACATTTTGTAACAAACTAAAAAATCTTTAGGGTCAAATCTGACAAAAACCGTAATATTAACGATTAAAATATTATTTAGATAAAAAGAATTAAAGGAAATAATATGGTATATGTTAATAAACCCTAAAAACAAAGCAACCGTCACATTGTCTTCTCTTCTTCTCCATTGCAGGTTTCTTCCTCCCATTTCTAGCATAGGTTCATCTCCATCTCTTTTTCTTTTACAAACTTTCATAGTCATGTTCATCCCTTTTACATCTCTTCAGCCCTATTACATCTCTGTTGTAACCTAAATGGTATCAAAATGGGCAAAAAATACACCAAACTGATATTCTCACCGATATAACCGATATTGTCACCGATACAACCGATATTTTGAAGGCAGTATCGGCCGATATATCACCAATATCGGCCGAGATTATCGGAACTTAGATAGGGACCGATATTTGTGACTGAGATAGGCCCTTATGGGTGATAACCAAGATATCACCCATATATCACCGAGATATCACCAATATTGACTGCTTAGTTCATCGCCCGTCTCATGCCCTACGCGTCGCCAAGCATCTTATCGATCTTCCATGTTGAGTTCCAGAAGACCTTTATCCGTGCCTTTACAGTCGCCTCTATATGTGGATTTAGGCGTTAGTTGATAATAGGCGTTACTTGATAATAGTTGTTAGTTGATAATGGTCGTTAGTTGATAATAAGCTTAAATTTGATAATAGGCTTTATTTGATAATAGGCGTTAGTTGATAATAGGCGTTTGTTGGTGAATTTTCACTTTATATATTGATTGACACGTTTTCTCAAAACCGCTTAGGGTATTGCCTTTTGGTCGATTTATATTGAGGGAAACAATAATCAAGCACCTTTAGTGTATAAGCATTACGCGTTAGTTGATTTATATGTTAGTTGGTAATAGGCGTTACTTGATAATAGGTATAGAACACCCAAATCGGATAAACGGTTGATTTTATATGATTGTCCTTAAGATTAATCAAAATCTATATAAAAGCTACGCAAATCATGTTTAGGGTCCTTTCAAGTTCGACTTCCCTAGCTTACAGTCTTGACACCTATTTCATGATTATTACCCCTAGGTGCTTAGTTTTGCGTTCATGGCATATGACACCATATGATTCATAAATGTTCATGTTTATGCATCACTAGCAAGAACACAAGTTTCACACAATTGGTTTCTCTTTCAAGCATTTCATCAAACACCTTATATGCTTAAGTTTCCCAAAACTAAGATTATGACTAATTATTATTCTACCTTTACCAATCATCAATTAACCACAATTTGGTTACTAATAAGAACCAACATCATCATCTAGTGCAACTAAGCAAGCGCAATTAAACAAATCACCTCTAAACCATTAGGGATGAACAAACATTACACATAACTGCTCAATTTCATGAACTTAACCTTATTGAGCCCAAACCCACTTTATGTTAAGTATGAACATCATCAATTACACATATAAAATGTGATTCATAACCAAATTAGACATGATTGAGGCTCCCTAAAGCTAGAGAAACCCCTAACAACAAGAAATCTCACGTTTTATCAAACCCAAGATTTTCATCGAAATCAAAAACGAATTATAACATCAAATTCTATCAAATAAAAGGTACCTTGGGGTTTATTTGACCTTAGATGGTTCGTTTCTGGTTAATGCTTCAATTTCCCCTTTGGTTTGGCTTAAATTAGAGATTGTTCTTGAGATTATGATTATTGTGTGTGTGTTTTGGTGTGAAGATCGACTTCCAGGAGATGGAAATCGATTTCTTTCTTTTTTTTGTATTAATAATAATCAAGTTCCTCACATTGGTAACTATAGCCCCTCAACTAACCCACTAGTCAAGTTAGTTTTTTTTCCTATATCATTTTCTCTTTTATATAACTAATAACATTAACTAGGTTATTTCAATATTGGAACATAACCCTCATTGTAATTGTTTAAGTCTCGTTTTATTATTTTTCTAATCACGCCTAATGGCATAATTAGACGAACAAATGGTTTTGGGGTCACGCCAAAGAACCTTAGTGTCTCTAATCAATTTTGAGCACCGCTCCATCACTTGACATTCTATAGTCTAACGAGTAGTACTCTATACTTAGTGTTGTGTCCCTTTACTCGGCTTTCTAACTTTTACTATATGGAAGCCTTAGCTTTCATAATATGACTTGAGTCATTCTATTCTTTCGGTTAACTAGGAGCAATATCTACATACTTACCCCCTGCCTGACATTTTAGCTACTTATGTTCTTCATAGGCTTTCCTTAGAACCGTAGGCTATTTCCCGTCTACTATTATCCTGAAGGATGTAATGATTAAAGGGTCCGTTCTATCATACCCCATAAGGCATCTACTGGATTACTCGATTGCATTATGCATACGTACATATGCCTATACATCTATTAACAACAAATAATTTATCTCAGTTTCTATGACTAACCTGGATTTTTTACATAGCCGTTTTCTAACCCCTTGGACTCGTCCCCGAATCCAACTCTTGTTTATTTTTGGTTTGCTAGAGTGTTATAGAGAAACCTTGCTTTACATTAACGTTTTCTTTTCTTTGGCTAATCCTATTTTAATAATTTGCCATTTATTTGGTTTCCCCAAGTTCTCGCTTTGCTAACTCGATTGGTGGTCGTTGCCCCAACCGACCCGTTTAGAGACCTTTGATTTTCAGAGTTCAAATTTTTTATTTATTTGGAACGTTTATTTTCCAAAAATCCCTTCTTTTCTGATTTATTGATCCCAATATATGGATTTTTGCAGATTTAAGTCAAAAAAAAAAAAAGTAGTCTTGAAATTGTAACCGTATAATAGATCCCGGAGGTTATTTCCAGAATATCGGTCGAAAAGTCAGTAACCCAGATCTAAGATTATATTTATCACCATGAACACTCGATCCTTCCTGAGCAAAGAAAACAAAGATTAAGAACACTACGTGAGCGATTCTTAAGGATTGACATATGCTCCGTTACTTTAACACCTTATGTTGTCTTTAGATTATTGTCAAAATCGTCGGAATTCGTTCTGAAACCTTTTAAGCATAGCAAGATCATAAACAAGACTTTTAAACTGATCAAAACCCTAATCGTCTGATCACTTGAGAGAGAGACACCAATGTGAAAAAATATTGAAGAGAGAGAAACAAAGTGAACGTATGAATAACTCTGAAGACTTCTACATGTTTTTATACCCCGAATCTTGTGGGCTTAGCGAATCACAATATCATCCCACCAAATATAAAGTATAGAAACAACCTAGTCTCAATCATAAGACCAAACAGCTGCAAAGCCCAGTCAGCTACATTGGCAACACTTGCAAAGCCAAGCTGCACTTTAAGCCCACTTCAACTTATCAACATAATACTAAAAAAAAACATCTTATCCAAAATGATAAAATAACTATAAAAATACTAATAAAAATGGATATATAATGTTATAATTTTAACAACCCCCACCCCTGTTTAATTATTCGTATACATTATCATTTTGATCAATTCATAAAATCTAAGATGTTGATGTGTTAGAAGACCCTTAGTAAATACATTAGCCAGTTGATCATTTGTATCAACCTTTTGAGTCTTAACTTTACCTTTGACAATATGTTCACTTAAGAAAAACAAATCAAGCTCAAAATGCTTGGTTTTATCAAAGAAAACTAGATTACTCCAATAGAAATAGCAGCCAAGCTACAAAACATATTTTGACTGGATGACACACATAAACATTCAACTCAGACAACAGGCTTTTTTATCCAAACAATCTCAATATAGTAAGAAACATAATGTTAAAAACACCATTAGGAATCCACAATCTTTTTTTTTAAACTAAAGTTTTTACAATGTAAAAGAATAGGTATTAAGGAGTTACTTTGCGTTAGCATTCTCTAAATCTTCCTCGGTTACATAAATTGTGCCTGCTTCCCCACACACTTTCTACTTTATTTTCACACACATATAGAAGGATGTTACATATTATACAAGTAATCTAACATATGTTAAGACACATGTTACATATGATACGAGTCAGCTAACATATGGTACACTACATGTTACACATGATACAAGGCATCTAGCAAGGGTCATAACTGTTCTTTTAGGCCACCCTTCGTTTCATTTCACCACCATGAAGCTAGTGCATCTCCTCCTCATCCTTAAAAATATATATCCCATATCCCATCGTCATCCTTTGTCACACCAGACCCAAATCGACCCCCCTAATTAGATACGGTGACTTGTAAAAATATGACACGGTCCTTTCGTGTAGTGGGTTTCGTTTGGTTGCATCCAGTTGTGCTAACATTTGTTGACGCATCGTCAAGGTTACGTTTTCGTTATCCAGTTGAGTACCCATACTATGACCTTTGTACATACCTATTGCAGCATCAAAGGAACTAAAAGGCTACACCATTGGATAATTTGGCATTGTGTGTTCCCCGCTAGCCGATGATGTACCTACCGATAACCAATTAACATTTTTAAAAAATTCCTTTTCGCCAACCCATATACATTCAAGTAAATATCCAATAAAATATGTGAACAAACGTACCAACTATGTTTGGCACGTTCGTTGTGACACCAGTCAACGATCCAGGTCAACATCCATACATATTTTACTTATTATTGTCATTTCATGTGCATAATTGGACATCTTGTACACATTATAACCCCTTAGTCTGGTAAAGCATGATTATTGAGGAAAACTCAATAAAATAGCCGTTTATGCATACGACACCCTAACTATAAAAACAGCTGGCGCTGAATAGTCAAGCCAATCACATATTCAACAGAGAGCAACTGTAAACCCAATTAACACAGTTGTACATAATAACAATACATGTGAAAATGTCTAGATGGATAGATACCCAATCCACCCAAACCCGAACGATCACAAAGTGCTATATGAGGCTACCTCCCACTTACACATGATAACTCCTCACTAACACACGTAAGTGAATCATGCAAACTATCATGTGTTAACACCTAAAAAACATGTGTTCATCAAACTATAACTTATGGACCTTGACACATGTTGTCATCTAAACACACGACGCACTATGCACTAACTAACGGTCCATTAAATCGACATCACACCTATATGTGTGTGTGTATGTATATATATATATATATATATATGTATACACATGTTTATACACGACAATATACACATATATAAATATTCCTTAGTTATCTTATTTCTCTTTTATACAAAAGTAGAACCTATCCACAAACCTTTGACTCAAGTGTGTCCAAAGATTTTACCATAGAAGTTGAGTCAACTCCTTTCTCACCTATAACTAACAACTAAACTATCCCATTTTTGGTTATATCTAATCGGCCAAAAGAGTGGAAACAAGAACCATCCTTTTCACCTAATCATGGCTTCCATAACATGTCCCTTTCACTAGGTATTGTACTCCCTTGATACCTTTTCCAAATCCCACGGCCGAAGGCCAAAAACTGATGGTGATGATGATGTTAATCGATTAACAAGGAAAAAAAAACTAATCTACACATGATAAAGCCTTAACATAAGGACATAACATGACACCTTGCAAGTCCCTTTCTCCCTTGGTGACGCTCGGTTGAAGACAAAACCCATTCATGGGTCACTTTCACTTAACAACCAAGTATTATACCAAGAAAGACCCTAACCATTTTCTTACATCTTGTCAACTCTTGATCCTTTGCCAAAATTACCTTGATCCTCTTACACCAAAAGCCGATGATGAACAAAAAGGATTACCTCATGGATGACCTACATTCTCTTACACAAAAATGGATATAAGACAAGAGTTCTCATTACCATAGTTCATGCATGACAATCCTCTTCTTTGGGACAATAAGAAATTTGCCAAACATTCCTAGAAAGGGACAAGATGAGAAGCTTGCATATAATCACCAAATCATTCTAAAGTTTCCTAAACATAACACCAATCAAGGAGGATGAGATTGCCTTATTTGTTTTGTCACTGTGACACCCCGCATTTTCAGGTTAAATACTTTTACTGAACTCTAGTTAACTTACATGTTCATACATGGCTAGATACTTAACTAGGGTTAGTTAAGTAGGTTTAACATATGTTAGAAGATGCTAACATATGTTATACGTAGGAAAATCCTTGTTAAACACACACATGAGTCCTGTATCCCAAACGTTGGTGAATTATGTGACATACATAGCAATAATATATACAAGTGAATTTTGGTGAACATGAAGTACGTGCTTATGTGAATTACATGTTTTTGTGAATGATCGCCTAACTGAAAGGTAATGCATAGATCATGCAAATTACGTGCACAACATGAATGGTATGCTATGTAATAATAAAAATAATGGTTTTTATATAATTTAGCATGGTTAATAATATTGGGTCCGGTATTGGGCTAGAACATGGTTAGCGGGTCAAGTTAATGGACTAGAAGGGCCCTAATACCAATTTCTTTGGGAACAAGCAAAGCCCTTTTACAATTAGGAGGCAAGGAAAAAGATAAAAACCCTACTCCTTTGCCCCCTTGGTGCCGTGCGAAACCCCCCACACCCCTCTCTCTTTGTTTTCAAGCAATCAAGCAATCTTTCACTAATCAAGCTAGTTCGGGTTTGATTTCAAGGCTTTAGGGAGTTTAATCTTTCACAAGGTATACGTTCTTACGATTTTTGATGAATTATAATGATTGAAAAACTTTAAAAACCCTAAAAATAATATATACAAAATCGCATACATGCATGTGTATGAGTTCTTGAATGTTCTTGATGATTTGATGATGATGATTGTTATTAGCAGCCATGATTAGGGTTTTCATATGATAATATATGTGTTTTGCTATGATTAATATGGTGTTTAATCAGTACTATAGGTGTTATACATGTATTAGGGATGTTTATGAAGAATTAGGGTTTGTAGATTACTTGGGATGCAAGTTTAAGATTCTGACAGATTTGTTTGAACGTGTTGAAGGGGCTGTAACGGGTTAGTAAATCGATTGTTTTGATGATTTATTTGCATTATTGTAATGTACAAGGTCTTAGCTTTTCATAATGGGCAAAACCATCGATTTTGGACACCGTATGAGTCGCTTTTGGAATTTTAATTGATTAGGGGTCATATAAGATTTTCGGATTTGTAAATTGGGCTAACTTTAAATGGTCATAACTTGAGATTTACAAGGAGTTAGGTTATGAAATTTTTACAGTAGGTCAATACTGGAAACGTAGAGCTTTTCCAAGTGGATTCATCTCGTTTGGATGAATACACAATTTTTAAGAATTTTCCTACTAAACTGACCTGTTGAGGAAATTTTCTGGACACTGCTGTGTTGTACGAATTTTTATAATTTTTGTGTTTGTAATGAAGACAAAACAAAAATAGGTATTGTCGAGTGAATCCCAAATAAAATTCAGTAAAAATTTGGGACTCTAATTCATTCGTTAAGTATTTTAAATAAATTGTTTTTCATAGCGCACAATCTGTCCTAAAAACACAGATTGTGTACGGGTCTTTAAGTGACTATTTGGAGTTCTATGTAGTGAGTAATTGACATGTACTTGTGTGGAAACTTGTATGAGATGTATTTGATGTATTAAACTGATAATAATCACTATGATCACCAACGGGATACGTAGGACATACTTGAGCATGTAGAGTCATTAGGTGTCACTACACGGTTTTGAACATTTAAAGGTCTCGGATAAACGAGTTATATGGTGTGTTGGTTATGCACATATACTCACCTAGTGACACTTGTAATAGAGAGTCGGTAGCTCGTTACTGTTTGAGGGATTTGGATCATTCACGTGCAACCTAAGGTGAGTTTCACTACTCTTTTTCTCAAAAGCATGCGTCTCAGGTATGAGACACTTTACTTAACATTTTCTAGTCCGGTTTGGGACTACTTACACATCCCGGGTTGGGATGCCATGGATCCTTATGAGGGTCGGTCACTTTGCTAATTCGCAATTGTGTCCTTGATAAACTGAACCATTTCTATCATTTTGTAAGTCCTCATGTACCGAATGAGTTGCCAGGGTTGGCAAGCGGGTTATTAGTTGATAGCGCTATTAGGACTTACAAACCTCACACCGGCTCGGGGAGCGCGGGCGTGAACTATAACTACGAAACATTATCATTGCGGATAGACAATGATGTCAGGCATACGACACACTTATGTGGGTACACGTACATAGCAGTTCGGTATAATCGGTTAGTTATCATGAATGGGTTAGCTACCCTTGGCATGTGATGAATTAGTGGTTACACGGTGCGGGGCACCAACACAACTTACTTACTTACGTGGTTTTGGAAACCAGCGCAGTTACATACTCATTTACTTTACCTAGTGAACTCACCAACATTGTTTGTTGACCCACGATTTACATGCTTTTGCAGGTAGTTAGCTTCCGGTGTCAGAATTAGAAAGCACTGCACACTTCATTGCATTTGGGGTCTTGGGCATACACCTAAATTACATATTATGCTTTTACATTTTCTTTCATATGGTTTTAATTTGGGCGCGTTGTTTTGCGCATGGTTTTAAAAGGATTAAATTTGGTTTACGCTTCCGCAACTTAACTAAACTTGGTTTTTGAAACGAACTAAATGGTTTGGGCATTTAGAGTTCGTTCATATGACTTATGGCTATGGGATCCTGGTATGTCATGCGCCTCGCGGTATGAACCCCGCAGTGGAAATTTGAGGGTGTGACAGATTGGTATCAGAGCCATTGGTTATAGTGAACTAGGACTGCATGTTGAGTCTAGTCTATAATCATCATAGCATAAGTACACTCACAACTTAAGTGCACAACTAGCTATTAGTTACATATATCTACAACATATGATTTCAGGAGATATGTTATCTTCTAGTTCTAGACTTAATTCTTAACACGTCAATGGTGGGAACCTAGGGTTACACCAGGTAGCGCAATACTGGGAGTAATATCCTAATTAACCTCATGGACGAGGAGACAACTAGAGTACAGGGGAGGGAGCCCTTGCGAGCGTTGTGGCGCACGTACACAGGAAGCTGCACGATGCGCATGATGTGGCACCATTAAATCAACTATGAAGGAATTCGAATACTGAGACTTATCCTATTTCACTGAGCAAGGAGACAATTAGATTCCGTTCCTTGTTACTTGATCTTTCTTACTCCCATTCGAAGCTCAGACGGGACTAGGTTACGCATATAGAACTTATTTCCTACTTTAGTACCTTACGCCTAGTATGAGCGGGCGGACGTATGAATGCATATCCCTGTTACTCATAAGTATATGGTAGATTCATGGGAACACATTAGATTGGGACTTGTTACACACACACTTGGGGAGTTACGTAAAGCCTGCGATGTAATGCAACATCACAAGGGAGGATGAAACCTACTAATGGCTGATGGCCACGATTGGAGGAACGAGTGGTACAGCTTACCACTAAACTGGTTCACATAGGACTAGAGAAGGAGATTGTACGTGATGAGAACCATAACACTGACATCGCAAAAGAGGAAGGATAAGAGATGGAAGGGGAACCTGAGCAGGACGAGCACATGGAAAGTGAGGATGAAGGCTCTACTATCTAGACACAGCATGGCGACGATTGGCTCTTACCTTTTCTTACCTATCTTTTCTTTCATTTCCCTTTGCTAACTTAGATAAGACTGAGTTCTTATGATCAACGAAAGGGTGGTTGAGGCCCTCGCATCTTTCCAAGCTAGTAAAGATCTATTTTGCTAAATCATTCTTTTCCCCTGACTTCCACATTTGAACTTTCTTATACCTTGAACGCACATCGTATTTTCAAGCCTTTTATTGGTTGTAAACCTCGATAACTCCAACGGAACTGAAGGAGACCGTCTGATTGCTTCGATGGTATAAGTCTTTACCATGTGCATTTGCCCCAGGCAGGATGGGGTAATGTATGCTACATGCACACTCGATGAGTTACAAATACTTGGATGGAGAACGTAATACCCTGTGGTGAAATCTAGAAATTTTGTTATATAAGGACGGATGGGTCTGAGATCGATGCCTACACTACCAAGCTACAGGAGATAGCCACTATAGGCTCAAATCTATTTAACCTACCTTACAAATACCGAAAGGGTGGGCCCCTCAGATTCGTGGCTTGGCCACTGCAGCTCACCTACAAATCTTTCACTTGACTCGCAAACTCACAGATGAGACTGCCGATCATGGTACTTTTCTGAAGCATGGTGCTTCATTTTCTACTATTGGTGATAACAAGAGAACGTGGGATAGTGTGAGGTATAAGTCCTGCAACAACAACAACCGTAACGGTAGCAACAACAACGGGGCTCGGGGAAAAGCATTTGTGATTGGCCTGGGGAAAGCTAGGACTGATAACAATGTCGTGATGGGTACGTGCTCCTTAAACGACACTCTTGCTTCTATCTTATATGATACTGGTGCGGACTATAGTTTTGTTTCATCAAAACTTAGTAAACAATTAGGGATGGTTCCTACTCCTCGAGATACCCCATACTCGATTGAACTGGCTGATAGGAAGCCTGTCGAGGTAACCCATATACATCGTGACTGTAAGCTCGAGTTGGATGGGCAATCGTTTGCCATCAACATTCTACTTATCACCCTTGGAAGCTTTGATCTCGTGGTTGGCATGGACTGGTTGTCCAAGCAACACGCTGAAATTCTCTGTCAGGAGAAGATTGTTCGTATTCCCCCTCCTAAGTGGAGAACTTTTATCTATACAGGGTGATCGTGGTGGTGCCATGGTAGGCATCATCTCCTATCTGAAGGCCCAGAAGTGTATTCGTAAGGGCTGTCCAGCCATTTTGGCTAACATATCAGGTACTCGAGCTGGAACTGAAACCAAGATTGAGGACATCCCAGTGGTCCGAGACTTCCCAGATGTCTTCCCAGAGGAACTACCTGGACTCCCACCCGTTCGTCAAGTGGAGTTCCAGATTGACCTTGCACCTGGAGCAGCGCCAGTTGCACGCGCACCATACCGTTTAGCACCAGGTGAACTTCAAGAACTATCTACCCAACTCCCAGAGCTATTGGATAGGGGTTTCATTAGACCTAGTTCTTCGCCATGGGGAGCTCCAGTTCTGTTTGTTAAGAAGAAAGACGGGAGCTTTCGCATGTGCATAGATTATCGGGAGTTGAACAATGTGACGATTAAGAATCGTTACCGTTTTACCTCGTATTGATGACTTGTTTGACCAACTGCAAGGGTCGAGCTTCTACTCTAAGATTGACTTGAGGTCAGGATACCATCTACTGAGAGTCCGAGAAGAGGATGTGGCAAAGACGGCGTTTCGAACTCGTTATGGACATTATGAGTTTTTGGTAATGCCATGTGGGCTAACTAATGCACCGGCCGTGTTTATGGATCTAATGAACCGTGTGTGCAAGCCCTACTTGGACAAATTCATCATAGTGTTCATAGATGACATATTGATTTACTCCAAGAGCAGGGAGGAGCACGAGCAGCACCTGCGGCTAATCTTGGAACTACTGAGGAATGAGCAGCTGTATGCAAAGTTTACCAAATGTGACTTCTGGATTCGAGAAGTCCAATTCCTTGGGCATGTGGTCAACGAGGCAGGAATACATGTGGACCCAGCCAAGATTGACGCTATCAAAAGTGGGAGGCTCCTAGGACCCCTACTGAAGTGCGCCAATTTCTTGGTCTCGCTGGTTATTATCGCAGATTTATTGAGGGATTTTCTAAGATCGCTCAACCTCTCACCGCCCTAACGCAGAAAGGTATTAGGTATAAGTGGGGAGATGCCCAAGAATCCGCCTTTCAGCTACTAAAGTCCAAACTTTGCAGCGCACCGATATTATCGTTGCCTGAGGGCACAGAGGACTTTGTAGTATATTGTGATGCGTCTATCCAAGGTTTAGGGTGCGTACTGATGCAACGTGATAAGGTAATTGCATATGCATCGCGGCAACTGAAGATCCATGAGAAGAATTACCCCACTCATGATTTGAAACTGGGAGCGGTGGTTTTCGCTCTCAAAATCTGGAGGCACTACCTCTATGGAACAAAGTGCACAATTTTCACTGATCACAAGAGCCTTCAGCATATATTCGATCAGAAAGTGCTGAACATACGACAACGTCGCTGGGTTGAACTTTTGAACGATTATGACTGTGCCATCAAGTATCATCCAGGGAAAGCTAACGTAGTAGCTGATGCCCTCAGTCGAAAGGAAACGAAACCCAAAAGAGTGCGAGCCTTACAACTCACCATTCATTCTAATCTTCCTGATAAGATACGCGAAGCACAGGGTGAGTCATTGAAGGAAGAAAACATCGGGCTTGAGACCCTACATGGTGCTGATAAGCACTTGGAACTGAGAACAGACGGTCTGCAGTACTTCATGAATCGAGTCTGGATACCACGATTTGGGGATCTCAGACAACTGGTGCTCGATGAAGCACATACCTCTCGCTATTCGGTACATCCTGGTTCGGACAAGATGTACCAAGATCTTAAGACTCTATACTGGTGGCCAAACATGAAAGCCGAGATAGCCACCTATGTTAGTAAGTGCTTGACTTGTGCGAAGGTTAAGATTGAATATCAAAAACCTTCAGGCTTACTCCAACAACCAGAGATTCCGATGTGGAAATGGGATGGAATTTCCATGGACTTCATTACAAAGCTTCCTAGAACAACAACGGGCCATAACATGATTTGGGTTATCGTGGACCGTTTAACCAAATCGGCCCACTTCCTGGCAATAAAAGAAACGGATTCGTTAGAGAAGCTGGCGAACCTATACATCAAGGAGATAGTCTCTAGGAATGGGGTGCCTACTTCCATTATATCTGATCGCGATGGGCGATTCACTTCTCGTTTCTGGACTACTCTCCAAGATGCTCTAGGAACTCGTCTTGATATGAGCACAGCCTATCACCCACAGACGGATGGACAAAGTGAACGTACCATCCAAACATTAGAGGATCTGCTACGAGTGTGCGTGGTGGACTTTGGTAATAACTAGGATAAGCACTTGCCCTTAATCGAATTCTCTTACAACAACAGTTACCACACTTCGATACAGTGTGCGCCTTTCGAGGCACTTTACGGGCGCAAGTGTAGGTCTCCTATCTGTTGGACTAAGGTTGGGGATAGCCAACTAACAGGTCCCGAACTAGTGCACGAAACTTCTGAGAAGATAGTGCAAATTAGAAATCGGATGGCTGCTGCTCGGATCGACAGAAAAGTTATGCTGACAAACATAGAAAACCTTTGGAGTTCCAGATTGGGGACAAGGTTTTGTTAAAGGTGTCACCTTGGAAAGGAGTGATACGCTTTGGGAAACGAGGGAAGTTAAATCCCCGATACGTTGGACCTTTCGATTGTTAAAAGGATTGGTCCGGTAGTTTACCAGCTGAATTTACCAGATGAACTCAGTGGAGTACATAATGTATTCCACGTCTCAAACTTGAAGAAATGCTTATCAGATACGACACTGGTAGTGCCACTGGAGGAGATCCAGGTGGACGATCAGCTACGGTTCGTGGAAGAACCAGTGGAGATTCTTGAGCAGGGCGTCAAGAAACTCAGACAAAGCACTATACCTATTGTTAAGGTACGGTGGAATTCCCGTCTAGGACCGGAATACACGTGGGAGCGCAAAGATCAGATGCGGCTCAAATACCCACACCTCTTTACTGAACCTGAAATCGTACATAGATCCAACGCGGAACATAAAGCAGCTCTTTCAAAGTGAATTTCGGGGCGAAATTCCTTTCAACTTGGGGATGATGTGACATCCGGGAACCAAGCACACATTTTTATAGCTGGCTTTACTGTTTACTTGCTGAATTTCGAGAAGAAATTCTTTTCAACTTGGGGATGATGTGACACCCCACATTTTCAGGTTAAATACTTTTACTGAACTCTAGTTAACTTACATGTTCATACATGGCTAGATACTTAACTAGGGTTAGTTAAGTAGGTTTAACATATGTTAGAAGATGATAACATATGTTATACGTAGGAAAATCCTTGTTAAACACACACATGAGTCCTGTATCCCAAACGTTGGTGAATTATGTGACATACATAGCAATAATATATACAAGTGAATTTTGGTGAACATGAAGTACGTGCTTATGTGAATTACATGTTTTTGTGAATGATCGCCTAACTGAAAGGTAATGCATAGATCATGCAAATTACGTGCACAACATGAATGGTATGCTATGTAATAATAAAAATAATGGTTTTTATATAATTTAGCATGGTTAATAATATTGGGTCCGGTATTGGGCTAGAACATGGTTAGCGGGTCAAGTTAATGGACTAGAAGGGCCCTAATACCAATTGCTTGGGGAACAATCAAAGCCCTTTTACAATAAGGAGGCAAGGAAAAAGATAAAAACCCTACTCCTTTGCCCCCTTGGTGCCGTGCGAAACCCCCCACACCCCTCTCTCTTTGTTTTCAAGCAATCAAGCAATCTTTCACTAATCAAGCTAGTTCGGGTTTGATTTCAAGGCTCTAGGGAGTTTAATCTTTCACAAGGTATACGTTCTTACGATTTTTGATGAATTATAATGATTGAAAAACTTTAAAAACCCTAAAAATAATATATACAAAATCGCATACATGCATGTGTAGGAGTTCTTGAATGTTCTTGATGATTTGATGATGATGATTGTTATTAGCAGCCATGATTAGGGTTTTCATATGATAATATATGTGTTTTGCTATGATTAATATGGTGTTTAATCAGTACTATAGGTGTTATACATGTATTAGGGATGTTTATGAAGAATTAGGGTTTGTAGATTACTTGGGATGCAAGTTTAAGATTCTGACAGATTTGTTTAAACGTGTTGAAGGGGCTGTAACGGGTTGGTAAATCGATTGTTTTGATGATTTCTTTGCATGATTGTAATGTACAAGGTCTTAGCTTTTCATAATGGGCAAAACCATCGATTTTGGACACCGTATGAGTCGTTTTTGGAATTTTAATTGATTAGGGGTCATATCAGATTTTCGGATTTGTAAATTGGGCTAACTTTAAATGGTCATAACTTGAGATTTACAAGGAGTTAGGTTATGAAATTTTTACAGTAGGTCAATACTGGAAAAATAGAGCTTTTCCAAGTGGATTCATCTCGTTTGGATGAATACACAATTTTTAAGAATTTTCCTACTAAACTGACCTGTTGAGGAAATTTTCTGGACACTGCTGTGTTGTACGAATTTTTATAATTTTTGTGTTTGGAATTAAGACAAAACAAAAATAGGTATTGTCGAGTGACTCCCAAATAAAATTCAGTAAACATTTGGGACTCTAATTCATTCGTTAAGTATTTTAAATAAATTGTTTTTCACAGCGCACAATCTGTCCTAAAAACACAGATTGTGTATGGGGTCTTTAAGTGACTATTTGGAGTTCTATGTAGTGAGTAATTGACATGTACTTGTGTGGAAACTTGTATGAGATGTATTTGATGTATTAAACTGATAATAATCACTATGATCACCAACGGGATACGTAGGACATACTTGAGCATGTAGAGTCATTAGGTGTCACTACACGGTTTTGAACATTTAAAGGTCTCGGATAAACGAGTTATATGGTGTGTTGGTTATGCACATATACTCACCTAGTGACACTTGTAATAGGGAGTCGGTAGCTCGTTACTGTTTGAGGGATTTGGATCATTCACGTGCAACCTAAGGTGAGTTTCACTACTCTTTTTCTCAAAAGCATGCGTCTCAGGTATGAGACACTTTACTTAACATTTTCTAGTCCGGTTTGGGACTACTTACACATCCCGGGTTGGGATGCCATGGATCCTTATGAGGGTCGGTCACTTTGCTAATTCGCAATTGTGTCCTTGATAAACTGAACCATTTCTATCATTTTGTAAGTCCTCACGTACCGAATGAGTTGCCAGGGTTGGCAAGCGGGTTATTAGTTGATAGCGCTATTAGGTCTTACAAACCTCACACCGGCTCGGGGAGCGCGGGCGTGAACTATAACTACGAAACATTATCATTGCGGATAGACAATGATGTCAGGCATACGGCACACTTATGTGGCTACACGTACATAGCAGTTCGGTATAATCGGTTAGTTATCATGAATGGGTTAGCTACCCTTGGCATGCGATGAATTAGTGGTTACACGGTGCGGGGCACCAACACAACTTACTTACTTACGTGGTTTTGGAAACCAGCGCAGTTACATACTCATTTACTTTACCTAGTGAACTCACCAACATTGTTTGTTGACCCACGATTTACATGCTTTTGCAGGTAGTTAGCTTCCGGTGCCAGAATTAGAAAGCACTGCACACTTCATTGCGTTTGGGGTCTTGGGCATACACCTAAATTACATATTATGCTTTTACATTTTCTTTCATATGGTTTTAATTTGGGCGCGTTGTTTTGCGCATGGTTTTAAAAGGATTAAATTTGGTTTACGCTTCCGCAACTTAACTAAACTTGGTTTTTGAAACGAACTAAATGGTTTGGGCATTTAGAGTTCGTTCATATGACTTATGGCTATGGGATCCTGGTATGTCATGCGCCTCGCGGTATGAACCCCGCAGTGGAAATTTGAGGGTGTGACAGTCACCTTCCCCTTTTCGACCCTATATAAACAATCACCAAGACCATGGAACTTCACACAAAACTCTCAACCCTTTGCACTCTTAAAAATCTCAGCCGATCACCCCTACACCAAGCACTATAACCACTTCACACCATGTGCAAGACTCAAGGATAGGAAGCTCCATTCGAAGTCTTGAAGGTTCAAGACAAGTCGGCTCTACATTGTTTCTATTAGGTATGATATCTAACCATCATACTCTTTTGAAACCATTAACCTCTCGGCCCTCATTGAACACCCGACTCTCTTAGATAATCGACACTATCACTCGGCATTGAACACCCTAAAACAATGTTTTGGTAATCAAATATATGTTGTGATTATTTTTTTCCCAAAGTTAAATCTATGTTAACACACACACACTCACCCACGACACATACATTGTGATAAAATGAACCTGGCCGATCACACTTAAGTTCCCCAAAGCTGAAGCTAGCATTTCATGTCAAGATATACGCAATAAATCAACTTTTCTAGAACAAAACGTGCGTATAATCAAACCCGAATCTATATGACCTTTTGTTTATAAAAATACATACACGACCTCAAACTAAGGCACTAGGACACACCTATTGACACTCGGTTGTACCTAATCATCAATAGTGAGTCGCTTGATATGTCGAACTATCGAATCCGAGTCCTTTAAACATACAAAGGCTTCGGCCATTGTTATAAACATATGTTGAGAGGCGCCAAACACATGTTAAAATAGGGTCCATGTTTCTACACAACAAAACATATGTTAAAACTTCAAGTTTTCATAAACATGCCACACATGTTAGATTAGTGTAACACCCGTAACTTTCATACCTCGAAATACCTCGTTGTATAATTTGTACACTTGAATAAACCATGTAAAGAATACGGGTGACCATTTGATCACCCCCATAAGTTCTTTTAAACAAAAAAAAAACCTTGAGACCAAGTTGCCGTTTGGAGGAAACAAGAAGGGGCCTTATGTAAAATTTTCAAAGACCCCACTCTTATTTAATGTACCCCAATCTCCAACTCTAGGACTCTCACATTCATCTCCTTGGTGCCTAAACCCTAATAATATTATTATTCTTTGTTTTCGTTTCCTTCTCGGCCGACAACAAGACAATCCTTCCTTTGTCTTGATCTCTTGTTCACGAAACAATGAAGAATCCATAGTTTTTTTCTACTTACTGTCATCATCATCAGAAGAGGTAATATAACTTCCATATTTATTTTTTGATCTTTGTTCTTCGACAACTACATCAAAAAAAAAAAAAAAAAACCATAGAAACTTATGGATGTTTTTTTTTCTTTTGATTATGCTCGCCATCAACAACACCTTTGGTTGTTGTTTCTTCTGGTCCTTGCCATCAACAGAAGCCATGCTTCTTATTTTCTTTTCCTCCCTTGCCGATTCGTTCTTGTATTATCTTTCGTGTAGAGTTATGTCCGGTACATCGGTTGACTCGTGAAGCTCTAATATACGAATCTAAAACTCATTGCAGGGTGGCGGTACGGGATATTTCGGTGGTTCTTGGTGAGGGTAAATAGCCGAGGCTTGTCTCATAAATGTTCACGCTATATCCGAGATCTTAACGCGTTTATACGCTAATCATGCAAGCCTTTCTAGGTGTAACTAAATCATTTTGGATCGATCCGTGTAGAGTCATGGTTTGTAGTTGTTCCGACGCTTAAGACGCTATGATGCGGTGCAAAGCGGACTTGTTAATGCGACCGCGAGAGTATTGAGTCGTTGCACCTTAAGGCTCTGAAACCGATTGTCGTTTGCCCTTGCGATCCCAGGTATCTTCCAACTCTCATGTCTTAGTATAGTAGCAATCATGGAATGAAAATCGACTAGTTGGTTGATGATTATTCCATGTGTGACACCCGGCAAACTCAGGTTAGTAACGTTGACTAAAATAGTAAGTCTACCTTAGCGAGTCATGCATATTACGTCCTTAACGAGGTCAGTCGAGTCGGTATGATGATTTTGGGAATCATCGGGAGTCGTTATGATGATCCGCGGGGTCATCGGGAGTCGGTCCATAACTATGGGTACAAGGATCGGCGATTCGTGAAATCGCCGGGTTTAATGCACACACGAGTCTCGAGTCCCGGGAATTGGTGAACGGATGTAAACGTGTTAGTTATCATGCATTATATGTTTGGAATCATTATGTGACTTATCGGTATGTGAATACGTGTTTATATATGTTAAAATAGTGTTTAACGCGCCTAAAACCCATTCCAGCACATTATAGGCGATTAGGAGCCTGGGGGACCCCTAATCGCGTGTACTGGGGCGATTACAAGAGGCTTGGGGCGAGTAGGAGGCCTACTCGCATGAACAGAGGCGAGTAGGGTCCCTACTCGCCTGATCTGGAATCCTACTCGCCTGTGATGCTGAACTCGGGTCAAAACACCTATAAATAGAACCCTTAACTCCCTAAACACCATTTGTGCAACCCTAACTGACCCCAAGCCTCCCACACACCTTGAAACACCTCTGGAGCTTGCTTTGCTTCAAAACACACCATCACCAAGCTTATACACCCTTCTTTGATAAAATCCAAGGTGTGTTCTTCATCCTACACCTTTGTAAAGTTGTTGTTTTGATTCCCTAAAAGTCCAGACCTTGTTTTGTTAAGTTTATGTCTTTAAAACCCTTTGAAAAGAGTTCTGAAACAAGTCTACACCATGATACTTGCTATATGTGAAGTATTTGTGCATATGATGATTGTTGGTAATTATAACATGAATGTTTCCATGAATTTGTTGTACTTCTGATATGTAGGTGGTGTTAGGATGATTATCTATGAGTTTAAGCCCTTGATATGATGTTTAGGTGCAAGTATGCATTTTGACCCATTTGGGTAATTCTTGAAGAATAGGATGTATGATGTGATTCATTGCTTGATTGTGGTTAGAAATCATGTTAGAATGATGATATAACATAGGAATGATGAATTGCAACTTGTAGGAGATGAAACCTGATTGTTTCTATTTAAGGAAATATAAGGTTGGTTGGTGAAACCTAGTACTTTGCCATTTTTGGAAATAATCGCACCGAGCCCGTTAGAGCAGAGGTAAATTGGGGGTTTTTGCTTGAAAAGGGTTGGTTAATAGTTTAGTTTTGATATTGGGTGTTTTTACATGTTTCGGATCTGATTTGGAGGGTTTAACGCGCGAAAACGCGCAACAACAGAGCATCAGGCGAATAGGGCCCTACTCGCCTGAAGCTTCATGCGAGTAGTAGCCTACTCGCCTATAGCTTCATGCGAGTAGAGCCTACTCGCCTATACCCTCCCTCCTACTCACTAGTTGACTTTTCCTAATCGCATGAAGGTTTCCTAATCGCGTGTGCTGCTGTCGTAAACGCGTTTTGACATCCCGGAACATGATTTAACACCTAGGAACATGATAGGAACCCCGGATACACCCAATGACTTAGTAAGACGTATTCGGACCTGATTGTGCGTTAAACGGATGTTATGCTAGACTAGGTGAATCATTGCGCGTGCTAAGTGTTTAATTGCATATGTTGCATGATGTCTTGCATTTATCTAACACGTGGGATGTCGGGTCACCAATGGGATGTCGGGTCTTGTCTGGCACGGTCGGTTTAACAGTTAAAGGTGTTTTCAAACGTTTATGGTCACGGTCTGGACATACGGGGACTAGTTAGCCTGCGGGTTATTAGTCCAATACTTATACACATCTTATGATAGGTCGCCGCTATTTGGGACTATCATAACATAACTACTTAACTGTTTTCAAGTAACGCAAACCAAGGTGAGTGTCACAGCCCCACTTTTACCGTTTTACTTTCGGGGGAGAAACATGCTACTTATTTGATTACTCATCATAGATCATGTTATACTATGGTTACTTTACGTACTATGCGGCTTTTACAGAAAGTCCCAGGGGGAACCATGAATGTGCGGGGATGCACAACGGGGGAAATGTGGATAGATCTATTGGGCCTTACAAACCCCACCCGACGGCTGGGAGCCGGGCGGGTGCATATTGTCTCTAATACTTTGGGGTTACCGAGGCATCGGTAATCCCGTCCGTCTGGGCTGGCTTCAACACTTATACCGGTTTAGTAATGGATTCCCAACCGCAGTAGTAGCAACACTTAACGTCTAGCTAACGTTCTCATAACATAGTAGTAACGGGAAATGATCTTACCGAACTTATAACAACACTTTTATGAAAGAAAACCTGTGAACTCACCAGCATTATATGTTGACATTTTTGGCATGTTTTCTCAGGTCGCTAAGGTAGCGGTTATCGGACTAGGCGCACGGAGTCATGCATAGCGTCTATTATTTTGAAGCATATTAAACAATGTCTTTGTAAACAATGATATGTCTTTTGGTTGTAAACAAGAATGCTTCCGCTGCTGGTTTACAGCTCAAAGCATGATATTTTGGTTTTAAATATAATTATGAATGCATGTTTGTTGTATGTTTATTGTGATCGTTGACTGAGATCCTGGTGTGTCACGCGCCTCGCGGTAAAACCCCGCACGTGGAATTTGACGGTGTGACAGATTGGTATCAGAGCCAACGGTTATAGTGAACTAGGACTGCATGTAGAGTCTAGTCTATAACTGAGTCGCACACACTAGACGGTCACAATTAGTCGAGTCTTAGCAAGCGGGTAACAATATGACTTGTCGGGGTGTCGATGTCATTGTCTTCTACGCTACATCACCTGTTTGCTCTTTATCATTCTATTTCTTGATTCCTCATTACTATGATTCGGCGGCGAACGATATACTATTGAACTTTCTTGACGGCGGTGTACATTGGGGTAGCTTCGGCGTACTCTTGAGATCTGTCCAAGGATTTGGACATCTCCCCTCTATGCCCTAATGAACACGCCCGTTCTTATGCATACAATCTCGTACTTATACTTATGATAATACCATGATTGGGCGCTGGTGTTCGGTGACTTGAACTTCAAACTTAAAGCGCGCCTGGAGGACCATGTGGAACAGTTTATCATGTCGGGTGCACACGAGATCATAAACTGTGATACATGGGATCCCTGGCGGACTTTGGGCTTGAACGGATGGACCCGAGCTGGGCTCTGTCTAGTTTCTTGAAATTCCTAATGGGTTATACCACGGACGAGCCTAAATCTTTTGTTTCATTTTGTGACAGAAGATGTCAGGAGCTCGTGGAGGTCGCAGAGGCGGCCGTGCTGGCGGTCGTGCTGGCGGCCGTGGTGGCGGCGGTGGCCGCGGGAATATTAATATGACCCAAGCTGAATTGGATAACTTAATGCAGCAACATGTGAATATTGCTCTGGCTGCATTCCAAGCCGCTCATAATGCTATGGGTGGTACGTCGGTTCTCACCTATTCTACCTTGTTCTAGGGTACTTTACCTTTTCTTGATTCTCACCCGCGTGTCTGTTCCAGGTGGTGCTGTCAATCCTCCTCCATCCCAGTGTTCCTATAAAAAGTTTATGGACTGTAAGCCCCACAACTTTAGCGGCACTGAGGGGGCAGTGGGACTGCTCCGATGGTTGGAGAAAATCGAATCTGTTTTCTCGATGTGCAGCTGCCCGGAAGGCGACCGGGTGAAGTATGCTTCTGCGACCCTGGAGGGTCAGGCCTTGACTTGGTGGAACTCCACTACCCAGACTATGGGCATTGGGGAAGCCCACGCTATGCCCTGGGCAGAATTCATTCAGTTGCTGAAAAATGAGTATTGCCCGAGGGATGAGATCCAGAAGGTCGAGCATGAAGTCTGGAATCATAAGATGGTGGGTTCTGAGATTGAAGCTTACACTGCTCGGCACAATGAATTGGCGGTGTTGTGCCCCGATGTGCACGCACCCGAATACCGAAGAATTGAGCATTATGTTGCTGGGTTAGTACCGGAGATTGCCGGGTTAGTTGCTGCGGGTAACCTCACTGTTTATTCTGAGGTGGTTCGGTCAGCCCACAGGCTGACCAACATGAAGGTGACTGAAGGGGTCTTGCCTCCTCGAGGCGCTGCTGTGAAGACTTCCGATAGTAACAAGCGGAAGTGGGAAACTGTGGGGAAAGGCTCGAGCTCGGCACAGCCTCAACAGGTGAGGAAGACTGATACTGGGGGATCGTCGTCTGAACGACAACCGGGGGTTTATGCTGGGAAGTTGCCAAAGTGTGATCGGTGCAACTATCATCACACCGGTTCTTGCGATGATAAGGACCGTTGCCGTCGGTGCCATAAGATTGGGCACCAAGCCAAGGATTGTAGGTCCAACCCTTTGGGGAACCGAAACCCATCGGTCACACCAGCCCCAGCCCCTCAAGTCGCTGCTCCTCAGGGAAATCAGGGGAAACAAGGGTGCTATAACTGTGGTGAGCTTGGTCACTACAAGCGTAACTGCCCCAAGTTGAAACAGGGTGAAGCTGGGAAGAATGGGTCGGGCAATGGAAACAATGGGGGCGGAGGCAGGAATGCTCGCGCCTTCGTGATCGGTTCAAGTGGTGCTCGACAGGATCCCGACACTGTTACTGGTACGTTTCTCCTCGATAATCGCTATGCTACGGTTTTATTCGATTCTGGTGCCGATAAGAGTTTTATATCTCTTGGGTTTAGTCAACTGCTTGATAGGGTACCTACACCTTTAGAGGCTAAGTACTTGATAGAATTGGCTGATGGTAAGAAAGTCGAGGCGACGCACGTCCTTAGGGAATGTCACCTTGAGTTGTCGGGTTATTCCTTCCCTATTGATCTTATGCCGGTGTCCTTGGGTAGTTTCGATGTTGTCGTGGGTATGGATTGGTTGTCTCTGTATCATGCTGAGATCGTTTGTTTTGATAAAGTCATTCGACTTCCTCTCCCTGATGGAGAAATTCTGTTGGTGCACGGTGAGAAGAGCGGGGTCCCATTGAGTATCATTTCGTGTATGAAAGCCTATAAGTACCTTCGGAAGGGGTATTCTGCCATTCTGGCACTTGTTTCGGTTTCGTCTGAAGAAGAGAAGAAGATTGAAGATATTCCTGTTGTCCGTGACTTTCCCGATGTATTTCCCGAAGACTTACCTGGTCTTCCGCCTTATCGCCAGGTCGAATTTGGTATTGAACTTGCTCCGGGTGCGGCCCCTATTGCTCGTGCCCCTTATCGTCTCGCACCTCCCGAGATGCAGGAGTTATCGAACCAGTTGCAGGAGCTGTTAGAAAAGGGTTTCATTCGACCTAGTTCGTCCCCGTGGGGAGCCCCTATTTTGTTTGTCAAGAAGAAGGACGGAAGCCTACGGATGTGTATCGACTACCGGGAGTTGAATAAGGTTACCATCAAGAATCGCTATCCTCTTCCTCGCATCGATGACTTATTTCACCAGCTTCAGGGTTCCAGTTTCTATTCGAAGATCGATTTGAGGTCGGGGTACCATCAGTTGAGGGTTCAAGAAGCTGACATTCCGAAGACCGCCTTTCGAACTCGCTATGGCCATTTTGAATTCCTGGTCATGCCTTTTGGTCTCACCAACGCACCTGCCATCTTTATGGATCTGATGAACCGTGTTTGTAAGCCTTATCTTGATAAGTTTGTGATTGTCTTCATTGATGATATTCTAGTCTATTCCAAGAACGAGGTGGACCACCAGGAACACTTGCGTCTTGTTTTGGAACTTCTAAGGCGGGAACAGTTGTACGCCAAGTTTTCTAAGTGTAGCTTTTGGTTGCGTGAAGTCCAATTCCTTGGTCATGTTGTTAATGAGAAAGGAATTCACGTTGACCCAACGAAGATTGAAGCCATAAAGGACTGGGAAGCACCAAAGACGCCATCTGAGGTGCGGCAATTCCTAGGCCTTGCAGGTTATTACCGTCGTTTTATCGAGGGATTTTCGAAGATCGCTCAACCCCTCACCTCGCTTACCCAGAAGGACAGAAAGTTCGACTGGGGTGATTCGCAGGAGTCGGCCTTCCAGTTGTTAAAGGCTAAACTCTGTTCTGCTCCTATCTTGTCCTTGCCTGAGGGTACGGACGATTTTGTGGTTTATTGTGACGCTTCTATCCGGGGTCTTGGTTGTGTACTGATGCAGCGCGAGAAGGTCATCGCCTATGCTTCCCGTCAGCTTAAGGTTCATGAGAAAAACTATCCCACCCATGATCTGGAGTTGGGTGCGGTGGTCTTTGCTTTAAAGATTTGGAGGCATTACTTGTACGGTACCAAATGCACTATTTACACCGATCACAAGAGCCTCCAGCATATCTTTGATCAGAAGGTGTTGAATATAAGACAGCGTCGTTGGGTCGAGCTTCTTAATGATTACGAGTGCGCTATCAAATACCATCCTGGCAAGGCGAATGTGGTCGCAGACGCCTTGAGCAGGAAGGAAACGGCTAAACCTCGTCGTGTTCGAGCTCTTCAGCTCACTATCCATTCCGGCTTACCTGATCGAATCCGTTCAGCACAGCAAGAAGCTTTGAAGGAGGAAAACCTTAAGGCTGAAACCATGCATGGTGCTGATAGCCACCTTGAACTCAGATCCGATGGGTTACACTATTTCGCTGAACGTATTTGGGTTCCTTTATTTGGGGGCTTGCGGGAGCTCGTTCTTGATGAAGCTCACAAGTCCCGGTACTCTATTCACCCTGGCTCCGATAAGATGTATCAAGACCTAAAGATACTTTATTGGTGGCCGAACATGAAGGCGGACGTGGCTTCGTACGTGAGCAAGTGCTTGACCTGTGCCAAGGTCAAGGTCGAATATCAAAAGCCATCCGGCCTTCTACAACAGCCTGAAATCCCCGAGTGGAAGTGGGAGCGGATTACGATGGACTTTGTGACCAAACTCCCGAAATCGCCCAGTGGTTGCGACATGATCTGGGTGATTGTCGACAGGTTGACAAAGTCTGCGCACTTCCTCGCCATTAAAGAGACCGATGGTCTCGAACGTTTGGCACGGTTATATCTCAAGGAAGTGGTCTCTCGGCACGGGGTGCCTGTCTCTATTATTTCTGATCGTGATCCTCGGTTCGCCTCTAACTTCTGGAAGTCTTTGCATAAGGCTCTGGGTACTCAGTTGGACATGAGCACAGCGTATCATCCGCAAACTGACGGTCAAAGTGAGCGGACAATCCAAACGCTAGAAGACATGCTTCGGGCATGTGTGATCGATTTTGGCAAGGGGTGGGAGAGTCATTTACCGTTGGTGGAATTCTCCTACAACAACAGTTACCATTCTAGCATCAAGGCAGCTCCGTTCGAGGCTCTTTACGGGCGGAAATGCCGGTCTCCTCTTTGTTGGGCCGAGGTGGGTGAGAGTCAACTCACCGGCCCGGAACTTGTGTACGAGACTTCCGAAAAGATCGTACAAATCCGTAACCGCATGGCAGCAGCTCGGGATCGTCAAAAGAGCTATGCCGATCGTCGTCGCAAGCCCTTGGAGTTCGAGGTTGGCGACAGGGTTTTGTTGAAGGTATCTCCGTGGAAGGGCGTTATACGTTTTGGGAAGCGGGGCAAATTGAATCCTCGGTATGTGGGACCGTTCGCAATCCTGGAACGGATTGGACCGGTAGCATACATGCTTGATCTGCCGGCTGAGCTCAGTAATGTTCATAATGTCTTCCATGTTTCTAATCTGAAGAAGTGTTTGGCGGATGAATCTTTGGTTGTCCCCCTCGAAGAGATCAAGGTGGATGATCGTCTGCGTATCGTAGAGGAACCGGTTGAAATCCTTGACTATAAAATCCGTAGCCTTCGCCGGAGTAAAATCCGCATTGTTAAAGTCCGTTGGAACTCTGATCGTGGACCGGAGTTCACGTGGGAACGGGAAGATCAAATGAAGGCTAAGTATCCCCATTTATTTCCTAAGCGCGCGTTCGAATCAAGACATGCATCTGCTGAAGCCGAATGAATCTCGGGTCGAGATTCCTTTCAATAGGGGGATGATGTGGCAACCGGAAAATTTTTCTTCTCTTTCGTCTCTTCCTTTTTGGCCTTGGGCGATTTTCGGGACGAAAATTCTTTCAACAGGGGGATGATGTGACACCCGGCAAACTCAGGTTAGTAACGTTGACTAAACTAGTAAGTCTACCTTAGCGAGTCATGCATATTACGTCCTTAACGAGGTCAGTCGAGTCGGTATGATGATTCTGGGAATCATCGGGAGTCGTTATGATGATCCGCGGGGTCATCGGGAGTCGGTCCATAACTATGGGTACAAGGATCGGCGATTCGTGGAATCGCCGGGTTTAATGCACACACGAGTCTCGAGTCCGGGAATTGGTGAACGGATGTAAACGTGTTAGTTATCATGCATTATATGTTTGGAATCATTATGTGACTTATCGGTATGTGAATACGTGTTTATATATGTTAAAATAGTGTTTAACGCGCCAAAAACCCATTCCAGCACATTATTGGCGATTAGGAGCCTGGGGGGACCCCTAATCGCGTGTACTGGGGCGATTACAAGAGGCTTGGGGCGAGTAGGAGGCCTACTCGCATGAACAGAGGCGAGTAGGGTGCCTACTCGCCTGATCTGGAATCCTACTCACCTGTGATGCTGAACTCGGGTCAAAACACCTATAAATAGAACCCTTAACTCCCTATACACCATTTGTGCAACCCTAACTGACCCCAAGCCTCCCACACACCTTGAAACACCTCTGGAGCTTGCTTTGCTTCAAAACACACCATCACCAAGCTTATACACCCTTCTTTGATAAAATCCAAGGTGTGTTCTTCATCCTACACCTTTGTAAAGTTGTTGTTTTGATTCCCCAAAAGTCCAGACCTTGTTTTGTTAAGTTTATGTCTTTAAAACCCTTTGAAAAGAGTTCTAAAACAAGTCTACACCATGATACTTGCTATATGTGAAGTATTTGTGCATATGATGATTGTTGGTAATTATAACATGAATGTTTCCATGAATTTGTTGTACTTCTGATATGTAGGTGGTGTTAGGATGATTATCTATGAGTTTAAGCCCTTGATATGATGTTTAGGTGCAAGTATGCATTTTGACCCATTTGGGTAATTCTTGAAGAATAGGATGTATGATGTGATTCATTGCTTGATTGTGGTTAGAAATCATGTTAGAATGATGATATAACATAGGAATGATGAATTGCAACTTGTAGGAGATGAAACCTGATTGTTTCCATTTAAGGAAAGATAAGGTTGGTTGGTGAAACCTAGTACTTTGCCATTTTTGGAAATAATCGCACCGAGCCCGTTAGAGCAGAGGTAAATTGGGGGTTTTTGCTTGAAAAGGGTTGGTTAATAGTTTAGTTTTGATATTGGGTGTTTTTACATGTTTCGGATCTGATTTGGAGGGTTTAACGCGCGAAAACGCGCAACAGCAGAGCATCAGGCGAATAGGGCCCTACTCGCCTGAAGCTTCATGCGAGTAGGAGCCTACTCGCCTATAGCTTCATGCGAGTAGAGCCTACTCGCCTATACCCTCCCTCCTACTCACTAGTTGACTTTTCCTAATCGCATGAAGGTTTCCTAATCGCGTGTGCTGCTGTCGTAAACGCGTTTTGACATCCCGGAACATGATTTAACACCTAGGAACATGATAGGAACCCCGGGATACACCCAATGACTTAGTAAGACGTATTCGGACCTGATTGTGCGTTAAACGGATGTTATGCTAGACTAGGTGAATCATTGCGCGTGCTAAGTGTTTAATTGCATATGTTGCATGATGTCTTGCATTTATCTAACACGTGGGATGTCGGGTCACCAATGGGATGTCGGGTCTTGTCTGGCACGGTCGGTTTAACAGTTAAAGGTGTTTTCAAACGTTTATGGTCACGGTCTGGACATACGGGGACTAGTTAGCCTGCGGGTTATTAGTCCAATACTTATACACATCTTATGATAGGTCGCCGCTATTTGGGACTATCATAACATAACTACTTAACTGTTTTCAAGTAACGCAAACCAAGGTGAGTGTCACAGCCCCACTTTTACTGTTTTACTTTCGGGGGAGAAACATGCTACTTATTTGATTACTCATCATAGATCATGTTATACTATGGTTACTTTACGTACTATGCGGCTTTTACAGAAAGTCCCAGGGGGAACCATGAATGTGCGGGGATGCACAACGGGGGAAATGTGGATAGATCTATTGGGCCTTACAAACCCCACCCGACGGCTGGGAGCCGGGCGGGTGCATATTGTCTCTAATACTTTGGGGGTTACCGAGGCATCGGTAATCCCGTCCGTCTGGGCTGGCTTCAACACTTAACGTCTAGCTAACGTTCTCATAACATAGTAGTAACGGGAAATGATCTTACCGAACTTATAACAACACTTTTATGAAAGAAAACCTGTGAACTCACCAGCATTATATGTTGACATTTTTGGCATGTTTTCTCAGGTCGCTAAGGTAGCGGTTATCGGACTAGGCGCACGGAGTCATGCACAGCGTCTATTATTTTGAAGCATATTAAACAATGTCTTTGTAAACAATGATATGTCTTTTGGTTGTAAACAAGAATGCTTCCGCTGCTGGTTTACAGCTCAAAGCATGATATTTTGGTTTTAAATATAATTATGAATGCATGTTTGTTGTATGTTTATTGTGATCGTTGACTGAGATCCTGGTGTGTCACGCGCCTCGCGGTAAAACCCCGCACGTGGAATTTGAGGGTGTGACACCATGTGTACGAAACACGGAATTCTGGGAATGAGGTAGCAAACGAGCGGTGTGTTCGAAACCCGACTCGGGTTCTGTTGTGAGCTCGCTTACCTTCCATTGATCTCCTCGTGTATATGCGGGAGGGTCGCAAGGGATGGCTGTGGTAACGTATGTGGCATGCTAGGATTCTTATATATTAAACAATCTAAAATTATTTTGAGACTTAAATATGAATTGGTAATACTAATGGCCCTTGTATGCACATGGAGAGGAAAGGTGAGGACTCGTACAAAGCCACCCACTCTTGGTTTAGATTGCCTAAGTTGCATATTGTGTTATGAGGTTAAGGATTTCCATTGGGTTACATAAGTTGTTCATAAAAGTTCTCTTTTTATAACAAAATCTCTCACTAGTATGCCACTACAATGCGTAAATTGCTAGTAGGCTATGCGTGTGAATTATGGGGTGTTGGTAATGTTATGTATAATTTACCAGATTATTGACTTCCGCACCGCAGCTAGAGATCTTAGCTAATCGTGACGCGACTTGTATAATAAGGTGAATTCATGTGCCCTTTTTTTATTGTTTTTAAAACATTTTGGGCTAGTATGCATGTCTTGAAATTGTATGTGAAACCTTGCTTGTTAGATCGGGATTTGCCTTGATTTATACTTGATTAGGTTTAATGCTTTACTATATATTTATATATATACACTGTGTATGACGGTTACTTAATATTATAAATCGAGCTATGATCGTTATATAATATCTGCTCTAATTTATAGTTACGGTTTGAGTCTTAGTAGGCGATATGCGCTTATGTAGACTGGATGTAGTTTTGTGACAAATAGGCGGTATGCGCTTAATGTAGATTTAAAATGAAGTCTTATGTTAAGTAGGCGGATTGCGCTTATTCTAGACTTTACTTATTATTTGCTTAGGGATCAAATAGGCGGATTGCGCTTATTGTAAGTCTAAGGTTAAAGTATTTTGTTAACTATTATTTTGACAATTTACTTATTAATTAAGAACTTCATAAAACTTGAATTCACTCAGCTCGTCTGACTTTGCGTGCATATAGCTTGATTTCAGGTATTTGAAGAATAAAAGGGATACCCTGGCTTGCTGCAGGACTACTCAAAGGCGGTTGACATTTCGAAATAAAAGTGTCTACTTTATTTATTTGAAAAACTATTTTTTCTAAACTTATCGTTTCGTTCTACAAATATGCTTTGACCCATCATGGGTAACTTCATGTTTGGATAACCTAAATATTTACTTTCCGCTGCGTGTTTTCTAATAATAAATAAGACTCCTTGAGTATTAATTTATGGTTTTAGCCTTGAATGCCAACTGTTTGACCCGTCGGTTTTGAGGGTCATACAATTAGGGAATAATATAGTGCCTATGATGATGTGTGGGGCCCGTATATTTAACTATAGATACGTTTTTAGCAATAAAACGCCCAGGATTCCCGGAACCGTACGTTTTACAAGTACCTATAAACCAACTAAAGATTGTCACACACACAAAAACATGAACCACATACACTAACACAAAGGACCACATAGTCGGGTGAACAACTTATATGATAAACGACAAGAACATGCAACTTACTATACTCTTGACAATCATAGGGCAATCATTGTCAGGACAGTAGTTACCTCACATCCCAGCTTTACCAGGCCACACGTACTATCATCAGGTGAGTTGCACGGCCCCATTTTATAGTTTTCCATATTTGGGGGATAAACATGCTACATTTCTAGTACATTTCATTTTATGTGTTATTCTATCATGACTACCATGTGGAACATGAGTCATTTGGTTCATGAGCTCATCAGTCCTCGTACTTACATATACACGATAACCATTAGCTATCGAAAGCCATGGAACACTTTAATATATTTATTGGGTTGACACCCCCACTCTTGGTTAGTCACTCTAACCGGTTACATACGAAAGAGTGTTAGTATTCTACTATACATACGTTGTCTTTATTGTACAATGCGCTAGGCACAACAATCAAGAGGTTTGGTTATGGGACTCATGGTTTGCGCAGTAATCATTCGCTTAGCTAGCCTATGATTGGTCAGACACAAATTACACGAGCACTTTACATAGTACATTAAAACCTGTGAACTCACCGACATTATGTTGACAAATCTTTTATACATGTTTTTCAGGTAACTAATCATGCGGAGCGGGGACTTGAAGGCTAGGTTTGAGCTTGCACTGGGTGGTACCATCATGGATGTCGTTGTGTCAGTTATACGTTATCATGGTGTTTAAAGTCATGTGTTTTAAGACAATTTCTTAATCCAGACAATCTTATGTTATTTCAATAATTTATAACATCATCCATCCTTCGATGGTATCTATTTAAATTAAATCTTATGTGTTGCTCGAACCTTGTGCTTGAAAACCTTTCGAATCGCATCCCCGTGTTTCCGCCTTGGCGGGGTGTGACATTTGTATCCCAAGATAGCCCAACAGTTGCAGCCCCTGAATACTTCACAGCCTCATCCACATTCTCTTTTGGAGGTTCCTCGTTTACAGCCTCCCCCAGTTTCGGCAACACATCACATTCTATAACGTACGAAACCATTAACATTTTTTACACACATTTTTAAAAGATACATTTTTAAAATAGCATACTAATACCTCGTTTTTCCTTATAATCTTCATCCTCCAACTGTGTTAATCCAACACTAAAACTAGGGCCATCAATAGTCTCGTTGGACCCCGCTGTTTCTTTTGTCTTTGACTCCTTTCCATCACAGTTTTGTACCTGGGGAGGCGTACTCCCTTGGACATCCACGCCAGTAGTCACATTTGCTTAACAATTACAAAAATTTCAAATACATCAACTTTTTTTGTTGCTCGATGTTCACGTCTTTTACCCCATCATCTGTCTTACCTGTATGTGCCTCACCTAAACTTCCACACTCTTCACCTATATCCGTTTTAGACGCTGCCGCCTTATCCACCTGATTCCATTGTGTCTGGACTATCGCCCTAATTTGTGATTTGCGGGTTCTCCTAGGCAAGGTCGGAAACTTTCCAGCATGGCCTGCAACATACAAAATACAACACTTTTAACACATGTTAAGTTATAAAATTTTATATTAAATACTAGTGTGTGTATTGCACTATTAAATCATATCATCAGTGTAGGTCCGTGGAATGGATCGATCACAAGATTGATTAGATTAACCAAGGTGCGGAATCCCTTGATTAACGTTTATGCAATAACGAATCGTAACACAATCAAGGACGAACACGATGAAATACTATAAACATGCCTTCTATTGATTATAAACGAATTATAATCAACTCAAGACAACACACACACACAAACTTGGTGGCTACAAACTCTCTAGAATAACTAACTGTAAACCTTAACCCCGAGTATTCTATTTATACATAAGCATATTAGCATATTCTCTAGGCCCGGGCTTTGGACTATTAGTGAAGATAGGGAATTAGTGAAGATAGCTATCTTCACTAATAATCCATATTCTCCTATGAGTAATTTCGCCTACCACCAAGTTTGTTAATTACAATAAAGACAATTACACATTATACAAAACACCTATCTACTAAGCAATTCTATCTAGTAAGTTGTTGTCACGCAGAATTCTTTTGGGCAAGTTCTTCATGTTTATCAACTAAAGCAAGTTGGGATAAATTAAGGTAATCTATCTTTTCCTTAAGCACATAATTCAGTTCCTTAAGGTCTTTTTGACCTGCTTTCAATTTTGTTTTAAGATCACCTTCTCTAATCCTATTGCTTAAATTTACTTCTTTTTCTTGATCTATTAGCACAACTAAGTCAGTATTATGCCTAGCTACTTGATCATTTTCATTAATCAGGGATGCAAGGCACTCAGCATAGTCTACACATTTTTTACATGCATTAACAATAGAAGAGAGAGAAATGTGTACCTTGTCGTTGGTGGTGTCCAATTCAGACATGTATGCGATAAACTCTTTGGTAGACATCCCTTTTGTTTCCTTGAGATCAATGATGTCAGTCACTATAGGATCTCATCATTTACCTCCATAGCATCAACAGCTTCCTCTGATCCCACTTCCTTTTCTTCAACAATTTCAGCTATTAAAGCTTGAGCATTTGTTCCCTCACATGACTTATTTTGTTGAGCTGGCACTGAAACCTTTGGGCTCTCACTTCTTTCTAAAGAATGACCACTTGAACTTTGTCCTGAAGAACTCTGATGAGTGTGACTATTCACTATAAGACGTCATTCCAATGCCTTCCACAACATTTTTGAATTGTCATAACTCCTAAACTTATGTAGAATCCCATCTGGCCAAGAGTTAAAAATATGCCATCCATTCCTTCGTAGACAGGTCTAGCATACCCATAGGTGATACATGTCTAGTTGTAAACTTTAATGCCTCATGACTTATACAATGACTATTAGACTTAAACTTCAACTTGCATAATCATTAACCCTGATCAAGCCGACGATATACAATGATAGATCTATTGGATTGACAACCCCACCCAGATTCGTTGACCATCTTTTATGGGGTGCGCGGGTGATTGTTATCGTTCCAACGTTATATTAAGGTGAACCGTGGATACGAGATGGACCTAAACTTTGTCGGAGGATTGATTATGTGCATACTATACTTGTTGTTTATTCATGTAGACTTAAACTTACATTAGACATATGAATTGCTAAACTTTTATTCTCTTAAAACTTATTACTTGACTTGGCTTATGTATTCTCACCAACTTCTAGTTGACCCCCCCCCCATTTTTTCAAACTCAACAGGAAATACTGATGCTTGAAGTCTAGAGCTAGCATGAGGAGATAATTGAAGTTTTATGCTTTGTTTGATTATTTGATGTACTAGATTTCATTCGAGACTTTGTTATGTATTTAGAAATTTTGATATTTTACTTTAAATAAATTCTTAATTAAAACTTGATTACCATGTGCTACTGAACAATCATACATACGTGACACCTCGATGTTTCCGCCATCGGTTGGGGTGTTACAGATTGGTATCAGAGCCATAGTTATAGGGAATTAGGTTATTAGAAAAATAATCTAATCTATAACCATAGGATTTTAACCAGTACTTGCTCCTTTTTACTTGCAACCCTACTTGTCTCTATTCTCTATCTCCCTCCTACTTCTTATCTCTACTTTAGTCCCTACAAGAAGATTGTTCTCCATCACTGGATCTACCCTTAGACTAATAGGACAAGATTCTCAAGTCTTAACCTGAACTGCCTTGAAGATCCCGTCGAAGTTTAAGATTTTAATAACGAACACGTGCAATCTGGAAGGGTGAACACCTGTATTCTGAGGTTTCTGTCTAGGACTGGCATTGCGCATATATCCCAATCAGACGAGGGACCCAGATGCCTACCTGGGAATTCTCAGAATGAGTAGTCACTTATAGGCTAAAGCATGTCTTCACTATGTTATTAGAATCTAGAAGATTTGATAAGTCAACGTTTTCATTTATTCGTTTTAATTAATGGATAAATGATTACATTCCTTATTATATCTCAATATCCTTGATTCATCCTATGTCTCACTGAACCTTCATTGTGTCTCTTACAGATCATACCTCCTCGTCGCAGCACTCGTCTTAACAATGACAACGAACATGATGGTGAGAGCATCCACAACAATAACAACAACAACAATAACCACAACAACAATGGCATCGATGTCCAACTGGCTGTGATCATTTCCCAACAAATGACGCAACAAATAGCAACTTTGGTTCCCAACTTGGTGGCTCAAGTCATCCAAATGAATGGAAACGACAATGGAAATGGAAATGGCAATGGGAATGGGAATCAAAATGGGAACAGAAATGGAAACGGGAATGCTCACCCTGTTTACACCCTCAAATACTTCAATACTTGCAACCCTCCTAAGTTTAGCGGGGACGAAGGAGCTACTGGTCTCCTTCAGTGGTTCGAGGGTATCGAAAATACCTTCATTAAGAGCGAGTGTCCCAATAACCTCAAATTTCACTATGCTATGAGTGTCCTCCACAAGCGGGCACTCACATGGTGGAACGAAGAGAAACGGACTCGTGGAGTTGAAGTCGCACTGGCCTTAACTTGGGAACAAGCTAAAGACGTTATGAAGGCGAAGTTCTGTACTCGTAATGAAATCAAGAAGTTAGAAGGTGAGTTTAAGGATCTTGCCCAAGACAGTGGAGAAAACCTAGCCTACAACACTCGTTTCCACGAACTTAGCCTACTGCTACCACATAAGGTCACCCCCTTGCCTGTTGCAATCGAAAAGTACATTAGTTGCTTACCCATGAAGATTCAGGACACGATGTGGGGAAGGAACCCTGCTACACTCGAGGAAGCAAAACGTTTAGCGGCCACCCTAACAGATAACCATGTGAAGGCAGGAACTTTGACTCGGAAAGGGGAAAAGAAAATTATTGTGAAGGATACTCCCCAGCCTGCTATTGAAATTAAAACTGAGTCCTCAACCAACGGAAGACGCAAGGACAGAAATTTCGCAATAGATGCCACTCCTCCACCCAAGAAGAAACCATATATTGGACCCCATCCTTTGTGTAACACCAGCAAGTATCACCACCCAACCCATGTGCCTTGTCGTCATTGTACTAATTATCAAAAGTATGGACATCTCGTGAATGTTTGTCGAATTCCTCCTGCTAATGCCCCTGCTGCTTAGAATAATTCTGCTAGGGACCCTCCACCTACTTAACGACAAGCTCCACCGTTTGGATGTTATTTGCTTTTATCTATGTATTGCTGCACTTTGATTCAAGTAATAAATTCTAGTATTTAATTTTATATGAGAGTTTGTTTACCAAGTATGTTCATAACACTTGGATACATGTTTGTTTGAATGTGAACTAATTGCTATATTAATATCAATACAATTACAACTCACATACTATACTCGTCATACTTATAAACTTGCTTACATAAACATAATAATTGCTACACTTAATCAAACAACTGGTAGAGGATGAAGTGCTTTCTCAACAGTTAGTAGAGTACCAAATAACCTACTCAACGATTGGTAGAGGCCCTAACAACCTGCTCAACAATCGGTAGAGGTTCTTACTCACTAACTGGTAGGAGTCTTTTTCCTGCTCAACAGTTGGATTCATTGATACAAAGATTCAATCACAAGATTATTTTGCATTTTACATGTGCGTTTAGAGTCATAGAAGGACACAAAACCCTAATGTAAGGTAAATTGGTGAGTGCGGTCCGGAACGTAATCATTAATTTACAGGTACGTTAAGGTAGTGTGAAATTCTATCAAGGTTTTCGGTGGATAATCAATGATAAACTCTAGTTACTTAGTCGTTCTATTAGACTTTCAATAGGTAAGTCGATTCATGCATTCCTTTAGGATTCCTAAAACTTAAGATGGTAGTTCGCTTGCTATTTCAGATCAATCCAATCCAACCCTTAAAACTCACACATATCAAACCTCTTATCCAAATCATTCAAAACAGATTATTCTATTACCTATAAATTCATGTCATGCCCTAACCCAAATTATCCAAACCACAGTTATCCCAATTTCTACCCAATTACCCTCAACCCACATTTTTTTATAACTTCGGGACGAAGTTCCCAAAAGTATGGGAGACTGTAACATCGCGCATTTTTTTCCTTCCCAATTATTAAATTAGTAAAATTTCCACTTTACTTATATTGTACAAGACTAACCTTATTGATTTCAAATAATAATAATAATAATAATAATAATAAATAATAATAATAATAATAATAATAATAATAATAATAATAATGTTAGTCTTTTTTTACTCACAAACAAATAATAAAACCAAAACCCAAAAGTTATAACCCAAAACCAAACCATACCCATTTTGTTTTCTTTTTATAAAAAAAATCTATAACCAAACTAAAATATACCCACCATGTGAGCCCAATTAGATCTTTGCCCAAGAAAATCGGCCCAATACCCATTTCTCCTTTTCCTTTCCCCTTGCTGCACCTCGACAAACATACATGTACTTTTTTTAACCTTTGACTTTGCAATTTGACCAAGCCATAGAGCTCAAAATTGGAAACCCAATTCACAATTAATTTTGGTTAATGGCTTCCATATATATTTCACTCTATGATTTCGCGTCACAGCTGTAAATTACGAGCAATTAACTCGGTTTTGACCAAGCTTTGGTCAAGAATTAAAAACCTTCCTCTAACTGATTTTTATATAAATTAAACCCTTCTGGACAATATAGCAGTGCCGAAAAACACACCCACATATTCAATTATCTTCTCAACTCGTTCTAATTGTGTCATCGGGCTTAGTTTGACTTTTCTGTTGACATCGATCGGTTGGATAGCTTTGGAATTTGTAAGTTTAAATCAAACTCGTATTCTTGTTCACTGATGTGGGTCGATCGATAACCCCATGGTTTATGGGGTTATCGTTTGACAATTATTCAAATTAAGAAACTAGGGTTCTTAGATTAGAATTTGGGGAAGATGACATAAACTAGTTAGCATATAAAAAGTTTTGGAAACGAGATAAAACACCATCAGATCTATAGATCATATGGTGTTATGCTGTTTGTTAAACATTTAGAAGGCTTAGGACTCGGTTTCGATACTCTGCCCCAACGTTTTTTTATATGTAATCCTTTTATAATTGGCATACACTATATAAACATTTGAATCAGCATAAAACTCGTACTCAGGGTCCAGACCAACTGGTCTGGACTTCTGATTTAAAACACCCGAACCGGCCAGAGGCCCGGGTTCGACTCCCAGCAGCTGCACATTTTTTTTTTTGGAAACCTTTGACTTTATATTTATTCTAATTAATTTTTAATTTTTTTTAAAATGCCAAATATGATTTATAAACTCTATTAAATTTATTTTATGTTATTCAAATGCTAAACTTTATTATCCAATTTTAGTTTTTCAAAAATCATTATAATATATATTATATATATTACAATTTTATTCAAATTTAAATTGAAAATTCTATAAAAATATCTAAACAACTTTATAAAATCCCACAAAAATTATTTTAAACTTGTAGATCAATAAATATTTCAAAAATAAATTTTATTCCAGAAAAACTGTTTATTTAATATTTTTAATTAATTTTTGTTATTTTAAATAATAAATAAATCATAATAAATTCACTTTTCACTATTTTTACACCAAAATTTTACATAAATTGTTTTTGTTCATTTAGAACAGAAATATAAATTTTAATTTAAATTTCATTAATTTTAATATTTTTAGATATTAAAACTATATTTTGACAAATAGAAATAAATATATTAAATATTCAATTTTTGAAAAAATAATTTTATAAAAATTATTTTCATATTTAAAATCTTATAATATGACCATCCTTAATCAAAAATCTACAAATAGACTTTTATTTAATTATTTTTCCAAATTTTCCTTTAATTATTAACTATTTATCTAATAAACAATTAATCAATTATCAATCCCCAAATTAGGAACCCTAGAAATACTTGTAGACTAGAAAGACTTAGACTTATTTATTGCCTTAAACATAGGGTAATACTTGGTAACGTTGGACCACACTTATTCTATTTCACAAGACTTAACACTTTGCTAAGGTGAGTTTACGTAACCTTGTTTATGCAATTCTTTATACTTGAAACTTTATACTTAAGCAATTCTACATACATGTCTAGTTGTAAACTTTAATGCCTCATGACTTATACAATGACAATTAGACTTAAAATTCAACTTGCATAATCATTAACCCTGATCAAGCCGACGGTATACAATGATAGATCTATTGGATTGACAACCCCACCAAGATTCGTTGACCATCTTTTATGGGGAGCGCGGGTGATTGTTATCGTTCCAACATTATATTGAGGGGAACCGTGGATATGGGATGGACCTAAACTTTGTCGGAGGATTGATTATGTGCATACTATACTTGTTGTTTAATCATGTAGACTTAAACTTACATTAGACATATGAATTGCTAAACTTTTATTCTCTTAAAACTTATTGCTTGACTTGGCTTATGTATTCTCACCAACTTCTAGTTGACCCCCTATTTTTCCAAACTCAACAGAAAATATTGATGCTTGAAGTCTAGAGCTAGCATGAGGAGATAATTGAAGTTTTATGCTTTGTTTGATTATTTGATGTACTAGATTTCATTCGAGACTTTGTTATGTATTTCAGAATTTGGATATTTTTCTTGAATAAATTCTTAATTAAACTTGATTACCATGTGCTACTGAACAATCATACATACGTGACACCTCGATGTTTCCGCCATTGATTGGGGTGTTACAAGAGCGGGCTTTGCTAGGCTCATCATGATACTGCCGACACATGTTTGGTCAATTGGCGTGTCCTTCTCATCCTTTTGGCCACTCATATGAACCTGGTTGGTACCTGTTTTGGCCACGTGTATATAATTAAAAGAACATCTATTAAGGATGGTTTACGATGGTTGTCACAACAGTACTTTATTTTTTGAAATTACCTTTCACTTCACTAATCACCGTCACCTATGTGTCACCAGATACCACTTTACTAAAACCCAATGCATATGTTTGCTTCGCTCCCACGTCCGTTTCCTTTGCAACTAACTCACGTTTCAGAGCATCATGGGGATTCTTTCGGTATCGCCTAACAAATGGGCCCATGATGTGACACCCGGCAAATTCTGGTTAACAACGTTGTCTAGATGAAAGTCTACCTTAGCGAGTCACGCGTATATCGTACTTAACTGGGTTAGTTAAGTCGGGTTATAGTTCGGGAACTATTGGTTTAGTCTAGAGGATCATTGGATGTTGGTCTAGAGGTTCATTAGATGTCGGTCCTTAACCAAGTGTACAAACGGTGACGATCGGTAGGATCGTCAGGGCATACGGAACATACGAGTCTCGAGTCCGGGAATTGGTGAACGAGTGTGAAAATGTGTATTTACTTGTGTTATGTGTTTACAATCATTATGTGACTTGTCGGTACGTTAATATGTGTTAACATATGTTAAAACGGGGTTTAACGCGCAAAACACACGAGATTAACCCCTACAGGCGATTAGGAAGCCTAATCGCCCATAGGGGAGGCGAGTAGCAACATATGGGGCGATTGGGTGGCTAATCGTGTGAAGGTATAGGCGATTAGGCCTAATCGCGTGAACCTTCATGCGATTAGCATTCCTAATCGCGTATTGGAGCTGCACAATCGCTAGTTACGGGCTGGACGACTAAAAACGACTATAAATACCATACTTAACCTCCTAAACTTCATTATACAAACCCTAGTCGTCCCATAACCCGCCCCAAACACATAAACAACTCTGGAAGGCGATTTTTGATCAAAACTCAAGGTTTCAAGCTTGAATCATCATATTTTCATAATCCTAAGGTTTGATTTTCATCCATAACTCTTTATAAACGTTTTTAATCAATCCCTAATGGTCCAGACCTGTTCTTAAACGAAAAAACTTTCTGAAAATCGTCAATAAGGGTTGTTAATCGGATTATAACTAATATGCATGCATTATGGGTGTGTATGATTAGAAAGCTAGGGTTTTTATGATTCATGATGATGATTTGATATGTTATTATGATAGATCAGTATTGATATTGATATTATGATGATAGAAATCTCAGTAATTGGATATTAGGGTTATTGTTATGCATGTTAGTATGATGATTGCATGCTATGTGTATGGTGTTTGGATTACTTGATTTCATGCAGGACTGATTATACGAGGTAAACGAAGGATTTTGGTTTAAACATGTTTAGAATAGTTATTGGGATGATATTGGGTAGTTACACACGTTCTGGATCTGATTTGGAGCGTTAAACGCGCGAAAAACCGGAACAGCAAGGTTACAGGCGAGTAGCCTTGCTAATCGCCTGTGTTATAGGCGAGTAGCCCTACTCGTGTGACATCAGGGGCGAGTAGCCTAGTCGCGTGACATCAGGGGCGATTAGCCCAGTCGCGTGACATTAGGGGCGAGTAGCCCTAGTCGCGTGACATCAGGGGCGATTAGCCCCAGTCGCGTGACATTAGGGGCGATTAGCCCTAGTCGTGTGATCATTCATGCGATTAGCTCCCTAATCGCGTGTACTGCTGCTGTAAGGTATATTAGCATTCCGAGACCCGATTTAACATGTAGTAACATGCTAGGAACCCCGTAACATGTCTAATAACTTGGTAACATATGTTTGGATGTAATTCGGTGATACGTGAACTATGTGCTATAACTTGTTGTGCGTTAACGTATGTTAAGTGTAATTACGTTATTGTATGTTTTGGAGCGTAAACATAACACGGGGAGTCTCGGGTCACCAATGGGATGTCGAGTCTTGTACTTCGGGTCAGTTTAAACAGTCACGGTGTTTTCAAACAAACTTGGTTATGGTCTGGACATCTAGGGACTAATTAACCTGCGGGTTATTAGTCTAAGTACTTGTAACTGTCGTATGTTAGGTCGCCGCTTACGGGACTAGCATAGCAGCTGGGTTTACTCGGGTTAAGGAGTAACGCAACTTAAGGTGAGTTCTTTTAAACTGGTTTCATACTTTCGGGGGAGAAAACATGTGTTAAAACTATTATTTGGTAACTACTGTCATACTATGGGTTTCTATTGTGTACTACACGATCTTTGGAAGTCCCGGGGGGAACCATGAATGTGCGGGTTTGCACAACGGGAAATGTGAATAGCGCTATTGGGAGTGACCAACCCCGCTCGTCGACTTGGAGGGTCGGCGGGTGCATATTGTCTCAAACAGGAACAACAGGAACAACAGGAACTACATCAGGGCATACTTTTGGTATTCGCGTTAGTAATGGTTTTCCAATCGTGGTAGTAACAAAACGTACGCCTAGCTAGCGTATACTGGTTTTCGATTATTATAGTATGGACAGGTGGACTTGGTACTTGGATACAAAACCTGTAAACTCACCAGCATTTTTGTGCTGACGTAAACTTTTACATGTTTTTCTCAGGTCGCTAAGGTAGCACGACTGGACTAGGGCGCACGCGTCTGCACGGCGTCTTACTAGGGTTGCATGGTCTTTTTAAACGTTGAACTATTATTTCATTGTTGAGATACTGTTTTTGAATAAGCTTCCGCTGTAAACGGGATTTTAAACTATGTTTTGAAATTGCATTTATATTCATTTAGACTTGTTTATTGTGATCGTTGGTTTGGATCCTGGTTTGTCATGCGGCTCGCGGTAAACTCCGCAAGTGGATTTTGAGGGTGTGACACTACACTGGCACCTCATCATCTGATATGTTTTGAACGTCCTTTTTCTCAGTCTGTGCCAGTGAGGACTGGGTGCATACCATAGACTCCAATCCCAAACCATCATCCTCCTCCATGGCTGCTGCTTTCAGTTGCTGTGTATCTCCCATTTCAGTATAAAAGTGATGGAATTCAATTACATTCGTCATTTAAAAAAAAGTCATTAATTGTTATATGCTGAAAAAAATAATAACCTGCCCCGCCTGAATTTATTGTATTCACCACATTGCTGATTTGTTCATTGGCACAAACATGTGCTAAAGACTGCCTTTTTATTCCAATTCAACATATCCTCAACCAAGCTATCATATCTTGCGTTTACAGCAACGACTTCTTCCTGTTCCGGATAGTCATTATATCGTTTACAGACCGCAACTCGATCGTTTTTTTTTGTTCTAAGCATCACATCCACCAACTGATCAACAACTACCAAATTTTCATGTTTTTAGTTGATTAGGTACACTATACAACACAGTATAACAATTAAATTTTCTGATAACATAAGTGACAAACCTCAATGCTTGGTTCATTTGACCCAACTTTCACAGTGTCGCAAGAAGACAACCCCTTCAATGTACCCCTACAAAACCCTCCGCCCTGAATTTCAATGAACTCCCAATCCTTTAACATTTCTTTGTTCTAGAAGGTCATGGGATACATTGAAGTATCAACATCAATCCCTTGGCTTGTAAAACTATCAACGTATAGAAGTTGGAAGTTACACAGACTGTTAGTAACAGATTTATAATGTGATAAATTTATTAATTTTAATTAAGGATATATAATAGCATACCGTAAAAAATGCCAGCGGTCCTATAAAAGGGGGATCAAAACTATCTCTTTGCCATCCATCCTTACATCGCTTTAGTTTTTCAACTGATATTGCATACCAATCCATCCCACCAAAGTCCAAGTCATCAGTAATATACTCTAGTATGCTATCCTTCAATGCACCATTTTTGTGGCAATCAATCATGACTGTGTAGAAGCACATTATAAAATCCATCCTTAAATCAAAACTATCCTCACCGTCGGATGTTTGCTCAATTATATCTACCATTTTCTTAGCAGATATAAATCTTCCAGGGGGTACCTCTCTTTCCAGCTACCTATTCCTTCATCATACTTGTCCCTACGTTCCAGGAAATCAAGTGGAACCCCTCCAATTGGGATACCAAGGACCAGATGCATGAGATCAGCATTAATGGAAAGCGTCCCAGATGGCACTAGCATTTCCAAAGTGTTTGGGTTGAAATTATCAACAACATAATGCGCCAACTTAGCTCGTACACCTCCCATCCTAAAATTTAGTAGCAGACGGTACCCCATCTCTTTTACAGCCAAACATTGTTCATCACTAAGAATGCATATGCACTTTGCGAATTGAACTGATGATGATCTAGTACGTATACGAAGCAACTCATCCTTCTGTAACCTTTTTCGTAGTCTACCAAGCTCAAGCCCATTCTTGACCGTCTTATGAGCCCTTTTGCGCTTTGTTACCTTAACTGCTTTCACCTTCTTCGTGTTAGGTTTCGTCTTTATCGTATCCGTTGAACTATCTATGGCTCATGTACTCGACCTGGTGATCCTCACAGACGAAGATGTAGCTTCACTATGAACAGTTGTGAAAACATTTCCTGTTAAAAGAGAAAAACAAATATAAGTTCAGACCTTTTTTGTTACACGTTGCCTACAAAAATATACTACGTCATTCGTAGAACATGTATGACCATATCTATTTGATTCTTTTGCTGAACTGCACCACGATCAGTAGCAGCCACTTGTTTAGCTTTTTATTGTTGTTTAGTAACACATGTAACAAAGTTATTATTATGCATCCCACTAGCATATGCTAGTACAATCAACTACAACAATACATTATATTTTTGCCTTTAGTTCTCGTCGCGACCACCTTTGCTGCTAAAGAATCCCTTTGTCTACTGTCAATATACAAAAACATATTAACAAAACACATATATATTTTATTTTATTTTGTATAAATAGGTTAAAATAAACAACCATTGTCCTTGTGCGCGTTCACGCTTGACGGACCACCATCATCATGATCAGAAGCCCGCCTTGCCACAACACCTATATACACATGCACATTAACAACAAATATATTTTCCAGTTTGTAACTTCTACAAAAAAAAAAAATAGAAATAACTAAATTCCAAAACAACTTTTGTAAACTACCTCTAGTGTGCCTCTTCAATGGTCTCAACGATGTGCTAGAATCATATTCTACCAATTAAAAAAAGGGGTCGGTTTTCTTCTTCAAACTACTAAATTAATGTTATTGTATGACGTACCTAATTGACACTTTGCTTCTTCAAACTGGGAATCTGTTGTACCCAACTCTCTACTAACCCTATGGTGTGTTGTGTCATCTCACAAAATAACAACACTACGTCTTCTCATGTTCAGCTTCATGTTTTAAATATATACATTAATCAACCACAATCTGATAGACACAAACTAGCAAAACCCCCTTTTTAAGGAACAATAACCCCAACTATCTTACAAAGAAAGGTAAACCTCCTTTTTTTCTCGGCCAACGGTACGATACACTGATAACCAAGAAACTCCATAGATTTACAATTTTTACAACAAAAATTTCAGATTGAATACAACCCTGATGCTAGCTAGACATCGTTACATGATACTAAAGTTTTCAAACGTAAGTAAATTTTGTAAAACAAGACCCAACAATCCGTACATTCATTCCTGATGCTAGCTAGACATCGTTACATGATACTAAAGTGTCGTGAACCACTGCTGAATGTTAGAAATGCCTCAATACCCGCCACCGGACATCACCCGGTGTTGTAAGTGTTTATTCGATGACACGGTTGCAAAATAACCCCTAGTGTCCAAGACCTTGACTTTAAATGTTTGTAAGAGTGTCTAAAGTTTGACACGAACCCACAAGACATGACCCAACATCCCGATGATGACCGATACTCCCATGTTAGTTAAATACAAGTATGCAAGTAATCATGAGCATACGCACCATATACGAGTAACAGTTCACTATGTCTAGCATGTACTTCACATAATGCACGTATGAGTCATAACGCGTGTTACAAGGTTCCTAGACATGTCAAGCGGTTTACATTATGCCTCTAGGTGTTAAAACATGTTACGGTGGTTCCAAAACGCACATCCAGCATCAAAACACACGACTACGCATCAAACAGGTTACTAGCTAAGCTAGTCGCCCCCTTATGGGCACGAGTAGCCCTCTCCCATGAGCTAGTCGCCCCTCAGGCACACGACTAGCTTAAGTAGTCGCCTGCTTGTAGGCTGATGGCTCTTTTCATGCGCGAAACCCTCCAAATTAGATCTAAAACATGTAGAAACACCCAATATCAATCCACAATCATTAAACAACCTAACCCTATCAATAATCCCCAATTTATCATCAATTTAACACCCTAATTGCAAGTATTTCCCAAAATGGAATAATATTATGGAACCATCACATCATTGCATGAAAACTTTACCCTAAATGGTAAATAATCAAATTTCATCATACAAACACATTACAATCATCATTAAGTTGTTGCTACATCATTCTAGCATAAATCCTATCAAGTTTCAATCATCAAATCATCACATAACATCCTAGATCCTTCTAACAACCTCAAACGGGTCAAACTCATATTATCCATAAACCACATCAAACAACCATCAGAATATGAGATAAACACCCAAACAACTAATCCATATCAGCAAAATAACAAATACACAAGAATCCCTATGTTTAGATCATCAAAAAGCATTTCAAGCTTCTATTTTTTTAACCAGAAACCCATGTAGATATTAAGATATAGGTTAGGATCTGTTTTTCAAAGGTTTTCAAGGATAAAAACTTATTAATATCAAGTCTGGACCTTTAGAGTTCAAAATAATGACTTAACAAGAGCTTATGATGAATAACACACCTTAGATCTTGCATGGAAAAGATGATTTAAGCTTGGAAATGGCAGATTTAGTGCAAAAACGGGTTTTAGAGGTTAAGGATGGTGTGAGAGAAGTTTGGGGCGAGTTAGGGTTGCACAAATGATGTTTAACAAGTCAAATATGGTATTTATAGCTGCTGCTAGTCGCCTGGAACCCAGGGGGCGACTAGCTTTTGTTAGAGGGGCCTAGCTTAGGCTAGTTGCCCCTAATGCACTCCAATAGCTAGCTATCTAACATGCTGATGCACACTACTCGCTAAGTGTCACACCCCGCCTAGGCGGAAATACGGGAATGAAACGATCGAAAGTTTTCAAGTACAAGGTTCAAGCAACACACATTTATTTAAACATAGTACCACCATAAAGATGGAATTCGTCATGGTTTTATTGAAAATTATGCATAGTGTAAGCACATGAACATTGTCTTATGGAAATTGAAAACATAACATCTTGAAGCTGACAAAAGCCATCAAAGTGATACCACGGTGTGCATGCTCGAACCCTTCCCTCAATCCTCTGTGGCCCTCCATTAGTTACCTGAAACACATGCATAAAGGATTTTGTCAACAATAATGTTGGTGAGTCTATGGGTTTTGAATGTACTATGAAATGACCGTGTCATCCGTGTTTGACCAATCATGAGCTAGCTAAGCAAATGATCATTGTGAGAACCATGAGTCCTGTAACCAAACCTCGTGACTGTGGTGCCTCGTGCATTGTACACTAAAGACAATGTATGTATAGTAGAATACTAACACTCTTTTGCATGTGGCGGGTTAGAGCGACTAACCAAGAGTGGGGGTGTCAACTCAATAGATCTATAAAAGTGTTCCATGGCTAAATGTCTAGCTAATGGTTATAGTGAACGATGTACGAGGACTAGTGAGCTCATGAACCAATATGTCTCATGTTCCACATGGTAGTCATGTTAGAATGTACACACACTTGAAATTGACACAAGTATTGATGCATGTATTTCCCCCAAAATGTAAAATAGTAAAATGGGGCCTTAGAAAACTCACCTGTTTGAGTCGTGTGGGGTCTAGTGAGCTAGTAAATGAAATGATACCCTATGATCATTATGGACATGGTAAGTCATCCGGATGTTGTTAATCATACAAATTGTTCACCCGACACTTGTGGACCATTGTGTTTAGTGTGTTTCATTGTTCATGATACATGTTAATGTTCTAACAAACGTATAGTTCCAAAACCTTGTTGTTTTGAAATGTAATATCTATGGTGAACCATATTGGGCCTCACATGGGGTATTTGGACCATATATTAGCACTTATTCATCATGTGTGGTTGGTTTTTGAGAAAAGGTTTGATTAACACATGTTTATTTCCTTCTTAAAACCATTTGTAAGATAACACATGTTTCCGGCATAACTAAACTTATGTTAAATGATTATGGCCGAACCAAATGCACTTAATGGGGCTCGGATTCGATGGTTTTGTGGTTCACTAGTGATTGACACAAGCATTGCTAAGTCTAAGCCTTGATCTTGCATGTGCTCTAGTGATTTAGGTCGATTAATTACCATTTAAATGTAACATCATAGTAATGTGATGAGTATGCATTCTCAAGGTGTGTTTTAGGTCGATCTAAGATCAATGATTCCTTAAGGCCGATAGTGTGATCAATGTGCTCGGGTATCGAGTTCACAAAGGGGCTCCCGTATCTAATAGGGTGGTTTAGGACTTACCTTGAGTGTTTGTGAGTGCTAGTGATCCTTAGACTTGGAGAGCTTCCTATGCCAAGCCTTGAGCCGATGGATTGAAGCTTCCAACTTTTGTGTTCTTGATCACTTTGGTCGTGAGTTTTAGAGTGTGTGTGTGTGTGTGTATGATATATATATATATATATATATATATATGAATTGGTTCAAGGAATGAAGGTGAGGGTGGAGATCCTTATATAGAGGTTCTAGTGGTTAGATGACAAAACATTTGTGGCATCCTCATGCTTCTCGGCCAAAACAAGGAGTTAGAGAAGTTTCATGGATTCTTGCAAAGTCAATGCATGGAAAGACTAATCATGAAAGGGGAAAGGTTGACATTGCTAGCTAGTTGGTTAGTCTTTGGATTATACCCATTTACATGTATGTTCTATGTCTCCTTGTTGACTCTAGCCGATCTATACTCATAGGTTGGAGGTTTCATTGAGTTATCACTATCTCACTTTCGTGGGAATGTTCGGCCGATTCCTAGAAGCCTAGGAAGGATATTTGTGGCAAGCCTCTTTGTGTAAGACTCTTGGTGAAAGTCTATTCTTCCTACTTTTGTGTAAGCTTGGTGGCATGAGTTGAGAGTGACCCTTCATAAGACAAAGATTTTCCTTGTCTCTTCCTTGTTGTGCACGTGTAAGAGGGTGGGAAAAACAAGGGACATGTGTTGAAAACAAAGTGGTAATCCATAGAGGGATATGTTGACTTCTTATGGTGTACTCTAGTGTTTTCTATAAAGGTGAAAGTTGCTCACTTTCTATAAAGGTGAAACTGATTATTGGAGGCAGCGATGAACAACAAGGTAAAAATCCCTCTCCTTTATAATACTAGGAAACGGTGGTAACTATGATTAGGATTAAGGGTTGGCCATGATGATGGTGCTGATTGTATCAGGTCTGATGAGGCCAGTGGTGACCGATTAGCGGTTGATGATGATGGATATTGATAGTGATGATTGTTGGTGTTAGTGATGGACAGTGTTGTGGTGGTTTCTTAATGATAATATTAACAGCAGGGGTGTTCGAAAGGATGGATAACATTGGAGGTATTAGAATAAAAAGATGGATATAAGATGAGTATTGGCCTATGGTCATATTAAGTTCATTAACTATCTGGTCAACACATTTCACAAAGAAGCCAACAGAGTCAAACATACCCAGAAGGTTATGAATGGTTAACATGAGTTGTCTACACAAGGAGAAGGTATGAACAACAACTTAGTTATTTATTTATAAGTATAATTATATATACTATTTATAGCCCTGCTTTTTGAACAGTGACTCTTCTTCTCCTTTGAACCTTTTTACTCTATATATAGATGTTGTTTCTGAATTAATATTATATGTTGCTATGGCACAGTGGCGTCTGCTTAGCTTTGTTATGTGGCTTTGTGGGTGTTCGATACCCGCCCTCTACGTCCTCCATTTTATATATTTTTACACGCTGCCACGTTTCCTCTATTTCATAACGTGGCCTTCTTTCCCTTTTTTAGATCTTCTTTCTCCCGTTCGTCCCCTGCATCTCTGGCTCTTTTTTTTTCTCAGCTTTTTTTCCTTCGATTTCGAATCTGGCTTTGGTATATACTCTTGCTATGTTCACAAGCTTTGCTCTCTTCCATGCTTTGTTTCTCTTTTTCCTTGAAAATTGTATGCACGCCAGTTGCTCGACTGAATGCTTACACCTCGGTTGCTTTCTTTACGGTCCTGATTTCTGATGATTCATGCTTACAGCTATGTTGTTATTGTGGATGTGTGATTATGTTGTGCAGGTTTACTAATTGTTGATATGTGATTATGTTATGTGAATAATGTTATTTTGTTATGTGGCTTTAATCTTTTCACTTTAGATTCAAAATCTTTGTTTGATTGTTTCTCCTCTGCTTTGAATCTGATTGTGAGTATACTATTATTTCAGCGGAGTGTATCAGCTAATTATTTGATTCTGGTTAGTAAGAGATAATTTGAGGTACAATCAGTATAGCAAAACAGAGTTTGAAGTCTAGAGCCGAACTTTTAGTAGCCAAATACTACTTTCTGAAAGTTATATATCGTAAAGATTAAAGTTGATTCTTTTCCACTTTTTTAACAGCCAAGAGCTACAATAGGGTCAGATCCACTCAAAGTTATAAGTGAAGTAGCAGTATCAATGGACGCGCTTGGTGCGACTTAAAAGTCCAATCTAAGTTTAGGTTAATATATACCTCTTTCATGACATATGATTAATACTTGTCTCTTGCTTTGTGTTCAGCTTTGTTTTATCAGTGTGTTTAATTGTCTCTTGCTTATTTTTTTTTTTGTTATTAGACTACATGCTGCTGGGTATGTGGATTTGATGAAGATGTTGCTATGTGGTTGATTAACTGCATTTTTTTAGCCAGCTTTATATTGTTTATCAGCTTCGTCTTATCAGTTTGAATGTTTCTTATGGTCTTTGTATTGATGACTTCGTTATATTATGCGCTCTATTTTATGCCTCGCGTTTTACAGTCTTTAGGTTAATAAATGTGTTATCCGATGTTTTCTCGCCTCACTACCAACAACCTTTGCGTTGCTTTTGATACATCTGCACGCTTTTAGGAAGCACGCTCTAAGCGTAGGCGGCTTGGAACTGGCGCCTCAACTTCTCCATCATTAGTTGGGTCTTCATCGCCTAAGCAGTTAATGCGGTAAAATATCGGTTATCGGTTAAGGACCGATATTTAGGATATCGTTTATTGTGGTGAGACATCGGTGGGATATCGGTAATTACAGAATATATATATTATAATAATAGTAAGATCAATATATAAAACTTAATACATTTTGTAACAAACTAAAAAATCTTTAGGGTCAAATCTGACAAAAACCGTAATATTAACGATTAAAATATTATTTAGATAAAAAGAATTAAAGGAAATAATATGGTATATGTTAATAAACCCTAAAAACAAAGCAACCGTCACATTGTCTTCTCTTCTTCTCCATTGCAGGTTTCTTCCTCCCATTTCTAGCATAGGTTCATCTCCATCTCTTTTTCTTTTACAAACTTTCATAGTCATGTTCATCCCTTTTACATCTCTTCAGCCCTATTACATCTCTGTTGTAACCTAAATGGTATCAAAATGGGCAAAAAATACACCAACTGATATTCTCACCGATATAACCGATATTCTCACCGATACAACCGATATTTTGAAGGCAGTATCGGCCGATATATCACCAATATCGGCCGAGATTATCGGAACTGAGATAGGGACCGATATTTGTGACTGAGATAGGCCCTTATGGGTGATAACCAAGATATCACCCATATATCACCGAGATATCACCAATATTGACTGCTTAGTTCATCGCCCGTCTCATGCCCTACGCGTCGCCAAGCATCTTATCGATCTTCCATGTTGCGTTCCAGAAGACCTTTATCCGTGCCTTTACAGTCGCCTCTATATGTGGATTTAGGCGTTAGTTGATAATAGGCGTTACTTGATAATAGTTGTTAGTTGATAATGGTCGTTAGTTGATAATAAGCTTAAATTTGATAATAGGCTTTATTTGATAATAGACGTTAGTTGATAATAGGCGTTTGTTGGTGAATTTTCACTTTATATATGATTGACACGTTTTCTCAAAACCGCTTAGGGTATTGCCTTTTGGTCGATTTATATTGAGGCAAACAATAATCAAGCACCTTTAGTGTATAAGCATTACGCGTTAGTTGATTTATGTGTTAGTTGATAATAGGCGTTACTTGATAATAGGTGTTAGTTGATAACAGGCGTTACTTGATAATAGGTGTTAGTTGATAATAGGCGTTAGTTGCTAATAGTCGTAAGTTGATTTAGGCGTTGGTTGATAATAGGCGTTGGTTGCTTTAGCCGTTAGTTGATAATAATAATAATAATAATAGTAATTTACATCTTTAAATAATAGTTTCTGGTATTAGTATGCAATTTGTTTATGTACGAACTACAACTAAAGAGTAGCCGAGCGGAAAGGTTTCAGGTTTAAATAGAAGAGGTAAATCGTGAGCTAAGGAGAGGCGTTACTAGAACAGATCTAACGTGTAACTATAAGAGGGGCGTTACTTGATAATAGGTGTTACTAGACCAATAGTTTCAGATCCTCGGACATGTTTCCGGCAAGCCGTTTTCTTTTACATGTTACCTATTTGGTTAGATCGGCTTTCGCTGAACCTTAATTCCATGACTAATGTTGATTTCTCTGTCACCACAGAATTGAACAGTTATTGTGGCGAAGAGAGGAAACAGAGGAGGTGGTAATGACAATTGATTATGATGGTTGTCTTCTCTCCATATCTCGAATGAAGCACTTTTTGTTCACATGTACCAAAAAATCCGTGGGTATATCAAGTAGTCTTTTAGTTTAACCTTGATTGCTTTTATACATTCAAAAAATGTATGATGTTGGTTCTTTAGGTTAGTGTAGTTGATGCTTATATTGTTTTTTAATGAAATTTGTATCTCCTTGCACTTTGATTTAGGCATGGAGTACCTAGACTACTTTAGATGTAGTCCTTTTGTATGTATGTAAATGAGTTTTGATTAGATCATAAGTTTGGTATTCACCAAAAAATATGTTGTTTGGTAGTTTTTCTTTTCATTTCAATAATGACCTATCTGGTTTTTTTTTTTTTTTTTTTTTAATCTTCGAATTAAGCAAGCAGCAGGAAGAGAGTAAACATATGGCAAGTTTAACACAATACAGGTTCAGCCGATACGCAAACCGATCATGCCGCTCGCGCAACGCGCGACGATGAAGCGTACTAGTTAATATTAATCGCGTGAGCACGTGTGGGGTGTTACGAACTTACGGACCTGACCAAACCAAAGCTAACTAACGAACTTATGTTTATACTACATATTGTGTGCGAACTAGAAAATAAAAACGAACTTATATCAGTACATTGATAGTATAAAGATGATGGTGAGTGAGGAATAAGATTAAGAATGGTGGCGAGACACTAGAACCTCGACATGAGACGTTGGACTTTGAGATGGAAGCTACGGAAATAGTGTATTAAGTGGAACTTAGTTATTGAATATATTTGGAGTTTAGGACAATAGACACATCTAATCTACAAGTATAACTATTAATTATGACGAGAGAATTAATTAATTGATTAAAACTTATGACTTGGATATTATATACAATTTAGTTACTAATTGTAACTTGAATAATAAATACAAGAAGAATTCAAAAGGAGGAACCAACGACAAGTAATTTATGGGTAAATAAAGGTCCTAGCCGCGCACACGTGTAACCACGGGATTGGTTACACGCACTAATATTCATAAACATTGAGTAGGTTCCCACCAATAATGGATAGACGGGATCGTGACTTGGAACGCCATGTGATTGTGCGACTTGATGTGATACGCTGCCAAGGTGAGTTCCGTGTACCACTCCCCTTTTTAGTGTTACTGTTTTGGGGTGAATGCATGCTTCCTTTTATAAACTGTTGTGATGTGACAAGATACTAGCTGCTGGATAACACTGACACTCATTAACTCATAGGTGAGCCACTTAATATATGGGTAGTACTACTTGGGGAATCCCCCACGCAAGGTGGACTCGAGGCGTAGGGCCCGAGAAACCCTCCACTAAGGTGAAAGACCATTGCGGCATATATTTTGCCAGGACCTATAATGGCAGTAGATAGAGTCCATGCTAGGGTTGAGGGGTCGCTTGTACATCACGTGTGTTAAACTGGGTTGAACTGTGTAAACTTGTTTTGAACTGATAAACTGTTTTCGGATCCAGTTACTACTTATACGGACTCACCAGCGTAATTGCTGACTCAAAACTCTTTTAAGCATGTGTTCAGGTACTGCAAACGGATGGATGGCAACCGCGAGGTATATGCTTGCTAGTAGCGGATTAGAAGTTATCTGATTAGAAGATTCGGCTATATGTGTTGCGGTTAGAGCATCTAGAGATAAGCGGGATAGAGATTGGATCGGCTAGTGAACTACACCTCATTAACTACTTCGACGACCGTCGCGTTTCGTCCCTGCATAGATATTACTTTACTTTATTTAAGTTATATATTCATATTTTGAATTAGAAATTGTATAACATTTAAATATTTGTTATCGTGGCTTCCGTTGTGCAAGTCTGTTACCAATCTGTCGTTTCGACCCGGCCCCACCGGGTCGGGTTGTTACATTAAGTACCGGGTCCCAATGGTGAGAACATCGCCACTTGACCCGTTCATGAGTTGCACACTTCGGATGCAACACTAACTTGTTACTTACCATACACTAATTCTATTATAGTCTAACATGAATGAACCCACTTAAGGTGTTTTGCCTTGTTTCCATATATCGACTCTTTGATCGTCATTATCAAGTTATAGCCCAACTCTTCAAGATTTACCCCCTTTAATATATTTCATTTCTTGGGTGCACATGTCACCTCATTGATTGTCATAAGGTAGTTTATACATAAATTCATATGTTTAGACCCGCTTAGCGGTTTTCACCGCTCGGGGTCCTACCTCTCTCCCATAACTAAGTCTAAACGATTAACACGCAATGCATAAGTCATGATACTTAGTATAATAACGTAAGCAACACTTACCTTGTATCCTTGCGAGCTTCATGCTTGTACTTGTATTTGTTCGACCTGTTCCTCTCCAAGCTCGTACCTAAGCTTGTCAGAGTCAAACTACCACATTGTATCCACAAGATGATTAGATTAGTCAACCATTAACATGACTATCACACCTTATGAATTCACACACACTTCTTCATCAAAGCATGCTATATAATAAACAACTAGTTTTTGTTTCATGAATATTTCCATTCACTAACCGTTTGACCCGTTAGTGAAGTTACATATAAAAAAACTAGGTAATAAATGTCCTAAGAATCAACACTTCATGCCCAAAGCAAGTATGTATATGATCCTATGCCCCTTTTTTATTAATAACAACATTAATAATGTGCAGCGATTTTCTATAGAGCTGCTGTATTTGAGCCTTTTGACCCATTTAAAATCCGGATTAGTTGAACTTGTTCAAAGATGGATTATGCTTCGCTCAAAGACCTTTCCAGACGTATAAAGAACACCTCCTAACAATTTTTCTATGATTTTATATGAATATTTTAAGATCAGGTCAGCAACTATATTATGTGCAGCGATTTCCTTTTCAGCTGCTGTAATTGACCATTTTGACCCATTTAAATCCGAATTAGTTGAACATTTTCAAAGATGGATTGTGCTTCGTGCAAAGACCTTTCCAGGCGTATAAAGAACACCTCCTAACGATTTTTCTATGATTTTATAGGAATATTTTAAGATCAGGTCAGCAACTATATTTTTATTTTCACAGCTTTCAAAGCTTCTGCCCAGCTGTTCTAATTCACCTTTTCGACCCGTTTAACAACTATATTAACTTCATATGATTGAAAACAGCAAGAATTTACTCGATAAGCTTTCCGAAAAGGTATAGAACACCCAAATCGGATAAACGGTTGATTTTATATGATTTTCCTTAAGATTAATCAAAATCTATATAAAAGCTACGCAAATCATGTTTAGGGTCCTTTCAAGTTCGACTTCCCTAGCTTTCAGTCTTGACACCTATTTCATGATTATTACCCCTAGGTGCTTAGTTTTGCGTTCATGGCATATGACACCATATGATTCATAAATGTTCATGTTTATGCATCACTAGCAAGAACACAAGTTTCACACAATTGGTTTCTCTTTCAAGCATTTCATCAAACACCTTATATGCTTAAGTTTCCCAAAACTAAGATTATGACTAATTATTATTCTACCTTTACCAATCATCAATTAACCACAATTTGGTTACTAATAAGAACCAACATCATCATCTAGTGCAACTAAGCAACGCAATTAAACAAATCACCTCTAAACCATTAGGGATGAACAAACATTACACATAACTGCCCAATTTCATGAACTTAACCTTATTGAGCCCAAACCCACTTTATGTTAAGTATGAACATCATCAATTACACATATAAAATGTGATTCATAACCAAATTAGACATGATTGAGGCTCCCTAAAGCTAGAGAAACCCCTAACAACAAGAAATCTCACGTTTTATCAAACCCAAGATTTTCATCAAAATCAAAAACGAATTATAACATCAAATTCTATCAAATAAAAGGTACCTTGGGGTTTATTTGACCTTAGATGGTTCGTTTCTGGTTAATGCTTCAAATTCCCCTTTGGTTTGGCTTAAATTAGAGATTGTTCTTGAGATTATGATTAGTGTGTGTGTTTTGGTGTGAAGATCGACTTCCAGGAGATGGAAATCGATTTCTTTCTTTTTTTTTGTATTAATAATAATCAAGTTCCTCACATTGGTAACTATAGCCCCTCAACTAACCCACTAGTCAAGTTAGTTTTTTTTCCTATATCATTTTCTGTTTTATATAACTAATAACATTAACTAGGTTATTTCAATATTGGAACATAACCCTCATTGTAATTGTTTAAGTCTCGTTTTATTATTTTTCTAATCACGCCTAATGGCATAATTAGACGAACAAATGGTTTTGGGGTCACGCCAAAGAACCTTAGTGTCTCTAATCAATTTTGAGCACCGCTCCATCACTTGACATTCTATAGTCTAACGAGTAGTACTCTATACTTAGTGTTGTGTCCCTTACTCGGCTTTCTAACTTTTACTATATGGAAGCCTTAGCTTTCATAATATGACTTGAGTCATTCTATTCTTTCGGTTAACTAGGAGCAATATCTACATACTTACCCCTGCCTGACATTTTAGCTACTTATGTTCTTCATAGGCTTTCCTTAGAACCGTAGGCTATTTCCCGTCTACTATTATCCTGAAGGATGTAATGATTAAAGGGTCCGTTCTATCATACCCCATAAGGCATCTACTGGATTACTCGATTGCATTATGCATACGTACATATGCCTATACATCTATTAACAACAAATAATTTATCTCAGTTTCTATGACTAACCTGGATTTTTAACATAGCCGTTTTCTAACCCCTTGGACTCGTCCCGAATCCAACTCTTGTTTATTTTTGGTTTGCTAGAGTGTTATAGAGAAACCTTGCTTTACATTAACGTTTTCTTTTCTTTGGCTAATCCTATTTTAATAATTTGCCATTTATTTGGTTTCCCCAAGTTCTCGCTTTGCTAACTCGATTGGTGGTCGTTGCCCCAACCGACCCGTTTAGAGACCTTTGATTTTCAGAGTTCAAATTTTTTATTTATTTGGAACGTTTATTTTCCAAAAATCCCTTCTTTTCTGATTTATTGATCCCAATATATGGATTTTTGCAGATTTAAGTCAAAAAAAAGTAGTCTTGAAATTGTAACCGTATAATAGATCCCGGAGGTTATTTCCAGAATATCGGTCGAAAAGTCAATAACCCAGATCTAAGATTATATTTTATCACCATGAACACTCGATCCTTCCTGAGCAAAGAAAACAAAGATTAAGAACACTACGTGAGCGATTCTTAAGGATTGACATATGCTCCGTTACTTTAACACCTTATGTTGTCTTTAGATTATTGTCAAAATTGTCGGAATTTGTTCTGAAACCTTTTAAGCATAGCGACGAGCTATCAAAATGAAACATGTTAGAATTGTACAGGTGGGCTCTAATACGTATATACTGTTATAAGATTATTTAACAAGAACAAGAGAATGTAGGCAAAGTTTAATAAGAAAAATCAACATAGATAGTAATTCGAATTCGCAAAAGATGGGATATAAGACAGCAAAAAGAAATAGTATGTACACTTAACAGGTTTAAGAATAATTTATAGCGCATGGATGATTATTTCCTCTGTTCCTTGGTAAACTGTCTCTATACCTTACACTACGTATCATTGAGATTTTGAAGGTTTAAGAACATAACGAGTTTTCTTGTCAATATAGATAGAACTTACCACGGTATTAAGCCTAAACATTTGTAAGAATAATATACAACTTTAAGAACTTATTATTATATAGAGGTCCCCACCTTGGTATTTAACGTACTTTAAGCATAGTTTTTACGAACTAATAATTTTAGAAACACATAGGATTTATCGACAAGGTACGTTTTAAAGTACGTTTTCTAGTAGGGTTTTGGGAAGATTTCGAGTACGTTTTCGAGGCATCAAAGGTGTGGTGGGTTAGCTGCGGTACACCCTATATATAAACACTAATGATACATCAGAAACAAGACTGAGAGTCAAACCAAGAACAAACCCTAATCAGTTGATAGTTTGAACCATTCGTTTCGACCCTAAGCACCATGACTTCTATCCCTTGAGCCTGGTATTAGGCTTTGTAAAATTCTTACCATTCGTTTGACCTCAGGAGGTTCTGACAAGACGAATCGATACTTAAAACCTGACAATGGAAAATAGCTGTGTAAACACATTGTCTATATATATTAAATCCTAACTGACGGTGCAATGGTGTCTTCCATAGGCAAAATGGTAATTTTACCCTCCACTACTAGTTTGAGATAAATTAGTATGTACTAATGCGAGAAATAAATTGTAAAAATAGTAAACATTGTATAAGATGCTAAGTAAGAACTCGGAGAATGTAGTATGAAATTTAGTGTGGAACCACAATAGTTACGGTTTGGATTATGAAAAGGTCATGTACCCCAAACAGGTGGACCCGAACACGAAAATTGAGCATGGAAAATACTGGAAGTGCAACCAGAGATAGCCCAAAAATAATTCCGAGGACGGAATTCCATTAACGGGGGGAGAATGTAACACCCCGGTTTGAGACCCAGAATTTTTCGTGACTAAAAATGGTATAATGAAAAACTAAATAATAAGCATTATTACACGCAAGTGAGATTTACGGGTCCGATCCTATACATGATGTTATTATTATTATTATTATTATTATTATTATTATTATTATTATTATTATTATTATTATTATTATTATTATTATTAAAGTGGTGATTACTCACCACCACTTTAGGACATTTGTCCCCTTCTCTTGTTATGGCTTGTTTGACACAACACTCTCACCCCTCTTTTAAAAAACCACGCATAGACACATCTCCCTATCCATCCCTTTTATTCAAACTAAAACTACACACACTCCACGCGCATACTGTGAAAGAAAAGAAAGGAGAAGCAGAGAGGAAGACCGGTGGGGCTCCGGTCAACATTTACGGCGGAGCACCACTCCCGATGGCGGCGCATCTCTCCAGTCCGGTGTGTGTGTCTTTGTTCCGTATAGGGTTCTATTTTGGGGGATTCATAGGGTATCAATGGTGGTGGTTCGGGTAGGATCCAGATGATTATTGGAGGCAGCGATGAACAACAAGGTAAAAATCCCTCTCCTTTATAATACTAGGAAACGGTGGTAACTATGATTAGGATTAAGGGCTGGCCACGATGATGGTGTTGATTGTATCAGGTCCGATGAGGCCAGTGGTGATCGTAGAGTCCATGTGTCTTTTACTCACCTATTCTTTCTATTTTCAGCTTTACCAACCATTATCCTAAGATCATGATTGTTTTCTTTGGCAATCACCTCAGTTTCTACGGCCCCGCGGGTCGTTTATACTTAGGTTTCACATGCTCAAAATTTTGTCACTGACCGGAAAGTCCAGTTGACCCATGGGTTTATCACGGCCCATGTTCGTTGTCTGTCTTTGTTAACTCATACCGAATACTGTCCTCTTTGCTAGCCCAATGTATTTTAGCTGGTGCCTCGCTTAAGGTTTTGCATTGTTTGCGTCCTGTCGTGGTAGACAGTGGACTACGTCCGAACGCGTCCTTCAAAGAGTGAAGGGTTTTCCCCCGACACCTCACACTTACTGAGCCTTTGCTACATAGATTGCAAATGTATTAATTATAAGAAACCCATCGTGTCATATGTTTAACACTTACCTGGCCAGGGTAAGTAATTCGCATATGGTACACACGGACTTGTTATAATTAAGGCATCACACCCTATGCAAGCACATTTTCAGCTCATGCTTGTGTCCCCTATTTTATTTGGTAAAACATTTCCTTGATATTTATTGGATATTTGGTTTTACCTGTACTCATTTAAAACCAATGGCGTATTTTCGTTTCATAAAGCTTTGTGTGATCACACTCCTTGGTATGATCACAACGCCTTTCTAGCATCCTTTGATTTTTATACATTAGTTTGGGATGATTACCCCGACCCGGTCTCGATGTTCAACTTACGTTTCTGTACTGATTGTTCACTAGTGTGAACAATACACATTCCTCATTTAGCTTCTTGCTTACGTATGCAAGTACCACCCTTCATGTGTTGCTTGCATACTAATACGCTTAATATAATTTAGAGCGTGTACCTAATTAATACTTGCCCTTGTGTTCCCTTTTGTTATCAATCCGCTAGTCTGAGTCGCCACTTGACTTGGTCCTTCGTGAGCATGCTTTCAGCCGTGCTCCCAAACCCTCCGCCACCTTGTTGGGTGAATCATTCGGTCATATCTCGATCGAATAAAATGTTCTCATCCCTGTCACATTTACAATTCCCATTGATTAGTAACATGACATGTCAGTATTAGTATGCATCATTACAGTAATATTGTTAGAATTCTTGTTACGCAAGAATTTCGTTGCCCGGATAAATCTTTGGATAGGCTTCATGCCACCCGACCATTTCCTTACCAAGATGTTGTGATAGCATGTATCTACACGATATCATTATTGATCATACATAACAATCCCCGATCAAACCGGATTGTTATTGTAAATGTTACTTACCGGATTCCCCGATCAAGCCCTGAACCGAACACCCTTCAACACTTGAGCGCACAGTTTGAGTCCAAGTATCCTTCTCGACACTCGGATCCCACAAACCAATGGCTCTGATACCACTTGTAAGACCCTAACCCGAAATCATGTGGTTAATGACTAATCTTAAGGGTTTTGACCTTACGTAAAACCACTCCCGATTAAAACTTTTAAAATTATGAGAAACTTAAACCGTTACGATCAATACATTTTTTTCCATAGGTTTTACATTTTTAGCTATTAAAATAAAGTTGGTTTCACAATTCTTAACGGGAGTATCTTGAATCTTTTGCGGAAGCTTGATGAGTGTTCAGGTTTGTTCGGTTCTTCTCGTGACTCGATCATTGCTCCAGGATTTCCATCACATGTTTACCTGGCACCATTACACAAATAATGGTTAGTGGGATTACCAATAATGCATTTACTATAGAAGAAGTGTCGTTACACATCAATATGGAACGATCCGGATCAAATGGCCAAAAATAAAATTTTTACCAAATTGACTCAGAAGGCCTGAACAGCCGTTCACCCTAAGTGAACGGTCGTTCACCGGGCCAAAGCCCTTTTTGACAATTCTAAAAGCATAAGATTCATATTTTCATCCCAATGCTTTTAACCCATTAACTTGTTCGAAAGGTTGTAAGCCCTTATGGACTTAGTTTTCCATCTATTCCAATATTTTCTCACTATTAGTCATTGTTAGGAGCATTAGCGCGCATAGGACATAATTATGTAAACGACTTACCGATTTCACACCCACACTTCATGTGGGTGGTTTTCATACCCGTACTACTTCGCCCAAGGCATTTATTTAACTATTGACTTACTAGATAGCGATTTTCCGTTCCAAACCTTGATAACTCTTGTCCATAATACTTGGCATCATGTGCCCCATTCCCAAATGCTCACCTGTGGATGACTTCCTCGACACACATTAGAATTTGGGATCCGAATGTTTACACATCACCATTTGACCCATTGGTATATTTTGAAACTCAATGCTTGATATACAAGCGTTAAGTACCGGGTCTCAATGGTGAGAACATCGCCACTTGACCCGTTCATGAGTTGCACACTTCGGATGCAACACTAACTTGTTACTTACCATACACTAATTCTATTATAGTCTAACATGAATGAACCCACTTAAGGTGTTTTGCCTTGTTTCCATATATCGACTCTTTAATCGTCATAATCAAGTTATAGCCTAACTCTTCAAGATTTACCCCGTTTAATATATTTCATTTCTTGGGTGCACATGTCACCTCATTGATTGTCATAAGGTAGTTTATACATAAATTCATATGTTTAGACCCGCTTAGCGGTTTTCACGGCTCGGGGTCCTACCTCTCTCCCATAACTAAGTCTAAACGATTAACACGCAATGCATAAGTCATGATATTTAGTATAATAACGTAAGCAACACTTACCTTGTATCCTTGCGAGCTTCATGCTTGTACTTGTATTTGTTCGACCCGTTTCTTTCCAAGCTCGTACCTAAGCTTGTCAGAGTCAAACTACCACATTGTATCCAAAAGATGATTAGATTAGTCAACCATTAACATGACTATCACACCTTATGAATTCACACACACTTCTTCATCAAAGCATGCTATATAATAAACAACTAGTTTTTGTTTCATGAATATTTCCATTCACTAACCATTTGACCCGTTAGTGAAGTTACATATAATAAAACTAGGTAATAAATGACCTAAGAATCAACACTTCATGCCCAAAGCAAGTATATATATGATCCTATGCCCCTTTTTTATTAATAACAACATTAATAATGTGCAGCGATTTTCTATACAGCTGCTGTATTTGAGCCTTTTGACCCATTTAAAATCCGAATTAGTTGAACATGTTCAAAGATGGATTATGCTTCGCCCAAAGACCTTTCCAGGCGTATAAAGAACATCTCCTAACAATTTTTCTATGATTTTATATGAATATTTTAAGATCAGGTTAGCAACTATATTATGTGCAGCGATTTCTTTTTCAGCTGCTGTAATTGACCATTTTGACCCATTTAAATCCGAATTAGTTGAACATGTTCAAAGATGGATTGTGCTTCGTGCAAAGACCTTTCCAGGCGTATAAAGAACACCTCCTAATGATTTTTGTATGATTTTATTTGAATATTTTAAGATCAGGTCAGCAACTATATTTTTATGTTCACAGCTTTCAAAGCTTCTGCCCAGCTGTTCTAATTCACCTTTTCGACCCATTTAACAACTATATTAACATCATATGATTGAAAACAACAAGAATTTACTCGATAAGCTTTCCGAAAAGGTATAGAACACCCAAATCGGATAAACGGTTGATTTTATATGATTTTCCTTAAGATTAATCAAAATCTATATAAAAGCTACGCAAATCATGTTTAGGGTCCTTTCAAGTTCGACTTCCCTAGCTTTCAGTCTTGACACCTATTTCATGATTATTAAACCTAGGTGCTTAGTTGTGCGTTCATGGCATATGACACCAGTGGCGGATACAAAAAATTTTTGTACGGGGGCACAGTACAGGTTTTTTTAATAAGGGTAATAAATGACGATAAAATAATTTAATTCATTGAATATTTGAATGTAATAACGACATACCTCGATTACAATTGTCCTCTACGTGTTTTCATCTTTAGGAAATGTTCGATTACATCTTCATTAGTAACATTGAGAAGTTCATCCACTTCTACAGCGCATATTACACAAGCATTCAAGAAATCATCACTAATACGATTGCGCAAACTTGACTTTACTCGTTTCATAACCGAAAAACACCTCTCCACAGATGCAGTTGCAACAGGCAAAACCAAGGCTAGCTTTAAAAGTCGATAAACCAAATGATAAGATAAATGTTTCCTCGTCTTCACCATTACTCTAGCAAGCTCCGCGATACCATTCAAGTTAGCAAAATTTGTGTCTTGTAGAACACTATGATGATACAATCCAAGTTGAAGCTCAAGTTTATTCTTTTCTTTAGTATCAAAATCATATGGATAGAACTCACTCAACCGAAGTAACTTTGATGTATCGAACTGAGAGAAAGAATCACGCGGACTTAAAGCGGCCATATTTTGAAGTAATTCTATGTTAACCTCGTTAGAACGATCACCAAATTCTTGAAGCAACATATCCACAATAGCATTAAAGCAGTCAAACTTAAAATGATGATGATTAGTGATTTTGTTTCTTCGTTTCCCAGCTCTTGAGTGAACATAATCTTCCATCATGTTCAACATTTCAATATCATGTTTCTTATAAAAAGTAGATACTTTATCTAATATTTTCTCAAATCCACATTCTTAGAAATTTTGCACGACTGCTTTGGTTGATTCCACCAATGAAACTGCTTCTAATATCTCTTGATCTTTCTTTTGAAGTCCCTTTGATAAAGTATCTGTAATCCCTAGAATGTGCAACATCAAATGCAAATAAAACACAAATTCAAATGATTCAAAATATGTTAAAATACCATGTGCTTGACTTTGGCTAGAATCATTAGGGCATTCTTTTTTAATATATTTAAGGACATTAACAATGGTTGGAAACAAATCAACCACACGCAATAGTGTTTTGTAGTGAGAATTCCACGGTGTATCTCCTGGGCGTGTAAGAGAACGCTCTTGATTTAACATACTTCCGGTTGAAATTAACCCACAATTAATGTATTTCGCTACTCTTTCTCTCTCGGCTTCTCGGAGAATATCCTTTCTTTTACAAGAAGCACAAACCACATTCATCAAAGTGGCTATCTTTTCAAAAAAAACTCGCAACACCCAACTGTTTTCTAGCAACCTTCACAAAAACTAACCGAAGTTGATGTGCAAAACAATGCACATAATACGCTGTTTTGTTTTCTTCCAAAATCTTCGCCTTCAACCCATTAAACTCACCACGCATGTTGCTCGCCCCATCATAACCTTGGCCTCTTAACTGAGTCAAACTCAAGTTATGTTTAGCAAAAAAGGTGTCAATAGAAGACTTCAAAACTAAAAAAGATGTTTCCATCACATGTACAAGTTCTACAAACCTCTCCTTAATAACTCCATGTGTATCAACATATCTTAAAACAATAGCCATTTGTTCTTTCCCAGATACATCACTAGACTCATCAACTAATAATGTAAACACATCATCACCGATTTCATTAAAGATACGTTTAAGTACTTCTTCTTCAAAACAATGAGCAACATCTTTTTGAGTACTTGGACTTAAATATTTATTATTTCCGGAGATTTTGGCAACTTCCTAAGTTCCTCATTTTGACTTAGGATTAAATCCATTAATTCTAAAAAAATACCTTTAAAACTAGAAGTTTCACTCTCATCATGACCTCGAAATGGTAATGCACATTTCAAACAAAACCTACAAGCGTCAATTATAGCAGTTAACCGAATTCGGTTTTCTTTCCTCACAGTGTCATCTTGTTTATGTAAGGCAACGGGAATAGACTGAACTTGGCGTACTAGATCTTCACATTTTTTAAGGGCTTTATTATGAAAACTATTGGGAGATTTACCAACGTGTTTGTCAAATCTTGGTTCTTTCCAATTGCGATAGCCTGTTGTCATAAATGCCTCCCGCCCACTTTCATTACCCATCCCAATCCCAACATAGTCTCTACATAACTAACAACATAAACAAAAGGCTTTGTCTGCTTTTATACTATACTCTAACCAACGAGGATGATCATCAAACCAAGTAGTTTGGAAACGTCGGTTTTTATCCCCTACCTTTGTTTGTTGGAATACATGTTCACGTGGTTGGCACGGCCCTTTTAACCAATATTTTCTTCTTTTGTCATCTCTTTGATTTGGATGGTAATCTAAAATTCTTATCCTATCAGCGGGATCCCTAGGTAGATTATCCAAATCAACTAATTTTGGCATAGAAGGAGTATAGATACGCCCAGGAATATTCATACTACCAGATGGAATTTCACTTGAGGATGGTTCTTTTCTTTTTAAGAAATTATCAAAAAGAGTTCCTAAATGAACAAAAAAAAGTATTAACATAGATAATACAATTGAGAAAACAAAACATAAATCACAACTTGTTTAAGAGGGTAAAAAAATGTGCATCTTGTTTAACTTTATGCGAAGACATATTTAGATAATTAAATCACCACCAAATCAACGATCCAACTCAAAACCACAAATTAAAATCTGTATATTTGTAAAAATTAGCAAATAATTTGTATTAATTTTATGTTAACAAATATCAATTAAATTAAAATAAACAAGAAAAATAATAAACTCAAGAAAAATAATAAAAAATTCTTGCACAAAGTGACAACAAATTCAGAACTCACAAGAGAGCATATTCGAATATGCCTGACAAGTGACAAAAGCTAAAAAAAAATCAATATAATATTAAATTATATAATCACACATTCTTTAAGAAAATCTCACTGTACGAGATAATATGATATGTTGAGCATTATATGTATCGATTACCAAACGTAGCTTTGTGTTTATGTCCGATCAGAATTATTGGCCGCTGGTTCGATTTGTCAACTTTGTTTTATGTTCGATTAGAATGATTGGCCACCTGTTCTGTGTCTCTGCTCAATGGCACCCACCGGAATGTTTTTTCCGATCAAAATGATGTTTGTCTTCACGCCGATGTTTGACTACTGATGAATGATCGACGAGGAGGACAGCTAGGTTGTTGTTTGCCGACTGTTCAGGTTTCTATATCCCATATTCATTCGGTAGGTTGTGGCCTTGTGGGCACTGAGCTTTTCATTAAGAAAACTAGATGGGCACTTGGGATTTACCTATAAAAAACTATGGAGTTTACGGTGGGCACCGGCCCACCGTCGTTTATGGGTGGCTCCGCCACTGTATGACACCATATGATTCGTAAATGTTCATGTTTATGCATCACTAGCAAGAACACAAGTTTCACACAATTGGTTTCTCTTTCAAGCATTTCATCAAACACCTTATATGCTTAAGTTTCCCAAAACTAAGATCATGACTAATTATTATTCTACCTTTACCAATCATCAATTAACCACAATTTGGTTACTAATAAGAACCAACATCATCATCTAGTGCAACTAAGCAAGCGCAATTAAACAAATCACCTCTAAATCATTAGGGATGATCAAACATTACACATAACTCCTCAAATTCATGAACTTAACCTTATTGAGCCCAAACCCACTTTATGTTAAGTATGAACATCATCAATTACACATATAAAATGTGATTCATAACCAAATTAGACATGATTGAGGCTCCCTAAAGCTAGAGAAACCCCTAACAACAAGAAATCTCACGTTTTATCAAACCCAAGATTTTCATCAAAATCAAAAACGAATTATAACATCAAATTCTATCAAATAAAAGGTACCTTGGGGTTTATTTGACCTTAGATGGTTCGTTTCTGGTTAATGCTTCAATTCCCCTTTGGTTTGGCTTAGATTAGAGCTTGTTCTTGAGATTATGATTAGTGTGTCTGTGTTTTGGTGTGAAGATCGACTTCCAGGAGATGGAAATCGATTTCTTTCTTTTTTTTTGTATTAATAATAATCAAGTTCATCACATTGCCAACTATAGCCCCTCAACTAACCCACAAGGTCATTTCCTTATAAGACTAACTAGTCAAGTTAGTTTTTTTTCCTATATCATATGCTCTTTTATATAACTAATAACACTAACTAGGTTATTTCAATATTGGAACATAACCCTCATTGTTATTGTTTAAGTCTCGTTTTATTATTTTGCTAATCACGTTTAATAGCATAATTAGACGAACAAATGGTTTTGGGGTGTTACATTTTAGGACCGAAAATTAAGGGTTTTAAGTATCAAGGTCTAAAACATACGTGCTCGGATGTAGATGTGAGTATAAAACGTGCATACTTTTACTTATAAAAATTATAAGTTTTATTAAATTATGACTTTTGGTCGTATTAAAATACAAGGGTTAAAAATGAAATGTGAAGGGTGCAAGTTGTCACAGTCTCCCCTACTTTAGAAAATTTCGTCCCGAAATTATTTTCAAGCGGAGATTTCTATGAAACAAAAAAAAGCTTAAAAATATAACATTTCTGGAAATAGACTTTAAGTTTTAAAAGGATGATCGAGTCGCAACAAGGGAAATGAAAAGGCATGTGAATAATGTGTAGGGTTCGCGCTTCAACTATCAACTGGTAACCTAACTTCAAAAACCCATATCAGCGTTGAAAGTTCACGGTGCACAAAATTCTCGTGATGCGTTGATTGAGTGAATCAGCTCGGTATTTTGATAATATGGTATAAGTTTATGAGTTGCTTGAAGGCAATGAAGAATCTGGTTTAGGTTGATTCTCCCTGATAATGTTTGAAAAGTGTGGGCAGAACAAGCATGAGGTTGTGAATGATCCCGAATGCCTTGACGAATCTTGGAAAATAAAATTATATATATTTTTTAACTTGTAAGTTAAATTCCATTAAGGATGAAAATTTCCAATTTTTTTTTTATGAAATATTTGAGAAAAAATCCAATTTTACTTGAAATCTTGAAAGTTTTACGAAATTTATATGTTGAAAACTCATTGTTTGTGAGGGTCGTTAAGGCAACTCTTTGGGCTCATAGCGTGCTATTTGTTTCAGGACACGAGGTGTATATAAGGTGTATTAATCTGGTGAATAGGTTTCTCCAAGATTAGGTACTTGGGTTTTGTTCTTTTATGAAATGATAACACAGGGTAAGTTGCCAAGTTAATCGCATTAGAGGGTAGTGTACTGGTGTATATTGGTAGATAGGCATTTATGATGTTATGAGTATTGTGGAAACACAAGGGGATACAAAAGATCATAGTTTAATGATATAATGTGACATCGATCAAGTGAATTTGTAACATGATGATATAAAACAAGTTGATTAATAAGTTTTGAAACCACGTTCGCTTTGAATTGTGTGTTGACACAACATTCCCAAAATCCGAATGTGGTCGAAGTTAAACACAGAGTTTTAAAATTTAAGTCGTGGGTAAAAATGTTTTAACACAAGAGAAGTGATGCTTTAAAAAGTCACAAAGCATAAGCGTAGGTTTTAATGCGATAATATAATGGACAAAAGGTTTTAATATTGATGATAAAGAATCCAAAAGCGAATGGTCAATGAATAATAGCATACGAAACAACAAGTGATGAAATTGATTATTCAAATGATAAACAAACATAAATACCAATAACATAAGACATTGGGATTGTTTCGATAGTAAACTTTGACTAACCCAAGTATTTGAAATATCCTAGTGACTTGTGGGGGCGTATCTTAGCCTATAAGTGAATGCTCATCCCAAGAGTTCCCATATAGGTATACGGGTCCCTCGTCTGTTTGGTATTTATAGGAAATACCAGGCCTAGATAGAAAACTCAGGATACAGGCGCTCACCTTTCCAGATTGTACGTGCCCCATCACTAGTGAATTCCAAAACTTTAGTGAGCTTAAAAACGAGATGTAGAAATAGATCCTTGAGATGTGGATTTCACTCCTAACTCAAAGATGTATTTCAAAATTGAAAATTACGGTGGAGTGAAACCAGACACTAAGTTAAGGATATCACTCCCAGCTTAGTGATTAAATTTCTTTTTGGAGGAAATACTCTTTGAGGTGTGGATGTCACTCCTATTTCAAAGATATATTCCAAAGATATATAACATATAGAGGAGTGAAACTAATCACCAAGGTATGGATGCCACTCCTAACTTGATGATGTCGTTTCGTTTGTTAAATATGGGTGTCTTCTTCTCCAAGCAAAATAACGAAAGAATAACGAGCAAGAATCATATCGAAAATATCTTGAAAGAAAATATAAGAAATAAGAGAAATATACACGAGAGGATTCGTGAATGTAAGCTTAGTTATAGACTAGGTTAAAAGGCATTCTAATAACCTAATTCCCTATAACGATGGATCTGATACCAATCTGTAACACCCCGACCGATGGCGGAATCATCGAGGTGCCACATAGTGACGATTGTTCAATAGCACACGGTACTAAAGTGTAAATATTGATATATTGAATAAATAGTTTATTACATTGAAATGAAATACGAAGATACAGTGATTCTAAAGTGTCAAGTGAAACTGAAATACAATGAAGACAAGCCTAAATATAAATCCAAAAGCTTAAAAGAAACGTCGCAAAATAACCTGAAACATGTACAAAATAATTTTGTCACCACATATAATGTATTGGTGAGCATACCCTGATTAGAATTAATTTATAGTAATAAAATTGTTTAGCAATTCATGTGCGGTACCATTTGCAATTATGTAATAAGTAGTATCCGGGTCAAAATCAACCCTATGAAAGTGAAATGAAATTTATATATAGTATGCGCTAGTGACAGTAGTAATGAAACACATAGCAATGACCAAGGTCTCTTAACAAAGTCACAAGGGGTATATACCATAGTACTATTCATTGAAATGCTAGACCGCAACGGTTAATGATTTTGACAAGTCATAGATACACAAAGAAAACACACACACGAGAATTGCACTTAGTGAAAAGAAATAGTAATTTGACATAAGGTACATGAGTAGCCCCAAACAATCAAATGAAAAAGGGGAAAGATATACTCACTTTCGCCAAATAACTAGATGACTAAGCGATCGTGAAAATGCGAGCAATCCAAAGACTCAACCTAATGTTTCGAGTATCCCAAAATAACTATAAACTTAATAAAGTCTAGGGTTCTTATTTTAAGGCACTTAGGATGTTACGACTATATTTGGGATTTTTAAGTAATAATAATAATGGCGAAAAATAAAAACTATTACGGTTGCTACCACGTCTTATGAAAATATTATCATGAGCTTAGTTTCTCGATCACAAATATTTTCCAAGGTTGAAATAATATATTTTATTCAAAAACTATATAAAATAAATTTAAGAATCCTAATTGTATAAAACTAAATCAACAAATAAAATTTAGTTAAAATACAAAAAAATGTTTTAAAACAAAAGTAATTTGATATGATAATTATAATAATATATTTATAAACACTTCCACCTGTTTTGATTTCAAAATTATTTATTTACAATTTTATATGAATTAATCATGATTAAAAATGACCTAATTCATAAATACATTTAAATCACTTTTAAAAATACAAACTTTTGTGAAATCTCAATCCTACTGACTTAGAAACCTCATAATAAATTTATTAGGATTTTTGACATTAAAATAGATTTAGTATAAATATTATTTGTATAAAATCTATTTAACAAATTAAAATGAAACAACATAGGAATCCGTGTCAAAACTGATGGAAAAAGTCATGATAATTATCTTAGCATAATTATTTTAGAATCTAATCGAATCCCTTAGAGTCTATAATCAATATAAAAAGTAGAGGGCTATTGTTCTACTAATAATAATAAATCAAAATGCAAAAGGAATTAGAAAAACTCACGAATTTGATATCCCAAAATGATGAAATAAAAACAAAAACATATCAAGAAAATAAGCTTCTAATTCGACTTGGATATGAGATGAAAATTGGGGCTTCTTGTGCAGAGGTGATAGACTAATAGAGGAGATGGTGTGTTAGTGTTTAATTGAAGTAGAATGATTGATTTAGAGGTGCAATGACAAAAGGTCACATAAGTGGGGTTTTATACTAGTTTGTGATGAATTCTTGACATAAAATCCATTAAATGGAGAATTGACCACTAGTGAAACTTACGGTCTTTAGTCTTCATCATAAAGATGAGTTTTGACTCGAATTAAAGGCCAGATTTGACCATGGACTAAAAGTGACATGTTTGACTGAGACTTTGACTGTATTTCTCCGCGTACCGCGGAGGGGATTACCATTCCTTCTATGGCCGAGAGCTAAAAAAATCAATTTTTCTAATTTAAGCAATTTTTAGTTCCGGACTTTTTCCTTCGTTTTCTAAGTTGCTTTAGGACAGAAAATTAAGGGTTTTAAGTATCAAGGTCTGAAACATACGTGCTCGGGTGTAGATGTGAGTATAAAACGTGCATACTTTTACTTATAAAAATTATAAGTTTTATTAAATTGTGACTTTTGGTCCTATTAAAATACGAGGGTTAAAAACGAAAATTTTAATATAGTTAAGGGACCAATTTTGCACATTTATGAAAAGTGAAGGGTGCAGGTTGTCACACGGTATTTCAACTCAAACTACCAAAACCGACAAAACCAAAACAACCAAAACAACTACCGAAACCAAAATAACTATCAAAACCGACAAATTACCTCACAAAACACCAATCAAAGACCTAACCGTGAATGAACCATTGTTCCAATTACCACTCCACCAAAACAAAACAAAACCAAAATGAGAATCAAGCTTTGGTGATTTAGCAAGATGAGAGATTCAATTGGAACGATATGCAACTTGGTGTTGAAGGGATTTCTGGGCGAAATATTGCATGTTTTGTTTAAGAGGTGGTGAAAGAGGAATCTATAGAAGTTGAGAAATTGGTGAAAGAAGAGGTTGTTGGGGAAATAGTTACTGAGAAGGTTGATGAACCAGTAGTTGAAGAGACCGTGTCTGAGACGATTGTTGATTCTGTTTGTGATGTTTCTAAAGGACAAGAGTCTGACTATTCTGATTCAGAGAGTGAAACAAATTCCGAAGCAAGTGTTAATTCACTTGATGATGATATGGAGCAACTTCTCACAGAAGCCGACTTCCTGATCAGCAAGAAGTCGTGTATGGTTGATGATGCTTTTACGAAAGTGGATTATTCCAAATTCTTCTTGGGAAAGGAAGCTAATTTCACTCTAATGGCTATGACAGACTCGACGAATCTCGTAAGTTCTAACTCACTTCCTAAATGCAATGATTGTGTTACTTTGCTTGGAAAGTGTGATAGACTTGAAAATCAGGTTTTAAGTTTGAGGTATGTTCTTGATAGTGCTAAAACAACTATTGAAACTTTTCGAAAGAGTGAGAAAATGTTAAACAAAACTTTGGAAAATTATAAGAAAGATGCTTCAGAACTAACCAGGACACTTTCAAACAAACAAATTGTCAATAACAACTACATTAATGAAATTGAGGAAACAAAATTAGAAATGGCAAAAATTAATTGTTTTTCTGAAAAAGTGAACACGAAACTTGAAGTTATCTCAATTTGGCCTATGTCTTGGACCACATTGTAGAAGAACCAAGCAAAGAAAACATTCATTCAAATGTCAATTATAAAACTGTTCCATCCCCAGTGCTATTTGGGAATCATAACCTTGATGATGTGACACCAGAGTGTTCGGATAAATCGAATTCCTCAACAGAAAGCGAATCGAATACCTCTAGTGTGCGCGATCCAAATTCTGATGTGAGACCGATTCTTGGAATGAATGATGAGAATGTGATTGTTGAATCTGATGGTGATTCTGATTCTGAGGAAGTTGAACCTAAAAAGAATGATGATATTCCTCCGGAAAATCACATTGAGTAAATGCATTCGTTGAACCGGCTTACTCATGGGAGCCCACTCCAGAGAGTTTAAGACAAAAGTGTATTGATGATCAATACCCGGTCAACTCATTTACTAAATTTCATGAGGTCCATCCTTTTGAGGAGTATCGTGCCTGTTTCAAGTGTAGGGAGAGAGGGCATATACTTGCTCACTGCCCATACGTACGACACAAAAGGCATGAAGTTGAGTTTAGGCAAAACCAGAGGAATTCGAATGTTAGTTATCCTTAAAGGCAATTTTATCATCAACAATTTTTTTATCAACAAAGAGGTAACCAACTGATTGTCTATGATAATCGAAATCGAATTGCAATGGAAAGAAGTTGTAGAAGCCGATGGTGAACTCGGTGGATGATAAGCAGAAGGTTTATCCAAAACCGACTGCTCAGTCAGCCACTGGACCTTCGTCTGTTAAATCAGACAAGGTAACTAAGAATGTTCCACCAAAGATTGTTTCAAAGAAAACTGAGGAGGCAAAAGCAAAACCTCAACCTCAAATCAGAATCTTGAAACGATTGGAACAATCTTGGACACCTAAGGGTTCTTCAGGTGCTTCAAGCTCAATTTCAAAAGATAAGGTGAATGTTGTTCCTAAAACGAAAGTTTTGGAGAATCCGGTTGAAGAGAAAAAGAATGCTATGAATGTTTCAAAAGAGAAGGTTTCTTTGAATGTACCAATTACTGATACTCAAAGACCCAAGACCACGTGGGTCCCTCGTAAGAACTAATCATTTGTTGATTGGTTCAGGGAATTCCAGCTGGCCCTGTTAGCAGTATTTGGATTGTTGACAGTGGAGCTTCCGGGCACATGACTGGAGACATGTCGCTCCTGTTTGACATCAAGAATATTAATGTAGGATATGTTGCGTTTGCTGGAAACAAGGGAGGTTATATTACGACGGTAGGGAGTGTGAGTAATGGGATTGTAAGTTTTGAGAAGATTTCGTATGTGAAGCAGATAGATTACAATTTGTTAAGTGTTTCTCAGATATGTGATAAGAAGTTCTCAGTGTACTTTTATGACAAATCGTGTTACATCCTGAAACCTGGTTATGAAACACCAAAAGAGTGGACTATGTTGAAGGCTCCGAGAGTGAACAAGCTGTACATTCTCAACATGAGTAAAGCCACCACAACACAGGGCTAAGTGACTTGTTTTCTGTCGAAGGATACTGAAAAAGAATCTATCATGTGGCATAGAAGAATGGGGCATATTCATTTGAGGAAAATGAATAATTTGGTTAAGAATGGGCTAGTGGAAGGCGTGAATGTGAAACATTTCCACTTGAATGACAAATGTGTGAGTTGCAAGAAAGGAAAACAACACAAACATTCCCACAAACCAAAGAAAGTTAACTCTGATAGTATTCCACTTGAACGCCTACATACGGACCTTTTGGACCTGTGAAGCGCAAAAGTATCAATGGAGATCTATACTGTCTTGTGGTTACCGATGACTATTCTAGATTTTCGTAGGTTATGTGTATCTAACACAAGAGCGAAACGTTCAGTAATTTAAAGATTTTGTTTACCCGTTTGGAAAACATTTATGGATTGAAGATCAAAAGGATCCGAAGTGACAACGAGACGGAGTTTAAGAATTCAATGATGGATGCAGTGTGTGAAGAAAAAGGGATTCATCATGAATACAGTGCACCATACACTCCACAACAGAATGGTGTTGCAGAAAGGAAAAACAGGGCTCTAATTGAAGCGGCTAGAACAATGCTTGCAAATTCTAATCTTCCGGTTATTTTCTAGAATGAAGAGATTCATGCAGCTTGTTATACTTTGAACCGTGTGTTGACTGTGAAGAAATTTTCAAAGACTTCTTGTTAACTACTCAACAGACGCAAGCCGAACTTGGAGTTTCTAGAACCATTCGGGGCGCCGTGTACGATACTTAATCCGACAGAGAAATTTGGAGCTAAAGCTGAAGAAGGTTATTTTGTTGGAAACACGACACCACTTAAACACGTTTTCAACAAAAGGACTAGGAATATTGAAGAGTGGGCAAACGTGGATGCTCATCGTTACACTCAAAATGCTCCCGGCGTTGTACCCTGTTGGATGGTTGACTACAAAGAACTCTTTGAGTCATTCAATGTAGAAAGCATAGTTGAAGAAGCTGTCTTACGACTTTATTACAAGTGTGAGAACGCAGTCACTTCACCGTTAGTGCGTCTGATCACCGTGACTCCTCCGGCAGCAGCTTCTAATGATACCAATGCTCCTACTTAACTAATTCTAATGAAAAGGAAGTATTTCAAGATGTTTCTGATACGTTTGATTCTTTTGAGTCGGAAGACAATGATGAAGTAACTAGTGGAATAGTCTTGAATGAGCCTACAGTATAACCTCCAATGAACCCGAATTCGTCTATATCAACAGATTTTCCTTCTACATCAAATGCGGGTAATGATCCAGATACAACAGAGAATTTGAATGTTCAAACGGTGATTCCTGTTCCAGCACATCCGAAATCTTGAATTCATAAGATTCATCTATTAGAACAAGTTCTTGGTGATCCTAGTAGCAGTGTGATGACACATGGACAGTTGAGATGTGCATCATCGAACGAGAGCATTGGAGCCCTTACCCTATATTCTAAAATTCAAAAAACAGGTGATCAAAATGATTGGTCATTTGCTTGTTATGTTTCGCAGGTTGAACCAAGGACTTACAAGGAAGCACTGAATGACGAATCATGGGTGGAAGCGATGCAACAAGAACTTTAACAATTCCAGAAGTTAGGAGTTTGAACTTTGACTGATCTACCACCAGATAGGAAGAAGATTGGTACAAAGTGGGTTTTTAAGTGTAAGAAAGATGACAAAGGAGTGATTGTACGGAACAAAGCTTGATTGGTCAAGCAAGGTTTTCGTCAAACTGAAGGAATTAACTATAACGAAGCCTATACACCAGTCGCACGTATAGAAGCAATCCGAATGTTTCTTGCGTAGCATCTTACATGAAGTTTAAGTTGTATCAGATGGACGTCAAAAGTGCTTTAATTACGGTGTGGTTAGGAAGAAGTATATGTCAGGCAACCACCGGGTTTTGAGGATCCTATCCACCGGGATAAGGTCTACAAACTAAACAAGGCATTGAATGGTTTGCACCAAGCCCCTTGATAGTGGTACGAAGAGCTCAGAACAAACTTACTTTCTAGAGGTTTCAAGCGAGGACAAGTTGATTATACCGTGTTCACGAAACGAACAGAGGGTGATTTGCTTCTAGTATAGATATGTGTTGATGATATTATATTTGGTTTAGCTAACGAAAGTTTGTGCAGGGAATTTGAAAAGGTCATGTAGGAAAAGTTTGATACGAGCTCCATGGGAGAAATGCAGTTCTTTCTTGGATTGCAAGTGGACCAATTGCCGTCGTGGATCTTTATCCACCAGACGAAGTGTTAGGATCTGAGTTTGATTTGTTATGAAGTTTAATAAATGAAATAGTAATGAAGATGAATAATAATGGAAAGTGCGGCAGAAATATAAACTTTAAATCATAACAAATGAGACAATTGCTTTCAACAAGTACTTTTCATAATCTATCATAGATTACAGTACAAGTTTATAATCTCCCCCCAGCCTGATCACTCACGTTTGTACTAAGAGAATGTTGTAAGTGACGAATAGAACAGTACAGGCACTGTTCTATTTATAGGCAAACGAAAACTCTGATGACCTAAGGCTGACATCACCTAATATAGTGACATTTAACAGATATAACAACATAAAACATCTGCCCTATACAAACACTGTTACATTGGAAAACTCTGATGACTAAACAACTGATGGATAAACTCTGATAGCTTGAATCATCAGTTGGAGTCTAAGTGTTGTTGGCTCCAATAGACCTTGTGTCTTCAGTCCTTTGGCTCAGCTAATGTTTCTTCAACAGACCATGTAAACAACAGTGGTTAGGGGACAACAGTTGTTAGTGTCAACGGTCTTTTGGGAGAATCTTGTATACGAAACATTGTTTTATTGGGGATCAGATGTTAGTATGTTTTGGCTTTTCACTTCATCTGTTCTTCTCCGGTTCAGCAGACCCAACAATCTCCCCCTATAACACATGATGCCAAAACTCAACCTTTATTGCTGATCTTTATTCCTTATCAGACTTTCTTTAATTTAGCCTTTGAATTGTAATTCAAAATTGAAAGAGAACAAGTCTTCAGCATCCCTTTCTAGCTCTAAGTTCAGAAGGTCTAGGAGATCATCTGCACACAGACCATATGCATCATCCATTCTGAACTTTTGAGCTTCCCCATCAGATCTGAGCAGAGTCAATTCGTGGGTGTCCTTTTTGAACTTCTACTTTAGAATTTTTGAATCTGAAGAGTTTTTTAGTTGCAAATTTATTCTTGATGAGTTTGGTTATGGAGGCCTGCCAATGAGTCTTCTTCGTTCTTCACTGATGGGGTCAGAGAAGTAGTGGACTTGGTTGAAAATCCCTTCTTTCACAAAAGTTTCTTCAAACTCCTTTTCATCCTCCTCAGATATCTGCTTCTGCCTTTTGTACTGTTTCTTGTCAACAATGGTGAGATCAGATGTTGAGAGTAGGCTATCAAGTGAAAAAGTCTGTTGGGATTTTCTAACCACTGTTGCATCAGGGTAGACTGGTTTTCTTGGAAGTGTAGGATCAGTTTTTCTATTCTCTTCAAGATTCTTGTATGTTTCAACTAACCTCAGCTCAGAGCATCTTGCCACAGACTTCAGCTCTCCATACTTAGTAGCAACTATTTCTTCCCTCATTCTTTTGAATTTTAAGGTTCTGACAGGGTCTTTACCTTTAACTTTCATCGTACTGTGCTCTCCAAAGAGCAACTCTTCTCAAAATCTCACTCAAAAGGTGCTGAGTTGGAATCGCATTCTAATTGTAACTAAGGATTCTTGTGGTTCCGTAAAATCAGGAGCAGAAGCCACTTGATTAGATTGCTTAGCCATTTCTTCAATTCTGTATAATTCTTCTTGAAGGGCATGAGTAGTCCAGCCTGCAAATTGTTTTCTATTTGCTTTGTAAGGCTTAGTTGACATGATTTGATCCAGAATAGATTCCCTGACTACCTTCTCCAATTTACCACTGATTGGCTTGTTGGACATCGAATTGCTCAGGTTCTTAGCAAAATCTTCAATCCTTCTCAATTTTCTAAGCTCTGCTGAATGGATGCCCTGAACAGTCCTGTCATCCTTTCCTTTACACTTCTCCTTGATAATCAAATCTGTCTGTACTGCTTTCAATTTCAAGTATTCATCAATGTTTTTGGGTTTAGGCAGACTTGGGAGAGATTGGAAAGTTCTTTGTGATGGATCCTCAGTATTGTAGAAGGACTGAATTTCCCCCTTTAGTAGATCAAGTTCAAGAGGATACTGAGTAGCAATTGGTGTAATGGATGGTGGTGGTCTTTTGGTGGTGGAAGGATGGGATGAAAATTTAGAAGTGTGTGGTCAAAAAGATGATAATTGAATGGCTGGAATGGGTGTAGATTGTGGTGATGAAATGGGTGTTGGTGTGGTCTCTATGTTCTCATCCTGTACCACAAAGGTTGACTTTCTTTTCCTTTTGTACAGGATCAGAGGAGATGATGGTGTTTGTGAAGTAGTGGATGTGTTAACATCTGTTGGCACTTATTTAAAACCAACAGATGTTTGGGGTTTAGATGGTGATATGGGTGGCATAGATATGGATAGTGTAGTGGTGGTGGTTGTTGTGATGATGGGTACAGTGGTTGTAGTGGTGGTAGCAGCAATGGTTGTAGTGATGGTGGCAGCAGATGTTTTGGGAATAGAGGTTTTGGATGGTGGTTGCCTAACATGTTTTGTAGGAATTTTCTTCCTTTTTGAGGAGCCAACATCTTCTATTTCCTGTTGTTGTTCTTGTTTTGACTGCATAAGAAATTCTGGTTTGACTTCCAAAGTCTCAGACCTTTTCAATTTTACTTCAGCAGCCTTTTCAGCCATGACATTTGCAGATTCATCAATCTTCTTTGCCTTTTCAGCTTTGGCAGTATCAACAGAGGTTTGAGCAGTGGATTGAGGAGTTGAAGCAGACCCTGGTTTGTTAGTTGACTTTTGTGATTGACCTTTTTGAGAAGGTGGAATTCCAAAGGGATTTAGCTTTGGCAATCTATCTCTGCCACTCTCCCCTTTTTGGCATCATCAGCAGTGAACTCATCATCATGTTCATCTCTTAAGATAGTTGTGGGGGCAGAGCCAGTGGTCTTCTGCAAATGTTCCTTAATGGCTTTGATATCTCCTTGAGTATATGTGTACCTAGCATCCACCATGTTTCTGATTGCAGCCATATAAGTTTCATGTGTTTGATCTGCTAGTTTTCGATGAGCTATGATGATTGGACTGACAGACTTCCATAGCTCACTAGCAATGTCTTGTTTGGATGGTTGAATTTTGGTGAGGGTAGCCAAAGTTTGCATCATTGTCTTGAGATCAGTCTTGATTTCATTCACTGATGACTCAATGGTGTTAACTCTCTCTGTCAATTCCTGGTATCTTAATCCATCACCTAATTTAATAGGATCATCTGAATTCCTACCAGAAGTGGTAGTTGTAACTGGTTCAGTTCTAGGAGGTGAGTCCATAGAAAAGAAACAGATGCCCCTTTGTCTTGGTTCTGGGGACTTCCAACTGGTTTAGGAGTCACTATGGTGGCCTCATCAGTTGTTGCCTCCAAAGAAGTCTTAAGTATGTAACCACTGTCCTGTTGTGAGACAATGGTCTCTACAACAGTAGTGGCTACTTCACTTGGAAAACCACCTTGAGTTACATGTAACTCAAAGGGTGTGGCCTCCTCTGTTCCTGGGCTAGCCACTTGACTTTTCTTAGGCCCAGTCACCTATGGGAGTATGCTCTCAGTGATGGGTGATTGAGAGGAACTGGGATTATCCTGAGTTTTGTCAATGACTTTGAACAATGGTTGCATTGTGGGTGGATATCATGTGATGGTGATTGTTGTGGAGTGAAAAGAGAAGCAGCCCCAGGAGAAGGACTTTTGAACATATGGTCAACTGACTCGTATGCTTCTTGATGTGTGTCCCCTTGGCTTACAACATGATCCTTTTGTGAGGATACATGAGGAGTTTGGCTGGGTTGAGATATATCCATCTGTTGATAGGAAGTATCAACAGTGGTTGTTTGTTGCATTTGTGTTACAACGGGATTTTCCTCTGGTATCTCATCTTCCTGAGTTAACCTTCTTGGTTTCTTTATGGGGGGTTTAGTGGATGGAAGTTTCTTTCTAGTCGTGGCTGGTGTGGGTTTCACAGCACCGGATGTAGTACCATGATCACCAGGACCAGTGGGCTGAGCAACAGAGGTTTGGACAACAGTTGTTGTCTTAACACCCTTTGCTTGTGTTTTAGAAATCTTTGCTTTTGATACTTTTTCTTGGGTGTTTGGACCCAACATTCTTGTAAAAGTTTCTTGGTAAAGGCTTTTCATTTGAAGAGCTTCACCCTTTTTAAAATCCTTTTCAGTTATAACCTTTTATAGGAAAACACTTAAAAGTCTTGGGTATAAAAGAGAAGCATTATTTGACCCAGACTTGACTCCCTTCATATTTGCTACTAAATCTAAAAATAGTGTCTGGGATAGATTGTAGTCAGTATCTGATAACATTGCATATCCCAAGTACTGAACTTTCAATGGGATTTCATTGAAAGCAGTAGTTTTAGCAGAAGAGAGACAGATGAGCAGGGTATGAAAGAAAAATTTCATGGCTGGGTGGAAATATTTTTTTTGAAAATGGTTGCCCCAGTCATTTGTTCTTCATAACCCCTTTCTAAAAACTCTGTGTGAAGTTCAGTCTTTGAGAAGGAATCCATACCTGCCAAGTCGTTTAGTGAGAAGGTTGTGGATATGGTTTGGGGGGGTTATGGTGACATGTGTATCTCCAATTTTGGAGATAATGGTTGTCGGCTTTTTATCTTGAAGCAAGGTTTCAGCATGTAACCAGAACTCTTAGAGAGTGTCAATGTAGATGGGAGAATTAGCGGTGAGAACGGGTAAGTATTTGGATTTTAGTATGACGTCGATGATGGAGTGGAATGGAAGATTTTCATCTGTCTTAGGCAGATATGGTAAGTAAATATGGGAGCTTTTACTTGAAGATCCATGTTTTGGATTTGAGTAAAAGGATCAATAGAATTAGGTTGAAGGTTTAAGGTTGATGGAAGGCGGTTTTCAGAATTTTGAATATAATGAGACAGTGTAACAACTGTTGGGGGAAAACAGTGTTTATATAGTCTCAGGTAAATCTGCTGATGTGGCCAAAGCACTGCTTTTGAGAGCAGACGTGGCAAACATCTGCTGGAGCAGACGTGGCAAACATCTGCTGGAGCAGACGTGGCAAACATCTGATGGAGTTTGCCAAAGCACTATTTGTATATATATATATGTATATAGTGGAAAACAGTTGTTTTATCTGAACAAAGGTTTGAAACAGATTTTTCAACCAATCAGTGGTTGTTTTATATGAATAGATGTTTGAAACACATTTTTCAACTAACAGATGATAAGATGTATGAAAACAGTGGCTGTTTTATCCTAACAGATTTTTCAACAAGCTATTTTTAAGGATGGATTTTTGATTTTCTAGCAACATTTTAATATTTTATTTTATGAAAACATGTTTGTATTTAATCCATGTTTAGCATACCAATCTGAGAGATCAGATTTTCAAAGGTAGATGTGTCTAAAGCTTTTGTCAACACATCTGCAAGCCGATCCTCAGTTGGGACATGGTGCAAAGAAATCAAACATTTTTCATAGCTGTCTCTCACAAAGTGGTGTCTGATGTCAATGTGCTTTGTGGTTGAATGGGAAACTGGATTTTTGATGAGATTTTCAGCTACTTGACTATCCAACATAAGTGGAGTCTTTAGGGAAGTTATACCAAAATTCAGTAGCTGGTTTTGAAGCCACATTAGTTGGGCTGTACAGCTTGCAACAACAATGTATTCAGCCTCTGCTGTTGAATTTGAAACAGTTGCTTGCTTTTAGCTTTGCCAAGAGACTAAGGCATTCCCTAGGAATTGGCACCCACCTGATGTTGACTTCCTTGTGGTGTGTCAACCAGCAAAATCACTATCTAAATAACTTGAAAGCTCGATGTTTCCACTAGCAGGATACCAGATACCAAGTGTGCGGGAGCACCTTTTAGGTATCTGAATATCCTTTTCACAGCTATAAGGTTTTACTTTCTAGGTGATGCCTGGGATCTTGCACAGACATAAGTGGCAAACATAATGTCTGGCCTGGATGCAGTGAGGTACAATAAAGACCCAATCATGCATCTATAATGTGTCTGATCAACCAGTTCATCTTTGTCATCAATAGTGAGTAGCTTGGTAGTGCTCATGAGTGTACTACATGGTTTACAATCATTCATCTCAAATTTTTTAAGTAGGTTTTTAACATACTTATTTTGGTGAATAAATGTTCCGATTTGCAGTTGCTTAACTTGGAGACCAAGAAAGCACTGGAGTTCACCCATAGCACTCATTTCAAACTCTACTATCATGAGTTCCCTGAACTCTTCACACATTTTGTTACATGTGGATCCAAAAATGATGTCATTCACATATATTTGAACAATCATTAAATCTTTCCCTTTCCATTTTAAAAACAAGGTTTTATCAATTTTACCTCTAGTGAAACCAATGGATAAGAGAAAGGTGGAAAGAGTTTCATACCAAGCCCTCGGTGCTTGTTTCAAACCATGCAAAGCTTTGTTGAGCTTGTAAACATAATCAGGATGGAATGCGTCTTCAAAACCAGGTGGTTGGCACACATAGACTTCCTCCTGAATTTGCCATAAAGGAACGCACATTTGATATCCATCTGATACACCTTGATGTTGTGGTTGACAGCCAAGGCTAAGAAGAGTCTGATAGCTTCCAACCTAGCTACAGGAGCAAAGGTTTCATCATAGTATGTTCCCTCTTCTTGTCTGAAGCCCTTAACCACAAGCCTGGATTTATTCTTGACAACAATACCCCTTTCATCAGTTTTGTTCTTAAGGACCCACTTTGTGCTAATTTGACATACATCCTTTGGCAGTGGCACAAGTTCCCATACATGTTGTCTTTTGAACTGAAGGAGCTCTTCTTGCATAGCTTCTACCCAACTGTTGTCTTTCAGTCCCTCTTGGTACTTGACAGGTTGTGTGAGAGATAAAAAGCCTGCAAAAAGACAGATGTTTGAGGATTGACTTCTTGTGAATACCCCTTCACTGATGTTGCCAATGATTTGGCCTGGTGGATGAGCTCTAAGGTAGATTAAATCTCCTTGATATGGTATGATGGCATTTTGAGGTGAGGGACAGAGGTTTGTGGCATCTGTTGTTGTAACATCTGTTTGCACTTCTGTAGTGCCAACAGATGTTTGAAATGGAGGTGGGGAATGGGTCTAAGTGGTGTAATATGGACTGACTTTTGTCAACAGAAGTTGGACTTTTGTCAACAGATGTTTGAGTAGTGGTTAAGCTGGATGAAGTAGTGGTTTGAGGGTAAGACTGGTCAACAATGGTTGACACAGCTGTAGCAAAGATTTGACAAATGTTTTAAACATCTGCTTGCCCTGATGCAGAAGAGACTTTGTAGTGAGATGGAATCACAATGTTAAATCTGTAGTCCTGTTGTGGAGACTGTGGTGTACCTGCACTGTTAGTTTCGGCAGGATTTGCTAGGATTTTTAAGGATGAAAGTTCATTGAACTTTACATTCAGAGTTTCTTTTATTGTCCTAGTCCTTGTGTTAAACACTTTGTAGGCCTTGGCAGTAGAAGAATATCCCAGAAAATATCCACAATCTACTTTGGCCGAAAATTTTGAAATGGAATCTTTGAGATTTAAAATGAAACATGGGCAGCCAAAGATTTTGAAAAATGATATCAGTGGTTTAATTTTGAACAAGATTTCATAAGCAGTCTTTTGATGTCTGGGGTTAATCAAAACTCTGTTTTGAACATAACAAGCAGTGTTTACAGCTTCTGCCCAAAAGGAAAGTGGTAAACCAGAATCTGCTAGCATAGTCCTTGCAACCACCCCATTTTGTTCTGGTGTTCTTGGAATGCTGAACTGCCTCACAATTCCTTTTGACACACAGAAGTCATCCAACTCCTTATTTTTGAACTCTGTTCCATTGTCACTTCTATTGATTTTTACTGGCAAGTCATATTGTTTTTCAACTTTGGTGACAAAGTCCTTCAAGATACCTGCAGTCTCATCCTTAGAGTGTAATAAGTACGTCCATGTAAACCTAGAAAAATCATCAACTATGACAAGACAAAATCTCTTTTTCCTTAGACTCATGATTTTAACTGGGCCAAACAAATCCATGTGCAACAATTGAAGACATTGACTTGTTTTGGACTCATCAATGGATTTGTAAGAACTTTGATGCTGCTTTCCTTTTAAACAGGAAACACAATGCTCATCATATTTAAATTCTTTTGATGGAAGGCCTCGCACAAGGCTTTGATTTGAGAGTGAGTTGATAGTTTGAAGGTTGGTGTGACCCAATCTCCAATGCCATAATTCTATCTCTTTAGTTGAGGCAGCAGTAAACAGACAGACATTTGCCATAGGGTTATCCTTCAACATATCAACCACATACACATTGCCATTCCTATGAGCAACAAGTTGTGCTTTGCTCTCAGAAATGATGGTGTCAATCTTTTTAACCACTTCTGGCCCAATAATCTTACAAGTTTTCTTAGTGAAGAATGACCCATAGCCTTTGTCACTCATTTGTGAAACACTAAGAAGATTAAATTTAAGATTATCAATAAGATTGACATTTTCAAACTTGAATCTCCCGGCCTGAACAGTCCCTGAACCCAACACCTTACCATTAGAATCATTACCAAAAGATATATCACCCCCTCCATGAACTAAGAAGTCCAGAAGTAGGGCTCTACATCCTGTCATGTGCCTGGAGTCTCCACTATCTACATACCATTGACTATCTAAGCAAGTAGAAGCTCCGTGCACATCAGTAATGAATTAGTTTTGGTGAGTGTCCAAAGCCAAGTTTTGGTTTGAACAAGTTTTTGAACCAAGTTCAACAACTGTTGTTGACCATTTGCAAGTGTTTGTATGTCAACACTTGGTGTACCAGATGTTTGACCATTTCATGTTAGTTGATAGTAACCATGAGGATGCCTGTTCACTATTGGTTTTGAAAGCCTTTTTGGCTCTTCATAGACATGTAGCAGACTATGACAAGGTGGTTGTCCACGTCCTCTTGGACACTTATTTGAGGGTGGAGCATCTATTACTTGGACATCTCTGGGAGTAGAGGTTTCAAGATTTTTGGTAACAGATGTTTGGACTGGTGTAAAAGTTTGTTTGGGTTTTCCTTTTGCAGTACTTACCACTTGACTCATTTGAGTTTTAACTTTATACTCTTGTATTTAGACATCAAAATTTTTGGTAACATGGTTCTTCTTTTCATAAAAATCACAAAACAAGTGTACACCCTTTTCTTTCTTCTTCCCTTTTTCCATCTTCTTTTCAACAGATGTTTTAACATCTGCTAGAAGATCTTTTAAGGGAATGATTGTTGCCTGTGGTGCATTTTTACCAGCAGGGGTTTCAAAATTGACTGGTTTGAAGTTATCAAGAACATCACACTCATCTGACCAAGTTGGTTTAAACTGGTATTTTTCAATTTCAGTAAACGATGAGGAACCCTCAAGTTTTTCAAGAACAATTTTCTTGCAATTAGGTTCAGTGATTTTAATTCCTTGACTCTCCAAATTTGTTGGAATAACCTAAACAAGCTTTGGTTCCCTTTTGTCAGTGGTTTGAGAAATTTAAGTAGTGGTTTCATTACAACCAATGCCAAATTTCACATGACTTTTGGTCTGTTTGTTAAGGAGTATTTCAAAACCTTTGGATGATTCCACCCATTTTTCACACTCAATTTGGGTGGATTCAAGCTCCTGTTTAAACTCTAATATTTTTTTACCATAGTTTTGAGTTGGCCCTTGGTTATACTTGCTTCATGTTTTAAACTGCTGATTTCATATTCTTTTTCAGATAATTTTGATTTTTACTCTTTTGTAAGGTTTTCAAACTGAATTTCATCCTCTAAAATTTTCTTTCTAAAGTTTTCATTCACCTCTTTAATGTTTGCAAAAGCTATTAAACATTTGTCTGAACATAAATCAATTAAGATTTGAGGAGATACCTTAGCAGCAGCCATCAATGTACAATCACACTTTCACTCATAATCATTTTTAACCCATGGATCTAAGAGATTCACACCTCTTCTTCAGACTTTTCATCTGGAACAACTGTATCAACAACATCATCAGTCACATTTTCAGACTTAAAAAACCACATCCTCAGATTCAACCTCTTCAACAATTGTGTCCAAAGCCATGAAACAGAAATTTTCTGGTTCATTTTCAGATTGGGCAACAAGAGCAAAGTTCTCATCTGTTAGCTCATCTGGTAAACTGGTCCAATCAACAAAGCTTTGTGTGAGAAAACACTGTTGACTTTGTTGACTGGTCTCTGCATGGGCAGAGGGTAGAGTAGCAGTTAATGGCATTTGAGCCTGAGCAACAGGGGTTTGAACATAGTGAATCTGTGGAACAGTGGTTTGGACATAGTAGACAGGAACAGTGGATGAGGACTGTGCAAAGTGAGCAGTGTTTTTCACATTTGGTCCATGGATATTTTGGGAAAACTGATAAGTGTTTGTCTGAGGCCTTTGATTTAGATAGGTAATCATAGGTGTTCCATTTTGACTCCTACATTCCCTAGCAAAATGACCCATTCTATGACATTCGTAACACTTAATTTTAGATTTATCCAGCCCACCTTTGACACACCATGTAAACCTGGATATCTTCTGCCAGTTTTCTTATAGAAATTGTTAGTTCTAATACTAAGAAGAGCCAGTTAGTGCAAAATGTCCATTTCTTCCAAGTTCACGGGATCAAAATATTGAAGGTCATTATACTTAAAGGAGATGTTGTTAGATGCCTGGATATTACCACTTGCTGCAAAAGCATAGTTGGGTGAATAAGAATCAGAGTTAAAACCAGAAGTTACGTCAATAAAATGATCATAACCCTGATCCTTACTACTACCAGGCATCTCATCCTGACACAAAAGTGTTGTATTACCAAGCACATAATGATCAGACACTTTTCCAGAATCCTGAAGCTTCTTTTTCTGGTTAAGCTCTGTCTCATAGGTTAAGAGCTTACCATGAAGCTGGGTCAGAGATAAGTCCTTAAAACCAATTGAGTTTCTCATAACAATTGCAATAGTGTCCCATTTATCTGGTAGTGATCTAAAAAACCTATGGTTCAATATTGAGTTAGAATAAGTTATACCCACCAGTTTTAGTTCACTAATTAAACAATTAAACCTCTCAAATTGTTGAGTTAATGGCTCTCCTTTCACATGACTGAATGTTTCATATTGTTGATTTAATATTTCACGGTTGTTTTCAATAACCTCCTCAGTCCCACCAAATTGTTCTTTTAAAGCATCCCATAACTCCTTTGCACTGTTACAGTGTAACAGCCCAGCATAGATATCATTTGGTAGAGCCATGGCCACAATACTAAAGACCTTAGCATCTAACTCAATTTTCTGAAAATCTTGCTCGGAGTAGTTTTCTATTTTCTTTGACTCTTGAACCTTGGGATCTTCGGTACTCGGCACCATCGGAACATGTGGTCCGAAGATAACCGACTTCCAACACCCAGTGTTCTTTTCAGCTAGAACATGGCTCATCCGACGTTGCCAGATATTGTATTCAGCTCTGACAAGCATCGGTGGCTTGTTCTTCATGCCAATGTTGTGTGGATCGTGATTGATTGAGACCATTCTCTTGATTGTTTATAAAATAGAGTGTGTTGAAAAACTTTGAACGTAAATAAACTTTTACTCAGTTTTCAATCCGAAAAACAAAGCGATATTAATAATTGTGAGCTGATCTGTATATATTAAATTGATTGATTAGATCGAATTTAATTGACTGAGCTCTAATACCAATTGTTAGGATCTGAGTTTGTTTTTTTATGAAGTTTAATAAATGAAATAGTAATGAAGATGAATAATAATGGAAAGTGCAGCGGAAATATAAACTTTAAATCATAACAAATGAGACAATTGATTTCAACAACTACTTTCCATAAGCCATCACAGATTACAGTACAAGTTTACAATCTCCCCCTAAGCCTGATCACTCACAGCTTTGTTTGTACTAAGAGAATGTTGTGAGTGATGAATAGAACAGTACAGGCACTGTTCCATTTATAGACAAACGAAAACTCTGATGACCTAAGACTAGCATCACCTAAGATAGTGACATCTAACAGATATAACAACATAAAACATTTGCCCTATACAAACACTGTTACATTGGAAAACTCGGATGACTAAACAACTGATGGATAATCTCGGATAGCATGAATCATCTGTTGGAGCCTAAGTGATGTTGGCTCCAACAGACCTTGTGTCTTTAGTCCTTTGGCTCTGCAGATGTTTCTTCAACAAACCTTGTAAACAGCAATTGTACAGCAGCTGTTTGGGGACTGCAGTTGTTAGTGTCAATAGTCTTTTGGGAGGATCTTGTATACAAAACACTGTTTTATTGGGGATCAGATGTTAGCATGTTTTGGCTTTTCACTTCATCTGTTCTTCTCCAGTTCAGTAGACCCAACACGAAGTATGTTTCTGAAGTCTTGAGCCGATTCCAGATGGAGGATTCTACACCAATTGCCACTCCCATACAACCCAATCACGGGATTGGAGTTAATGCTAAGGGGGAGCTTATAGATCCCTACATGTATCGAGCCATCGTTGGATCATTGATGAATCTGACCGCTTCCTGACCAGATATAATGTTTTCTACTTGTCTCAGTGCTCGATTTCAATTGAAGCCGAAATAAAGTCACCTCACTACAGTTAAACGAATCCTACGTTATGTGAAGGGTTGTCCATCACGAGGTGTATGGTATCCTAATGATGATAAATTTAACCTCATTGCTATTAGTGATGCAAATTTCGGAGGCTGTGATATTGACGCAAAATCCACAACGGCTGCATGACAATTTCTGGGAGCAGGTTATTAAGCTGGCAATGAAAGAAGCAGACGTCAGTTGCACTCTCAACGTGTGAATCTGAATATGAGGCGGCCTCGAGTTGCTGTTGACAAGTGCTTTGGATTCAACAACAAATGCGCGACTACGGTTTGCAATTTCTTAAAACCCCCATTCATTGTGATAATGAAGCAGCCATTGCACTCACAAAAGCCACTGTTCATCATTCCAAGGCTAAGCATATCCGAATATGGTATCACTTTATTCGTGATTGCTATGCTCAAGGTTTGATTGATATGGTTAAAATCCACACTGACTATCAAAGAGTCGATCTTTTAACCAAAGCTTTTGACAAATCACGATTTGAATTTTTATTAAAAGCTAACGGTATTAAAGAAAAGCAAGATTAGACTCCTCATTGGTTTATCAAATTTTCTTTTGTTTTTATCTTTTCAAAAATTAAAAATCAAAAACTATGTTTTTAATTTTAGGGGGAGTTTTCTTTCAGAAAAACCAAAAACATTAAAAGATTTGAAAAAAAACCATAAAAATCAGAAAAAACCCAAAATGACTTTTCCTGGAGAAAAAGATGAAATGATAGTACATCAATGAGTATCTTTCACATGCTAAAGAATTGAAAAGTCAAATACTTGACATGTAAGGATTTTGTGTGATGTGTTGGTAGGCTTCGTAGACCTATTAATGCATGCCTTAGTGATACAAACATAACGAACTTCTTGCTATGTAGCTGAACACCTCATGGGCATATGGTCTTAGTACCATATTTTCGTTTGATAGGGTTGCCAAAATCGGAGGTTTCGGGTCGTTATGTTGATTGTTATCTGGAGATGGTCTGAGTGATCTTTTCTCGTATTGATTTACAGACCTAGATTCAGTCAAGGTATCTTATTAAAAGAGCTTAAATGCAAAACGCCAAGTTACCGAATGAGGAACTTAAAATGTATGAAGATGATCAAAGATTATCTAATGCATCGTATCATATCTATGATGAAAATCATGATTGATATAAGCCACACCCTGGTAGAGTGCGCATGTTACTCTGTAGCATTGATTTGCTGACATGTACACCTCTGTGCCTCATACCTTGTAACATACGGATAACAACAGCATAATCACGCGTCACAATGAATCTTTGTGCAAATTCCTTGATACAGGAGTATGTTGTGTGTGTGGCAACCACAGGTGGGTTAGTTATTAATACACCTTAAGCGTATTGTTTTAAAGCACTGCATAACGGTTTGCATGTGAGCTTATGTGGATAACAATACCAACAATTGCCAAGTCACACAGTCAGCAAAGTTAAAATATAACAGAACAACGGTGTGATTAGATTTCTCATAAACTGATATGATTCTCTTACCGGAAAATCACAAAAGGTGTATTGCTTTTTGTTTGATTTTTTTCATATATGCAAAACTCAAAAAGATTTTTGGTGTGTTTTAATATAAATTTAAGAAAATCCAAAAGATTTTACATTTCTGCGTTATTTTCGATAACCGATGTTGGAAGACGATCATTTTCTGGATGTTTGACAAACCAATATGAGTTTTGTATCTTTAACATCAAAATTTGGCAATTTCAAACCAAAACATGGATCGAATTGGACATTTTGGTGAAAATCAGTTTTACAAAATTTTCATTCGCCCTTTCATTAGGTCGAATGAGTATTTTGAAATTTGAATCGTGCCTTCATTTAGTTCGAATGAACTTGGGTTGTTAAAATCTTTCATTCGAACCCAGGGGAAATTTGATTTGTGCTTTAACTAGCCCCGAACCTAAATTTCTTCTTACATTCGACCTCATTAGGGTGTGAACCAACTTATCTATATATATCCAAACAGTCCATTTGAACCTCATATTTTCATTCGTGTGTACTATTACAACTACTAATCCTCTCTAACCCCGAGTTTTTGATCTTGCATTTTAGACATTATAACCTTGTTCTTGACAACATAAGGTATAATATTCTTGAATTTTGCAGGATTTTATCCGGTAGTCATGATATAAATGGGGATTTTGTGTTTGAAACCCTAGATTGATGATTGGACCAATTGGACTGCGTTTAAACATGTTTTGTTGATTCACACACACTAGTCGATTGTTTTAGGGGGGAAATTATCAAAAACTAGGATTCAAATAAACAGAATAATGAGTTCGATTCTTAAAACCCTAGTTTTTATAGAAAACAATCGATTAGGTGTTAATAACTAAAATTGATAGTAAATCAGACTTAATAGATCATTTTTGAACATAAAACAATCACAATCAAGAATTAAAATGGTTTAAATCAGAGTTTTGAATATTTGAATTCAAACCAATTTTATTTGAACTTTTTGTGAGGACGAATGGACCATTTTTTTATTCATTCGGTCTTATTGAAACTGGTTCAGACCTTCGATAGGTCGAACCAACTGATAAACTTGACAACTTTTTTATTTTTGACGATTTTGAGTCCGTACTTATATGTTTTGTGTGTTTTGTAGTTAAACAGGTAAATGGCAGAACAAAAAGAACCGAAAGAGCTTAGATTTGAAAAGAAACATAATTGTTGTGCATATATAAGTGGTGTGGACGAGAAGTATGATGAATTCAGAGGGATCGTTGATTACTTGAGGAGATCCAGAATTGTGTATGCAATTGCTCAACCACAAACTATTTAGAAAGACCACTAGGAAGAATTCTGGAAGAATGTTGCATTGGATTTCTGGTAAGGAAAGACGGTGGTACATAGCAAGATACAGGGAATGGATATACTTGTTGGAGAAGCTAATTTCAAAAGAGTGATAAGTTAACAGATAAAGAGAAAGACCCAATTAAATTGCCATGGTCGGTGCAGAGGGGTTGTTTTCTGAGGATGAAATACTTTGCTCCTATTACTGAATGTCAACCTAACAAGGCAAATGTTTCTCCACCGTTCAAGTATCTATTACACGTTCTGATTCATGTGTTTACACCTATTTGAGGTGGTTTTGATGTTTTGAGAGATACAATCAGCTCATTAGCAGTTCCCTTGAACCTAAACAAAGACTACAACGTATCAGGAATGCTTTTTCATCACATGAAGGAAGTTTTTGATGGTACGAAGACAGACAAGTTCCTGATGTACCCAAGGTTTCTGCAGATGATTTTTGACGAGAAGTATCCAACTTTGGTGAGAGATCCCATGATGATTGTGAATCAAGAGCATATGAATGATATGTCATTGAATAGGATGAGAACTTATAAGGGGAAGACAAAGAAACCACCAAATAGGAGATTGTTTGTTCATTTGATTACTCCTGGTTATGTAGCTCCTGATAAAGACCAAGTCAGACATGACAATATTGACTCAGATTTAGATTCTCCGTTAGTACCTGTGAAGAAAGGGGAGAAAGCTAAAAGGAAAGTCATCAACAAAGGGGCAAAGTCAAAGAAAAAGGGTAAAGAGATTGAGGATGTTTCTAAGGCGAAGAAGAAAGGTAAAGCAAAGACCTTATTGATTGATGAAGAGACAGAGACTGAAGAGGAATGGGATTCTAATGAAGAAATACTAAAAGAGACGAATCCCAAGGCCACTAGTGATTCTGAGACTCCTGATCCTATGGATAAATGTGTTGCGAAATAGCTAAGAAGAGGATATAATAAGGAGAACGAGTAGTTGATTATTGATTACGATGTTGATTTTGCAGGTTCTCCTGTTGCACCAATATCAAGCAAACGTGGACGTATTAAGACAATCTCAAAGAGAGAGTCTTCAAAGACGAAAAGGCAGAAAGACATTGATCTGTTGCTTAAGGGAAAGAAGTTCCTCAAGCTTTATCTCCACATGCTTCATCTCCGGTAGCAAAGAAGCAGAAGGTTGTACAGGAAACAGAAGCACAACAAAATCCTGATTTTGTTTCCAAGTCACTGAAAAGTATCCTATCCAGTTTAAACAAGTCACCTACTGCTAAACCACAGAAAGTGTAGGATCGACTAACGGGTCACCCGACAATCACGAGCTTGATATTCAGAGTGCGGAATCCTCTAAATATGTTCTAATAGCAGAAACGAATATGAAACAATGATATACAAGTAATTAACACACACAAATGGGTCAAAAGATTAAAGATTTATCACTAAAGCAGAGCTCGAGTGTTTACAATGATCAAATCAGACCTTACAGACCAGGGGAGGGTGTTTGGAGAGTGTGTGTGGCAAGAACTAATGATTACGGCAATGATTGGGACTATTTATACCTCCCGTACTCGTACAGACCTGTTCATGCGAGTACGAGGTCAGTTCATGCGAGTACGATGCTATCTAGTATGATAAACTAGCGAGTAGGGCCGTACTCGCTAGTAGGTACATGCGAGTAGGGGCTATTCGCATGAATACTGATATGGTATAGGCTGTAAATGCCTAAAGTTATTCCCTACTCGCCTGATGAGTCCCAAACACCCCGAAACGCATATAAACGTCTCCAAACACCCCGAAACACGTCCAAACAACATATATACTAGCCTAGGGACATCATGCACTTACAGACTCCCCCTTGGACCAGGCTAGTATACATACAAAGATTACATAAGACATTGTTTATAGCAACTACCAACAACTTTACAGACTCGAAATTGAAAACATACAAAGCAAACATAACATAAGCAAAACATGCAGCATCTTCAGTCTTCATCAAATCGACATTGTCCCGATCCTAGAAAGTCTTGACCAGTCGCATCCCGCATGAACTTTGTTGGTGTGACAGAAACGAATCATCCGTTGATACTTCAATGCTTGATCGGCTTCGGCCTTCAGATGTTGTATGGGATATAGGAACAATGTCTCCACGTCTTTCTCCGAGTGGTTAATCAACCACATTGGATCCCATATCCTAATTTTCTTGCACGGTTTTGGTGAGTTGCTCAAGACTATCACGGTTTCTGTTGTCTCTGCGTCATAATGCCAGTAATAAAACTTAGAAGAGAAGTCTTGTTCAACCGGAACCAATGGAATCTTCGACGCGGTTTCGGGTGGCTTGATTATGTACTTCCAAATAGGACTCTTTGCGATGGGATGAATCTTGTTCGTCACGATGGATCTAGGGTACTGTGGTTGGAACTGGTGCCATCCTTCAGCACTTTCTCTTCTCATAATATTGTAGAAACCTTGAAGATCAAAGCGAGACTCATGATACAAAGGAGGCTGCAATCTAACCAGATCACGAATATGCCAGAAAGGCAGACTGAGGACGTTCTTGTACGGTTGAAAGTAAAGAAGACTATCCTGCCATTTTACTCCCAACATCCTAGCATGCTTTATGTAGGCCCAGCTGATCACACTTCCTGACATCTTTACCAACTGCTTCTTGAATATTGATGCTTGTATTGGATCCTTCTTCTTCTCAGACTCACCTCCAGATGGAAACCAATCAGGATACTTCTGTCTGATCTTGTTATGTCGTTCTTTTACTTTTTCTGGAACAGGCGTAGGATCAGACTTAAGCTTTCTTCAGACTGATTAAGCATCTCCTCGAAGATCTTAGGTATCCCGGTGCTCGACTCACCAACCACATACTCGGGAGTAGTGACACTAGTTCCATCTTCCATTTCTACTTCATGGTTGTCTGGATGCAGTTCTGGAGCAGTGTGGCCTGCACTGGAAGATTCTCCTGGTGCCAAGCCAAAGATCTTTTCCAAGTCCTCAGGTGTAACCTCAGGAGGTATTTCACCTTCTTCCAAATCATAATCAGAGGACACAGGAGGCACGTACAAGTTACCATCATCATCATAGTCAAAATAGTTGTTCAGAGGCTCGACATTCTCTACAGGAACTATTGCTCGCTTCAGTGAGTCTCTGAGTTGCTGAATCTTGCTCTTCCTTGGATCCGGCTCCCCCTGAGCAGAAGAACCTGCTGCGGGATCCTTGCCTTGTTTGTCGTGACTCTTCTTTGTTCGCTGAGATCCAGATCCAGTTGATGATCCGCCACCACCTGTGGCTCCAGGATCACCACCACCACCCTTTCCAACATCATCATCACCATCTGACTCATCATCATCGTCGTCCTCATCATCATCTTCTTCATCATCATTATCTTCATCATCATCATCACCAGCACCAGCCTCTGCTTCTGAACTAGGACCACCGGTGAGTCTAGGTTGAGTTCCAGTCAACTCATTTATCCTAGCCCTCAGCTCGATATTCTCTTTCTCAGTCTTCGTGATCCTTCGCTCATTGTTCACATTAATCAGGCGAAGCTCGCTATTTGAGGCGTCTACACCTGCAAGTCTCTCCAAACTACATTGGTTCGACTGCATCAGTTACTGATGAGATTCCATCAGCAGCCTGTTCGATTCTATGACCTGCTGGTTAAATAATGTGAGCGCATCAACCGTCGATCGCATTGTGTTCTATGCTTGCATTCTTCGATCAGTTCAAGCATTGTGTTCTCATTCTCTTCTATTCTTGCATTCTTCATTCCCAACTCCGCTATATCACGTGATTGCGCAGCAACTATGGCAGTTAACTCGCTGATCTTTCTTTGAAGTTGTTCATTTGTAGCAGAAGCTGACGAAGAGGTCTGATCGGTTGACCCGGAAGCTGTGGGTCGGACTTTCTGTCTAATACTCCGAATCCTGTCACTAATAGGATTAGAAACAATCTGTGAGCTCGTCGCTGCCTCGGTAACTGAGACTGGCTCAGTGAAGATTACCGAAGCAGGCATCGACATAGTGACTCTGGCAGGCATAGCTGCACTAACTGTAATAGGATCCAAAGATGTCGTTGCTGTTGTTGTTGTTGTTGTTGTTGTTGTTGCTGTTGTTGTTGTATCTGCTGCTGCGCTTGAGAGGATTAAGTGACTGGATCCACAAAAGCTTCAGGAAGGGTGAATCGTCTATTTCTTGGAGCTTTCACCGCTTGAGGTTTAACAGACATCGTCTTCTTACCTCGAACATTGTCCTTCTTGGCAGTCGTCTTGTGTCTCTTTGCAGGAGGAGAAGAGGCAAGCTCTGCATCTATGTCTGCTATTTGATCCGCCTCCACAACATAGGTGGGATCTTTAGCAAGCTCTCTAATCGCAGCAGTCGTAGCTAAATCCTCCGCTGCCTTTCTCTTTGCTCTTAGCTGTTTTCCAGCATGAGTGTCGGGGGAATCACTTTCGGTATCATCAGAGTCATCATCTGCATCAGTTATGTCAACTGGTGCGTCTTCATCAACATGTGCTTTACCTCTGCCAGATTGAGAGGCATCAGGTTCTTGTGCAGTACCAGAAGGTTCAGAGAAATCTAATACATTTAGATCAAACTCCTCTTCATCACCGTCAGCTGTATCAGAGGTCCTGCCTGGGGCGTTCTCACCCAATTCATCTGTTTCACGCTCTATATTATCCCCCTCTTTGAATACCAACCTGTGGATACGGAAGTCATCCTCTGAATCACTATCTTCGTGTCTCCACCTGTTGCGTGGTGGTGACACATAGTCTTCTCTCTTCAAATGCCCATATGCTCGTCTACTTGGAGGATATCCAGACTTCTGTCGGCCTTTGTAACTCCTCATCTTGTTCATTTCAATCTGAGTAATATCTTCAGTCCCTATATACTCAGCAGGATGCTTCACCAAATCAGGTACTTGACTGTCAATGATCAACTGTAGAAACCGGTGATAAACTATGAAGGACTTCTTTGTCGGCTTCATTAGTATGATCTCTTTCAAGTGGTGCAGAATCATCTTGGAGAAGTTGAATGGCTTGTTGAGTGTCAAAGCGACAATCGCAGAGGCCAATGTGTCTCTAATCGCATCAAAAGCACCTTTTCTCGGACCAAGACACTTCACGACTACATGTGTAAGATATTTGATCTCAGGCGGAAGCAACCCCTTCATAAGCATCGTCTGTTTGTTGACTTTACCCAAATACTTCATCCTTAGAAAGCCGCCACGTATCAAAATGGCGTCAAACACTATAGGATCAGCATCAGAATCTCCAAACTGTAGTACTTCTCGAATAATCTGTTCTGTGATAATAACGTCCTTTCCTTGAATCGAACTAGTAATCACGATCGGATCAGCCTTGGGATCAACTTTGGCATTACGGTAGAACTCCAGCAGGATATCCTTGTATGCAGCGTGCTGCTTGGATATCGCATAGTGGATTCTCGACCGCTTCAAGAAGTTTATAACACCCTGAAAGATTTTGCCTTTATCCATAGTAATCGGTCCGAGAAAAGAACAACAGTTGTGCTTGGGCGATGTCTTCCAATTCTCCATCCTGAACACCAAAACACGTAATAAGTATCACACGTTGATCGTATATTCATAAAACGGACAAACACGGACACAAGCGGACAAAACTTGATAAATTTTGGTCAACAGATGGTTATACGCGATTACAGTATTGTGATTGCTTACAAGACACGCGAGTAGGCCAATTTATATGCGAGTAGGACAGTTTACACGCGAGTAGGGCAGTTTACACGCGAGTAGGATAGTTTACACGCGAGTAGGTTAAAAGTCAGACCATTATACGCGATTAGCTTGTATTCGCTATTAGTTATACACGATTACAAGTAAAAAAAACACCATACTCGCTTGCTGTTCATGCGAGTATGATTCTACTCGCATGAACAGTGTTCAAGTTCACCAAAATTGTCGAAATCTTGAAGCGTCTTGTTTCGAGTCTGGATTTCATCCCATTGAAGTCTATACTAGCCCAACAACAAAACCCCTATCAATAATTATGTTTTCAGATCCAAAACATGGGTCAATTTGGGCATTTTAAAAATTAGGGTTCTTATGTTTGAAATTGGGGCTTTTCAAAACTGAGATGATTTGGATAATGTTTTGGTGCAAAAAGATCCTAAAGATGCCGATAAACAAACACCACACAAGATATAACATCAATAAACATGTTTTAGATGTTAATGATTCAAGAAAGAAACCTAGGGTTTTAGCAAGAGAATCACTGATTTGAACAACTAAAACGTGATAATATGATCTGAAATTTTGAGATGATGTTACCTTGATAGTGTGGAATGATAATCTAAGATCAAAAGGATACGGATAGTTATTTGGTTGTAGACGGTATATAGAATGAACGTTAACTGTAACAGTGGTGGGTTTTGAAAGTGAAGTCAAAAATTTTAAGGGCTGCTAATATACCCCTGTTCTATTCGTGTGACCATGGAAGCGAGTATGGTCATACTCGTTTGATAGACAACATATATAGGCCTACTCGCTTATATTAGGACACGAGTAGGATTCCAATTGCCCCATAAGAAAGGCACACGAATAGGACAAAACAAAACAAGAGAGTACCCTCCTAATCGCTAGAATTATCACACGAGTATCCCTATTCGCATGAAAATTGAGGCGATTACACATACTCACCTATTTACACATGCGAGTACAATCTAAATGTCTCCACTTTCACCAGAATTACCAAAATGCCCCTGCAGCACCAATTCTCGCATTTTTTACCCGTTAAGGTTCAAAACATGCGTTTTTCACCTCGTTTCAACACCTGACACAGACGACGACTCATGACTTTGAAAAACTTTCATTTTCGACCCCCGTACTTAAGAGAAAGCACGGTTTTGACCCGGCAAAAACACAATTTTCAACTAGTTGATTTTCGGCGTTTTATTTCTGAAGAAGTAAGATTACAATGAATTAGGATTCCATCATCGGCAATCAAGAATGATTAATTAAGCTAAACTAAGCCTAAATAAAACAAAACGGGAGATCAACTAACTATACACTATCATATTTTTGCGACTTTCAACGGTTAGGGAATCATATCAGTGTACGGACTTTACTAGAACCCTTATATTTTCAGTTTTTGCTAAAATTACCAATAAGCATCCTACAACAACTGCCGATATTGTTGTCCACCTAAACTCAAAATCAAGTTTTATCGCTAGGCACTTTAGATACGTTAAGGTAATATTAAGACTGAGATACAAGGTGTTCCCCGCCACGCGACACATTCCCGTATCAAGTCATGCACAAAGCTTCCTTGTAACCGGTGAGTAAGCTGTTGTCATCCGTATTTTACAAGGAATGGACTCAGTGGTGATCAGGTCTACAGAAACGCTGCAACAGAGAGACCAGTGAGATCCAAACCAGGGTTCAAGTCAAATACCGTATATTTGATTTTTCACGCTACGATGCTTTAGGTATATGATTTGATACCTTAGAGTGAATTCTCATTGAGAATAGGGTTTTGGCATATATGAATCTTTTTGCTCTTTTAGGATTCCCGGACGTCCCCTGATCAGAATTTATTCTATTTTTTTGTTTTTTGTTTTTTTTTTCAGGAAACGGCATAGAGGTGTCTCAGTCGTAGGCTGCGACCCCAACGTACGACACGTGTGCCACTCCTATTTATTCTGAGAGACGTCCAGTTCACCCCGGATGTACCAACCTCTTAAAGACCATGAAACCTCGGATTTTGGCATGCTATCAAACGAGATTTCGGCACCAAGACCATATGCCAACGCACGTTGATCCACACATGATTCAGTTGATTTATGTTTATATCACCGTGCCGAACTTGGAAATGATTTTGAGCCTACCGACACATCATTGTAGAGGCTACCTATCAGTTCCAATATTTTTAAGATGATAAGAGTCCAGACGGTCTGACTGATTGGTTAATATCATCTTTCCGTTTTCACCAAAGAAACTCATTTTTGCATTTTTTCAATTTTTTTTGATTTTGGAATTTTCTCATTCATTTTTTTTTTGAAATTTTGCATTTTCTGAATGTTTTTGTATTTTTCTGAAATTTTCTCCCCCTAAAAATCTAAAAATTTGCGAAAAGACAATATTTTTGGATTTTTCTGATTTTTTAAAGAAAAATATTTACAAAAACGATTACCGATGAGGATCTAATCCTGCTTAACTTTAATGCCATTTAAGATTAACAAGTACTCAAAACGAGGACCGTCAAAAGCTTTGGTGAATAAATCGGCACGTTGGTAGTTTGTGTGGATTTTTACCATATGGATAAGTTTCTTTTCATAGCAATCGCGTATGAAATGATACTTAACCAAGATATGTTTCGCCTTGGAATGGTTAACTGAGTCTTTAGCAAGAGCTATAGCGGACTCATTGTCACAGTGAATGGGAGTATTAAGAAATTTCAAACCGTAGTCTCTCATTTGTTGCTGTATCCAAAGAACCTGGGAGCAGCAGCTCGATGCTGCTACATATTCCGACTCGCAGGTGGATAAGGCGATTGAGGCTTGCTTCTTGCACTGCTACGAGACTAGTCTTGGTCCCAAAAACTGGCATCCAGCCGATGTGGATTTTAAGTCTGTCTTGCATCCTCCATAGTCAGCATCACTAAATGCGATGAGGTCAAACTTATCGTCATTAGGGTACCATAGACCTTTGGTCGGAACACCCTTTAGATAACGTAAGATCCTCTTCACAGCAACCAGGTGGGACTGTTTCGGCCTTGACTGGTATCTTGATAGTAGGCATGTCGCGAACATTATATCAGGTCTTGATGCAGTGAGGTACATGAGTGAGCCTATCATAGCTCGATAGAGAAAAGGATCAACGGTTTGTCCTTTATCGTCAGGCCCAATCCTGTGATTGGTCTGAATGGGTGTGCCTACTCGAGTAGAGTCTTCCATCTGGAACCGGCTCAAGATGTCAGCAACGTATTTTGTCTGGTGGATGAAGATCCCTGACTCTTGTTGTTCTACTTGTAGACCGAGGAAGAATTGCATCTCCCCCATCGAGCTCATCTCAAATTTATCCTGCATAAGCTTTTCGAATTCCCTGCACATGACATCATTAGTAGACCCAAAAATAATATCATCAACATAAACCTGTACCAGAAGACGATCACCACCCTTTTCCTTGGTAAATAAGGTGCAGTCCACGAGTCCACATTTGAACCCGTTGGATATCAGATAGTTGCTAAGCATTTGGTACCATTCACGCGGTGCCTGATGGAGTCCGTACAACGCTTTGTTCAATTTGTAGACTTTTTCGCGATGAAGCAGATCCTCAAATCCCGGTGGCTGAGAAACATACACCTCTTCCTTCACGACACCATACAGAAAAGCACTTTTCACGTCCATTTGATACACCTTAAACCATTTGTACGAAGCGTAAGCTAAGAACATTCGGATAGCTTCAAGGCGCGCAACTGGAGCGTATACTTCGTTGTAATCTATTCCTTCGATTTGACGGAAGCCGAGGAAAACTAATCGAGCCTTGTTTCTAATAATCACCCCGCGGTCATCGCGTTTACACTTGTAGACCCACTTTGTTCCAATTTTCTTCGAGCCTGGAGGTAAGTCAACTAAGTCCCACACCCCTAGCTTTTGGAACTGCTGAAGCTCGGCTTGCATTGCTTCAATCCATGGTTCTTCTCTCAGTGCCTCTTGCATAGTTCTTGGTTCAGTTTGAGAAACATATAAGGCGAAGGACCAATCGTTCTGATGACCTGCTTTTCTGATTTCCGAATAAAGTGCCAGAGTACCTGTATTGTCACTTGGACTAGCATTTCTGAGCTAACTGCGCGTCATGACTCTGTTAGCCGGATCGCCAATCACATTCTGCATCGGATGAGTGTCGTGAATCCGAGATTCCGGATGTGCCGACACTAGATCATCTGAATGCAGATTAAGGTTCTCCAAACCTTGAGATAGATTTGTCTCTGCGGCGCTTGAACTATTGGGAGCAGCGGGTTGCATATTAAAACCGGAGAGATCGATCCGAAGACCTATCCCTGGAGCTGCTGAAGAAGAAGGACCAGCTTGATTGTTTCCTGTCGAATTAACTAGAGCTGTAGTGGTAGATTCACCATTTCCAGCTTGTTCCTCAGTGAGAGTTTCATGAGACTCTGCAAAATCGTCGTTTGAAGATGAAGATTCGAGAACCTCTGCTGACGCTTCCTGAAAGACTTCCTCAACTTCTGCTGCTGCGGTTCTACCAGGGGGACCCGTGGATGCAGAGGCATCAGATGGAGCAGGCGCAGGTGCATTCACCACGATCGGACGCAATAGCGGAGAGCTAGCTGCGTTTTCACATTCGTAATACATTTGCGCTACAGCATCATCCACCAAATTCTCCACGTTGATGGAATCAAATAGACTCTTATAGTCGAACAACCAATCAGGCCCAACACCAGGTGCATTGGCAGTATAACGCTAAACATCGAAATTAAGCCAATCTTCAACGTTGTTGGTTCTTTTGTTGTACACTCTTTTATTGGGAGTGCTGTAACCAACAAAGAAACCTTCTTCTGCCTTTGCACCAAACTTCCCATCGGGATGTATCATGGTGCATGGAGCTCCGAAAGGTTCCAGAAACTCTAAGTTTGGTTTCCTTCGGTTCAGAAGCTCGTAAGAAGTTTTACCAAGCTTCTTTACCGTTAGAACCCTATTCAGAGTATAACACGCGCAGTGAACTGCCTCGTTCCAGAAGATCACAGGCAAGTTCGAGTCTGCGAGCATAGTTCTGGCTGCCTCAATAAGAGTCCGATTCTTTCTTTCTGCAACCCCATTTTGCTGAGGAGTGTATGGCGCTGTGAATTCATGATGAATACCTTTTTCTGCACATAACGCCTCCATAGCGTGATTCTTGAACTCTGTTCCGTTATCGCTTCTGATCCTACGTATCTTTAGCTGATATAGATTTTCCAGTTTAGTAAACAGATTCTTCAAGTAATCAAAAGTTTCACTCTTGTGCTTCATGCACACAACCCAAGAAAACCTAGAATAATCATCCGTAACCACTAAGCAGTATAAGTCACCGTTCTTGCTCTTCCGATTGACCGGGCCAAACAGGTCCATGTGCAGTCGTTCGAGAGGTAGACTAACTGATTTTTTCTTCTTAGGCTTGTGAGACTTTCTTTTCTGCTTCCCTTTCTTACATGAGACACAGACGTCGTTTAAATAAAATTCTTAACAGAAACACCTTCCACCAGTTGGTTCTGAACCAGATGGTTCATTTTCCTCAAGTGGATGTGCCCCATTCGTCTGTGCCACATTATCGATTCCTTTTCTGTCGCCTTAGACAGAAAACAAGTGACTTGACCTTTCGCTGTCATAGCTCGGCTCATATCCAGGACGTATAAGTTGTTGACCCTGGGAGCTGAGATCATGACCCACTCTTTCGGTATTTTGAATCCAGGCTTCAGAATAAAACATGCATTATCATCAAAGAACACAGTGAACTTCTTGTCACATATCTGCGAAACGCTCAGCAGGTTGTGGTCTATCTGTTTGACAAAGCTTATCTTTTCAAAGCTTACAATACCGTTGCTCATACTTCCTTCTTTTGTAATATAACCCCCTTTATTACCAGCAAAGGCAACGTACCCCCCGTTGATATTCTTTATGTCAAAAAGCAAGGATAAGTCGCCTGTCATGTGCCCTGAAGCTCCACTATCAACAATCCATAGGCTACTGATAAGGCCCTGTGGAACTCCCTGCACAAACATTCAAAGATCAGTGGTTAAGGGGGACCCAAGCCTTCACGGTCTTGGGTCTACCATCTTCATCTAATGTCGGAAAGTCAACCCATCTTCCATTTGGAGTTGGTGTTGTTTCCGATGGTACGGCATTGCTCTCTCCAGCAGATGATTCTCCACTTTTGGTTGGTGACTTGGGTCTCCAAACCTGTTCAGGTTTCTTTGGCTTGGGCTTCTTCTTCGCCTGTGGGCTAGAAGGTCCAGCCTTGGATTCCTTTGGAGGAACAGATTTTAGATCCACTTCAGACTTAACTGTACGTGAAGCAGATTTGGGGTTGCCCTGCGGTTTAGCTGCAGCCTTTGCTGGTGGCTTAGGCGCTGCTTCAACCTTTGTGGGAACAGTTCTCCCCCTCAGCTGTGGACCCCTGCCATCAACTGGCTTTTGGTTCATAGCAATCTTGTTGCGGTTATCATAAACGACCTGCTTTCCCTTTTGTTTCTCAGAGAGTTTAGGGGAAACAGGTTGCTTAGGTTTGCTAGAACTGGGAGGATCATCCACCTTGATCCTTTCTCGTCTCAATTCAGGGCACGCATCAACTAAATGCCCACGTTCCCCGCACTTGTGACAGGATCTATATTCTTCAAATCTAGGAGATTCGGATTTGGTCTCCTTTTTGTTCTTTTTGTTAGATGGGCCGGCAAATGAGTTTTTGTGTTTTAGATCCTCAAGACATTTTCTTTGCTGATCGACTTGAGGATCGTCGTTTCTTTCATTGCCCCTCGATCTAACGAACTCAGTTACATGCTTCTTCGGACTTTTTCTTTGAGCATGATTTTGAGGATTCACGGTGTTTGTCTTTTGATTTTTCTTGTTATTCTCATTAGGCTGATTACCCTGATCCTTTCTACCCTTACCCTTACCCTTCTTTTTATTTCAGGTTTCCTTTTCTATGGTAATGACAGATTCTTGCCAAATTTTGGCAACAAGACCAGGGGCGATACATTTGAGAGGGACTTCCTCATCAGCATATACCTTTTCAGACCCTTCTAGTTTATAGAACACCTTAATCCTTCTGTTGTCCTCGATTTGCACTTTCGGTACCAGTTCACTCAAGGTTTCAGTGGTAATGATATGATTTTCAAGAGGAACATATTTAGTTTTGACCGGTGCATATCTAGGAGGCTCATCAAGCTCGTCATCCGAAGAGTCAGTGTCATATATACTGATATCATCAGCTTTCTCACACAGATTGACAGCTTTAGCAGGAGTAGCAGCCTTAGTAACCTCAGCAGGTTTAGCTGCTTCAGTAACTTTAGCCGCCTCTGCAGCTTTTGCTGCCTCAGCTGCCATGTCCACTAGTTCCTCCTTCGGCAAGACATCAAAATTATGATTTTTGAATCTCACCGGAGGTGGACACTGAGAATATTTGTGACTGGTGGAGAGGCTTTCCTTTTCAGAGTGTTCTACTATGTGATCAAGGACATACTTGCAGTTTAAGTAACTCTCAAGTTTCTTCCTGATCTTTTCATTGTCACAGTTGAAAATGGCCAATTGTTTGTTAGTGTCTTCTACCTCATTGATGTAATTATTGATAGCGATTTGTTTGTTAGCTAAGGTTTTAGACAGTTCAGAAACAACCTTCTTGTAATTTTCAATTGTACTTAGAAAATTTTTCTCCCTTTGTCTTAAGGAATCAATTGACCTTTGCAATGGACCAACATCAGCTTTTAAATTCAGATTTTCTTCAGTTAATTCCTTAATTCTGAATTTCAGCTGATTACACTCTACACAATCTAATTTAGAGTCAAAAGAAGAACTTACCTTGTTAGACGATTCAGTAATGGCCATCAATGCATAATGAGCTGCTGTCTTCTGAGCTCCAAAGAATTCGCCAAAGTTCTTCTCCATGCAGTCAGCATCCACAAGAAACGATCTTTTACCGATCAACGCATCTGCTTCAGCTAACAGATCCTCCAAATCTTCTCCCATATCAGAATCGCACTCCGAGTCACAGTCAAACGCTTCGGTTTCAGAAGTAATGATGTCAGACTGACTCGAAGTTTCTTCAACTTCGGCTGGTGCTTCAGACGCTTGTTGAGCAAAACAAGCTGCACCACCTTGAGGAGCTTCTTCTCCAATGATCAGATGGTTCCAGTTAAAACCTTCATCAGCTTGAATAACCAGGGCTTGACCTTGATTGTTGTTTGCAGGAGGCCTCTGGTTCTGGTTCTGGTTATTGACTGGGACAATAGCACGCTCAGTATTTGGTTGTGCCTGAGCTTGCTGCCTCTGATTCTGATTCGCTCTGTTGTTGTTGAAGGGATTCTGATGTCCTTGCTGCTTAGGTCGGACACATTCCCTTGCAAAATGTCCTTTTGTGCCACAGTTGTAGCATGTGACCTTTGTTTTGTCGAACCCAAACTTGGTGTTGTTATTGATCAGAACATCTCTCCTTCCCGTCCTGTCCATATACTCCTTTGCCCTTCTCACCACACTTGCGAAGTGCCATTGTATGTCTATCAGATCCATGTCGTCTTTATCGATCTGCGAGTAATCCTCCTGTGTAAAGTGAGGATTCCCAATTTGTCCAGCAACCAGTCCACTATAGGAGTTTACCAACGTCAACAGTAGAGCCATGTGTTCTTGAGCTAGCTCTACAGTCACCTTTTCTAAACCCGCGGTGTTCAGCTGCTCTGGGACTGGGTTGGTCCGATAGCCACCTTGATTAGAAGTCTAAGCACCTCCACATCCACCATAACTTGTGGTTGGAGCTCCACCAAAACCTGTGGCAGATGGTCCACCAAAGTTTGCAGTTGCCTGCGCTGGTGCTGCAAGATGAGAAAATGGTTTAACACCAAACTGGTTAGTATTAAAATTCAAAGGATACTGGTTTGGTCCAAAAGGATATGTAGGAGGAGGAACATCAGCTGGGGGACCATAATTGTCAAAAGCATAAACCGGGTCCGGGTTAACCACAAACGCAGTCTGTGGTTTGGTACCACCCACACTGGTGTCCTGAAGAGGGTTCCCATAATAGATGCTGGGATTCTGTGGAATGAGCGCCTTGTTTGCTCTCCTGATCTCCTCTATCTCCTTGTTCTCCAGCTCGGTAATGAACTCGTTGATGGAGAGAGTCTGATATGCATTGCTTGACTTTAGGATATCCAACCATTGATGCCAATGAGGAGGTAGCGCCTCAGCAAATCTTTCTACAAGGTCCGTAGATGAGTATAGGACCCCGTACTGATACATTTCAGACATCAGATGGTAGTATCTAGCAGTCAAGTCCCTCAGTGATTTGTTCCCGATAGCATTGAAGTTCTCGAACTCCTTCTTGAGTTGATCCATTTTAACCTTCCGCGTCTTCAGATTTCCTTCATTTCGCTCAGCAAGTGCTAGCCAAAGCATCTGTGATGTAGTGCACTGAGCAAATTGATGAAGTATATCCTTGGGAAGTGCTTGCTTCAATGCTGCCATCGCCTTCTTTTCATAATTATACTTCTTCCTCTGATCTTCATTCATATCTTCAATTGAGATCGGAGTAGTGGAATTCTCAACCATAGGCCTACTGTACCCGGTCTCTATCGCTGACCATACGAGACCATCAATACCCTCAACATATGTCTGAAATCTGCCCTTCCAACCATGGTAGTCGGACATGTATTGCAATTTCGGCGCCCTATTCGAACTACCCGTCTCTAAGTCACTCATGAGAACGGAAGACAGATGATTCGTCTGTGAGTTTGCAGCAGCCGCGAGTGCCCAAGGATTTGCATTCATTGCCTGTTGTTGAGCCGCTAGCGCCCACGGATTGATTCCGGCAACATTCGCTTGCATCTGCGCTTGTTGCATCCGTTGCGCGTTTCGCTCGGCTGAGTATTGCCAAGGGTTTGTGGGTATGTTCGTTTGATTGTTCATTTGTTGGTTATTAGGTTGCCTAGGTTGGTTCAGATGACCCACGGGTTTGCCATATGCCTATGTTCGTTAAAAGTCCGATACTTAGTCAATTTTTCAGTTTCAGGTCCTTTCAGGCGAGTAGGAACTCTATTCTTGTGTTTATAGGCGATTAGGGTTTTGTTGGGGCGAGTACGATTGTAATCACTAGTATTACACGCGATTAGGGTGTAAATGCTAGTGAATGGGGACCTTACACGCGATTAGGGGCTATACCACACGAGTAGGTGGCGAGTAGGCCTCTAATCGCTAGTATTAGAGGCGATTACAGTGTAAATGTGTGAAGTTTCCTTGTACTCGCCTAAGGTATAGGCGAATAGCGGCTACTCTTGTGAACCTTCTTGTAATCGCCTAAGGTATAGGCGAATAGGAGCTATTCGTGTGAATCTCCTTGTAATCGCCTATCTATAGGCGATTAGGGTTTTGTACTCGCTAGAATGTCTGCGTAATCGCTAGATCTGATCTGTAACCTCACTTTAGCTCAAAAACTGCCGTTTTTGCCTCAAAATCTTATCCAAAACAATGTGTTTAAACCCCAAATGATTGGAAAAGTTTCCAAAACACTTTTAGAACAAAAACCTAATAAAAAACACACGTTTTTATCCATAAACACACACCAAGAATTTGAAAATAAGGGTTTTTTTTATCAAAAACTCAAAGTTTCAAACGTCAAAACAGGTTTTTGCTCAAAAATCACAACTTTCCCATAAAAACCTACCTGTTTTTGCTCGTTTTTGCTATCAAAACACTCGTGATAAGAGCCTCGGCTCTGATACCACTTGTAGCATCGACAAACGGTCACCCGACAATCACGAGCTTGATATTCAGAGTGCGGAATCCTCTAAATATGTTCTAATAGCATAAACGAATATGAAACAATGATATACGAGTAATTAACACACACAAATGGGTCAAAAGATTAAAGATTTATCACTAAAACAGAGCTCGAGTGTTTACAATGATCAAATCAGACCTTACAGACCATGGGAGGGTGTTTGGAGAGTGTGTGTGGCAAGAACTAATGATTAGGGCAATGATTGGGACTATTTATACCTCCCGTACTCGTACAGACCTGTTCATGCGAGTACGAGGTCAGTTCATGCGAGTACGATGCTATCTAGTATGATAAACTAGCAAGTAGGGTCGTACTCGCTAGTAGGTACATGCGAGTAGGGGCTATTCGCATGAATACTGATATGGTATAGGCTGTAAATGCCTAAAGCTATTCCCTACTCGCCTGATGAGTCCCAAACACCCTGAAACGCGTATAAACGTCTCCAAACACCCTGAAACACATCCACACAACATATATACTAGCCTAGGGACATCATGCACTTACAGAAAGAATCAAGTTCACAACAGAATGTTACTGTTTCTGATGATGTAATGAAATTGGATAACCAAGAAGATGAAGAAAATGAAGAAAATGAAAATGAGATCAAGAAGATGAAGAAAATGGAAAAGATGATGAAATTCTTCACTAAGCATGAGAATGAGATCAAGAAGATGAAGAAAATGAAAAAGATATTCATGAATTTGTGATTATGTCTAAGGAAAGACAATATAAGCTTAAAGAAGAGGTAACCAGTCTCCAAATAGAGAATGCTGAACTGAAAGTGTCTAGCAAGAAGAATGCAAAGAGAATCATGTTGGTTGAGAAAGAAAAGAAGAAGCTGAGGAAGATTATTGATGATTTGTATTCCAAAGCACCTCAATTGAAAGGTGTTGATGATAAGGAAGAAGAAGAGGATGATGATAAAGAACAGGTTGATTATAATGGAACTGACAAAGATGATGATTCAGATGATGATGATGATGATAAAGATGATGATGCATCTGGTGGTGATGGTTTGAACAAAGAAAAGTCTGCTAGTTCAAAGGAATCAGATGATGATGTTGATAACTATTCCTTTGAAAAGCGTGAAAAGACTAAAGAAGACAAATCCGCTTCAAGTTTAAAGAAGAAAGGTCAAATGACTGAAGCTGAGAAGCAGAAGTTGAAAAGAATGCTGAAGCGTGGGTATGTGATAGTAGAATTGACTGAGAAATTCAGAGATATCTTTATCACTGAATACATGAGATACTGTTTAGAATACCAAGACCCGGATCTTGAAGATGGTGAGGTTAGTGTTGTTGTAACAAAAGAAATACTTGAAGGAGTTGCGCAGCAAGCTGGAATATCTCTGGAATAGTTATTGAAGAAACAAGAGATTCCTAACATTCCAGTGATTAAACCAGGATTTTTGATGATATGAACACCAACAACTTCAATGAGGTGGAAATTGAAGATATATCTCATGAAGAATACCCGGAGTACAATAACATGAAAGATCAAACCAATATTCCAGTTATTAATGATGATATCTTAAAAGAAGCTGAGAAGATTGCTGAAGAGAAAGGAAAGAAGATCATTGATGAAGTGTTTGATGACAAAACTTTAGAAAGAGAATGTGTTTAAGCAATCTGATGCTTTGAAAGCCTATTTGAAGAAATTGCGAGAAGAGACTGATAATCGTCCTGTGCTGGCAATTCAAGGTGAATTTTACAAATATCATTACAGGATGTTCAAAGGTAGAGCACTGGCATGGAAGTGGTTTCCACAGCTGAGATGTATTGGTATTAAATGGGAGAAAGGTATTATATATTTTGGACATTTCCATGATATTAAAACTCTTCCACACTAGGCTGTGAGAGATATTTGTAGACATCAGTTGGGTGGTGTGGAAAGTTCAAATGTGCTTCATTAGATGGCTGAGAAGATGACACATGAGAGTCATACGAAGTGGGATATGTTCAAGCCTCACTATCCAAAAAGAATTGTTCACAAGAAGATTGATCCAAAGAACAATTACCATATGTGACTCTGAAGTACAAACCACTGACTTATTTGAAAAGGATTCCTTTGATGTCGATTCAACAAAATTTCAGTAAAGACTTTGCATTCTGGTACTATGACTAGAGGACTGGTGAAGTAGTGATTATGTTACATGGCAAGAATTTGAAGCTTATGTGCAAGAAGATACGCATGTTCGATCCTATGTGGTTGATAAATTGATCGAAAGATGACATTGACACGTTGTAATATAACCAGATTCATTTTGATGTGCCTGATCTTGAGCAAGCTTGGAGATTTCAGAAGATTGCTATATTTTGTTTTGCATTCGGAGTTTATGCAGGTTGTGATTATAAGACTCTGTTTGGAAAAACAATGAAGCTGAGAGGTGAATGGAAGAAACAGACCAAAGAATCTGAGCAATAGACAAGGGGGAGTCTATAGATGCATTATTATGTCTGTTGCTTTCGGATTCACATAATAATAGCGAAGTTTTCAAGTTTTGGATGTTTCATATGTTGGTTCGGGAAAACGAAAGGTCGAAGGAGATTGTAGAAGGTCGAAGGAAGTTTTTATATGTTTATTATTCTGGTTCGGAATCTCGAAGGGTCGAATCGGTTCATTCGACCTTGTGCAAGGTCAAATGGAATTGTCTATATATAGTTTTGATGTGCTTTACAATAGAACAGTTGGTTATTTGAGTAGGTGTTTGTGTGTGTGTTTAGGAAGATTCTGGAAAGTCTTTGTTTTTGTTAATACTGGTCTGTAAACGTTATAACTTGATTACTATTAATGAAAACTTTTTGAAAATCAAATCTAACTTGTTTTTATTACGGTTTATATCATTTTGCATGTGAATTAGGGTTTCTGCACCTAATTCATCTATACTCGTGTGATATCTTGTGTTGTTTGTGACAATCCGATCCTACATTATTGATATTGATTTGTTTGTTGAATTGAAAACTGGGTAAAAGTTTAGTTACGTTCAATGTATTTTAAATACATTCTGTTTTATAAACAATGAAGGATGTCTTAAATCAATTATGATCCTCACAACACTTGCACCAACAAAAAGCCACCGATGCTTGTCAGATATGAATTCAATATCCGGTAATGTCGGATGAGCCATGTTCAAGCTCAACAGAACACAGGGTGTTGGAATTCGTTTATCTTCGTACCACATGTTTTGATGGTGACGAGTACTAAGGACCCAAAAGTTCAGGACCCAAGAAGCTTGAAAACTATTCCGATGTAGATTTTCAAAATAATTGAGTTAGACGCCAAAGCTTTCAGTATCTTTGCAATGGATCTACTAAGTTATATCTATGCTAGTCCGTTACACTATAACAGTGCAAAGGAATTACGAGATGCTTTGAAAGAACAGTTTGGTGAGACTAAAGAAGTAAATGAAAACAATCGTGAAATTTTGAATTAACAATATGAAGCATTTAGTCATATGAAAAGGGAGTCATTACCTCAGCAATTTGAGAGGTTTACTGGTTTAATTAGTGAACTAAAACTTGTAGGACTAACTTATCCTGAATTAACTTTAAATCATAGATTCTTAAGATCTTTACCTGATAAATGGGACACTATTGCAATTGTCGTGAGAAATTCAATTGGATTTAAGGACATAAGTCTGACTCAGCTTCATGGTAAGCTCTTTACATATCAGAGAGAGAGAGAGCTTACCCAGAAAAAGAAGCCCCAAGATTCTAGAAAAGTGCCTGATCATTATGTGTTATGTAATACAGCATTTCTAGGTCTAGAGAAATGCCCTGGTAGTAGTAAGGATCAGAGTTACAGTCATTTCATTAACATAACCTCAAGGTTCAACTATAATACTTACTCCCCCAACTATACTTTTACAGCTAGTGGTCATGTCCAGGCCTCTGATAACTTGTCTTTTGAATATAATAATCTTCATCACTTTGACCCCCATTGACTTAGAAGAAATGGACATTTTGCATCAATTGGCTCTACTCAGTATTAGGACAAACAAGTTCTATAAGAAATCTGGTAGAAAATATCCAGTGTTGCTGGAGGGTCAAAAGTTAGGTTGGATAAATCAAAGATAAAGTTTTATAAATGTCACAGGCTAGGTCAGTATTCCCAAAATACCCATGTCCCAAATGTGCAAAACACTGCTCATTTTGCACAATCCTCAAACATTGTTCGAATGTACTATATCAAAACCACTGTTTCTCAAATCTAATATGTTCAAACCCTTGTTGCTCAAGTAAAAGTACCACAAGCTGCACCATCATCTGCACCTACAAAGACTAGTCAATAGTGCTTCTTTACTCAAGGCTTTGTTGATTAGAGCAGCTTACCAGATGAGTTAACAGATGAAAACTTGGCTCTTGTTGCCAAACCTAAAAATGAACCAAAAAAATTTTGTTTTATGGCACTTGAGACAATAGTTTAGGGAGTTGAATCAGAGGAGGTGGTGTTTGAGTCTGAAAATGTGACTAATGATGTTGTTGAGAAAGATGTTTTAGGTGAAAAGATTGAAGAAGAAGTTGTGAATCTATCAGACCCATGGAATGCCAGTGATTGTGAATGCACGTGTGATTGTGCAGTGATGGCTGCTGCTAAGGTATCTCCTTAAATCCTATAGGATTTATCTTTAAACACTTGTGTGGTAGCTTTTGCTAACATCGAAGAGGTGATTGCAAAAACTTAGAAAGAAAATCTTAGAAGATGAAAATCAGTTTGAAAAACTTAAAAAGTGTTAAAACCAAATTAACTGAAAAAAATCTGAGATATGCAACTTAAAACATTAAGTAAGAATAACCAAAGACCAGCTCCAAAGTATGATAATAAAATATCAGAGTTGTAAACAGAAGCTTGAATCTACCTAAATCACTTGTGAAAAATGGGTAGAATAATGAACAGGTTATGAGATGTTATTCAACCAACAGACCAAAAGCAATGTGAAGTGTGGCATTGGATTTCCAGAATCCAGTGACTAAGATTCCAAAAATATTGCTAAAAAAGAATCTAAAATGGTTTAAGTAATCCCCACAAATCTATATGGTCAAGAAATTAAAATCATCAAATGGTAAGAAACTTGTTCTTGAAATACCTGGAGGTTCCTCATCATTTGCTGAAATTGAAAAATAACAGTTTAAACCAACTTGGTCTGATAAGTGTGATGTTCTTGATAATTTTAAACTAGTGAAATTTTTAACCACTGATGGTGTCAAAGACCCAAAAGTGAAAATCATTCCCTTGGCAGATTTTCCAGCAGATGTTCAAACATCTGTTGAAAAGAAGAAGGAAAAAGGGAAAAAGAAAGAAAAAGATTTAAACGTGTTCTGTGATAAGAGGAACCATGTCACTAAAATTGTTTTCTCTTAAAAGCATAGGACATCAATAAAGGAACAAATGTGTGTGAGTCAAAACCACATTGCACCGTCTGTGGTAAAAAGAATCAGAAGACTCAAGAGTGTCTTTATTTCAAAAATTTTGATGTCAAGAAAAATGAGTACAAAACAAAAACTTTGGTGAGTCAAGGGGCTAGTACTTCAAAAGGAAAGTCTAAATGGATGTTCACATCTGTTCAAACATCTGTCACCAAAAAATTGAATGAAAACTCTGCTCCTAGAGATGTCCAAGTAACAGATGCTCTACCTTCAAACAAGTTTCCAAGAGGCTATGGACAACCACCATGCCATAAATTGCCACATGTTTATGAAGAGCCAAAAGGGCCTTCTAAACCAAAAGTGAACAAGCATCCTCATGGTTACCATCATCTGGTAAGGAATGGTCAAACATCTGTTGGACCAAGTGTTGACATACAAGCACTGGCAAATGAACAATAACAGTCGTTGAACTTAGTCCAAAAACTTGTTCAAACCATAGACCATTCTCCTAAACTTGAATTTGAAAAGTCTGAGAACCCATCCAAAGCTAACACGACTTTGAACATACACCAAAACTAATTCATCACAGATGTGCAGGGAGCTTCTGCATGCTTAGACATTCTTTGATATGTAGACAGTGGAGGCTCCAGGCATATGACAGGATGTAGAGCCTTACTCAGAGATTTCTCAGCTTATGTAGGGGGTGATATATCTATTGGTAATGATTCAAAGGGAAAGGTGTTGGGTTCTGGGACTGTTTAGGCTAGGAGACTCAAGTTTGAAAATGTTAATCTTATAGATAATTTTAATCTTCTTAGTGTTTCACAAATGAGTGACAAAGGCTATGGGTCATTCTTCACCAAGAATACTTATAAGATTATTGGCCTGAAGTGGTTAAAAAGATTGAGACCATCATAGAAGAGAGCAAAGCACAACTTGTTGCTCATAGGAGTGGCAATATGTATGTGGTTGATATGTTGGAGGATAACCCTATGTCAAATGTCTGTTCGTTTTTTACTGCCTCAACAAAAGAGACAAAATTGTGGCATAGGAGATTGGATCATACCAACCTTCAAACTATCAACACACTCTCAAAACAAAGCCTTGTCATATGCCTTCCATTAAAAGAATTTAAATGTGATGAACACTGCATTTCCTGTTTAAAAGGAAAACAACATAAAATGTCACACAAATCCATTGATGAGTCAAAACAAGTCAATGTCTTCAAATGTTGCATATGGATTTGTTTGGCTCAATATAAATCATGAGTCTAAGGAAAAAGAGATATTATCTTTTCATAGTTGATGATTTTTCTAGGTTTAGATGGACTTACTTTTTACATTCTAAAGATGAGACTGCAAGTATCTTAAAGGACTTTGTCACCAAAGTTGAGAAATAATATGACTTTCGAGTAAAAGTATTTTGGAGTGACAATGGAACAGAGTTTAAAAATAAGGAGTTTGATGACTTTTGTGTGTCAAAACAAAGTGTGAGGCAGTTCAGCATTCCAATAACACCATAACAAAATGGGGTGGTTGAAAGAAAAAAACAAAACCGTCATTGAGGCTGCAAGAACCATGCTAGCAGATTCTGGTTTACCACTATCCTTTTGGGCAGAAGCTGTAAACACTACTTGCTATGTTCAAAACAAAGTTTTGATCAATCCAAGACATCAAAAGACTGCTTATGAAATTTTGTTCAAAATCAAACCACTGGTCTCATTTTTTAAAATTTTTGACTTCCCATGTTTTATTTTAAATCTAAAAGATTACATTTCAAAATTTGCAGCTGAAGTGGATTATGGTTATTTTCTAGGATATTCTTCTACAGCCAAGGCCTACAAAGTGTTTAACACAAGGACTCGGACCATAGAAGAAACTCTGAATGTAAAGTTCAATGAACTTTCTTCTTTAAAAATCCCTGCAGAACTGTTTGATCTTGATAAATTTAAATCTCAAAATATTACTACTAAGACTAACGGTACAAGTACAACAAAGTTCTCACAACAGAATTACAGATTTGACATTGTAAGTCCCGAAACTCTCACAATATCACTCAAAGGAGTGCGAAAAACTGATCAATGACTAACAAGATAAACACAAAACGATTGAATTGCTAAACCACCTTGCACATGAGAGAACTCGTCTGATACAAGGTTTTCACAAAATACAAGAATAATATTCAACGAAATAAACCCTACAACCTATGACCAACTACCTATTTATAATACATAGGAGGCGGTTTACAATGGGCCGAACTATTTTCGCACACCCAAGCCCAAACCCTGTACACCAAAAGACTAAGACACATAAACTAAGACAAGCATAAACCTACTAATCTTTGATCTTACATTATCACCCCTAGGTTTATGTTGTCTTTGCTTCCTTTTCACTTCTTCTTGTTGAGCTTCTTCTTCTTGTCTAAATCAAGAAGAGGCCTTCCAATGTATGGTCCAAACAGTCTTTAAATTTATAACTTGTGCCACTCCAGTAGTGAACGTCTTGGCACAGACTTCGGATTCAATAGCACTTTAATCTGATATCTTCCAAGCAAGTGAATATCATTTTCTGCAAATCTCATCAAGTCACGAACATCATTAGTTCTATATTCTTCATTCTCACACACTATCACAGCTTGCCCAGATACTAGATCATAGACCCGATATGTGATACCCCAGGAAAATCCCACATCGGCTGTGGCCAGGAGATATCCTTGGTTCATATGTAATCTAATGCCTCTTAAATCACCAACGCATTTTGGGGCTTAATGTTAGTCGATGAGAGGAGAACTCCATAGTTAAGCGTGCTCGAATGGGAGCAATATCAGGATGGGTTACCTCCTGGGAAGTCTCTACTGGGGAACCCAAAAACAAATCTGTGAGCTTTGGATGGGCAGCCCATCGGGGCAAAGCGGACAATATTGGAGGTAAGAGGGGTCGGATGTTACACGATATGTTAGGAACAAAAGGATTGAGGAAACTACTTTTGCAAACCTTAGTCTAATTCATTCTTCTGTGAAAATATTCTAAGTATAGAACTACTGAAGAAAGAAGACTAAAGTACTGAAGAAGGATTCAACAAGTACTGAAGAAGAAAGATCAGAAGTTCTGAAGTCTAACCAGACAAGTTCACTGAAAAACTACTGAAGACAAACTACTCATCAGTAGTTTGTCATTCATCAGCACTTGTACCAGAATCATTCCACCGCCTTATGTTTCAGTAGTTTATTTGTTTATTATTACTTTATCTTTTTGTGCAAGTTCCAAGAATGCAACTTGTTGCAACTTGTTGCAGACTTGCTTTTTGGCAAGGTTCATGTATTTGTAAGTCTATAAATAGAGGGGTTCATCCCTTTGTTTTAGACATCGATTTTAATTGAAACTGAAATCCTTCAAAGCTTATTATTGTTATTTCCATTTCATTTACTAAGAATCTGTTTGAGTATTTATTATCATTCACGTTCAATACTTAGATTCTCATTAAACTTGTCTTTAGTTTTCAAACATCCAGGGGGAGTAATAACTCCTGTTGAGAGTGTAACTTTACTTGCTTATTCCGCTATGCAAATCTGATTAAACTTGCTAAACACATAAGTGTTCACTAGCATGCAAAACATCAAGAGCATCACTGATCCAACAATTGGTATCAGAGCACTGGTTTATCTGATCACATATCAATCTAACACATTAAGAATCAGACACAGGCTCTTATTGATATTCAATAAAGGATTAAAACTTCACTTTTTCAACATCCATCACTTTAAGAGATATTTGACAAATCAATGCTCTTTAAAATGGATCCACATAATACTGGTTCTGCCAATAAACCTGTTATGCTAGTTAGAAATGAATACAATATCTGGCAAAGGAGAATGACACATACTTTGTCACAGACCAACACCGGTTGCTGGAAATCTGTGATATATGGTCCTCACAAACCAGTAAACATTAATCTTGAAACTAAAGAAGAAATACCAAAAGACCCGAAGGACTATACAGAAGATGATTTCCTAAAACTTGAGCTTGATGCTAAAGCTTTCTCTATGTTGGCAATGGCACTCCCAAATGAAATCTACACTGGACTATTACATTGTGATAGTGCCAAAGAGCTTTGGGACTGCCTAAAAGAACAGTTTGGAGGAACTGAAGAGGTGATTGCCAACACCAAAGAAATCCTGGCTCAACAATATGAAACTTTTGCTCACATAAATGGGGAAACTTTAACTCAACAATTTAAAAGATTCTCCTCATTAATATCTGAGCTAAAATTAAATGGTCAGACCTATACAACTGTATCTATGCTTCATAGATTTTTGAGGTCTTTACCTGAAAAATGGGAAACATATTCTATAGTTCTCAGATCCTCACCAAACTTCAGCTCCCTCACTCTTACAAAATTACATGGGATATTGCTAACTTTTGAAAGAGAAATTGATCAAAAGAAGAAATTGCAAAGTTCTGGTAAAACTGTTGATGACTATCTACCATGTAGTACAGCACTATTGGGACAAGATTCACCTACTTGTTCAAATAGTTTTGGATCTTTTGACCACATTGACATAACTGTTGGGATCTCATCAGAAAGATCACTCCCAGGTTATGACAATGATGAATATAGTCAAACTGCTAATAACATGTGTTTTATCATGGATAATTTAAAAAATTTAAGCAATGATGACTTAGAAGAAATGGACATCTTACATCAACTAGCCATGTTAAGTATTAAAACAAACAAATTTTATATAAGGTCAGGAAGGAAATTTCCAGGACTAATAGTTCTACAAAAATTGGTTTTGACAAGTCTAAACTTAGATGTCACAAGTCTCAGAAGTTGGGACACTTTGCTAGAGAGTGTAGAAGCTCTAGCTACAACCAATCTCCGTCAGGAAATCAGTTTAACCCTAGTTATAATAGGAATAATGGAACATAGGGAAGTGCACATTTTGTATAGGCACAAGCTCCACAAATCCAATATGTGCCACAAGTACAATATGTACAGATGCCTGCTCAACAGATGCAGAGCCAACAATCAATCCCTCCCATTCCAGCTTCTCAACAACCTCCACAGACTCAGCAACCCTCACAACAAAGTTTGTTCACCTCAAGGTATGTTGACTGGAGCAGTCTTCCTTTTGACACTACTGAGTGCAATCCTGATGCAGACAACAAAATGTTTGACATCAACTGGGGAGAACCTGACAATGGCAGAAAGAATTTTGCCTTAATGGCATTTGAGGGCTGCACCTCAAAATCTGCCCTGTCTCAGGTATCAAAAGAATCTTTAACAAAACTTTGTTCAACTTCATGTAAAGAATCTTTTGCTCTCATAAGAGAGACCAATGTGCATTTACAAGGCAAAGCAAATGACTCTGAGAGAAAATTTACTCAGATGAAATGTGATTTAGAAAGAAAACTTGCTGCAAAGGCAAAAGAAAATTCTAAATTGACTAACAATGCTATTGAAACCCAAGCACAACTTAAAATCATGATAGAAGACCTAGGAAATGTCAGAAAAGAGCTTGCTGACACCAAGGTTGGGAAAGACAGTCTCATACTCTGACAAAGCTGCAAAGACACTCAACCCACAGCTCACAAAGCTCGCTAACGAACATGTTGAACTATTCAACACATTCATGACTAGCTTTGAGGCTTTGAAGACAGGTGATCTTAAGAGTGAGATGATGACTCCTGAAGACATGTACCAAGTTGACCCGGATGATATGGAAGAAATGGATCTGAAATGGCAGATGGCTATGATCAGTCTGAGGGTGAAAAGATTTCAAGATAGAACCGGTAGAAGAGTCGGAATGGGTAAAGCGGGTTTTGACAAGTCAAAGATTAGATGCTACAGCTGCAAGACTCTTGGGCACTTCAAATATGGGTGTCTCACTCTAAATCAAGCAGAGATCAAACCGGCAAAAAGAATGGTGGCGATTACTGATGGAAGTGAAGCAAATCAACAGAAAGCATTGGTGGTTGAAGACTTTGATTGGGGAGAGGAGGCAACTGCGGTTGAAGCTGATGTGAACAAAGCATTGATGGCCAAAATCTGTACTGAATCCACACATGGTGTGAATTCACTAGAAGGGTTGTCGGCTGAAATGCTAGAAAATGTTGGTTTGAAGGGAGTGCTGATTACCTAAAAGGGAAAAGAAGCCGCTTCTGAGGAAGCACTGGTAGCCGAGAAGACACCCACTAGCAAAGCAGATGAGAAGCCGCAGAATGTGCCCAAGAAAGCTGAGGAAAGAGATCTGGTAAGTATTCCTCTTGAAATAAAATCAAAGTTGTGCTCACCAAGGTGCGTTACAGCGGTTGCTTACTGTTTGTCACACAATAGGAGAATTTTAAAAGAAATGAATGATATCCGAAAAATCAACACTGAAATGAAAGAAAATGAGTTGGTGTATCAGCGAAAGTTAAATGCAACTCTAGCTGAAATGCAAACTCTAAAAGAATTTGGTCTCAAAAAGGATTTTCTAATAAATGATTTAACCACAAAGTTAGAAAAATCTAGAAATGAAACAATTCATCTCCAGATTATTGTGGACAAATGGAATGTAAGCAAAAATGCTCATGCTGATATTATAGATTGCTCAAGGCAATCGTTCGTCAAAGATGGAATTAGGTATAAGGATAAAAGGGGGATTGAAAGATCTCTGTTTTTACCTTTGAGCAAAAGTGAATATATACCCATTCCAAAACCTCATCCAGAAAATGATCTTTTTGAAAAAGAATGTGTCAAATCTGAGTCAAATTCTAATATAAGTAAAAGCAATGCAGATGTGACCCAAAAGGCTCAGGTGGAAGATGATGAGAGTTGTGGTGGACAAACGTTGGGGTTAGGTCACCCAGGTGCCAATTACTCTACAGTGAATTGGTTCATCTGGAATAATGAAAAGACTAAAACTATTTTGAATTCGGATGACTGTAATAGTTTAACTAAGCTGGATGACTGTAATAGTTTATCTAGGATGGATAACTGTAATAGTTTATCTAGACCGGATGACTGTACTAAATTAACTTCTAGACTAGACTTAAAGGGCGTTGTGGCCACTGATGATAGGAAGAATCCTATCAAACGCTCTAATGTTGTTGTTGACAATGTTATGCCGGTATGTGTTGATCTTAATGTTGCATTCTCTGATGATAAAAATGCAAATAGACCCTCTGTGTTTGTACCAGAACTAAAATAGAACAGGTTTGGGAAATTTCTCACTGAAGAAATTCCAGAGTTTACTCCATCATCTACAGATATTTCATGTTCTGAAGAATCACAAAGTGTAACAGGTAACTCAAGTTCTGAAGAATCATAGAGTGATACAGAAAGCAACATTAGCGCGCCTGACTGCAACACAAATGAAGAGTCAAGTGATAACATTGATGAATCATGTTCAAGTGAAAGCTCCTGCTCAAACAAGATCAAGAAAAGAACATCACAACCATCATCATCCAGATCTTCTCCAAAGATCAAGCCTAAACACTCAAAATGCTTTAGATGTGGAAATGAGGGTCATGTGGTCAAAAAATGTCATTTGAAACCTAAACCACAAAATGAAGTCAAAACTCAAAATTCTCTTTTTGATCAGATCAAAAACCTTCAAGAAACAGTAAAAAGTTTCGTTAAAACCACACAAATTTGGAAAAGACAAGAGTCAATTTTAGGTGAAAATCACGATAGATCAAAACTAAAGCAGACCTGGATTCCCAAAGTTAACTAAGTAAAGGTCTGAGTCATGATTGTACATAGAGTCTCTTGTATTTATCTGTGTATTTCTTTTGTTTTCTTTTGTATTTCAGAATAAACTATAGAAATGGCTGATAGCTCTTATGAGATATCTATGGCATGTTGATAGCGGCACTTCAAGGCATATGACTGGGCTGAAAGAACTCCTCAAAAACTATCGGTTTATTGATGGAGAGTTTGTTGCTTTCGCTGGGAATGAAAAGGGCGGAAAGATTGTTGGAATAGGAGATGTGGTTTCCGACGCACTGACTCTAGAAGATGTCAATTATGTTCCAGAATTGTGCTACAATCTATTGAGCGTATCACAAGTCCGTGACAAAGGAATCTTGGTGTTATTCAATGACATGGAGTGCATCTTTCTAAAGCCAGGATTTAAACCACCCACCAACATGATTATGCTAAAAGCTCCTAGGCAGAATAATACCTATGTGATAAATATGAGAGATGCCAAGTCTGAATGCCCAATGACTTGTTTACTATCAAAGGCATCCGAGTCAGAGTCAGTGTTATGGCATATGCGATTGGGACATGTGAACTTTAAAAACATTAACAAACTTTCTAAACTAAATCTAGTCAGAGGTCTTCCTTCCAAGGAATTCCCTTTTTCTGAAAAATGTTTAGCATGTGCCAAAGGAAAACAACACAAAAAATCGCACAAATCCAAAACAGTGAACTCAATTGACTCTCCTCTTCAATTATTGCATATGGATCTTTTTGGTCCAATTAGTGTTAAAAGCTTGGCTAAAAGATCTTATTGTTTGGTGATCACAGATGACTTTTCTCGTTTCACATGGGTGTATTTCTTAGAGTACAAAAGTGAAGCTGCTGATATCTTGATGATGTTTGTTCCTCTTATTGAAAACATAGTGAAGTTAAAGGTCAGGTCAATCAGAAGCGATCACGGAATAGAATTCAAAAATCAAAGCTTCATGACTTTCTGTAGCAGCAAAGGAATTCGTCTCCAGTATAGTGCTACGAGAACTCCTCAACAAAACGGAGTCGCTAAGAGAAAGAATCGCACACTTATTGAAGCTGCCAGAACAATGCTCATCGACTCCAAGTTGCCGATTATTTTCTGGGCAGAAGCTGTGAATACCGCCTGTTATGTTCTTAAAAGAGTCTTAATCGTCAAGGCGCGCGGGAAAACAGGTTATGAATTACTTTTCAAAAGAAAACCTCTGATTGACTACTTCAGGCCCTTCGGATGTTCATGTTCTCTTCTGAACAACTATGAGAACAGAATGAAGTTTGATGCAGTTGGAGATGAGTGCTTCTTTGTTGGATACTCTTCAAGTCAAAAGGATTATAGAGTATACAACAAACGCACCAAGATGGTCCTTGAATCTTTCTATGTAGATTGGCAGGAATCCAACCCCACTAACACAGGAGCCGGTCCTGACTGGTTCTTTGACGTGGACGTTGTTTTCAACAATTTCAATATCACTGAAGATCAAACACCTGACAATCAAGCAGCCGCTCCTTCTCCACTCGAAGATACTCTTTACTCTTTTGAAGACGATGTTGCACCCTTCACCACCCGACTCTCTCCATTAGTAGCTGATCCAATCTTTCCTCTTCAACCCACAAATGGTGATACAACTGCTGAAACTACACAACCTCCTGAAAGTACTCCAATTTCAGAAGAAACATCTTCAGCACAACAGTTTGTAAATGATCCATCCAGCTCCTCAACACCTGGAGATCACTTGTCAAATCTGCCTTCCCAAGTTCAAGAAGAGCAGAACATGGGATTCAAATCATCCAAGAATCATCCTATCGAAAACATCATCGGACCAATCACTGAGGGTGTTCTTACCAGAAATCAGGCAGATAAACTCAACACCGCTCTCTCAGCATTTTTGTCTCAGACAGTACCTTTCAGCATTGAAGATGCAGTCAGAGATGCAAGCTGGGTAGAAGCAATGCAGGAAGAGCTCTTTCAGTTCAGAAAACTCAAGGTTTAGGAGCTAGTGGATCTACCTGAAGGGAAGTATCCTATTGGAACGAGATGGGTTTCTTGCAACAAAATGGATGAGCGCAGTGCGGTAATTAAGAACAAAGCTCGTCTAGTTGTTTAGGGTTTTCGTCAACAATAAGGGATTGATTATGAGGAAGTCTTTGCACCAGTCGTCCGACTTGAAGCCATTCGTATCTTCCTAGCCTACGCGTCATACAAAAACTTCAAGGTTTTTCAGATGGATGTTAAGAGTGCTTTCTTATATGGAAAAATCAAGGAAGAAGGCTATGTATGTCAGCCACCCGGCTTTGAAGACCCTCACTATCCCAACAGATACTACAAACTGGACAAGGCTCTCTATGGTCTTCATCAAGCACCTCGAGCTTGGTATGAGACCTTTGTCCTCATATTATTGTTGCAAAACGGATACACAAGAGGGAAAATCGATATGACACTATTCACCAAAGAAGTCAAAAAACACTCTATTCTGGTTCAAATCTATGTAGATGATATCATCTTTGGTTCCACTGATGAAAACTTGTGTAGGGAATTTGAAAGCATTATGAAGTCTCAATTCGAAATGAGCATTATCGGAGAGTTGTCATTTTTCTTAGGACTGGAGGTCCTAACTGCAAGCCGTCCAACACTCCTTTTGCTGCTCAAACTACACTTGTACCGGATCTTCAAGGACCATCAGTGAATCCACTCACGTATCGATCTATGATTGGATCCCTGATGTATCTCACAGCCAGCAGACCAGACATTATGTGGGCAGTTGGATGCTGCGCTCGCTTTCAGTCAAATCCCAAGCAATCTCATGAAACTGCAGTCAAAAGAATCTTCCGCTACCTCAAAGGGACACCAAAACTTGGTTTATGGTATCCTAAGAGTGATAATTTTGATTTAATTGCATACTCTGATAGTGATCATGCAGGTTGCAGGATTGACCGAAAATCTGTCTCTAGTGGTTGTCAATTTCTGGGTAATAGGCTGGTATCTTGGCAGAGTAAGAAGCAGACAACAGTGTCTATCTCCACTGCTCAAGCTGAATACACAGCTGCATCCAGTTGTTGGTGTCAAGTGTTATGGATCCAAAATCAGCTTTTGGACTACGGTTTGAACGTCATGAAAACTCCTATTTTCATTGATAATGATGCTTGTCGTGACATCGTGAAGAATCCAATAGACCATTCTAAAACCAAACATATTGAAATTCGGATTCATTCCATTCGCGATGCTCACGACAAAGGATATATACAAGTGTTGCCAATAGATACTGCTGATCAAAAGGCAGATATCTTCACAAAAGCTTTTAACAAAACCCGTTTTCATCAGTTGGTAACATGGCTGGAGATGATAAATTTTGAATGAAATCTCTCTATGTGTAATAAAAAAAAACCCTTTACTTGTGCATAATACATAGAAAAATCTTCTTTTCATTTCAAACAAGATTTTTGGGGGAGAAAGTAAAACCGGTCTATCCCTACTGCAAAATTTCAAAAATTCAAATTTCAAGAAATGATAGAAACTAATCACATTTTGTCAGCATGTGAATAGGACCCAGAGGATGTTGTGGCCTCAAGCAACGATGTGTCAATAGATTCAGCTTGGAATCGAGTAAACTGCTAATAGGTGATTAACAGTAAAGATCTACACGGAAAGCTGGATTCCCACTGTGTTATAGGTCTGCACAAGCTGAGTCCGGTCATACACAGGTTGAGAGATCAAAAGACACGGAAAATTTTGTGCGTATATAATCAAAAGACACCTAAGATTGCAAGCTACCAATGCGGGGCTAGGCAAATCAATCAAATGAGCAGCAAAAGACACGCAATGTTAGTGACGTGCAAACATACATAGATTGCTCAACCAGCAATCAGATGATCATCTTCTCTGCTTATGGAAACATAGACCTGAAGCTCTCATCATCTGATCGACATAATGATCATCTTCTCTGCTTATGGAAACATAGACCTGGAGCTCTCATCATTATAACTCAATAAACCTTTTGGATTGGTAGGCCTATACCTAGCACAAGTGGGGTCCATAAAATTTTCATCAATATTACCAAAAACATGATAAGCATCATCACCAAACGCATGTTGAAAGAGAAAAGGCATGGATTTAAGTGGACAAGTATACTGATAGTTTTTCTTAGGCTGCAGCTATCCAACGGGAAGTTAAAACGTGATCTGGCAGGTATGGTTAGTATGATCTTGAATGCATAAGGTGAGATATGGTAAACCCTTAATCTCTAATCCCTAATTATAAATGGATTAGGGCCCTGCGCACTTATTAAGCCCTGCGCACTTAGCTTAAGTGCGCAGGCCCATATTACTGTTATATATATATATATATGTGTGTAAATTTTTTTAACAGCCGTTACCAAGAACAACCCTAATTTTTATTACCCCAAATCATCACATCTTCATCGTTCATTATCTTCTTTGTTCATCACCATTTAACCCTTAAACCACACTTAAAACCCACTAATCACCCACTAATCACCTGTTAATCCACTCTTTTCTTCTCCATTTTAGTTGTTTATCATTGTTCTTAAGGTAGATTATGCTCTGATTGGTCTGTTTCTTGTGATTACAGGGATTACGAGCTCGTTTAATAGAATCTGTTGTGGGTTTGGGGATTTTGAATATTGCGCACTTATCTTTGAAGATTGTGCACTTGTTTCAAAGATCTGCGCACTTGTTTCATCCTTTCAAACTTCTGAAACCCTAGACCCCTGCGCACTTGTCCTGCGCACCAAAATCTTAAACGAGAGTTTAAGTGTCTACGTACTTTATTTAGTACGCCGATTGGTCTGTCAAGGCACTAGGGTTACCATGCCCGAGTATTGACTGACCTGCGCACTTATGACTTAGTTGTGTTTTGATTCATATGTCCTGCGTACTTGACTAAGTGCTCAGACCACTGAATCTTGTGTGACATGCGTACTTGGCTGAGTACTTAGATCACTGAATCTCATGTGACGTGCGCACTTGACTATCTAAGACTACTGACTGGACTGCGTACTTAGACTTGTTACCTATGCACCTAACCGTGGACGTCGATGATTATAGACTATAAAACTCTAGCAAACCTGTGCACTTAAACTAAATATCTTTAAAACAAAACCAAATGAAACCTGCGCACTTATAAAGAAAATTAATCAAACATAATCAAGAACTTAAAATGGTCTAAGTCCGTCGTCCGTCTTAGTCTACGATATTAGTCGTAGGTTGTTTGCTTACTATCAAGAATTCTAACTTGCTTTTCGTGCACATGACCTGGAACAGATGACAATGCAGTGGGATCCTCGAGGCATGCACAACCAGCCCATGAATCTCGATACTGATGATATAAAGTTCAGAGACGTTGTTGCATGGATCCGGCAAAGCAGGATCGGATATGCAGTGGAACACAGTCCGAAGGTCTACGCAGCTCATATTGAAGATTTCTGGAGATCCGCAAGACATGAAGTCGTCGATGGTGTCAAAAGAATCAACGCAATTGTCCGAAACAAACCCGTGATTATCACAGAAGATACAGTCAGATGAGTGTTAAGACTTGGAGATCAACCTGGAACCGTCAGATTCTTAGCCAAAGCTGATATTCATAGTGAGTTCAAGAAAATTGGGTACAAGGATGAACTCGACAAAAGGGGCGACATCAAGAAAAGTAAGCTAACCAGAGATTGGAGACTAATCAGTCACGTATTCACCATGTCTCTTTGTCACAGAAAGGGTGGATACAATGCACTCAGTACGGAGTGGTCCAGCGCCATGATCAAGATCTGTAAAAATGAGCCGTTCAACTTGTCCAGGATGATCTTTGACTACTTGGTAAAGAACGCTCAATTTGATTCAACGTGGGCCATTTATCCTAGATTCGTGCAGATGATGATAAATGCACAATATGAGAATCTGCCTCATGATGACGAGTACAACTTTGCCAGAGGTGGACGATTTTTCACTGAGTGCAACACTGTTGAGTGGGAGCCGATGTATGAGAATATGTACCCGGCTCAACGCTATCCAATTATCAAAGATCTGTACAACAAGATTCAGAAAAAGAGGCAAGACATAGACGAAGCTCAACCAGGAACTGTTACTGAAACGGCTCCATCTGAACCAGCTCCCTCCTCAGCTCAACCAACTGCTAAAGAAAGAACTCGAGAGAAAGCAAGATGAAAAAGGTTGGCCACCGAAGAGGGTCCTTCGAAAGTTGTTAAGAGAAAGAGGCCAGGTCTGTTGCAGGAAGGTATAGAATCACAGACTGAGGAACAGCTAGAAACTGCACGGGCCCTACAACAGGTAGCTGAATTCAACAGGGCCGAGAGACGAAGAAGAAGGGAGCAATTACCGGCATCTGAGATTCCGCTTGTGATGACGGAGGAAGAAGTTGAAGCAGAAGAGGTCTTTGAATCGTTGTTTGGGGTGGAAGATCAACCAGGGCCGTCAACTGCTAAGGCACCAGTCCCCAAAGCTCCTGCAAAGAAGCCAGCTGAACCGTCCTCTTCAGCTCATGCTGCACAATGTCGCAAACCAGTGCACCAGGAACTGTATGAGACGTTGGTTAAAGAAGTAGGAAAGACTGCTGCTAAGGAGATGTGCCCTCTAAAAAAACTCAGTGCACAACAGTCAGGAGCTGAAAAGAAAGATAAAGAAGCTAAAGCACAAGAACAAAAATCTTGAAAATATTATGAGGGATCAAAGATATCTTATCAAGTTTCAGACCCAGGTGCAGATGAAGATGTTCGAGATGATTCAGGATTTGCAAAAACAACAAAACAGTGCACCAAGTATGACATCTGATGAGCTTTTTGATTTTGGAAATTTTCTTGAAGAAGAGAAGGAGAAAGAGAGAATTGCAGAGGAAAGTGATGTGGATGAGATAAGCGAAGATGAGATGCCAAAAATGTTCATAGAGTTGGGTGATGAAGAGGAAACAGTGTATGAGACATCTGATGGTCATATGGTTTGCCCAGAAAGGTCCACATGGTTCCCTAGAAAGCCGATCACTATTCCAGCTCTCCAGCAAAACATCCACCACACTAAAGAAGCACACCAAGAAAAGATCATTTCGTGGAAGTACGACGAATTGAAGAGATTGTTCGTGATCAAGCGACGAGGGGGAGTCATTCAATACTTCACAGGTCGAACTGATCTGAAATCTCTCCCTCGATGGGATATCAGGGAACTAAAAAGAGCACCGTTCATCAATCATACCAATGACACCACTGGAACCATGCTTGCAAGATTTATTGAAAAAGAATGTGACAGTGACTTCCAGATATTCAAGCCCCAAAAACCGAGACGATGCATCTCAAAGAAAAGAATTGATCCTGCTACCGGACAAGGAAGGATCACCTATGTGATAGATCCTCCCAAGGTCGTCACTAGAGTTCCGATACGTCAAGAGCTTCTAGTTATGCTAAAAGATTTCAAGAAATGGTTCTATGACAGTCAGACTGGTGAAGCAGTGATCAAGTCCAAGGATGATACAGAGATTATGAGAATTCTTGATCGACTAGATGTTTTCGCTTTTAATTTTTTGGACTTGAATATGTTATTTGCAAAGTAGATTAACGTGGAGCGAGAAATGTACTTTTTGAGGAAGCTATATTATTCAGAAGAGCAGTCGATCGTGCTATGAAGTTGAAGACAGAGCTGCTACATATAGTGGACAGGATCAATGCAGCAGATATTGCTAAAGAACAGAATGAGAAAGCTACTGCTGCAAAAGAAACTCAAGCTGAAGCTGAAACTGCTCCAGAGGTGTCTACTCAAGAACCTGCAACAGCATCTGATCCAGGACGACCCGCTCAAGAAGAACCTGCTGCTGAAACTACTCAAGAACCACCTGTCATCGAAGAAGATCTTGCGGCTGTTTTCATTCAAGATCCCCCGGCACATGGAGAAAGAGAAGAGGGGGAGACAAGTGACGTGACGATGATTAAAAGAGAGGAACAACTGGTAGCTGTGGTCTAGGGGGAGTATTGTTGGGTTTATTTGAGACCACAGTTACCAGAACGAAGACTTTTGATAGCTTATAACGTAGTTTTATAAATTCAGGGGCTTAATATGTAATTAAGCAATAGTTATTAGATAAACCCTAGGGCTGCGCACTTGTAGACGGGCCCTGCGCACTTAGCTAAGTGCGCAGTCCCATCAGTCCTGTCTATATATATAGCACGTTTGTTGCAGCTCTAGGGTTAGGGTTTTTGGTCATCTTAGTTAGCACAAGATTATTTGGTGCGTACTTATCTGTATTTCCATGGTGTTTCAATGTTATATCAGTAATGGAATCATGTTCTTGTTCATCTTGTGTGTCGGTTTTATAAGATTTATCTAGTTTCTTAGTTGTTCTAGATTAATCACTTAAAATACCTAATAAATAAGTGTTTCTAAGTGATAACAATCTCTTGCACTATTAAGATCTAGTATTTGGGACTTACAGATACCTAATAAACAACATTATCAGTCAAAGAGAAGGATCTGTATCCTTTGGGAACAATGCCAAGGGATATGTGCTAGAACATGGCAATGTCTTTTCTGGCAAAATACAGTTTGACAAGTTCAATCTGGTTGAAAACCTTGAGTACAACTTGTTGAGTGTGTCACAAATGTGTGATAAAGGATATTCTTCCTTTTTCACAAAGACAGCATGCAAGATCATATCACCAGAAGGCCAGAAGTTGATAGAGAAGATCATTGAAGATCATACTTTGTTGATAGCCAAAAGATATGGCAATGTCTATGCAGTGGACATTGAAAAGGACAAAGTACTGAACAACATTTCCTGTTTCTTCTCAAAGGCATCAACTTCAGAGACCGAACTCTGGCACAGGAGACTTGGCCATGTGAACTTTAAAACCATAAATAAAGTCACAAAAATGGGCTTGGTCAGAGGTCTACCCTTGAAAGTATACCAGTGTCAAGAACACTGTGTATCCTGTTTAAAGGGAAAGCAGCATAAGTCCTCCTATAAGTCAATTGAAGAATCAAAAAGAACTGCATGTCTTCAACTACTCCATATGGACTTATTTGGGCCAGTAAAAATCATGAGCCTTGGTAAGAAGAAGTACTGCTTGGTCATCATTGATGACTATTCAAGATTCACGTGGGTATTCTTCTTATTTTCCAAGGATGAGGCAGCTGAAATCATCAAGTTCTTCACTCTACAAGTAGAGAAACAATATTCTCTATCTGTCAAAGCCATTAGAAGTGATAATGGGACAGAGTTCAGGAACAAAACTCTGGATGAATTCTGTTTGTCTAAAGGGATTATTAGACAATTCAGCGTTCCCAGAACTCCTGAACAAAATGGTGTGGTAGAAAGGAAGAACAGGACATTAATTGAAGCAGCAAGAACTATGTTAGCTGATTCAGGCCTATCATTGTATTTCTGGGCTGAAGAAGTTAACACTGCATGTTATGTTCAAAATAGAGTCCTTGTCAACAAGAGACACTCCAAGACTGCCTATGAAGTTCTTCATGGCATAAAGCCCCTTATCTCCTTTTTCAGGGCTTTTGGATGTCAATGTTTCATTCTAAACATTAAAGACTCTATTTCAAAGTTTGTTGCTATAGTTGATTTAGGTTATTTTCTTGGTTATTCTTCCACTAGAAAAGCCTACAAGGTTTTTAACTCAATAACCAAGATAGTAGAAGAAACACTGAATGTCAAGTTCAATGAATCAAAGCACACTCTTATTCCAGCACATCCTGCTGAACTCTTTGACCTTGACAACTTCCATTTCGGACCTAAAAATACTGTTACTTCATCTAAACCTACTTATTATGGTGATCAGAGGTTTGATGATGAGGATCCAGCACCATGGACTCCTAAAACAGTCATTAAGTCAACTTTCAAACCTCCTAAAACAGTCATTAAGTCAGCACCATGGACTCCTACACCTGTCAGTGGTTTACAACAACTGATTGAACACAAAGATCATCCATTGGAACAAATCATGGGTGATATTGCATCAGGTGTTCTCACAAGAAACCAGCTTTCCAACTTTTGCTTCTTCTCAGCATTCATTTCTCAGTTGGAACCTAAGAAGTACCAAGAAGCCCTCAAAGACAACAATTGGGTGGAAGCTATGCAAGATGAGTTACTTCAATTCAAGAAGCAACAGGTTTGGGAAATCTGTCCCTTACCACCAAACAAGCTACCAATTGGCACAAGATGGGTTTTTAGGAACAAACAAGATTAGGCTGGTATGATTATTAAGAACAAGGCAAGACCGGTGGTACAAGGTTACTCTCAAGAATAAGGAATTGATTATGATGAAACCTTTGCTCCAGTTGCAAGCCTTGAAGCCATCAGGTTATTTCTAGCCTATGCCATTTCCAACAAAATAAAAGTAATTCAAATGGATGTTAAAAATGCATTTTTGTATGCAAAGATTAAAGAGGAAGTGTATGTTTGTCAGCCACCTGGGTTTGAGGATCCTTCTCATCCTGAGTGGGTGTACAAGCTTGGTAAAGCTCTTTATGGGCTAAAACAGGCTCTAAGAGCCTGGTATGAAACACTTTTCAACTTTTTGCTTAAAAATAACTTTACAAGAGGCTCCATTGATAAAACTCTTTTCATTAAAAATGTTGGAAATCAAGTCTTACTTGTTCAAATTTATGTTGATGATATCATATTTGGTTCAACAAACACAAAATTGTGTGATGAATTTAAGAAACTCGTGCAATCAAAATTTGAGATGAGTACAATGGGAGAACTGCAGTACTTTTTAGGACTGTAGATTAAACAACAAACAAATGGAACTTTTATACATCAATCTAAATATGTTAAAGAATTATTGAACAAATTTTCTTTGCAAGACTGTAAATCATGTTCGACTCCCATGACACCTACCACACAAGTTGAACCAGATGATCAAGGAAAACAGGATGATCAAACCATGTATAGATGTATGATAGGTTCCCTTTTGTATCTAACTGCTTCTAGACCAGATATTATGTTTTCAACATGTGTCTGTGCTAGATATCAATCAGCTCCTAGGGAATCACACCTAATTGCAGTCAAAAGAATCTTCAGATATCTGAAAGGAACTCCTACACTTGGAATTTGGTATCCTGCTTCTAGCAATACCAAGTTATCAGCTTTTTCAGATAGTGACTATGCAGGGTGCAAAATGTCAAGAAAATCAACATCTGGTGGTTGTCAATTCTTGGGAAACTGTCTAGTGTCCTGGCAATCAAAGAAGCAAACATCTGTTGCAACTTCAACTGCTGAAGCTGAATACATTGCAGCTGCAAGTTGTACATCACAGATACAATGGCTCCAATATCAACTTCTTGATTATGGAATCAAAGAGACCAAGACACCATTGCTTGTAGACAGCAAATCTGCCATTAGCATCATTCAAAATCCTGTTCAGTTCTCAAAAACTAAACATATTGAAATCAGGTATCATTTCATAAGAGATTGCTATGAAAAAGGCAAGATTGAAGTGAAGCATGTGACAACAGCTAATCAAATAGCTGACATATTCACTAAACCCCTTGACACATCAACATTTCAAAAGTTAGTATCCATGCTTGGGATGATAAATTTGTAAGTGTTTCTTTTACTTTTTTGCACATATTTTATTTTTCACTTACATCTGTTTTTAGTTCAAAACTTCTGAAAAACAAAAAGAGAGAAACTACTGATGAACAAAACATCAGTATGGGAATATTTTCTGAAAAATGATTAACTTCTGATAAAATAATCTTCAGAAGCTATGAATAAAGTGTTTATAAACATTCTCATCAGTTGTTAACAAACTACTAAAGAGAAAATAGGAACTACTGATGACAGTTGTTCTTCATCAGCAGTTTTGTCATTAAGGGCAAATCAGACATTTCCCACTTCAGAAGTTTGACCTAGGGCGGTTACAAACTTCTGATAAACACCTTTTCCAACACTTATCCATTCAAAAAGCAAAATTCCCTCCTTCTCTCTTAAAAACACTCTCAAACCCTTAACCTGCAAAAATAGTGTTCGATCCACACACACACAAACCACATGGCTCTTATACTAAAACAGGGACATAATCAAAGAGGCTACTTTGAAAAACATGAAGCCTGGTCCTAATACGAAGAAATCATTGATTTAGTCGTTAAATCCAATACTTCACTACCCTCACCATTGATCCTCCAATCCACATTGAAACTCTGAATGAGTTCTGGGTGAACGCGGAGACGGTGACAGTGAATGATCAAGTGATCTCCCTCAATTCAACCATCCAAGGGAGAACAATGGCAATCACACCAGCAACTTTGGGGATTAGACTGGGTATAGATGATGTGGATGCCCCAGATCAATTTCCAAACTCTGAAATTCATCTGACCATGACAGAGTGTGGTTACAAAGGTACTCTCTCACATGCTACTATTTTTAAGAAATTTTTTGAACCTAAGTACAAACTTTTGTTTCATTACATCATCATGTGTTTGAGTCCAAAAACTGGAACTTATGATCAGATGCCCTCTACTTTTCAACCTATTTTTCATTCCATTGTGAATGAAACAAAATTCAGGGCATCAGCACTTTTCTTTAATGAGTTGGTGTTGCATCACCTCAATTCTAAAAAGAAGTTTTTGTTGTATCCAAGGTTCATTATGCAATGCATAATAAAAGAACTTGGAGAAGAAGTGCTTGTGGGTAAAACAACTGTTTTAAACCCATTAACCTCACAAGCATACTCTAGGCATAATAAACCGGCTGCCTGGCCAGAAGATGACCAAGGGGAACAAACAACAGTCCCCATGGAATCCTCATCTTCCAAACCCCCACCTAAAAAGGCCAAGAAACCAAAACAACAAAAACCAAAACCCACCAGCCTTAAAAGAAAGGGAGTTCAGGAGGTTGAGATGCTTGAACTTGCCAATATGCAATCTGCACTTGATAAAGATGTGACTGAAACATCCTCTCAGTCTCATCCATCTCAAACCCCCACAAGAGCACCAATAAAAATTCTCTTCAAAAGAAAGAAATTCAAGAAAACCATACCAATTGACTCTTCTTTTGAAACTGCTGAACCTTTACCCCAAACTGCTGAACCTTAACCACAAACTTCTAAACCTGAAACCATAGAAATTGCCAAACTTCTCTCTGGGCTAAAAGAGAACATCCCATTAGAACATGTTAGTCCCCAACAACCACATCAAACAGGGGCCATACCTTCAGACTTTGACATGAATGTGGATATCCATAGCCCTAACCCAAGAGATGAGGATGAACCAGGGTTTCTAAGCCCAAACTTAGAGACCTTAGGTACATTTGAGGCTGCTACTACTCATTTACCACCCAGTGGTGGATCTGAGGACAGAAGTAACATTGCTAAGACCTCATTTGTGGCAACTACTAATGAAGGCTTAATGCCTGAGGTAGGAAATCCTCTAAACCAAGAACAAGAGGTACATGATACAACTGGGTTGGGCCCAGCTCATGATATAACTGATACTGTCATCATTGAGCATGTAATCAGGGATTCAGATGATTCCATTAATTTGGATGATGATTCACACTCCACCAAACATGAATTGACGGCTGCTAGTGAAGGTCCTGCACCTGGTGTCTCTAAGATCAAAGAGCTGGTCACACCAGATCAGGTTAAAGTCCACTTGATCCCTGATTCCCCTAAAGTGGCATCTTCTGTACAACATGAAGATCACCCAAAAACACACCCCACTAAAAATGCCTACCCAATTCCCTGGGTCATCAAGCATAGATCTGAACCAACTATGCAGCTCAGATGGTCCCCTATACCATATGATGAACACCCTCATTACCAATCACCTCAAATCTTTCACAACTGCTTTGGAGTTGTCAACCAAAACTAAATTTGAGGTGATTAACAAGAAACTTGGTGAGCTGTCCAACAAGATTGACAACAACTCAAGACAGCTTGCTAAACTCACTGGTAGAACTTCTCAACCTGGCAGGCTTCCAGAAGTGGATGAAGCCAAAAAGGAGCAGAAGATTAAGGAACCTAAGGAGTCACTGGAAGCCAGGATAAAGGTAAGAGTGGCTCTACAACAACAACAACTGCTAGAAAAAGCCCAAAAACAAAAAGAAGATCAACAAAGGCTTGTTTCTGGAACTGAAGTTGAAGATGAAACTTCCCAAGGCCATAATGAAGAAACTGTTGAAGACTCAGAAAGTACTGAAGACAATCCTTCAGTAGTTGACACTTCTGTCAACACTTCAACAGTTAACACTTCCAACATACAAACAGCTGAAGAGCCTTCCAAACCAACTGAACAACAACAACCAACTCCTATTCCAAGGCCTACAACAACAACAATGACTGTGCTGAACCCTTCTCCAATTTCAATGTCCAAAGAACTACTAGAGAAGAGTTTAATTGCAGCCCAAAGAAAGGCTAAGGAAGATGAGATCTGGAATAACTTGGAAGCAAGGGAAGACTTGAGCTTAAATGAAAAGCTTCAAGCATATGAAGCAGAGTTGAATAGGCAAGCTGAAAAAGAGAGAATTGTTGAAGAAGACAAAAGACAACAACTGATGTCTTTCATAACAAAGAACAGCAAAACAAAAGCCTATTCACTCAAAGGGCTCTCTATGGATGAGCTAACCAGAAGAGCTCAACTTGTTGCTGATAAGAATGCAACAGAGAAGGATAGAAAAGCCAAGAGAGCAGAAATGATTGAAGAACTGGTAGCTAATGACTATGGTTCAAAAGCCTCAGTGTCAAAGTGGAGAGAAGACAAACTACTGGACACATACAAGAAATACAAGGCTGCCAAGGCTGCAAATCCAGAGAAGTTCAAAACTTCTGAAGTACCAACTTCAGTAGTTAGAACTTCTGGTGTCAAACAAAGACCAGTTACCAAGAGAAAGCCAGAGGATAATACAAAGACTGATTTCAAGATGGTGTTGCTAGAAGGCAACACAGTTGTGCAAGGAGACTTTGATATTGAAGAAAAACCTCTGATAACACAATTTAGAGATCCTTCAACATTTGCTTACCAAATTCAGAAGACTATCACTGACAAACTGCACACAAAGGTAGTTACTGAACATCATTTACCTACTTTCAAATTACCTGATGTGGTGCAAAAAGAAGACAGAAGTGAATCCCACCTGAGAGTCACAGAAATAGAAAACATCCAACACTCAGGAACATCCTAGGGATCCAGCATGTTTCCCTATACTTCAGATTTTGACAAATCTAAAGTGCTGATCATCAGATGGTCCTTTACTGATTCCAACTCAGTATTGGTGACAAGAAGAGATCTTACAAGCAAGGCCTATAAATCCATGAATAAACTGAAGAATCTATCAACTCAGGACTTGCTTACAATTCAACATTTGGAACCTCAAAAGGGATCTCTCACTGATAAACAGCTGAATCAATTGAAGAATTCCATGTTCAAGGAAATATGGAAGATAGTCAATGAAAGAAGAAAACAACAATAAGGAATGAGAAAAGGTTTTGGCTTCATCAATCCAAGGTGAGATTGTTAAGACAAAAAGGATTGAGGAAACCACTTTTGCAAACCTTAGTCTAATTCATTCTCCTGTGAAAATATTCTAAGTATAGAACTACTAAAGAAAGAAGACTAAAGTACTGAAGAAGGATTCAACAAGTACTGAAGAAGAAAGATCAGAAGTTCTGAAGTCTAACCAGATAAGTTCACTGAAGAACTACTGAAGACAAACTACTCATTAGTAGTTTCTCATTCATCAGCACTTGTACCAGAATCATTCCACCGCCTTATGTTTCAATAGTTTATTTGTTTATTATTACTTTATCTTTTTGTGCAAATTCCAAGAATGCAACTTGTTGCAGACTTGCTTTTTGGCAAGGTTCATGTATTTGTAAGTCTATAAATAGATGGGTTCATCCCTCTGTTTTTAGACATCGATTTTAATTAAAACTGAAATCCTTCAAAGCTTATTATTGTTATTTCCATTTCATTTACTGAGAATCTGTTTGAGTATTTATTATCATTCACATTCAATACTTAGATTCTCATTAAACTTGTCTTTAGTTTTCAAACATCCAGAGGGAGTAATAACTCCTGTTGATAGTGTAACTTTACTTGCTTATTCCGCTGTGCAAATCTGATTAAACTTGCTAAACACATAAGTGTTCACTAGCAAGCAAAACATCAAGAGCATCACTGATCCAACACGATACTTAAAATCCTGCAAAATGTTATCAAGAAGTTCTTTGAGAAGAGGAATAATCTTAGCTTGATCAGTTAGCGGCCACATAACAACTCAAAGAGGTTTATTTGTAGTAGGTTCCGAGACATCTACGTGAACTTTCACATATGACTTATTCTGCAAATCCATATCTTTGAAATTCACCAATGCTTGTTTTTGAATTCGATTATAGAAATTCCAACCAGTTTTACAGTTTGGATCTCTACATTGATTGTGATAAGGAGAATTACTCAAATCACGCAAGTCCATAGGTGTCCATGATTTAAAAGCAATTGGAGAACTATAATAATCGACTATCCCGTTCTTCCTTTTCATGATGAACATCCCTTTCTCATCATTATATGCCAAACTTTGCACACTAGACCTATTACCAAACTTGTTTTTCCTTATAATAACCATGTGCTTGTCTGGAAAATCTTGATATCCATAAACCTTTTCTTTTCCAAAATTTGTCATCATAATCTCTTTCTTCTTCTTAGTCACCAGCCTTCTCTTCGATTAAGTCTCTATATACTTGGTTATCTCTTCCTCTCTTTCTTTATCCCATTTATCACTTTCTTCACGTGACATCGGCTTAGGAGGATCAGCAAATTCTTGAGCAAACTTTTTCTCTAACTTCTGCTTTAACTCAAGGACCATAGTTGAAACCATACCTAAATTAGTTTCTAGCTCCTGAATCTTCTTACTCTTGTAAGTAACTTCTTCCATCAAACTTGAAATTTGAGCATCCTTGAAAATCTTATCTTCTTCAAGCTCAGTTACTCTTCTTAGCAAGATACCCAAATCGAAATCTCCAGAGATTTCCTCACTATTAGGACTATCAGCAGTAGTGGGGGACTGTTTATCAGCCTGCTTTCTGGAACATACAGTTGATACTTGCAACAACTCTGCAACCTTAACAACATTTTTATCAAATTCGAAATCCTTGGGATTACTCGGACCTTCCCTAGGCATTTAGCAGGCGAATATAAAGGAGCCTGTGACTTAAGAACAAAACGAGCAAAAGAGTCACTTGGTGCAGTTCCTTCCACATTAACGGGTGGTACGGTTGTTGGGATAGTAGGAGACGTCTCCCGACCAATCCTAGGATCTCTTCTACTTCTTTTCCTAGGTTGAAGATCAACAGTGGAGTCTTCAGCAATAGGATCTTCTTCTATTTCTGGCACTGACATTGGTATAATTTCAGGTGTTGATATGTGAGGAGCATTCACACTTAACTCTTGGTTTTCAATTGTTGTACCTAATGCCTCTTCTTCTGGAGCTTGTAATTCAACTTCACCTTCTTTTCCAGTCTCAACCTCACCTTTACTACCATCAAACAATGATTCTTCAAAAACATACTCATCAGTTTCATCACTTGCATCTCCTTCATCAGTAACCACCTCGGTTAGATCAACGTTCTCAATCGGCACACTCTCTGACTTAGGTGTTTCAATAGTTTCAACATCATGCTCCTAGGCAATACTAGCATTAGCAGAAGGAGAAGGAGGAACTATCGGTTCAACTACCTCGGGAACTTTCCGAACCTCTCTAGCGGCCTTCTATTCTAATAAGTAACCTGAGCGTCTCTTCTAACTTGCTTCAAAAGGCCAAATATAGTGTGATTCATCAGTTTTGTATCATATGTATTCAATGTCTATTCAAGTGACCGATATTTTGAATCTAAGATCACCTACTAAAACCATGGAAATTTATACCACTACTGTTTGTTTATAGTCTTCACATTCACCAACATATCATTTAAGACACACTTTGAAAAGTTAAACCTCCAGTCCATTGTTAAAGCAATAATAGCTAAAGTCTGTTTGATATTTAGAGTGTCAATCCACTTTTGTTTCCATTGATACACGCCAAGTAGCAATGAGCTAGGAATCTACAGTAGGGATGTAATAATTTCTTCAGTGTGGGAGGATAAGCACCCTCATAACTTATTCTCTCTAATATTGAAACAATCCTCCTTCGAATACTCGGTGGGATCTTTAGCAGCATCTCCAAACAGCAGCACATCTATAATAGTCTCCTCAGTAATGGTGATGACTTTATTCTGAATCTTTGATCGAATTAATGTATCATCCTTTCTGGCTTCGGAATTGTTCCAAAATTCCTATATACAATCTTCTTGAACCACTGGATTCTCCCTAAGAGCATGTGCCAATCTGCATGTGTTCAAGCCCACGATCATTGACTTGAACTCTTCATGATTCTTGGGAGGATCCCCCAGAAAGCAAGCAATATTGTGATTTTTAACAAAATCAACACCTTGAACTTTAGCAGTAGCAGACTTCTTTGTCATATCGGTACTAAACATCTTAGTTGCACACATTGCTCAAAATTCTACCTCAACAGAAGACCGAGACACCGTTTATAGTTTATTGTTTTTCCAAGACACCAAATAATCACCAAGAATTACACAAAAACCTGTAATTGACCTTCTATTTAAACACATTTGTCCCAATTTGAATAGGCTAGGATGTTAAAACTATTGCCAATACTGAACACAATCCCTTTTCTCAGGAGCTGATTTCAAGTATCTTAGCAACCTAAGAGCAATTTTTAAATGACCCTCAGTAGCCTTGTGCATGTATTGAATAAGATATATTTGGACGAGTATGAAATAAGTAAATCAATTTACCCACCAATTGTTGATACCCGACCATAGTATCTAATTCCTTATTATGATCAGCTATTGAATTGATTATAACATGATTGGGTTCTAAAGGATTTGAAATAGGTTTACACCCCAACATACCATATTCGGCTAATAACTTAGTACATTACTTTCTTTGAGACAAACACAAGCCACTATCAGTTTTCATAACTTCAATGCATAAAAAAATATTTCAACTCCCCTAAATCTTTTATTAAAAACTTTGACTTAAAAGAAGTTTTAACATTTTCTATTTCTTCCACAAAATTTCCAATTAAAATTATATCATCCACGCATACCAAAAGAACCAAAAACACATTATCTTTGTTTTTCACAAACATATAGCAATCACATTGAGAATGAACAGAACCAAATTCAATGAGAGCACTAACTAGCTTCTCATTCCACATTCTAGGGGGCTTGCTTTAGCTCATACAATGACTTCTTTAATCTACACACCTTTCCTGTAGATTTGCACTCATATCCTTCAGGAAGTGTCATGTAAATTTCCTCATTAAGATCACCATATAGGAATGCATTATTAACATCTAATTGGAAAATGCTCCAAGAGTTTTGCACAGCTAAACTTAAAACACATCTAACTGTGACAGATTTGATAGATTTACAACTTTTTCTATCCCATATTAAGAGCTACTGAGAAGCACTTGTTCTCTTAAGAAAGATTTGATAGATTTACAACTTTTTCTATCCCATATTTTACTTTTCCTTCTACAACATATTCCATAATGTTTTTTAAGAAAATTAAAATTTCTAGTGGACCTTCTTAAACTACTTTGTTCATGTTCCTTGAATGTGTCCCCCTTAGAAATGATGTTTACTTCATTTCCAGTATTCATATTTCCAACCCTATCATCATTATTGTTAAGGTTACTAGGCTGCTATGAACAAGCCATGTCAGATTGTTCTGAACTAGCCTCGCATACAGTACCCTTATCACTAAGAAATTGCTGATTATCATGTGTTCCTAGATCAACGTTACCATTATCCCCTTTATCATCATTGGGATCATTCAATTCAAGGACTCTTGAGGGTTTTTGTTTATAAAATGTTCAAAAAAATTCAAAGAATTAACTTGTTAATCAGAATTTGAATCAAATGTTTCAAATATATTTATTTCTTTAAAAGGAAAACAATCTTAAAAAAAACTTTACATCTCTAGAAAATAGAATAGTTCTATTATCTTGACTAAAAACATTATAACCCTTTTTTTCTTGGGACTAGCCTATTAAAACACATTTTTAGCCCTACTCTCTAACTTATTTAATTCATTTAAAATAGTGCAAAAACCCAAACATCCAAAAACCCTTAAATGATCTAAAAAGGGGCTAAAACCATAGACAAGTTGGTATGGAGACTTCCCATTAAGCACAGAATAAGGGGTCCTATTAATTAAATAGCAAACAGATAAAATACATTCAGTCCAAAATCTAATAGGCACATTACTTTGAAATAAAAGAGCCCTCATAACATTTAAAAAGTGTTGATGTGTTCTTTCCACAATAACATTTTGTTGTGGAGTGTAGGCACAAGTAGGTTGAGGAAGAATACCCTTAGATTTACATAAATCTCTCATGGTTTAGATATTCTAAGCCATTATCACTTCTTAAAATCTTTACATATTAAATTGAGTTTTAATCAAATTTACAAAATCTTTAACATTTTCAAATACTTCTGAGTTGTTCTTCATCAAACTCACCCACACAGCTCTAGAATAATCACCAACAATCGTTAAAAAATACTTATTTCCCCTCTCTACCAGGAACCCTATATAGTCCCCATACATCAAGGTAAACAAGCTGACCCAGATGAGTAGACTTATGATCACTCAAAGGGAATGGTTCCCTATGTTGTTTGGCTCTTTAACAAATTTCACAAGGACCATGCCCTTTATTAAAACTAGTTTTTAAACTAGGACTCAAAACAGCTAAGACTTGATGAGATGGATGTCCTAATCTTGCATGCCACATATTGAACACATTCATACTATTAAAACACACCTTAGAATGAATACAAGCATTGTTATGTACATATAATCCATTGAACTGATCCCCAGTCACCGGGACATTCTTTGTTGACAAGTCCTCTAAATAACACTTATGTTCACCAAACCCAACAAACAACTTATTATCTTTTGCTAACTTATGTATAGATAAAATATTAATAGAATATTCATGTACAACAAGCACATTTTGTAATACAACATTTTCAGCAAGTTTTAACTTTCCAATCTTTGTTACATGAGTAAAAGTACCATTTGAATGTTTAACTTTAATGTTTAAATCTGAAACATCTATGTAGTCAAATAAACCGTTTTCATTGTTTACAATATACTCATTATCACCTAAATCAACAATCCAACCTATTTGTACTAGCAAAATAATACAAGTTGGAACCAACAGAAGTGCAACACACAAACCTACCAGAATGGTTGCAATAAACAAATGACTCTCCAGATTTCTCCTTTAACAAACCAAGTAGTTTTGTTACTTGATCACTAGTTAGAGAAGCAACAGAATTATTAGTAGAGTCTGAACTACTTTTATTGTTTACAGTAGCTTTCTTTCATTGATATCCTCTAGGTCTAGTCCAGGAGGGGTACCCTATTAATTCAAAACACTTATCTACTAAGTGTCATGTTTTATCACAGTGCGTACATTTCAAAGAGTGTTTGGGCCTCTATTAAAGCTCTTAGTGTTATTACTATTATTATTAATAAAATCATTGTTATTAGTTTTAGAAAGAAAACTAACGGTTTGACCACTTTTAGACACACTACTAGAGTTTCTATGAGATTCCTCTCTATAACCAACAGCAAAAGCTTCTTTCACACTTGGAAGTTCAGATTTTATTAACAAAGTAGTCCTCACACTATGATATACACTGTCTAGACCCATCAAGAACTACATTAGTTTAATCATATGATTATAACTATTGAAATCCTTTGATGCATCACAAGTACAAGAAGGCAACTGCACAATTTTATCAAGTTGTTTCCACATTATGCTCAATTTATGATATTATTCTGACACACTCATACCATCTTAAGTAAAATTATTTATCTTTTGATGTAAATCAAACACAACAGATCCATCAATCTTATTATTTGTTTCCTTAAGGTCCCTCCAAACATCAAAGGCTACTTTAGAGTATACCTGTCCCATGTACAATTCTTCTGAAATGGAATTTAGAATCCAAGTTAAGACAATGGAATTACACCTATGCCATTGTCTTTGTAGGACAGGGTCATCAGTAGGTCTAACACATTCACCATTAATAAACCCAACTTTGTTTTTAACTTGTAAACCTAACAACATTGCATTAGACCAAATAGTATAATTTTCAGTTCCCTTTAGTTTGATACTAAGTATTGTAAGATTTATAGAATCACTAGCATGAATATAAAGAGGATCACTAGCCTCTACTTTGCTCACGATTGTTACAACAGCAATACCAGAGCCTGCATCACCTTTAGGAAAAGTTTCACTAACAGAATCTTCCTTATCAGCCATATAATAAACTATTCACAACAATATCACAATAGTACAAAAAACCAATCCAGATACTATAGAACGGGAACAAGAAATAACCACTGGAAACAAACAAAAACACAGATAACCAGTTGATTAACAATTACTCAAAACACACACAATGGATAGGCCAAGCCAGGGACCAGATCACAGGTTCGTCACTCAAGGCGCATGTGCAAGTAGGGTTGTAAACGAACCAAACGAACACGAACAAGGCTTTGTTCATGTTTGTTTGTTAAGGTTTCTTGGAAAAACAAACCGTTCACGAACACACTAACGAACATAATTCTATGTTTGTGTTTGTTTGTTAAGAAATTCAGTTGTTTGCGAACTGTTCGTGAACACGGTCTTGAACACAAACAAACAAAAACAAACATTTAATATGCAACTAACTAAAAAAACATTGTTAATATTAACCGTTAGACAAAGTACATCATCTAAACGATAAGTCAAATTGTACTAACTTAGACATAATTAACTTAGGCATAATTAACTTAGGCATAAGTACATGATCTTCCTAATTCAAAAGTTCATAATTATCCTAAGTTTTAACCAGTGATCGAACATAAACAAACATACACTAACGGATATAAACAAACGAACGTAAACAAACACATTGTCGAACGTTCACGAACGCAATCGAACGAACGAGACATTTGTTCGTGTTTGTTTGTTTAGTTAATCAAACGGAATTTTTTGTTCGTGTTCGTTCATTTATTAAACAAACGGACACAAACGAACTTCCCGCCGAACGGTTTACAAACTGTTCACCGAACGTTTGGTTTGTTTACAGCCCTATGTGCAAGCCTTAACTTGGGAGCTTTATACTTTCTAAACCAAAACACACAAACAAACACTTGACTCGATCAAATGTCGGTCCCTCTAACCTGGTACCAAGATTCTAGACTCAAACAACAAAAAAATAAAATTAAAGATAAAATCTCACCAAAATAACCCAAGTTAGGGTTTCACCAAAAATAGGTTACCCATTGATTGGGGGTAACAACAATCGGAATCACCTCGCTAGGGTTTTTAAGACCCCTAGTACATCGCCTTCAAATCCGACAAACCACAACTCCTCAGCTCTCAAATCAAGAACCAAAAGAACAACAGGTCTCGAATCAATAATACCAGATCTATACCAGTCTAGACTCGATCAACAAAGACCAAACCTAGATACACTAGATCTACAACCCTCTCGTTCAGGTCTACAAGATCCAACCCATGACACAACAAAAAATCACAACAGAATATGAACAGACACAGAACCAATACCTATAATAGCTCTGATACCATGTCAAGATTTTGGTATCAAATCTTAATCAAGAACTTTAATAAACAAAACTTGAAAGAACAAATACAGACCAAAATCTCCTAAACCAAAAAGACTGACAAGCCAAAATGACTATCATATACAAACACAAAACTCTCAACAAAACTAAATCTAAACTCTCGATCAAACACTAGATTAGGCACTAACAAGATTAGAAACAAGACGTTTAAACTGATCAAAACTCTAATCTCCTCATCAATTGAAAGAGAGACACCAGAAGAAAAATTGTTGGAGAGAGAAAAACAATGTGAACGAATAAATAACTCTAGAGACTTCTACACATTTTTATACCCTGGCTCTTGTGGGCTCACCGACTCACAATATCAGCCCACCAAATATAAAGTATAGGAAACAGCCCAGTCTCGATCATAAGCCCAAACAGCTGCAAAGCCTAGTCAACTACATCATCAACACTTGCAAAGCCCATCTGCACTTTAAGCCCACCTCAACTTATCAATATAATCCTACAAAAAACATCTTATGCAAAATGATAAAATAACTATAAAAACAATAATAGAACAAGAAATATAATGTTATAATTTTAACAATAAGGGTTAATGACTTTTTCTAGAAAATGGGACTTAATGAAAATACTTTGATTGCTAAAAAGTCACATGTGTTGTGTTGTGTGGGCCATCATTTATTTAGAACGACAATTTGTATACTCGTCTAGTCTACTATTGATTCTACTTCACTATCCATAATGGGACTTAAACTCTCAAAATTCAGAGGAGGGGACACCATTTGGCAGAAGCACTTTACATAAGTCGGATGTGTGTCCAAGAGAATGAAGCAAATCTTCTAGTAGGGTAAACTCCGGCCGGCTAATTACTATAGCAGTAGCGAATCTATTTTTATTTATTTATTTATTATTTTTTGACAGGGGCACATATTAGGTCGGGTCAAAACGGGAGGGGTTAAAACAAATATGGTTAAACTGAGTTGGGTATAACCATTTATGCTCATCCACTTAATAATATTGTAAAACTATTAATACTTATTCACTTAATAATATGACAAAACTTTACCTGGAGCCCAAAGAGTTAAAAAAAAATAAAGAAATATTAAGAGTTCTTTAATGAAAACAAATATAAATAATGAAAATAGTTAAACAAATATAATAGACTAGGCCTGATCATGCTTAGAGAATTTTTTTTATTTAATATCTACATAAATTGAAAGTTGGTTAAATTATTTATGAAAATAAACACATCTTCTAAATAAAAAAACTATTTTAACAGGGTGTATACGTGAAAAGAAATAAAACATTACAATAACAAAGTAAATTAGAATTATTTATAGATGGCATGAATTAGAGGTGAACAAAAAAAAAAAACAGTTTCTGGAACTCGACCGGTAGAATCTGCCCGACCCGAACCGGTCTGGGGCCGGTATTTTAGGAACCAGTTTCAGTCCCAGATACGTACCGCCAGTTCCTACATCGATTCCAAATGTTTTCCCCAAAAACTGAACCGAACCGGTTTGGACACGAACCAGTCTGAAACCGATAAAAGTCAAACTCTACGTAAAAAAAAAAAATTTTATGATGCTTTTTCATTAAAAAAAAAATTTCACGCATGAAATGGGTCACGAACCGAAACTGGTCTTTCAAACCGGTGAAACCGAGGTTGAACCAAACCGAAACCGGTTCGAACACGAACCGGCACCAAACATGAACCGGTTTGAAACCAGTTCGATTCATAGAAAAAAAACGATTTGTACACGTCTAGCATGAATCCAGTGGTTGAGTGGGCTGGAGGGAGGGCTAAAATTAGTGGATCCCATGAAAATTTGTTATTTATTTAATGTGGCTAAATGGGCTAGAGGGCAGGCCCATCCTCCCAGCTTAATTAATACATCTCTGACTACTAATTATTGGGACAGGTCAATACTCAATAATATCATTAAAGGGTATGTTACTAGTAGTTGGGATATTTATACTATATTAAAAAGGAATAATGGAAATAAATAATCCCAACTATTGACTATTGGCCAATAACAGTCCCAACTACGAAAATTACCAATAGTGGTCCCAACTTTCGACATATTGGAATATAATGGACCCAAACTAACGGCGTTAATGTGGTGCTGATATGGCATGCCACCTAGGATGCCACGTAGGATGCCACCTAGGATTATTTTGCCACCTAGGATGCCACGTTGGATGCCACGTAGGATCATTTTGCCACCTAGGATGCCATGTCAGCATCACACTAACGGAGTTAGACCTCTGTTAGTTTGGGTCCATTATATTCCAATATGTCGAAAGTTGGGACCACTATTGGTAATTTTCGTAGTTGGGACTGTTATTGGCCAATAGTCAATAGTTGGGATTATTTATTTCCATTATTCCTATTAAAAAGCATAAAGGAAGGATGATGGTAAAATTTAAGTAAATACATTTTTTTATGCTTATAATATAACACTAAATAAAGTTAGTTAAGGGTTAAAGTTGTCTTTTTAGCAAATACTAAATGAAATCATTATACACAAATAAAAGAGTTTTTAAGTAATTATAATTAATGGAAATAATATATGATCATCTAAAACTAAGTGGATAATTGATTATTCAAATTAATACATAACCCCACCCAATAAAACCCAGGGTTAAGTTATTCTACAAAGGATACAAAAAATGAGAAGGGTGAGAAGGATACAAAAAATGAGAAGGGTGAGAAGGATACAAAAACACAATAGATAATGAAATATGACACAATGAGCCACAAAGTATAACACAGTTCCAAAAAAATATAATACAACGCTGAAGAAAAAAGACACAACGAATTGAAAAAAATGGCACAATGATGAAAATAAAAAAAAGACACAATGGTACATAAAAGACATAATGATATAACGCATATTCTAAACACTACAAGCTAAAACCCCAAAAATGAAGACCTAAAAACTATCGCCGTAGGGTTCGATAAGACGATTCCAATGCCGCTTGAATGAGTTCAATCAAAGTCCGTTTGATATCCTTCCTACGAATTCCTATTTTTCTTTCACTGTATATTTAATCCTAACCCATAAAATCCCAATTAAAGTACTTAAGGTGCATGATCATCCAAGAGTTTCTTTGCAAGTCATTAATTCTCATGAAGTGGAATAACCACCAGACCCTTCATAACCCAAAGCCCCCTTTCATTTCTCTCACGCAACATACTAACATTCACATCTCTATATCTATATCTCTCTCTTTCTGCAATGATCAAATAATGGACTTCTTCAAGGCTAAGGAACACAAATCACTACTAATTACCTTTAGTCCGGTAAGTACATATGAATCTCTTTATATCTTACTCGCTCTTGTTCGATTTCTATTATAGTCTCATGATTTCTTGCGAAATTCCAAAACGCTTTTTCATGCTCTTCGACATCAGATCGTCTGGGAAGCAATGCCCAAAGTGTTGTGACATCGCTGAAACAGGAATCCGGTACTTATCTTAATCCATGCATGTTGAAACACCTTATTGAATTTAATAATCTATGAATTATGTTATTCTTTATTATTTCTGATCGTTATCATTATGCTGTCATGGATTCGAGCATCAACATATTCACTTGATCATGCTTTTCAGGAACTTAATCTTTGTAAGATACCCGCAACCCTTTATCCCTAATCACTTATACTTTCATCAACACCATATGTATTATATAGAATTTTCTAACAGTATTCACTGTAATTACTGATGAATTTGAAAAATACAATTTAAATTTCTTTTTAGTTATGTCGGGTTTGATATTTGGATGCTTTAATATTGTTTAGTTTGAAACAAACTACGGTTTCAAAAATTAGCGTTGGATTAGCCTAATAAACACATGTTTTTTTCTCCTTTTATTATAAAAGATAATGGCAATTTGCAGATAGTTGTATATGATGTTTGGTATCTTTAAGAACTATATTTTTTTTATTTAGCCTTTAATTAGGTCCATGCTGTTATTCGTCTAAATCTTCTAGAAGATCAATCTCATCAATATCATGACAAGATCTTTTAGTTTAGTTTGAAGGTAATGTCTCAAAAAAATTGCATTTTGGTAACTTGAAATATGACTCAAGTAGTGGTTGATTTTGTAAAAAAAAAATGTAACTCTGTGTTATAGCTATTTGTATACGCCATCCCCAGCCCCAAGATCTGTATTTATCACACACAAAAGGGGTTATGTTTTTAGTAATAAGGTATGAACTCTATGTTTTGTTCTTTTTTTCGTGAGTTATGCTACCTAATGTTGTTTTATAGTTTTTAGGTTTTACTTTGTAGACATTCTTTTGTGGAGTGTGAAACTGTAGAAGTAGTAAAGAAAGTGATATGATTTATGGTTTATTTAAATTTTTAAATTTAATTGTTTATTTTTTAAATTTAATTTTTAGTTTTGTTTCATCTGTCTTCCTGAACATCTTGATAACATCAGACATGTTGACAAATTAAATAATGATAAACAATTTTTATTTCTAAAATTTGCAGAATGGACACTATATGACCAAGCCTAGGGGTATCAAAGTTTTGGATAAGGCTTTCCCTTTTCAAGTGGTGAGGGTTCAAATCCCATGGATGACAAAAAAAAATATATTAGCCGATGAAAAAAATATATATGACCTGGTAGTTGTTGCTTCTTTATATATAGAAGTTATCATGTAGTAACACAACTTTTCACTGGACCCCTGGATCACTATAAAACCTCCAAACCTTAAGGATGCCTCGATCCTTCATCAGTTGAAGCAGCCATTTAAAAACCAAATAATATTCAATTTTAGGAAACAATCACTTCAATTGCCAAAATCAATTTGTTATGCATTTAAACAAACAATTGGTGGGTTCTTAAACTCCAGCATAAAAATTTGAAATTGAGACAATGTTTAGTAAAATTTGTGTGTTTAAATATGATGAAGTATTAACATCCTGATAAAAGAAACGTGATATAAGAAAAAGTTGAACAATGTTATTTGTGACACATGAATGCTACATAAAAATCTAATTCAAAGTGTTTGGATGCAAAAAATAATAAAAATAAGGAGGATTGATTCTATCTACAATGCAGAAGCAATTGAAAGGAATGTGACATATTGTCATCTTCGTTACGACGTGTAGGTTCTCACTATAGTATCTCGCTCTCATAAGCAAATTTTGTACCAAACACATACGTAGGGGCTCACACGCGATTCTCCCGCAGCAACGCGCGGGTTCCCCACTAGTATAAATTAGTATAAAAGACCAAATATGTTTGATACATTCTTAACTGTCCCTTCTTATCATCTTGCATTGCTCATAGGTAACTTGGATGTGTTAAAGGGCTATTTGCAGAAATTCTTGTTGAAATAAATATACTTAACGTTTGTATATTTATCGATAGCCATATATATTATGATGATCAATTATTAATATTATCCTAAGCCCAATAACAGATATGTCTTTGATGGGCGGACTATCATTAGATGGGCCTTATTAGGGTGTCCCCTAGGTATGTATAAATAGAGAGGTTATTATGAGATTAGGGTTGACACACAATCATAACAACGTAACACCATTAGCAGTCCCCTATCTCTCTCTCTCTCTCTCTCCCTCCCTCCCTCCCTCCCTCCCTCTCTCTCTCTCTCTCTCTCTCTCTCTCAATGTGTTCATAACTTAAGAACACATAAACATCATAACTACATACCCTAAAGGGAACCCGAATCCACTGACAAGCATGTCAACCTCAAGTCTCTTGCGACATCAGTAGTAGGTGTCATGGATCTATTAGGTATTACTGTTATTATTATTATTATTATTATTATTATTATTATTATTATTATTATTATTATTATTATTATTATTATTATTATTATTATTATTATGTTTTCCATTACATACAGTCAAAACTGATCAACATATGGTATCAGAGCAATGTTGCTCAATCAGTTTTGATTGTTTTCCATTAAGATCTGGAATTAAAATCGGAAAACAATTATGTTAAAACCTGATAATGGTGTTTACGGGCTCCTATAATTTTTGGTTAATAATTAAAAATTCTCGGTTAATAATTTTTCTATTTTAACCGAGTTCATGGTTTATGATTATTTTTTTGAAATCTGTAATAAGTTTTAATGTTATCAGATTTCGATTGCAGATAATATATTATGTTTTTGATGTTTAAGCGAATTTTTTTGGTTGACGTTCTTCAAGAACTTCATTAGAGAAACCAAAAATTCCTTATGTTTTGGTTAGTTTTAGGATTGATTTGTTGTTTCCTAAAATCAAGGGATGTAACAACCTTATGATTATCTCTTAAAATAAGGAAACAATTTTAATGATAATCCATAATTTTACTAATCAAATTTTAAAATTTAATGATAAGATTTCCGGATTAATAAACAAATAAAGGTTTCCTAACCCATAACTTGTTTCCGGATTAAAAGAATTTTAATAAAATTAGAGATATAATCGGTTCCAAAAATAGCTCGTCAAGAAACTTGTTCACAAAGAAACATTAGAGTGTCTGACCCTTATAACTGTGTCCGACCTCATAAAACTGTTTCCGAATCTAAGTGTCCGACCCTTACAACAATTTCCGACTAGAGGGTTGTTTCCGAGCATTAGTGTGTTTCCGAACCCATGAGAGGGTTTCTAACCCATAATGATGTTTCCGACCATCACGATTTCTGAACTTAAAAGGTCGTTTCTGGGTCATCGGGTTTTACCGAATAAATTAGTTCTCAGTTTAGGTTCAAATCAGGTTCACGAATCTAACTTGTTCTCGGGTATCTTACGAATAATTATTCCGAGAACACTTAAATATTTCAAGAACCATTATTTTTTAGAACCTTCTAAAGTTTTGAGAACCTCATGATATTCGTAAAACATTATTTTTCAAAACCCATTATTTTCTCGTGGGATATCTCATTTAATTTTTTAAAGGTTTTGACGAAACATAACGTATCATTTTTATCAAAACATTACTAAACCTTGCTTAACTTGCAATAACATTTGAGGTGTCACTTCTTCCCAAAGGTGATGTGTCACATTAGGTGGTTATAAAGATCTCGTTAAGCATTGTAGCTCGTTCACATAAGTGCCATAAGGTTTCACTTCTGCCCAAAGGTGATGTATAACAGATTATGTTGGTGAACTGAGCGTATTGCATTAGGACTTTGAATGTCTCACTTCTGCCCAAAGTTGATGGGTTACATTCACTGTCGGCAATTTAATACTTAAATGAACAGCGTATAGCCAAAGCTAGAGCATGTTATTTAAGTAGCTTATGTTGGTGTTATGATATTATCACGTCTTCATTACAAAATTGATCCTCACGATTAATGATCCTTCATTAATATAATGATCATAATCTAAGTCTGCCTTACATCAATACCCATAACTCGAAAGTAATCTCACATTCTTCTATAAATTACTATCTCAACTAAGTAATTCACTCTAATTATCAAAACTAAGAAGAGTTTGCTTAAATTTTGTTCTTATTAAGTTACCTCTTAAGACATGACATTCCTACGCTCTATCTGATAAAGTATTACAGAATAACACATGAGCATAATAAGTGGAATAAAAATGTCTCTTATGGTAATTAAGAACTCCTTTTACTGATTCCTATCAGGTGAGCTATTAATGATTCTGAAATTCCTAAAACTAATGCATTATCTATGGAATGATATAATATAACGAATTCCTAAGAAGCATGAAATAAATAAGTCTAACTCTATGGTTAAATGGGATCTGTGAATACATCTTAATATTGAATAACATGACCCATAAAGCTAAGGGTTACACATGAAAATCAATAAATTTCTAGTGTATAATAACTTTTCCATCAGTACGATTAGATGCATTATGAATCAACTATAACACTCAGAAATATCAAAGTAAAATGAGTGGGTTGATAGCAAATTACGTACAGGAAAAAGAACGCATTAAACTAGAAAAGTTGATGTTATTCACCTTACTACCATTAAACCTAAAAGAGAAAGAATAATTACCGTAGAGAGGATAATTATAAGGTCTGGAAACAAGGTACAAGTACTACTTTCAACTATAAGTTTCTCCAAAGGGAAAGTCTTACTAAGAAAAAATGTGCCATTAAGCATAGGCATAAGCAAAAAGATTACTCATAAGAAAGGAGAATGGTTGGCTAAGATATGTAGTGCCTAATTAAGGATATTTAACTCCACAAATGCTAATGAATTCCAATTAACACATGATGGCTGAGTCTAGTTTTATACGTTTCCTTACTATAATTCAATAAATACTTAAGATGAGAGTTGGTGGCTAAATTAAGGGTCTATTAACCATTAATAACTAATCTTAGTGTTGAAGCTTTATAATACCTTACGATATTCTTGAGATTACTCAGAATTTAGTATCAATACTAAAAGCTACAATTTTTTGATAGTTACAAGGTTTTAATGACCAAACCAAAGCCACTATTAAGTTAAACTCTTATATTGTTTGTTGTCATTATCTGAATAGAAACCTTATGAAATAAAACTAGATGATCCAATAACGTTTTCACAACTTTGTTATCATGAAAATGAGAATTTAACAAAGGAAAATGAGACCCATGCAATTCATCCACTAAGACCAAAATTTCATGAGAAATCATGACCAGGTCACTAAAGGATGCTTAGCTATCAAATCTCATTCTCAGTGACTTTAAAGCATGTGTTAAATGCCCTAAATATCAAATGGCGAAAGGAATAAAATGGGTTTCCATACCAAGTCATAACTAATTGACATTAGTGGAGCTTAGATAAATATCTAATTGTATCTATTCCGTTTCCTACAGACCAAAAGTATTAAAGAAATCAATTCATATATACTTAATAAGATTCCCTCTAAGTATGTCCTTATAATTTCTTATGAAATCTGGACGATAAAGGAAATCAAATATAAAATATATGAAATATTCTCGTTCACACGCATTGTTAAAACTTATTATGTGGAGATACTAAGAGACCTAAAAGATTATTGGGAGCATTAGATGTCCTACTTATGACTTGCAAAAGTTACAGAGGTGGGGGGAACGAAAATTTGATCTATCCTCAAATTACACCTCTTGCACTGGACAACGCTCTATCACAACTTTTTCTCCTTAGCATTTAACGTACTCCTAATAAAGTTTTGTGGATACTAAAATATGGGGAACTTAGATTTCTTACTAAAGTAATCCTCATTAAGAGAAACGACAATAAACATCATTAGGTTGTTTTCTCTATTAAAATCTATGGCTCTTCCAAATGTTAGATCTTAAGCATGCTGAATTCATTAAGATCTCTAAGGTAAGTGGGAGCAGTAAAAGTCCTTATTATGACTTTTCGGAAGTACAAGATGCGGGGGAGTGACTCATTAAGTTTAACTCCGAATTTAATGTAGGTCCCTTTCCCTTGAGATCTTCTCTGCAATCAAACCAAACACGAATCCTAGACGCGGAATATCTTTGATCAGTGGATATCACACAAAGAACAATCACAAGCTTACTTTTAACGTTTTATCTTATTGCATGAATCACTGATAACATACAATAAGACCTAACTATGAATCTTGTAAACTAGCTTGCACAAGAACTCTCTCAATCTCTCTCTACCACACAAGACCCACCAACTAACCAACCCCTAAAACCCCATGCATCATTTGCTTATATACATGCATTCTCATGGGATTTTAATTGGGCTTGTGTTGGGCTTTTACAATGCAAGCTTAATTACATATTCAAGAACTAACTTAGACAAGTTCTTCTAACGACACGAACAATATAAAGTCTTCTGTCAATAATCACGAGCATTTGTTTATCCGTTTGAGTATCTGTCACAAACTCGCACCAACAAACTCCCCCTTGATAGATGCTCTTTAAGATTATTTTTCAAATCTCAAAGTATCTTCAATTGTCTTCCACTTGAAGTCTTTAATCTTCAACAGCTTAATCTTGAGATTGTCTACCAAAGTAATTTAGAAGAACTTGGCAGATCACTTCTCTTCTTTTCTTCAACTTGTGATCTTGAGTGTTTAACAGCTCTCTTATGTTCAGCATCTCTTGAGAATTAAGTAACTCCCCCCTGAGAATAAGCTTGGATTGTAAAAACTTCCACTTGAGCTCTACACGAATGCATTACTCGATTTGAAGTCTTTTTACTCCCCCTGAAACATAGAATATTTCTTCCTGTATGTATATTTCTCCCCCTGAGCTGCTAAGTCTTCTAAAATCAGCAACTGTTGTTTAGAACTTCAGTGTTTTGTCGTCTTCTTGTCTCTGTTTCTTCAAAAAAATTCTTGAATCACATGAATTTGTCCAAAAGGAGGTTCAGACCTCATCACGTCCATCATTATCATCAAAATACCTGTCACACTCAACCAACTTGTAAGTAAACCATCATCACACATATAAACTTACAAAGTATATAAACAACCTGTGACAAAATTGATTTGCGGTTAAAATTCATAAGCTTTCAAAAGATATGCTGTTTTGCAAAATTTTCTAAGTGTTTTAGTAAAACAACTTTCAAAATTTTCTAAACAGTCAGATCCACCACAGAACAACCGTTTCTCGTGCGTCAAATCCCGAAGCAAAATAAAATCTTTTTGGATTTTTGGATTTTTGGATTTTTTGACAAGTAAAATAAATGAATGTAAAGACAATTAATGTAAACTATGTAAAAACATAAAAGCACTCTATTTTTTGTTATAGCAATCACTGGTTAAAAGGATCATATCAGCTAGATTGAGATGTCACACTAAGTTAATGTTCTTAATAACTTCTTAATGTGTAAGACTGCATTCCAAGACGATTACCAGTATTATGTATCCACATAAACAATATAACACTTAACGATTCCAAATCCAAATTAGCATTTAAGTGTAGTAAACTGAATCATCTATGTTACCCACGACATGACATACCCCCGCGATCAAGTCATGCGCAAAGGTTCATCGTAACAGGTGAGTAAATTTGCCATTATCCATGTTGTTTACAAGGTACGAGACACGATGGTGTACAGGTCTGCATATATCTGGATGCAACAAAGTGACCAAACGTGTACTCAACCAGGCTTAAGACAAATACCATTTTATGCGGTATGAATTTTCAGCTTTAGGTAATTTTGATTGATTGCCTTTTAGCCTTTGAGGGTTTTGGCATTTATCGTATGCTCTTTTAAGATGTTCTGACAAAGTCTAGGTTAGCATGTATCTGGATGCAGCAAAAGACCAGTCAGATCATCCCTGGATAAATTTAACAATTTAAAGACCTGAAACCTCGGAATTTTGTAACACGATATCAACGCAAGATTTAAGACTATAAAATCATACGCCAATGACATGTATCCCACAGAATCAACAGTCATTAAGATTTCTATTTCAATTAATAGACCAGATTCGTGTGTCAATTGCCTACCAGTACATCATATAATGATGATGCAGCCACACTTAGCTTTAATTTTTCTGCTTAATTTTATTAAGTGTAACAAAATCAACAGCTAATGTGCTATCATTTCCAATTAGGTACCAAATTTGCTATAGTTTTTTTTAAACCAAGCAGAAGCAAATAAAAACAAAGTAAAACTAACTAAAAGCTTCAGCACTTATGAGAAAACGAAAAGTTATTCCGGGTTTCTCATCCCGTTCAGCTGCACTAACAGTTCAAACCGAGCTCTATCGAAAGCTTTTGTGAACAAATCAGCTAGGTTATCCAAAGTATCAACCTTTTTCAAATAAATCATCTTTTTCTCAAAACAATCTCTTATGAAATGATGCCTTATGTCTATATGTTTTGTTTTGGGAAAGTTTTTGGGATTTTCTGTGATTGAAATGGTGGCCTGATTATCAATAAGTATAGGAGTATGAGTAAAATTCAAACCGTAATCCCGCATTTGTTGTTGTATCCACAAAACCTGTGAACAACAGCTACCAGCAGCAACATATTCTGCTTCACAAGTGGAAACAGCCACCGAAGTTTGCTTTTTGCACTGCCAGGAAACGATTCTTCCTCCTAAAAATTGACATCAACCAGTAGTAGACTTCCGATTCTGGTTACATCTGCCGTAGTCCGAATCTGTATACGCTACAAGATCCAATTCGCCATCAGCTGGATACCAGATTCCCAATTTGGGTTTCCCCTTTAGGTATCTAAGAATCCGTTTGACCGCAATCATATGTGACTCCTTTGGATCCGCCTGAAACCTGGCACAAAGACAAACTGGAAACATAATGTCAGGTCTAGAAGAAGTTAAGTACATGAGTGAACCAATCATTGCCCAGTACTCTGTGGGGTCGACATATTTGTCGCTTTCGGTATCTGGACCGAGACCGTGGTTGACCGGTAGAGGGGTATGATAAGGGGTGCAATCATTCATCTTGAAACGAGTCAGGATGTCATGCACATACTTGGTTTGATGGATAAACATTCCATCTGCCTTCTGATCCACCTGTAGACCAAGGAAAAACTTTAACTCCCCCATAGCACTCATTTCGAACTTCCTTTTCATGATCTGCTCGAATTCCTTGCATAAGTCGTCATTTGGTGACCCGAAGATGATGTCATCAACGTAAACTTGTACCAGCAGAAAATCTTCTCCTTTTCTCCGAATGAAAAGTGTACTGTCAATATTTTCTCTCTCAAAGCCATTGTTCAAGAGGTAAGAAGACAGAGTCTCATACCATGCCCTGGGTGCCTGATGAAGTCCATAAAGGGCCTTGTCAAGTTTGTAGACCCGATCTGGATATTCTGGATCTGTGAACCCCGGTGGTTGAGAGACATACACCAGCTCTTAGACTTTTCCGTACCAATAAAGGCGCTTTTAACGTCTAACTGATAAACTTTAAATCCTTTATGAGACGCAAAGGCCAAAAACAAGCGAATTGCCTCTAGCCTAGAAACTGGTGCAAACACTTCATTGAAGTCTATCCCTTCCTGTTGAGTAAACCCCTTGACCACTAGTCGAGCCTTATTCCTGACCACCTCACCATTATCATCTTTCTTGTTCCGAAAAACCCATTTGGTGCCAATTTCCTGTGTACTCTGAGGGAGATCGACCAACTCCCAGACTTTGAACTTCCTAAACTGAGCCAGCTCCTCCTGCATTGCCTCTACCCACGAGTTGTCACGAAGAGCCAGTTGATACGTCTTCGGTTCGATCTGTGAGATAAATCATTTCATACATTTGTTCACAATCCCTGACTCTTTAATTCTTGCATACATGCAATTGGCAGTCGCAAAGCTTCTCCTTGTCTGAATTCCTGCAGTAGGATCGCCCAGTATATAGTCAACTGGATGATCTTTATTTGCACGTGTTGATGCCACTTTGTCAACTGTTAATTCATCACCTAAGTTGGAGCCAATTGCTCCTGTAGCCACTTCTTCATCAGTAGAATCTGTCCCGAACGGGTTCGTGAAAGGTTCTTCATCAGGTTCGGTGGTAGGTTCGGTAGATGTAGATTGATTGTTTCCCGAAGAGCTTGCTTGAGCATCTGTCTTGTCCTTTTCTGCAGAAATTTGGACTATTGAACGAGGTGAAACAAAGTCGTCGCCATCCTCAGCAACAATCACTGGTTCTTCATCTGGTTCTGCATTAAAGGTGTGAGGAACATTAAAGGATTTATTAAAAAACGCGTTTATTTGGTGATCCAGGTACATAACCAAGGAAAAATCCCTCGTTAGAAACCTCACCAAATTTTGGTTGGTTTTTATTTTTAAGAATAGTGCAAGGCGTCCCAAATGGTTCAAAATCTTTAACATTTGGTATTCGACCGTTCAAGAGTTCATAACACGTTTTATTGTGTTTCTTGACGGTCAAAACCCTATTCAGAACATAGCAAGTTGTATTCACAGCCTCCCCCCAGAATTGAACAATCAATCAAAGTCCTATTTTTCCTCTTTGCGACTCCATTCTGCTGTGGCTCATAAGGAGCACTAAATTGATGTTCAATTCCCTTGTGAATGCAAAAGATTGAAAACATGCTGTTCTTGAACTCCGAGCCGTTGTCACTTCTGATTCTCTTGAGAGTGGTGTTGAAAAGATTCTCTGCTTGAAGAATGAAGTTTGTTAAGACTTCTCCTGTCTCATCCTTCGAACCTAAGAAAAACACCCACGAGAATCTCGAAAAATCATCAGTAATCACAAGGCAATAGAATTTACCACCAACGCTTATAACATTCACTGGACCGAATAGGTCCATGTGAAGTAGTTCGAAAGGAGCAGAGATGGTATTGATAGCTTTAGGGTGATGAGGTTTCTTGTGTTGCTTTCCCTTTTTACAAGGGACACATTTATCCTCAACCCCAAAGCTTTTTAAAGGAACACATGTCACTAAACCGTTTTTCACAATGTAGTTCAGCTTTCTAAAGTGAATGTGCCCCATTTTCCTGTGCCATAATAGTGAATCTGATTCAGATGCTCTTGAAAGAAGGCATGTGGTCTCCTCTGAAGTATCGTCAGGTATACTCATGTCCATGATGTATGTGTCGTTTCTTCTAGGAGCCCTCATGATTATCCACTCTTTAGGAATTACCACCCCTGGTTTCAACACTAAAGCTTCAGTCTTGGTGAAGTGAACCGAATGCCCCTTGTCGCAAATTTGTGAGATACTCATGAGATTGTGTTTGAGCTCCTCAACATAGTTCACTCCTTATAGGGTGATCTTGCCATTAGTGACCTTCCCCTTTCCTGAGATGCGCCCGCCTTTGGCGCCAGCAAAATTCACATAACCTCCATCACATTTCATAAATTCAATCAGCAATCTCAACTCCCCTGTCATATGCTTGGAGCAGCCGCTATCAACATACCACCAGTTGATAACCCTCTTTAGCAGCTCCTGTATTCACAAAGAAGATTAGTTAGAGTAGGGGACCCAAGCTGTGAAAGTCTTGGATCGTCCCATTTCATCGACAACAGTAAACTCCCTCCAGTATCCATCACTCCCCACTGGAGTCCTGGATCTAGGTGGACTGTTTCTGTTCATTTGGTTATAATGTCTGTAGGGCCTTTGATTATGAGGATTGTAATATCCTCCGTGATTCACTGGCCCATTACTGTTACTTTGAGGATAACTTCCTCTGTTGGAGTATCCCTGATTGTAGTTATTTCTAGAAAAATTTTGGTTATTTGAATAGTGTCTATCCCTATAACCATTTTGATTATTTTGAATATCAACAAAATTAAAATTTTCACCTTGTGGACTTTGGTGACGTTGTTGCCTATGTGGTGGTTGGTATTTGTTGGCATTAGCAGGAGGTGCCTGCTTTGGAGGAACAGCACCAGAAGTGCTTGCATGGCCAACACTCACCTGTCTAGGGACAAACGCAGGCTTTTCAAAATTTTTGTTTACTGGTCGTTTGCCTGGATCCCTAGACCAACCATCAGATTCTTTTTTCTAATTTCCTTTGCAAAGATTTCTTTGCAGAGTTACTTACCTCTTTCCTGCTTTCAGACTTAGCAGGAGTCTCACCTTTCTTTGCGTCAGTTGATGTAGTGTTGTCCTTCTTTTTGACAGTACACATGCTAGCTACATGACCTTTTTGATGACATATAAACAAGATCGCTTCTCAAGGGGCTTTTTGTACTGTCCCCTTGAGGTCGATCCCTCATTGCTAGCAGATTTGGGTGAAGTGTTATCAGAACATTCAGCATTACCCTGTTTGATTTCTTCAGTTTTGACTTCACCTTGTTTAACAAATTTAGGATTTTTCAAAATAATTTTTGGTTCAGCCTTTCTGGTTTGAGTTTTTGAAATCACTGGGTTTTCTTTCTTTGATTCAGTTGGGTTAGTTTTAACTGTATTACCTTTATTAACCCCCAACCCTTTAGTGTTCTTGAACACTTCATCTGTTTCTTCATCCATTGACACATTGGATGAACTACCATTCTCAACACTATCTTTACTCTCACTAACTTCAACTTCCATTTCATCTAATTTAGGCTTACTAATTTCCTCAGTTACTTCCTTCTCAGTTGGTAAAAATGAATAGTTACCAGTCGCAGGAGGAGGCACATCTTGGTAACCTAATCCACTGTTATCATCTTTATGCTTCTTAGTGTCCTTTCTAGAGTCTATTAAGACATTAATACGATACTTAGAGCTGCGAACTTGATCTATTTGCCTATTCAGATCGGCTACCTTATCCTTAAGTTGGTCTATTTTAGCATTTTTCTTAGCAATCTCTTCTTGTTTATCAACTAAGGCCAACTGTGTTAGATTAAGGTAATCTATCTTTTCCCTAAGGGCATAGTTAAGTTCTTTTAGATCTTTCTTAGCAGCATTAAGGGAGGTTTTTAGGTTCCCTTCTCTAATCTTATTACCTATGTTAAACTCTTTCTCTTTATCCAGAAGCACAACTAAGTCAGTGTTATGCTCAGCTACTTTATCATTTTCTTTCACAAGTAACAAAATACGCTCAGCATAATCGACACACTTATTACAAGCTTCTACAACTGGAGGTAAAGGAAGGAGTACCTTTTTCTCATTGGATGATAAGTCTGCCATGTATGCCATGAATTCTTTAGCAGACATCCCTTCAGTTGATGCTGTCAGATCCAGCACATGGGTAGATACCTCCTTGTTTGCTTCAGCTTCATTCTCCTTACACTCATTCACTTCTGTTTCTGTCTCATTAGCCTGTTCCTCAGTCACTTGCTCAATAGGTTTCTTAGCATTCTCAGACCCCTCTTCAATAATTTATGCCACGAGAGCTTGATTTCTTGATCTATCAGCTCCATCTAAAACACTGCTCCAGTCATATGTACCGTCAGGCTTAGCCACCATTAGTGCCTTAGAGCTTAAATTACTCTGAAAAGGCGCCACTGATGAGATTTGCTTTGTGGTGTTTCCCTGATTTTGGCTCTTTGGTCTCACACATTCTCTGGCAAAGTTCCCGTACCCGTAGCAGTTGTAACACTTGACCTTTGACTTATCAAAACTAGGTCTGCCTCCAACTAGCTTCTTTCCTGTCCTCTCCATGAACTTTCTTGCTCTTCTCGCAATCATAGCAAGATTCCACTGAAGATCTATTTCCTCCAAGTCATACGGATCTATCTGATCGTAGTCATCATCGAACATTGCCGAATCGTTTATCTTCCCTTGTATGTAATTCTCATAAGATGCTACAAAGGAAGACAAAACAGCAAGTTGTTCTTCTGCTGATTTTTACACTCATAGGTATAGACTTGCATGACTTGTGATCACATTTGGAATCATTGCTCATTCCCTTGGCTTTTCCTGAGGGAATGTCCTTCACTTTTGTTGACTCACCTGAAACAGAAACAAAACAAACTTCACCATCAGAATCTAACACAATGTTACCAGAATTATCTCCTGAGAAGAATGCAGTTGCATTCCCACTGCTGCTTGAAGTGCCACCAGATGAGGATTTGGATGATGATTTCCCATAATACACTCCCGGATCTTGAACCTGATCAGAACCTTCATCCTTCCTCTGCATAGCCAAATCATATCCTCTTAGCTTTCCTATAACATCATCAAGCATGTAGGTGGCGAATTCTGGATTCTCTTTAATGAGAAGAGTATAGACTTCCCATTTTGAAGGCAAGGCATCCAGAATCTTGGTGGTCATCTCTACATTGGTGTGCTCAATCTTGTAGTTCTCTAGTTCCGTAACAAGATGGTAGTATCTCGTGATGATCTCTTCTAGGGTTTCACCTGTGAATGCCCTAAAGACAGCAAATTGTTTCTTGAGTAAGTCAATTCTATTTTTCTTAACATTGTCATTTCCCTGAAAACGTTTCTCAAGAGCTACCCACAAATCTTGTGCATTTTGAAATTTTCTAAACGTGTGCAATATCTCTTGTGGCATGCTCATTGTGATAGCAGCATGTGCCTTGTTCTTAGCTTCGAACATAAGCTTCTCTCTTCTTCATCAATATTTTTGAAGTCAACCTTAACAATTTGACCATCAACATCTCTAAATGGTGGTATGTAACCATCTCTTATGCAAATCCATCCTCTCATCATGTAAAACCTTGCCCATTCTTCAAACCTGTCCTTCCACCAATAATAATCGTTAACCGAAATCATTTTAGGTGGTGAGTTTGACTTGCCTACTTCATGGTCCATTTCCAACATCTTGTTTAGAGTCGACATTTTAATTGTTGTTTGATAGGATTTAAATTAATTTTAAATGTCCAAGATATGAATGTAGGTCCAAAGTCCAAGTCCAAGACAAATTGGGTCCAAATGTTTTCGAGGCCCAAATTATAGTCCAAGTCCAATAACCGAGAACTTATAGTCCGAGAACTAATGTGTGTTTCCGAGAACTTGTGTTGGTTTCCAAGAACTTATGTTGGTTTCCGAGAACTATAACGTGTGTCCGAGAACCTTAGTGTCCGAGTTCTAGTTTGTGTAACCGAGAACTTGAAGTGTTCGATACTCCTTTATGAGTTCGAGAACCCTTAGAATCCGAGAACTAAACTCAATCCGAGAAATAAAAACCAGATCAAATATCTGAGAACTAGTCTTGTATCGGAGAACTAAAGGTTGAGTCCGAGAACTAAGAGAATATCCAAGATCTAGACTGAATTCGAGAACTCTTGTGTCTGAGAACTAAGTATCCGAGAACCTTATTTCCCTTGGTCAACAAGTTGTGATCCTAAAATTTAGGAATTGATTAAGATTTGATTTGAATTTCAAAATCAATCTAATCCTTTCCTTATCTTGAAAATTCTGCACTAACACAAATCACAAAACAAACAAACCAAAATAAGATCAAATCAACAATTATTATCAAGATTTTTTAGGGTTCTTATTGTTCTTGATCTTATTCTTGGCCAAAAACATCGAAATCAAAGGCTTTAATTCCTGCAAAACTCAAACAAATCGTGAGATCTAATAACCAAAAAAAATAAATAAATAAACCGTAACAAAAAAAATAACAAGAACCGTAAGAAAAATAACAAGAACCAAACTTGTTTCTAATTAATTTATGACCAAACGAAGTTGTAATTTTTAAATAACTATGTCAAAACATGGGTTGTTTCTAGAATAAGACAAACGAAGCTAATTAATGTCAACAAACGAAAACGACGGTTGCATAAGATGTATTATTTTTCACACTAAGATGAATCGATTTTTTATTATTACTAAAAACTGAAACAAAATAGAACGAAAACTTTATGAATATTAAATATAAAAGCCGAACCAAGGAAAAGAACTTGCAAACCGATGTTTTTCAATCACCACGAACTCGTTTCTTGAATGATATTTAGCCCGAAAGCTCTGATACCACTTGTAGGTCCTTTTCCCTTGAGATCTTCTCTGCAATCAAACCAAACACGAATCCTAGACGCGGAATATCTTTGATCCGTGGATATCACACAAAGAACAATCAGAAGATTACTTTTAACGTTTTATCTTATTGCATGAATCACTGATAACATACAATAAGACCTAACTATGAATCTTGTAAACTAGCTTGCACAAGAACTCTCTCAATCTCTCTCTACCACACAAGACCCACCAACTAACCAACCCCTGAAACCCCATGCATCATTTGCTTATATACATGCATTCCCATGGGCTTTTAACTGGGCTTGTGTTGGGCTTTACAATGCAAGCTTAATTACATATTCAAGAACTAACTTAGACAAGTTCTTCTAACGACACGAACAATATAAAGTCTTCTGTCAATAATCCCGAGCGTTTGTTTATCCGTTTGAGTATCTGTCACAAACTCGCACCAACATTTAACTTCGATTATTCCTCTTGCACACCCTACTGCACCAACTCTTAGACACTTAGAAACTAATTTTTCTCCTTATATACTTGAAAATAAAAACACCTAACTAAAGTTAAGTTTGTATCAGAATAAACCCAATGTTTAACTCAGGAGGTCATCTGGGTCTAAAAGCCCATTAAATTTGATGATTATGTAACCTATCTGGCTAACACAAAATGGTTGTTTGGTAAGTTTACTGATCCTACCTCTTCTAATTAAATCATAAGTATCAATCAATCTTCTAAATGGAATAAAGCTATTATTAGCATAACTCATTCCATAATTTAGAATAATGTTTGGGATTTGGTTGAATAACCTAAAGGTATTCATAATTAAACCAGATCTGAATGAGAACGTTGTTAGATAAGATTGATTATAAAAGATTATACTCAAGGAAGGATTAGATTATCAAAGAATCTTCTTATCTGTATTACAAAAGATTTCTTTGAGGATCAGTACCGTCCTAGTAGCTCATAATGACTAAGAGCCACATTAGATGGACATTAAGACAACTTTCCATAACAATGACCTACATGTTTATTAAGCAACCTGAAAGTTCTAAACTGAAGGTTAAGAACACTTAGTTTGTAAGTCAATAAGATCCATGTATGGGTTGATGCAAGCATAAAATGTGTTTGAATCATAGGGCTGGCAAATCGTGTCCCTAACAGGTTAACAGGTCTCTGACGCGCGCGAACAAATAAGTTCTAAACATGAACACGGCTCGTTTAACTCATTTATATCTCATGTTTATAACACAGTTTTATGTTTTATGTACCAAAAAAGGGAAATGAAAGATTTTTGCCTCTTAATTCTAAGTATTAAAAAAAGTCAAAAATTCAAATAGTGTACTTTTCAGTCAAACAGGTTTTATCGTGTCTTAACAGGTTACCCATTGCCAGCCCTATTGAATCATAATGAAATTACTCTTCATCAAGAACTAAGTGGATTAAGGAATGTACCTCAAGATGAGTGGGAGCAACTAATGAAAACGTGTCCTTACATAGATGACAATTCTCTTGACAAGTATATGTTACCTAAGTCAAAGCATTGTTCATGCATAGCACTACAACAAAAATGCCTTTTAAGGACCTTTTGTGTGGGACGCTTATAAAATAGGGTCCTAAAAACTATTTAATAGGACGAATGAACTTTTGGGGTCCTTTTATAATATATGCTACTATCTCAGTGTCCTAAAAAGCTATTTAATAGGATGGATGATTCTTTGGGGTCCTATTATAATATAACTTAATAAGACACTTGAAATGTAGATCCTAATAAAGTTATTTATGAGACATTTAGTTGTTGGTGTCCCATTATGTGGTAATGTAATAGGACACTTGTTCACAGGGGGTTCTATTATAACATAACTTAATACGACACTTTGTAGTTAAGTCATAAATGTGATGTTATAGTACCCTTTATAGTAAAGTCATATTAGAACATAACTTAATAGGGCACTTGACACATCGGTCTTATACCTTTAAACTTTATAGGACGCTTAATCATTGTGGTGTGATTATCATACACCGTAATAGGACACATAATATCTGAGTCATAAAACATCATTTTTATAGGATGCTTATTCGTAGAGTTAATTTATAACCTAGGGGTGTAAACGAGCCGACCCGCTCGCGATCTACTTGAGCTCAGCTTAGTTAAAAACACGAAGTGAGCCGAGCCTTATCGAGCTAAAACGAAGCTCGTTTATTTATCGAGCCTGAGCTCAAGACTAACATATGAAACTCGTTAGGCTCGTTGAGCCTTATCGAGCCTAAGTATCAGGGGCGCACCTTTTATGGGGCGGGGGGAGTGGCCGCCCCCCCCCCCCGATTTTTCGCTCAGAAATTCTGATTATATAGTATTCATATATAATTTTTTTGGTATATAAGATTTCGACCCCCGAAACTAGTGACTTCCGACCCCCCAAAGTGCCCCCCCCCCCCCCGATTTTTCGCTCAGAAGTTCTGATTATATAGTATTCATATATAATTTTTTTTGGTATATAAGATTTCGACCCCCGAAACTAGTGACTTCCGACCCCCCAAAGTTTCAGGTCAAGCTTCGCCACTGCTAAATATAATATTTTTTTAATATTTAATAATATTTACCCATCGTTTAAAGATGTTTAGTAAATGAGTTCAAGCTCGAGCTCACGAGCCTAAATGAACTATTATTTATATTATTTTTATTTAATATATTAAAACGAGCTGAGCTTGAGAAATTACTAACAAGCCGAGCTCGATCTTTGAAAACAAAGCTCGAATCGAGCCAATTTCAAACTCGAGCTCTCTCTCATAAGCTTATCGAGTTTGCACCCCTGTGATAACCCTAGCTTTGTATTACAACAGTCTTCATCCTCATTTTCCATCCCAGACACCAACAATCTCCCCTGGTGAGAAACCGTTGATCTTCATCTTGCAGGTAAAAGTTTGGTTTTTCGTTCAATCGAAATATTGTCTCTACGTTTTTCTTTTTAGTATCTTCTTCGTTGGATTCTTGAAGATGGTGCTTCTCATAGCAGAAGAAGTTATAGATTTCAAGCCACGGTTTCATAATACCAAAGAGGATCTGGGCAGGGTGATAGTAATAACAACACCTGCAACTAACGAGTCAAGATCAGACTTCTACTCTTTCTTCTATCGGCCCTAAGATTGGAGTTCATGAGGTAAATATATTAAAATAATGTTCCAAACCAATGTGATAAGGTTAAAGTAGGTATAAATCATTGCGTAGTCATAATGTTTGTAGCGAAAACTTTGTTAATCAAGATTGTTATAAGAACTTATATGAAGCTTTTTTATATGTTTAATTTTCGTAATACAGATTAGTGATGTAGGAGCTTTGGGTTTTCGTTGCTTTGCTAATTTAAATAAATTGAAAAAAAAAAACTTGAATCATATATTTGTTTTGAGTTTACTTTAGATTTGGGGGTTTTAGTTTTCGAACTATAATATGTGCAAATTTTTCTCCTCTTATTAAATTCTGAACTATTTTCTTTATTATTTTGTTTGATTTTATGAACATGGAGTTGGTGTTTTTCAAGTTCAAGTGATTTTGTGGTCTACAATGATAGGAATGGCGATTTTTTTTTTGACTATTTATCAACTAAACAAGAAACATTCTACATTTGTATCTGGACTAGTCCTTGTATTGTGTTTGAAAACATGATTAGTCATGAGACTATCACCAAGTAACCATGAAGGGTAGGGGTGCAAACGAGTCAAGCCGATCCCAAGCTTTATTGGGCTCGAGCTCGAGCAGTTTTAGGTTATGAAAGGTCAAGCTCGTCTCAATTTGTGCTTTGTTTATAAAGCTTGAGTTCGGCTCGTAAGTAATTTTTCAAACTCGAGCCCGACTCATTTGTTTTTTATTTATTAATTAGTGTTAATTACAAATATTACTTTAGCAATTTAGATATTTTTTGTATTATTTTATAAATAGCAATTATTATTGTTTACATCTACATTATCTATGAAGGTCATGTTTGACTCCATAGCTTTCTCAATGTAGATAATGTCAAAGTTGGAGTCTCTTGATGGCATAGTCCTAACTAACCATAGCTGTATGATCAGGGGGTTCCAAGGGAGTCAGATTTGCACGGGTCAGACTAAAAAAACAACTCAAGTGGGGCCAAAATGAGTCGTCACCTGAGGAAAAATTGTAGCCATCAACGCTTATGCAAGTATACCCTCTTTGCATATGTTGTTTTTTTGTTGGACTGTCCAGTTGTGTAGTCGTTCTTTAAGTCGTATGTTGAGGTTCAATGTTATCTCTTCTTATGTCGTGTTGTTTTGTTTGGTAGGTTCGATATTGGCGTAAGTTACCAACTTTTCTTATGCAAGTGTTCCCTCCTCAACATGACGTCGTGACGCCTTTCCACCCACAGACATTTTAAATGACGCTAATTACCATTATTCTAGTTCATATTATCTTTGTGAATTGATTTTATATTCTTCTCATTTGCAGGTTTAATCACTAGACCTAAAAAACTTACGAAGATAGAGGTTGATGACCATAGGTATTTAATATTTATAATTCTATTCTGTTTACCCTATTATTGCTTGTAATTTGACTAGGAGTTTTGATTAACAAACATTATTATTCTTGTTGTATTGGTGAAAATTTGCCTACTAGTCAGCGAGCGGTTTCAACAGCCTTATGGTGCAACTTTCTTGTGTTTTCGCTTAAATTTGGGGTCTGGATTGCTACTTCAAGCCATGTCATGTTAGTTGAAGTTGTGCATTCCTTTGCGGATTTAGCGAATCAAGTGAATAAGTTTAATAAGTTTAATGCTAGCAATTTACTTTTGCTTATTTATGGTGTATTCCTGTTTTCTCTTACTTGGTTTCTTTATAGCTTTTTTTTTTTTGCTTTTTATAAGTTTAATGAAAACCTAATAACGTTGATAGGTAGAAAACCTGTATATTAGAGCTTGTGCTTGAATCTTGATGCCGTATTTGTGGAGGGTAATGAACCTGATGAAAAATGGGTATTATGGTGGATGTTAGTGAGGAGAGAAATGAATTTGGCAGTACTACTGCCAACAGTCAGCTGAGTGCATTTGAAACAACACTAGACAAGTCAAGAGATGATTTTAAGCTCCACCTTTAATAATGCATCTATCTATAAGGTAAGTTATAACCACTTTAAAAGTTGTTGATTGTATTTTCAATCTTATTAATTGTACTTAAAACTTGCTGGGTGCATATTATATTTATTATAGATCACGGATGCGGATATGGATAGCAAGAAGCGAAAGTTGAATTATATTTACACAGATGCGGATATAGATAGCATCCATGAAGAACGGTCAAGTTATGCGACAACTTTTACTTTTTATGTAAAAAATTGTATTTTAAATTTTGACGAATGTATGAACATAACATTTTTTTTAAATCATATTTCATTTTATTGATATATTTATTTTATTTTCAATTAGGTTTATTAAAGTCTCGTCAAGGTATATTTTCTAGTAGTGTCCATAACCATATCGTAAAATTGTGTGTGTGGATGTTTAAAAATTAAAAAAAGCGCTGTATCATATGACTTGTTAGGACTTTGAAATTTTGTTCTATTAAACTTATTAGAACATTTTAAAAGTGTCTTAATATGCTTTTCTTAGGATGCTATATGAGTTGTTCACAGACAAATTATTCGACCATAAAAATGGTTTCATAATCTTATTTTGGATATTAGGACCCTTTTCTTGGTACTAAAATAACTATAATGTTACATCATAAGGGTCCCATAAATTAATTTTTAAGGACACTTGTATGTGTGTTAAAAGATTAAAGTAGGTAAACACATGTTAGAACATTGTAAAAGTGTCATAATATGTTTTTATTATGAGTTTTTTTGGTTGTTCAAAGACATATTATGCGACCATAAAAGTGGTTTCATAATCTTATTTGAGATATTAGGACGCTTTTAAGGTTTCGGGACTTAATACGACCCCTTTACATGAAACGCTTTTACCGTTGGTCCTATTAAATAAAAGGTCCTATAAAATAGCATTTTAGGACGCTTTTGTGCGTACTAAAAACCCATTTTTGTTGTAGTGTAGTTTTGACATGATGAACATCGGGGATTCCTCTTACGTGATAGGAATCAAAATATACCAAGATAGACCCAACGGGATATTAGTTTCATCCCATAAGTTTTACTCTAAGCGGGTCCCTAAGTATGTAACATACAATATTGCTCTCTTTTAGAGGATAATAGGATAATTTGAGATTATCATCTTATGTTTCATTAATTAGAAGACTTATGTAAATTTAAGTCTATGCTTGTTTATGATATTGTTCATATTGCTTGATACTAGACTTGTCTAGATTGATGAAAAGCATCTAATGGAACATTACAATATATTTAAGAAACAAGAGACTATAATCTAAAGAAGAAGTGAGAACCTAAAGTGATGTCAATTTCAGGGTATATCATAACGTTAGCAGACATAACTATCTTATGGGGGAGTCATAAGGAACTGTTAACAACAACCTAAGTTATCATGACATAATGTGTTGCTGATCACAACAGAATGGTCATTAAATGTTGTTGCTAAATTTATCAGTTGACTTATAACTTACTGTGACAGTTTGAGAGGAGTTGCATTAGAGTTCGATACGAAATTATTGTTCGCTTATGATTAAGAACAAATAGAGGAAAACAGAATTTTGTATCGAATGCATTCATGATATGCTTATGGATCCAATAACTAAAGGTCTATCACCCATAAGTCTCACTAAGGGCCAACTAAGGGAAAAGGGTTTTACTAATGACCATGTACAACTGCATATCGTACTATGAATGACTTATGACTAATGACTAATTATTAATGATTAATTTTCCTCATTATGATTTGTTTGTCTATTAGTATGCTAAGCTAGCATAATGGCATAAAGACAATAATATAACAAATCTACTAAGGGCATAACGTTAATTGATCCTAATGTTAAGTTTTAAATTTGGGTGTAGTATGATTAATGGGGGTCCTAAGTCGAATAAAGACTTAACGGCTATATTTCTCTGCTACATTTTGGGTTTAGAACTAAAATGAGTATTAATCTCTGCAGACTTACATAATACTCATAATAAATGATTACTCGCTAAGTGAGAGAATGTTGGAATAAATATACGTAACGTTTGTGTATTTATCTATAGCCATTATAATCATTTATATTATGATGATCAATTATTAATATTATCCTAAGCCCAATAACAGATATGTCTTTGATGGGCGGACTATCATTAGATGGGCCTTATTAGGGTGTCCCATGGGTATGTATAAATAGAGAGGTTATTATGAGATTAGGGTTGACACACAATCATAACAACATAACACCATTAGCAGTCTCCTATCTCTCTATCTCTCTCTCTCTCTCTTTCTCTCTCTCTCTCTCTCTCTCTCTCTCTCTCTCTCTCTCTCTCTCTCTCTCTCTCTCTCAATGTGTTCATAACTTAAGAACACATAAACCATCAGAACTGCATACCCTAAAAGGAACCCGAATCCACTAACAAGCATGTCAACCTCAAGTCTCTTGCGACATCAGTAGCAGGTCTCATGGATCTATCAGGTATTACTATTATTATTATTATTATTATTATTATTATTATTATTATTATTATTATTATTATTATTATGTTTTCCATTACATACAGTCAAAACTAATCAACAATTCTCCCTCAATAGCGTAACACATTTGTAATTTGTAAGTTTAGAATATTTGTTTAAGAAAGATGAAAATCCTATATAATTTCTGTAATGATGAATTTGTTACAACTATTATGCGATGTACTCCGTTATTTAGATAATCGAGGATTAACAACTAAAAAAAAAACATGAAGGGCAAGTTGTATCATTTTAGCAAATTTAAATGCATGGATAAGCTTAGAAGAAGCATGGGTTGGTTAAACAAACATATAGTCAAGAATTAAAGATTAAAGCTTAGTATTTGATAATTAAATAAGATGTTGATTATCGTGAGAAAAGAACAACTTGATGTTGATAACCGCGAGAAATAGTAAAGGTTTAGAGATTAAAGCTTGGATGTCCATTTACTAGAAAATCAAGGACAGGATTCTTGGTCTTCATGGTGGTGCACCATTTTCTTGAAAAACCAAGAAACAATTTGTGGTTTCACGCTCTTTTACAGAAACAGAATACTGATCTATGGCATCCATAGTTAGTGTAAGTCTTGTGGCTAAGATGGTTATTAAGTTTTTTTTTTTTTGAACGGCGAAACACTATATATATATATATATACACACACACAGGCCCAACAAGTGGCTGGAAACTCCAATACAAACACCAAAAAACGAACAGTTTACAACAAGTCTATAACCTCAAAATCGGACCAATTTACCCAACTCAACTGAGGCAGATTGGACCTATTAGCGATCCACAAAAAGGAATCTTCCTTTATAGACTCGACCGTTTTACGAACCTAGATGAAATTCCCTTCGAACACTTTAGCGTTTCTGGCTTTCCAAATGTTCCATATGGTAGCGATGACGACCGTATACACCAATCTCGTAATTTTTTGCAGCCAGGATTGTCACGAATATATTGTATCAGCATCTGTAGGTTCAAACATTGATTCGCCCATGGGACTCGGATCCAAACTAGAATGTTACACCAAATACTCCGAGCAAAGAGGCAATCCATAAACAAATGGTCCAAAGACTCGACCCGATACCCGCATCGATGGAGTGAGTTGGTATTCACTCCACCGGAGTAACTCCTCTATTTTGTGAAAACCAAGCAGCTAGAGATATTTGCCGAAAATCCAGTCTTCCACGAAAAAACCAAGCATCTAGAGATTTAGCAACACCCCTAAATGATCAGACACTAAATTAAACGACTTAGTGGTCCAATCGTCTAACAAGTCGAAATAAATTTAACAACCTAATTAATACTTTAAAAATATAGAAATTAGAAAAACAGTACAATAAATGCAAATTTAGATGCTCTAATTCAACAATAAATAAATATAAGTGTTTGTATCAATATTATTATTATTATTATTATTATTATTATTATTATTATTATTATTATTATTATTATTATTATTATTATTGATTGTATCTTAATACAAAAAAAGGGATTTAGAATTAAATAATTCCAACTTTATCAGGTTTTAAGACAATAATTTTAACTTGAAAACTAGAATCTAACAAGTCTAACTTGTATTGGTTTTTATTTTACTGAACCAAAACTAACTGAGTTTAACCCAGTAAACCCAGTTAGTTTTCAACCTACGTAGCATGCTATAAAGAGCAAATAGGTCAATTTAGAATGTATAAAATGGCATGCTGCGTATAGACGTGTACAAATCGGGTTTTTTTTAAAACCGAAACCGGTTTTTTTCCCAACCGGTTTTTTTTAGGTTTTAAGCCGGTTTTTTTATAACCGGACCGTTTATAAACCGGTTTTGACAAGGAAAAGCCGTATTATATAAAACCGGTTTGGACCGGGTTATAAACCGGTTTTTTTGTCTGATGAAAAAAACCAGAAAAAAACCGGGTTTGCTGTTGCTGTTTAGAGCTTTTGGCTGTTTGCTGTGCTGCTGGCTGCTGTTTTCAACTCTGTTTTGCTGGGTTTTTTTTTTTTTTTTTTTCATTGCAAACAAACTTCAAACATTTAAGAAACTTATAACTTAAAACATTCATAACCATTTCATTAACTTAAAACATCCAACTTAAATAATAAAACCATCCAAATTAAAGTCTTACACAACTAAAAACTTAAACAACTTAAAGCCTTAAACATAACTACTAAAAACTTGAACAACTTAAAGTCTTAAACATAAGCAAGCGTCTCTTGAATACATCAAACATCTCTTGAAAAACATCTTTAATCCGAATCCGAACCCGAGTTGTTTCGAAGGTATTCATCAAGTTCAGCTTCTTCGTCGGTCATTGGTTCAATCAACGCCATATTCACCTCGTCCTCGTACAATTCGGCTTCGTACTCCAATTCTCCCTCAAGTGAGCGCTTATCTTATACTCTTTCCGCCGCATCCAAGTAATCCTTTAAGCAAATAGACATTTCAACCGCCTTAGGAGTTACCCTCGTTCTCCTTATCGATAAGACCCTGCCACTAGTAGAAAAAGCGGATTCCGAAGTTACCGTAGAAGCTTGGACACTTAGTAAATCTCGGGCCATGGCGGCTAGAATCGGAAATTGTTCTTCCTTTTCTTTCCACCAAGCCAACAAATCAAAGTTTTTAAATTGTTGTGGAGTGGTGTGTTGTAAAAAGTTTGAACCACTATATCTCCCGAGTTCGCTACTTGGTGTGTTAGTAGCTTCATCTTGTTCATTTATATTCCATAAATGACTATAAAAAGCGAAATCGGAATCATTTGAATTCTCGTCCAAAGTGTTTCTCAATGAATCATGAATTTGTGAGCTTGAACCATATTTTGATTGATAAAAAGCATACCTGGCATTAAGATGAGTGCTAAATTTACTTTTTAAAACTTGGCTAAAACATGGGTCTTCGGCACAATTTAAACCTAACTCGTCCGCAATTTTATCAATCATAGAATTAACGCCCCTTATGTTATAGCAAGGGTTTAAGGCGGCGGCACAAGTAAAAACCGGTGGTATCTCTCTAAAATATTTTTTAAGTTTTTCTTTCATTTGTGTTACCATATCCGAATACGGATGCCCATACACACTTATCTTGCTTAGTTTAGATGTCATTAAAAATATTTTGTTAATAAGGACTTGTGGGATAATAAACACCGGATAAAGTGGTTGTCGAGGTTTTAAAAACTTTAAGCATATCGGATATACGCTCAATAGTTTCCTAACTCCTTGCATGGTAAGGGTTAACCTTACCACGACTCGACAAGATTTCATGAAAAGCCATTAAAGTTTTTTTTTGTGAAATCACATTTTCAAACATGTTACATGTAGAACTCCATCTTGTTGGGCAATCCCAATTCGGACCCAAACATGGTTTTTTCGCCTCCGCACAAAACTTTATATATTTAGTATGTCTTTGTACCTTGCTAAAACTATCACGCAACATTCTTCTAAAACCCTCCTTTTGTGACTCAACAATTTTTAAACTGTCTTGAACCGCCAAATTTATGATGTGTGCAACACATCGACTATGAAAAAATGCACCTTCACAAATGGGTTTATATTTTAATTTTAATTGTGTTATTGCAACGGTATTGTCGGAGGTGTTATCAAAAGATATAGAAAAAAAAATTTCCTTCAATTTATAAGTTTTAATAACGTTGTCAATAACTTTAAAAAAAATTTGACCCGTGTGAGGATAATCGAAAAGTTGAAACGCAATCGTACGTTTCATCATTTGCCATGAATCGGGTTGAACCCAATGTGCGGTGACACAACTGTAAGAGTCGGGTACACCATGAGGTGTCGACCACACATCACTAGTAAGGTTTACACCGGTTTGTAAATTTTCAAAAAAAACAAATTGTTTCATTTTTAGCTTTTTTCCACATTTTTAAACAATCCCTTTTAAGAGTTGCACGACTTACATGTGTGTATCGTGGTTGGAGAGTTTTTTGAACAAGCCGAGTATAATGTTGGTTGTCGAAGTGGTTAAAAGGAAGGCTTTCTTGAATGACAAAACATGTCATTTCCTCACGAACCGCATCAATGGAGTAAGCAAAGATCTCTCCTTCACTTGTCATTGCCGGTTGATCCTTCGAATCTTGTGATTTCAAAACCTTGCAAAATGGCTTTGTGATGTGCGTGTTCAAAGAGGTGTTTGCATCCGGCTTGTAGAACCCTTTATAATGTTTGCAACGAGCCTTTTTTCACCCGAAGCCATTTCACACATATCATAGTGTTGCCAAACTTCTCGATTTCCGCTTGGTAGGAACAACCCGAACCACCACATCGCTAATTGAAGCACCAATGTGAGTCGAATCTTGTTGGCTAGAGGAAGCCATTTGAGAGTTTTTTTTGGCTAATACTAAATGGTTTTTTATGATTTTGGAGAGTATTAAGAGTGTATTAGAGTTGTGTAATCAACCCAAAACATCATGAGGTATTTATAGGAGTCAAGGATGAAAAATTAGGGCAAAAAAATGGTCACTTTTAGACCCCCAACGGTCATATGACCGTTCTGCTGTTGTTGTGTTGTTTTTAACGGCATAAACCGGTTAAACCGGCTTTTTTATATAATACTACAACCAGTTTTTTTTGGATAAACCGTTTTTTGTTCTAATCGGTTTATTCACCGGTTTTTAATAAAACCGGTTTTTAAAAAAAAAACCTTTTCCTCCATAATTAAAACCGGTCTATAATAGCTAGTTCGGTTCGGGATTAAAACCGATTATAAAAAGACCGGTTTTTTAAAAAACCGGTTTCAGTTTTTATTTCGGTTTAAAAAAAACGGTTTTTTTGTACACCTCTAGCCGCGTATGCAGAAAACTAACTGGGTTAAACCCAGTTAAACAAAAACAAGTTAGGCCTGTTAGATTCCACTTTTTAAATTGGAATTATTGTGTTCTAACCTGACAAAGTTAAAATTATTTAATTCCAATTCCACTATAAAAAAATATATAAATATATTTCTTTTTTGATCGCAAACAAAACTTCTCATTCATATCACCCAAAATGTTCATACACACCAAGAGCCTAGCAAGGTGCTAGACAAACAAAAGCAAAACATCAAACGATTCACCCTATTACATTAATATCTATATTGCCGGAACATTGAAGTTACGCCAATTTTCCCATGTTCACGCATTACCTTTCGCCTTATGCTTTACCCATATGAAAATCATGGCAAGAGCCTCTCCAAAAATTGCGTCTGGGCTGGTCCGCTTCCGGAAAAGATCAATCCATTACATGCTTTCCAAATTGCCCAACAAAATCCTATTATCACCAGTCTCACCCATTTGCGTTTGTTGTTCTCAATACCAACAGCTTTGTATACCTCCAGCAGATCACGAACCTTAAAAGCATAAATTGGGGAATCTTGCACCAAGCACTAACCCTTTGCCATACACATGCCACAATAAAACACTCGGTGAAAAGATGGTCCGCATCCTCGTCCCCTTGCCCGCATAACTTGCACGTAGCACCCCATTTAGAATTCGTCTTCGCTTCAGACCCAGCATAGCCGGGAGCCGATCTTGTTCAACTCGCCACCCGAAAATACTCACCTTTTTGGAGTGCCTTCAACCCATTGGAAGGGATAATACGGAACAGCAAATTGACCCAACATACGCTTGACATCTGCAACAGAAAAGTAATTGGCAGGCCATCATTCCAGGCCCATTGATCGGCATTTCCGGCAACCTGAAAGCTTGACAGAAGGCCAGTTAAACTTGCCAGTTCAAGACGTTCCTCAGCGGCTAACGGTTTTCGTTTCCACTCCCAAGCTACTCTTCGGTCAGCAACATTCACACGTTTGTTGGATTCTAAACGAAACAGACTAGGAAACTGGTACATAAGAGGTCCATTCCCAACCCAAAAGTCAATCCAGAAACGGATAGACATCCCGTCGCCCAAATCCCCTTCAAACAGGAGCGAGCGTCGATGCTTACGTTCCACAGATCCTTCTCAGCCTTGTTGATTCCTGTCGATGCTTACGTTCCACAGATCCATCTCAGCCTTGTTGAAAATGGATAGCCGAAAGTACTTTATTCCAAAGGGTCGTTTTCTCCGTTTTAAAACGCCACCACATTTCATGAGAAGGCTAATATTGGTATTTTGTAAAGACCCCAACCCGAGACCGCCTTTTTCCAATGGACCAATGACTTTCTCCCAACAAACCCAACTAGTCTTGGCCTTGACATCATCACCTCCCAAAAAAATCGTCGTCTTAAATCCTCGAGAATATCCAGCACTCTTTTTGGGGCCCGGTAAAGTGATAGAAAATATAAAGGCAGGCTGTCCAAAGTCGCTCTAAGTAGAGTTAATCTACCACCAAAGGATAAGTTCTTCGCCTTCCACTTGGAGAGTTTGGCTTTAAAACTTTCAATAACACAACTCCAATGCCTTGTTTGACCCATATTTGCACCAATCAACAAGCCAAGATACCTGCAAGGAAAACTCCCAACGCTGCAATGGATCGAGGCAGCCACTTGTTCCATAATTCCATCAGCTATACCAACACCAAAGAGACTGGTTTTCTGAAAATTTATTTTCAGCCCTGAAATAAGGTGAAAACACCTCATGAGTCGGACCACGTTGCGTATATTCCCATCTCCCCATTCTCCCATAAACACAATGTCATCGGCAAACATCAAATGTGTCATGATAGGCCCGCCATGAGGGAGATTAACACCTCTAAAGATACCAAGTTCCTTCGCTTTCCCCACAAAGCCGGTGAGCGCTTCCATGGCGAGGATGAAAATGAAAGGGAAAGAGGGTCGCCTTGGCGTACACCTCGGAAAGCTTCAAATTCCCAAGAAGGAGATCCATTAATAAGAACGGATGCCCTACTAGAATGTAAAATACCTCTCACCCACTTCCTCCAAAGATCCGGGAAATTCATTTGTGATAGAACATTATCAATGAAGGACCAACTAATGGAGTCATAAGCCTTCTCAATATCTACTTTAAGTATAAAAATTTCCTTCTTCACCTTTTTCGCCCAAGAGATTAATTCATTTAGCATTAGTGGCCCGTCAAGAATATTCCTATCCGATAAAAATCCGGATTGGACTTCCGAGACCAACTTCCCCACCACTTTCTTGATACGGTTCGCTAACACTTTCAAGATAATCTTCGACAAACTCCCAATCAAGCTAATCGGGCGGAAATCGTTGAATGTCAAGGGATCATTGCACTTTGGTATGAGCGCAATAAAAGATGATCCGCAACCCCGGTTAATAACTCCTTGTTCATGAAATTCTGCCATCATTTTCATGATATCATTTTTAAGATACTCCCAATAGTGTTTAAAAAAAACCAAAATTGAAACCGTCGGGTCCGGGAGCTCGATTGCTGCCACAATCCCATATCGCCTTCTTAACTTCCTCAACAGAAAATTGTTCCATCGAATCAGCTGCGTCACCATGAGATAGTTGTTTCAGATTTGGACATTGAAACGTTGGCCGATGAAAATTTGGTTCGCGAAATTTAAACGCAAAAAATTTCCAATCAGCCAACTTGATTTTTGTCGGGTCCATGATCCAAATGTCTTTATCATAAACTCCATTAATCCGATTTGAACCGTTCTTGACATTAATAACACCATGAAAGTAGGACGTGTTCTCGTCGCCTTCAATCGCCCAATTTATTCTCGCCCTTTGCTTAAGATCCGCTGCTGTCACCGTGTTTAATTCCTCCAAATTCTTTTTATTTTTAGCCCAAGTAACTAACTCTTCATCCAACAGCGGCCTTTCCTCCAATAACGCATCCAAATTTCCGATGGTCTCAATCAACTTGCGTTTTTCTTCATTTCTGCTGTCACGGTCTTGAGCTTGCCACCCCTTAATTGCGTCTTTAACCTTTTTCAGCTTGTTTGCCAGCCCCACATCAGCTGGACCAGCCATCGTTTGAGCCTGTAAAGCCGCAACAACAACATCATCCAGGCCGGGCCGACCAATGCATGAGTTGCAGAACCTGAAAGGGAGGGAACCAAAATTTAAAGATGTTAGTGACAACAATAGTGGACTGTGGTCCGATTCCAACCTAGGGAGAGCAGTCAATGAAGCATCTGGCCATTTGTTCAAAAACTGATTACACACGAACACACGGTCAATCTTGCTCAATTTTTTACCATCCTTGGACACTCTGGTGTACTTTCTACCCCCCCCCCCCCATTGAATACTCCAATAAACCGTTCTCTTCCACAAACTCATTTAGCGCCTCTACACAAGATGGATTAAACTCGCAATTAAGTCTTTCATCCGGAGTACGTACGGCATTAAAATCACCCAGTATCACCCACAACCCTTCCATTGTTCCCATCTTTTGTGAGATCATAGCCCATAGTTCTTTTTTCCTTCCCACCCCTTGTGGTGCATAAACGTTCACCAGATTTAGAGTGATGTCAAACTGTACAAGCTTACTAGTAACAATCATGAAATTGCGATGTCGAAATAAATCAAGTTTAGAAAAGAAACTTGGATCCCAGCAGCATAACATACCACCAGATCTACCTTCGGAATTTAACCCAATCATAATCCAAAGGTCTCGAACCCCACATCTTGCGCACCTGAATGTTTGATCTATCAGCCATTATAGTCTCTTGAATCTCCATAATCATCGGTTTTTTTCTTTAATTAAATCACCCATGGATAGGACCTTGCGATCTTCTCCGATCCCCCGTACAATTTACGACATAAATGTCATTGGGGCACCGTAACATCACCTTCGCTCTAAATATCTTGGATCAACTCATCCAAAGCTCCTTCCAAATTGATCCCCACTGCCTCCCCCACATTAACCGTAGCCAATCCTTCCTCAACGATACCATTGTCTTCCTGGGTATAGCCTTGTAAATCATCCTGGATGAAACTAGGGTCGGAAGTTAGATGAACAAGGGTATGAGTATTATCAGTAGTGTTCTTTTTCGCCTATTTTTATTGTTCCCAGTATGCACCCTAGCACTCCTGAACTGGTCCACAAAAAGCCTTTTTACTTGATCAGGATTAACGGGCCTAGGTGGTGGTGAGTTCAAGTCAATTAAGTCCACTTCAGTCCAAACATCTCTTCTGACCCGTTTTCTAGAGGTAAACCCAATAGGCCCAACTGAAACATTATTATCCACCTCATCTGTTGCATTCGGTTGGGTATTGGGACCCACCACATCATTTAATGAATTTTGATCTCCCGGGCAATCCTCATGCATAGGTTCCTCCACCCCATGCAAGTGACCATCCATCTCCTTTGTCGATTCATTCTCCAAGAAAAGATTTCCGGTTGCCAGACTCGACGACTGACCATCCGGATTTCCGACTTCCTCACCACAGCCATCATTCACAGGGATTTCACCTTCCTCCATTTCAGAATCTTTTTCAACATTAGTCCCCCTTCCATTGCTAGGACCCGGACTTGACACCTTGTACTCATGGTTGCCACGATTTCTCATTAGGTCTAAATACCTATTCTTCTCAAGATCCCGCATGACGAAATCCGGACACTATAGCTCATCGACTTCAGACACCCAAACGTAGAACGTTTGCCGCCTCCATTGAGCAGTCACAGTTTCTGCTATTTTATTCCCCCTGTTTTGTAAGGATCCCAACAGATTCCATAGCCAAGGAACCATCCCGGATGGATGCTGAAGAGTTATATAAAACTCTACCGAATTTTGAAGCGATTAGATCAAAAACCTCTTTATCCCAAAGGGAAATTGGAACTCCAAGGATTTTAATCCACGCAATACGTTCAAAGTCCAAGTTCTGCCCTTCCCACATCTCCAAGGATGAAAACCATTCACCCCGCACTTCTTTCATATCATCTAGGAAAGACTTAGCCGAAGCTGTACTTATGAAAGTTAGGAGAACCTTCAAACCAGTGACATACTTCACACCAATCCTATACCCTTCAATGGAATTAATGAAATCTTCCAATCGACACAGCCTAAGAATATCCTTGGCCGTACCTATTAGAGAGACCTTCAAAAACGAGCTCTGAGCTTGATAGGCTTTTCCAGGAATGAGGACCACCGTATCTCCATGGTTCAAAGGTTGTTGTTGATTGCGAGTAGAACCCCCGGGCACATTACTTTGGTTCCATTCATGGAAGGCAAAGACGTCCCTCTTACTACCTTCCCTCCTGTTAATGTTGTTGGCAGCCCTGTAATCCCCCCTCTCCCATTAGGTTGAGGATGAGGGAGCCTTCGCCTCAGCGGAATACCATTACCTTCGGCTTTGTCGTCTTTCGAAAACTTGGCCACATTCACACTTACTCTTCCACCCCCAATCTGGATATTCCTTAGAGCCTTGACCATATGATCATTGCTTTTCACGTTTGCGAATCTGAGAAAAGCGAAAAACTTCCCAGCTCTATCCCTCCTTCTCGCAAGGTATGCATCGGTCATTCTCCCACAGTTTCGAAATTCCTTCCAAAGCATCCCTACCGAACATTGGCTTGGTAAATTTGTTACGTAGAACGTTGTCTCCTCAGTTGTCTTGCTGGAATCTCCTGGATGCTCATGACGTTGATTATTTCTTCTTTGTCTTCGCCTTTGTTCTTCCCACTCTTTCTCTCTCTCCATGTTAGATATGTCCATTCGTACTTGAAAATCCATATATAAATATATACTATATTTAAAACAAAGTTATCATTCAAAAGTTAAATAAGATAAATAATAAGGGTATAATAAATAGAATTTCCTTCAAAATAGTTAAAAACCTACACCTAATTAATGACAACATGACTTTGTTGTTTTCCAATACAAAATTTTTACTGTTTCCAGTAATTTACCCTTCCACTACTTGATAATATATAATTTAAAAAGTTTCCCTCCAATATACTAGATAAGGAAGTAATCTAACAATCTTCTTCTATGTGATGCCTTCTCAAGCTCCTCCGTCGCCCTCAAACTCCGCTTCATGACGTCCCACCGGAACAATCATCATCAGCTCTACCTTTCTTCTTCGTTTAAGGGGTGCGATGTTACCAATTCATGTGGTACGGTGTCAATGTTTCTTAAGGGGCGCTCGGGATTGCGTTACGCTTATATACTAACCAAAAAAAATTCATAGGGGGCGACCGCCCCTCTTGGGGATTGCCTAGGTCCGCCCTCGAGTCCAAGGAGATTCAACCAATGCCTACTGATACCAAATTGCAGATCATAGACCTCCTCACTAAAGCATTAGGAACACAACATTTCAAATTCCTACTTGTTCATGGCTGTGAGCAGGTGTCAATAGCCGCTGGGATAGACTCGAATGGGGCATCGGCAGCGGAGGATGGGAGTGTGCCGGATAATCAAGCTTTGGGGAATGAGATTGAGACGGAAACAGATGCAACTATTATCGTTGGTCAAGCTCTTGGTTTTCAGCTACAAGAATTTCGTGAATAGGTGAGGGATGAAATAATTGGCGAAGGTGAACAGAACCTTCCTCAATGAATTGCCTATCGGTGAATTTAAGGGGGGTCGGAGACCAGAGGAAGGTTGATTAGATTAGGGGTTAAAAACGGCTCATGAGGTACAGTTTTTGGCTATACAGGAAACAAAATTGGGGGGGGGGGGGTTAACTGATTTTATAGTAAGTGGTTTGTGGGGTAGATCGGCCTTTGAGTATGAAAAAGTGGATGCAGTGTGTAGGTCGGGTGGATTATTGTGTATGTGGAACCCGGCAGTGTTTAATTTGGTGAGTGTATTGAAGAAGCAGAGGTTCTTGGTATTATCGGGTGTGATTGCTCAAACCGGGATATCAGTAAACGTTGCAAACGTGTATGCATACAATGACCCGATCGAAAGAAGAGCTTTATGGGGCGAGCTAATTGTGGTGAAAAACGCTTTGGACGGCTTATGGGTCTTCCTCGGCGACTTCAATGATGTTAGAGATCAGTCCGAAAGATTAAACTCTGAATTCGTAGCAGCAAATGCAGAATTTTTTAATCGTTTTATCGAGGATGCGGGGCTCCTGGAGTACCAAATGAGTAAGAGGAAGTTTACCTATCATTCGGAAAACGGTAAGAACATGAGTAAAATTGATAAAATATTGGTATGTAGTAATTTTATGAACATGTGGCCGACGGCTTCAGTCACCGCCTTGTCAAATGTCGTTTCGGATCATTGCCCACTATTTTTATCGGTTACATCAACTGACTTCGGCCCGACACCAACTAGAATTTTTAATTCCTGGTTGGATATGCCGGGTCTTTTGGATTACGTAAAAAGCATGGGTTAAGATTTCGGTTCGAAGGGGCTGCGGATTTGGGTGTTGCTACAAAGTTAAAATGGTTAAAGTACAAAATGAGGGATTGGGTTACTGTGCATAAAGCTGACAGGGACGTGGCGTATAGATCAAATATGGATAGGCTCGATGCCTTAGAAGTGGAGGCTGAACAGAGAATCTTGTCGACACAAGAATTGGAGGAAAGAATTGAATGTCGGACTTTCATTATGGAGGTTGACAAGCAAAAGTTGGCGGATTTGAAACAAAAGTCAAGAGTAAAGTGGGCGGTCGAAGGGAACGAGAATTCAGCGTATTTCCATGGTATTGTGAACGCAAATATTAGCAACAATCGGTTAAATGGGTTATGGATTGAGGGGGTTTGGGTGACGTCGCCTCCGATAATAAAGGACGCGTTTTACTCGTTTTTTGAAGGAAAATTTAAGGAACCGTTGCCTACTAGACCGAGTCTGTTATGTCCGAACTTGTAATCCCTGTCTACGGAGGAAGTGGCCAACTTGTTCACTCCGTTTTCGTGTGATGAGATTAAAAAAGCGGTCTGGGACTGTGGTGGAGATAAGGCGTCGGGCCCGGATGGGTGAATTTTAGATTTCTGAAAAGGTGTTGGGCTATGTTTCAAGACAGTTTCTTGCATCTGTTTCAGGAATTTTTTGGTTCGGCTCATATAAATCAAGGGTGCTGCTCCTCATTTTTGACACTTATTCCTAAGTGTCGGGATCCATCGACCTTGGGCGACCATAGACCGATTAGCCTTATCGGCTGTATTAATAAAGTTATCTCCAAAGTCTTGGCGAATAGGCTGAAGTTAGTAATCCATAAGCTGATTTCAGAGGAGCAGGCGGCTTTTTTATCCGGTAGAAGCATTTTAGATGGTCCTTTAATTCTAAATGAATTGATTCCGTGGCTGAAGAAGAATAAGAAATCGGGGCTGATTTTTAAGGTTGATATCGACAAGGCGTAAGATTCCCTTAACTGGGACTTCCTTCGATTGGTACTGTTACAGATGAACCTCCCGGAATTATGGGTTAACTGGGCTATGGAAACTGTCACGTCGGCGAGGGCTTCGGTACTTGTCAATGGTTCTCCGACTCAAGAGTTTGACTGTTATCGGGGCTTGAGGCAGGGAGACCTGTTGTCTCGTTCCTTTTCATTATGGCTATGGAGGCATTATCCGGGGTAATCAAAAAGGCGTCGAAAGTGGGGATATATAAGGGTGTTAAATGCGGGTCGAGTAACAACCCGGTTACACATTTCATGTACGCGGATGACGTGGTATTCGTGGGGGATTGGGACGAGCAGAATGCGAAGAACCTGTAAACGCTGCTGAGATGTTTTTATTTGGCGTCGGGTCTTCGGGTCAACTTATCAAAGAGTAGACTTTTCGGTGTGGAGATGCCATCGGATCAAGTGGGTGGTCTTGCAGCCATACTCCGTTGCAAGGTAGGGTCGTTTCCTTTCGTCCACTTGGGTCTCCAAGTCGGAGCTAATATGAACCTGGTGAAGAATTGGAAACCGGTGGTAGAGGTGTTCAAAGAAAGGTTATCGGCTTGGAAAAAGAAGAACTTATTGTTTGGTGGCCGTCTTACGTTAGTCAAAGCTGTCCTAAATGCGCTACCAACGTATTACTTTTCTATTTATAGAGCTCCACAGCAGGTAATCGATTGTTTGAAAAGGATTCGTAGGGACTTTCTTTGGGGATGCCTTCCTGAACAATACAAGATCAAGTGGGTCGCGTGGGAAAACGTAATGGCTCCTATGGACAAGGATGGGGCTGGTATAGGATCATTAAAGGAGGCGAATCTAGCGATGCTAGCAAAATGGTGGTGGCGATTCAAGGTAGACCGGGAAAGTTTACGGTGGAGGATTATTTGGAGTATACACCATGGTTCTAGGGGGTGGAATCCGATCCCGGGTAGATTGTCGTTTAGCGGTCCTTGGAAACAAGTTGTGTCGTTGTCCAATGTGTTGGGCGGTTATGATCTAAGGCTGCAGGAACTATTCCGTGGCGTTCCAGGGGACGGTAAGTTGATTTCGTTTTGGAAGGACCGTTGGATTTCGGCTTTACCCCTATACAGAAAATTCCCACTATTATTCAGCCTGGAAGTTATGAAAGATGTTACAGTTGCGGACAAGCTGGTGCAAGAGGATGCGATAGTTAGTATCAAGTTTCATTGGGTTAGGGAGCTGGTCCCGGCGAAGAGGAAAGACAGTTGGAGGAGCTAGTCGACTTGGTTTTATGGGCAGAAATTGGGCAGGGACAAGATACTTGGAAATGGTCATTGGAAGCATCGGTCGCTTCTCGGTAAGTTCACTGAGGAAGGCTTTGCAGTCGCAGAGATTCTCCCAGCAGATTGCCGACTTTTCATGGAACAAGTGCGTGCCGATTAAGGTAAACTTCATGGTTTGGAGGTTGTTTCTTGGTAGATTGCCGACCAAGACCGCTTTGGTTAGAAGAGGAGTCAACGTGGGTGAAGTTGTCCGTTTTGTGGAGAGGCTGATGAAACTATTGAGCACCTGTTTGTGGCATGTCAATTTGCACAAAATGTGTGGGACTTTCTGTCCTCGTGGTGCAGGATCCCAGGCCTTTACGGTTTCGAGGCAAATGATATGGTTAATATTTTGAAGTCGAGTAGAGGTTCGAAGAAGTGGAAGTGTTTGGTCTATTCCATCATTCAAACTGCTCTTTGGTGTTTATGGAAGTCGAGAGAAACGATGTGGTTTTCAAGCAGAAACAGCCAAATTTGTTCGGTACGAAGGAAGAAATAAGATGACTCGGCTTTGTGTGGATCAAAAATAGAGCCAACTTAGGTGATTTATCATGGGAACAGTGGTGTTATTTTGATGTAGCAAGTTTTGATGTATAAACAATCTGGTGTATTTGGTGGGGGTTAATATGTTGTTAACCCCAATAATGAATTAAGTGTTTGTTGGACGTTCAAAAAAAAAAACAAGTTGGCGCTAAAGATTTACATGCTTCAACTTGATGAGTTGAGGGTGAATATGAGAAACGAGATATCCACTTCAGAATTATCTCTCAATTAATCCTTTTAATTAAACCTTGTCTTTAGTAACCTACCACTACCAGTATTCACTAATGCATTTATTCCTTCTAATTGTCTGGAACAATTCATCGTGGGCCTGGCCCGGTCCATTTCCAAAACCTCGACCTCTTTGAAGTCATATTATAAGCCTAAATGGGCTCCGTCCATTAATGAGCGATCCAATTACTTTTGTAACTTATATAAAACACGTATCACGGTTCAACACTAATTACAAGTTTAATTTATTAAGGTTTTTTAAAAAATGTTACAGCTTACTACCAGTACCTTTTATAAGCTCTCTAAGTTGAATCATAGGTTAGACATAGTACAGTTCAACTCGCTTACGCTACTTTTCTTACCTCATTTTGAGTCCTAGATATGATAATTAGCGTAACTTGCACAAATACAACTACAATGTGTGATAGTGAATCATAGATATAAATTTTATGAGCTCAATGACATTTTAATGATGTAACACAAGACTAGATGCTTATATGGATTCTTTGTGTCAAAAGTAAATTTTTGGGAAATTTATAGTGGATGATAGAAGATCTTTGAGTTATGTTATGGCTTAATATATGTGACTTTAGAATTTATTTTTTAGAATTTATTTTTAATAAAACCTAGTAACCCTCTAGTTTTCTACACTTTTGAAATGCAAGTGAAAAAATTGTGCATTATTATAGGTGTGCCTAATATAACCTAGTTGAAATCGAGATTATAATATGGAAATTAAACATCTTTAGGGACGTTCGATAATAAAAGATGGTTGTAGAACTATGTCTCGGTTCTTTAGATGGAACAGACAAGGGATTATAATCCAATATTATAATCTAGTCTTGTAGAACTATGTCTCCACCAATTGAGGAGATCTATTCACCAATTGAGGAGATCTTGTGTATTATATATTTCATCAACTCAATAAGAACAATCAAGGGATTATAATCCAATATGGTATCACACGCCTAAACATCGATCCTTTTCTAACCCTACATCCCGACGGCTTTTTCTTTCTTGACTGCAAGCAGTCACCGGTCGCCTTTCTTCTTCTTTTCTGATCTGTCTCAGCCCCCTTCTCCATGACATCTCAACCCTTACACCCTACCCTCACTGTAACCAACATTAAAACCCATGTCCCTCTTGTTCTAGAAAAGACTCACCACACTATACTACTTGGCAGACCATTTTTCGTGTCCACTGTCAAGCCTATGAGGTGCTAAACCATCTCTCTCCCAAGCCACCGGTCAACACCCAGCCATCCCCCTCAGACCCAGTTGTCGCCGCTAAGGCTGAGGCTGAGGTCATCGCTGCAGAAACTCTGTGGAACAAGCTTGACGCTATTGTGCATCAATGGATTTATGCTACCATCTCACAACTTCTTCTACACATCATCCTTACGCCTGGTCAGTCCGCGTATGAAGCCTGGACAGCCATTGAATGTGAGTTTAACGATAATCAAACTACTCGAGCCATATTTCTTAGTCAGGAGTTTGCTTCTTTATGCCTTGAAAATTTTTCCAGCATGAATGATTATTGTCACATGCTAAACACCTAGCCGATCAACTCGCGAGCGTTGCTCCCTTGTTAATAACCTTATGCTTGTCATCAAAGTCCTAACCGGTCTAACCGAACAATATGACAGTATCTCCACCGTGCTACAAAACCGTGAACCCCTACCGGACTTCAATGAAGTTCGCTCCCGTCTCAACATGGAAGAACAAAAGAAAACGAGACAGGTTACTCGTGGTTCCCAGGCTGCGGTTACCGCCCTTGCAGCCACCTCCTCTCCCACGGCCCAACCAACACCCAAACCCACACCTACTTTTCACCCACGGACCGTGGACGTGCCCGCTCTCGTGGGCGTGGTCGCGGACGTACAAACACGGGTCGTGGAAACACAAACCGCTACCCACCCTCACCTTCCAACCCCTCACACCCCTACATAGTTTTCCCGAGAAACTGGACTGCTTCTCAGTGGGCCAGCCTGCTCAACAACAATACCTCATCCCAACCACCCTGCCCATACCCATCCAAACCCAATAACCAATCCTCTCAAAGCATCTTAGGCGCTCGTCCTGACCAGGCTCATCATACAACATATTCACCCACTGACATGGAGCAGGCTCTATACTCACCGGCTCTCAATCAATCGGGCCATGGCGTCATGGACACTGGCTCATCTTCCCACTCTACCAACGAGCAAGGTATATACTCTCCGTCTAATTTTAATAGTGTACTAATAAAAATACTGTAGTTGGCATGAGTATCCTGTTTTGGCACAAGGTAACCAAGTCTTACCACCACCATACCCACCTCTCAAACTGAATAATGTCCTATTTGCCCCAACTTAATTAAAAACCTTATTTCTGTCCGTCGCCTTACCACGGATAACTTAGTTTCTGTGGAATTTGACCCTTTTGGTTTTCTTATGAAGGATCTCAAAACTCGGGCTCCTATCCTACGATGCAATAGCACTGGCGATCTTTATCCCGTGACTGAACCGCTTCCTGATGTGCTATGTATGGTCTATAAATAAATACCTAACCTAGACACCTAGTAATATAAAACAAACTCAACTAAACTAGACCACACGACAGGCAAGTGTACCTATCAATGCAGTACAGACTAAGTAAGTCCGAGTATCAAACTCACAGGACACAACTAGAAAACAAAACTAGACTCGATTAAGACTTAAAATAAATGGTTTAAAAGTTGATTTTTGGGTTTTTTAAATAATTAATTAAAATAAATAAAATAAATAAATAAATAAGATAAAAAGACAACAATGATAACTGAGGAAAATATCAGGATAGGAGGCAACTACCTAGGTCAAGAATCCTACATGTAAACTCACAACTCTCGGTAATCGAAAACTGAATGAATGCCAGATTCTAAGGATAACTTGAGAAACCTTAAGACGTACTAGATCTCCTCCCGGTCTCACTAACACACCCAAAGAATCCTAAGGAATAAAACACTGGTTGTCTAGCTCGGATCACCTCCCGGTCTCACCTCACTAAGAATGTAAAGGTACTCTAATGACTCGATCACCTCCCGGTCTCTCTAATCACAATACACCCGAATATGTAAAGGGGTAATTTAATTGGGTTAACTATGACTTGGAATTGCACGAAATTAAAGACAACTAGGATAGGATCACCTCCCGGTCTCACCTAAAACCTAACACCTAAAGCTCTAGACAACCCAACATTCCATCACCTCCCGGTCTCAAGAATGGAAGAATACAAAAGTCCTCTAAATTCTCTAATCAAGTTCCTATGGCTTTCGTGCACAAAACCATAAACTAAGCTACGAGCACAAAGCAAGCAACCCTAATAAACATTTAAACATGAAAGACATTCACTAAGACGTTTATGGAACTCTCAAAAATAATAAATTAGACTTAAGTACGCACACACATCATAATAAACACCAACCAAATCGTTACCTAAACATTAACCATTCAAAATAATTCCAAAAACGAGAGCTATAAAATTAACATGTATTCATCATTGCTGACCTAGGTAGTAACTAAAGTTTAGCCAATAATATTCATGAGAAACGATAAAAACGTAGTCTTGGTACCCAAGTAACACATAGTCATAAACTTTAGAACACAAAGTAGTAAACGAAAATAACCAATATTGTGTAGCCTCGATCCCTAGCCTTCCTGCCCTTCACTTCCTCTCTCTAAAAATATTGCTGTTGTCCAAAGTTCTTTTTTCGAAAGTTCTTTTTCAATAGCGACTGTTATGTCTTCTTTCGATTTCATCTTTTCCAAAATAATTGTCGTTTTTATAATGTGCAGCCCTTACCACATGCCTTTGACTTTCTTTGAATTTTTAGGCCCATTAGACTTATATTATTATTATTATTATTTTTTCTTTCAGCTCCTGAATGAAGCATCACATTCCATGTTCTTTTTTTTTTCTTTTCAATTATTATTATTATTAGTAGTAGTATACTCCAAACTCGCATTTCGGGTGTTCTTGGCTCGACCAAAATTCCTCGTTTACGTTACAACGTCCATGAACACCGACTCTCAAGTGTTGGTGACTCGATTAAAATTCATTCGTTTTGAGCTCATTCTCTCCAAACACCTATAAATAATAAAATACATAAATGCATAATAAAATGACACGAAACGAATATAAACTGACCAAATAATATACAAAATACATAGGAAAAGAGATGTGTTTTGCAACACATCACTTCCCCTATCATCTTCCCATCCTTCTATCTTTGTTGCTGTCTCTCAAGATTGCTGGCATCAACGATTGGGTCACCCTAACGACAATTTAGTACACTCTTTGAAATTATCTCCTTTTGTTGATTTTAGCAAATTTAATAAAACACTTTGTCAATATTGCATTTTTGGCAAAAGTGTTAAATTGCCATTTTATGACTCTATTAATTGTACTCGTTCTGCTTTTGACATTGTTCACAGTGATTTATGGACCTCACCCGTACTTAGTATGGGGGCCACAAATATTACATATTGTTCTTGGATGATTTTACTAACTTCATGTGGACATTCCCACTTGCTATCCCAAGTTTTCCACACCTTTACCACACTTCACAACTTAATCCATACCCAATTTGAACGTAAAATCAAACAATTTCAATGTAACAATGAAAACCGAATATGCAAATCAAAATTTCTACAATTTTTGCAATCATAATGGCATGCATTTCCACTTCTCATGTCCCTACACCTCCTCACAGAATGGTAAAGTGGAATGCCGAATCCGCACCATTAACAACATGGTTCGTACCTTACTCGCCCAAGCATCCCTTCCCCCAACATGTGGCACCATGCACTTGAAACCGCCACATAACTCCTTAACATCTTGCCCATCAAGAACGACCACTTTAAATCCCCCACCTCCCTTCTTTACAATTGCACTCTGGAATATGACCGCCTTCAGGTGTTAGTATGCCTTTGCAACCCTCTCACCCCTTCCACTACCATTCACAAACTTAACTATCGATCACGCCCTTGCGTGTTCCTTGGTTATCCCCCAACCATCGTGGCTACAAGTGTCTTGACCTTACGTCTCATCAATTAATTATCTCGAGACATGTACATTTTGAAGAAACTATTTTTCCCTAATCGATCCAATCCCCAATCAAACCTCCGTCTTATGAATTTCTCAACCCCACAATTCACCCCTTGTATGGGAGTATCTACAAAATACACAACAAACCCCAGAAACCAATCCCGTCCAATCGTCCCCTGTAGCAAACCCACAAAACCAACAAACACCCCACGGCCCACAGTCCAACCCCACATACCACAAACCCACCTCCGCATCAATAGCCCATGCCCACTACTACACCACCTCCTCCATTGTTGGCCCACAACCTCAATCCTTCCACCAAGCCCATTCCCCATCCCTTCCCCTACGGCCCATAACCACCCCTCACCATCCACTACCCAAAATCATAGCCCACCTCTCCCTTCACCCATCACAGACCCACAACCGACTCCTACCATACCTGTTCCCCTACAGCCTATCCCACCCCCACCTACCACTCGGACCATACACACCCACTCCATGAGCGGCATTACCAAACCCAAACAACACTTTTACCTCCACACTTCCACAATTGCCCCAATACCTAAAAACCCACAGGTTGCCTTGTCCACTCCAGAGTTGTTTAATGTCATTATAATGAGTTTAGTGCACTTATTAAAAATAAGACCTGGGAGCTTGTACCTAGGACTCCTGACATGAATATTATACGTAGCCTATGGTTATTTAAACATAAATTCAGGTCCGATGGAAGCTTGGAGCGTTATAAAGTTCGTTTGGTCTGTGATGGCCGTAAACAACAAACAGGTATTGACTGTGGCGAAACTTTCAGCCCCGTGATTAAACCATCCACTATTCACCTTGTACTTACGTTAGCTTTACCCAAGTCTTGGCCTATTCATCAGTTGGACGTCACTAATGCATTCCTACATGGCAACTTGGAAAAAACGGTTTACATGCACCAACCTATGGGTTTTCGCCACATAGACTTCCCCGATCATGTCTGTCGTCTTCGGAAGTCTTTATACGGACTAAATTAGGCACCACGGGCTTGGTACCAACAATTCATTAACTTCGTCACTTTACAAGGGTTTCGCCAAAGCAAGTCAGATAATTCATTATTAATCTATCATAATGGGTCCGACATTGCTTATCTTCTCATATACGTGGACGACATTATTCTCACCACGTCCAACGAACCCCTTCGTAAACGTCTGTTGACCACACTATCCGGTGAATTTGCGATGAAGGATTTGGGTCCTCTTTCTTACTTCTTGGATATACAGGTAACCAGGGATGGTAACTCCATGTTCTTATCTCAGTAGGCATATGTTCAAGACATCCTTAATCGGGCCGCTATGGACTCCTGCAAACCAATTACCACACCAGTTGATATAAAATCCAAGCTACCTGCTGACTCTGGCCCTCTACACGATGACCCGACTACCTACCGTAGTCTTGTCGGGGCATTACAATACCTCACTTTTACACGACCAGACATCTCTTATGCGGTCCAACAGGTTTGTATGCATATGCATGCCCCTTGGCATGATCACTGGAATGCATTGAAGCGCATTCCCCGTTATCTTAAGGGTACCCCAGATTTCGGACTTCGTCTTGGCCCAGTTCCTCGTCTTTCTCTGGTGGCTTATACGGATGCGGACTGGGCTGGATGTCCCGACACACGACGCTCTACATTCGGTTATTGTGTTTACTTGGGTGATAGCCTCATTTCTGGTCATCAAAGCGTCAGTCTACTGTTTCCAGATCCAGCGCAGTGGCAGAATATCGGGGTGTCACGAATGTCGTTGCTGATATTTGTTGGTTACGCAATCTCCTTCTCGAGCTTCATCATCCTCTCACTGGTGCAACCTTGGTCTATTGTGATAATGTTAGTACTGTCTATCTCTCTAGCAATCCGGTACAACATCAACGCACTAAACATATTAAGCTCGACATTCACTTTGTTCGTGAACAAGTGCAGCGTGGCAACATTCGTGTCTTACACGTCCCGTCCCGTCTCGACATCAAATTGCCGATATCTTCACAAAAGGTCTTCCGTGTGTATTATTTGACGACTTTTGAGCCAGTCTCAGCATCGGCCCTCCCGACGCTTCAACTGCGGGGCGTAATAGCATTGTAATTATAGTAAATTCACTACAAAAAAAAATGCCATTTTGTGACATACACAAAGTGTCACAAGAAAACAAAAAAGTGACACTAAAGACCCTTATAGGAATGGGCGGCACACAAAATAAGTGTCACTAGAAACGCTAACACTAAAGCCTTTTAGTGGCACTTTTTCAATCTACCGCACAAAGTTTTCGAGGCTTTAGTGACACTTTTTTTTTGCCACAATATAGAAAAGACTTTTGTGACACATATTTTGTGCCTCTAAAAATTGATTATAATTACATATCTATACAAGTTTTAGTGGCACTTTTTTACCACAATATGAAAAACCTTTTGTGTCGGTAAAAAATTGCTTCTACTTATATTTATATGTACATTATTTAGTGGCACATAATTATATCACAAAAATCACATTATTTACAATTTAAATATGAAACAAAAGTTTGATAAAAACTATAAATGTAGAAATCATAATTTATAACTTTAATAATAAGTTCAATCCGAAACATATTTCAAGCGTAGCTAAACAATATGTAATAAGTAACATATCCCAAATTTCAAATAGTTACACAAAAAGTCAAAACATTCTTTTGGGAAAGAATTCCACTATCATAGAACTTGGCTTCAAAGCTTCTCATGATATTTACCCTGCCATCATCAACCATATAAATAAGCATTAGTATTGATTCGACAAAATTTCAAAGTTCTTTAATTTAAAAAACTCATTGTTCTTAATTCAAAAGAAAATCGTGTATAACAAAGGGCGGGAACAACTAACAATTTAACAAAAAAACCAACATATAATATAATATGGAGCCATTAGCCCAAATATCTAACTATACAAAAAAACCAACATATTACCTTAATTGCAATGTCAACAAGAAGTTCAAAATCAATTGTCCAAACGTGTTTCTTGCCCTGTAAAAGGGAAAGTTTTGGATGATCAATTTCATAGCAAGATTACAACATAAGCACGTCCATTTAATATTACGAAGTAGTTAAAAAGTAACAAGTTAAAAGTAATTACCGTTATCATTATGACTTATTGAAGATGATATTTCGTTAACTCGTAAAGAGTTACTAGGGACCAAAAACCAATATCGGGAGCTAAAACATATAAATGATAATTTAGCTCAAACAAAGACCCCGCCAATTTGTTGCAGGGGTTACATTTAATCCATTTAGGTCCATTATTCTCTTAGTCATCTATGATCTAACTAGACAAACTGAAGTACTTTAATTAATAAACTAATCCTTACTGTTGTTTAAAGCAAAACTCATTCATGTTGGAAAATTAGTTGAAGTGGTGGTCATCTGAATGGTTCAGTGGAAAGAAAACAGTAGTTGTTCAAGACAAGGAAATACAGAGTTTGAATCAGCGGGTCTAGTAACATTTCAAGTTCTTAAGTAAATTAATCAACTTTAGTTTAAGACTTTATAGGTTAATTAAACCTAATCAAAGTTTTCTCCACTCTTGCCAAAAAGAGGAGCGAAGTATTCATGTGTTGAGTGACTTGGAAATTTGTCCCAATAGTGGAAGAGATATTAACCAGATGACAACAGGACTAAATGTTTATAGAGTAGACCAATTCAGAGTAGAAACCTAACACAGAGAAAATTATGTAACTAAAAACAAACAAGGGGTTGACTCAGCAAAGAAAGTGAAGAAATGGTAATGACCGATATTGACCTATTTATAAATTTCTAAAATCTTTTGCCCCATATATATACCTTCATTCAACTAGTTTATCAACATAAATATGAAGAGGCCGGTTTGTGAAATATATTTAATTCTTGGTTTAATAACTCCTAAAGTTTAAGTGGTATAACATGAAACTTGGTGGCTAATTATATGCAACTTAGTTTGCTGATTGTGGTTAAAAGAAAATAATTGCTGAAAAAAGTAGCTTTAAGTTATAATAGATAACAAATGACCCATCAAAGTGATCTGTTTCTCTGGTTTGACATCAGAAGACAAGACATACATACATATAACAGCTATTGAACCTGTACTGCTCTTGATTATTTGTTGATTTTTGTTTATGCCCATACTCATTTCTGTTACATGTTTCGCTTCGTCTCTGGCGTTTGTTATATTGTAATGATTGATCCATCGGGTTGTCTATTTGGTGTTTGACTATATATTTTGTTGTCTTTTAAGTAGTCCATTTTTGGTGTCAATTATTTTTCATATATCACTGGCTAGAATCCCCTAAAGAGAGGCCAGATGCAAAATTTGGGTATATAACGTACAACATAATAATACAATATGCATTTGGTTTGTAATGAGTTCAGCTGATCAAAATGAGTTGTGAGTGGCAATTATAAGGAATAATATTCAGTTAGAATATTCACACAAATAAAAAAATAAAAATAAAAAAATCTGATGGGCAGTGATGGCGGTGGCGGAGTCCAAAGTATTGTGCTGGACAGCTCTGTAATCTTGAGCTCTGACACACTTTGTCATAGAGCTGATTATTTAGTTTCAATTGTTAGGTCATTGATGTTAGGTCGGTTACATCAGTTAGTTTTAGTAAAGTTATCTATAATTTGTGGCTGTGTTGCTTATACTTTTGCTGCAGTGTCAACAAAATGTTTAACATATATTGATATAAAACAAAGTATCTAGGAGAAGTTCAAAATACATTTCATAGATAATTAGTAGGCATGTTGGTTTAAGGATTTGAAAGAACTAAAAAGATACGTTTAGTGCAGGACCAGAAGTATCATGCATATTAAAAAGTGACACGTGTTCGCTTTCTTATATTATTATGTTGTACGTATAGCAAAGGCATGGTTTGAAATTTGAGCGCATGTATGTTGTATATATACTTCGACGTCTACATAATGACACAATATGATATTTGGTTTCTAATAGTTTATGTAATTTCATTTAGTTTCATCAGTTTTTTTGCGATTGGCGCGTAGGCGCCTAGGCGAATCACACACCTTAGCGCCTAAGCGAGTAAACGCCTAGGCATCTATGCGACTAAACGCCTATGCGTCTAAGCGAGTAGGTGCCTAAGTGAATCAGGCGCCTAGACGCTTAGTCGCCTAAGCAAATCATACACTTTAGCGCCTAAGCGAATAAGAAACTAAATGCCTATGCATCTAAGTGAGTAGGTAAATAAAATGTCATAAGAAGTAGATTGACATGAATAGTGATGTCTTCAACCATAGAAATTAAATTCCACAAAACAGAAAAAAAAAATCAAATCCACATGGTATTAAATTATTAATAGTTGAGATCAAAAGAACTTCATAGATCGAACAAATAAGAACCACCAAATATCATTTCCTTGTAAAGGTAATAAGAAACAAATATACAGAGAAGACCTATAAAGAGAGATTAAATTAAAAATATAAAAGCTCATATAGTACGTAAGGGATCATAATCAATAGCTAGCTAACCCTACACTAGGAAACCTGATACAAATCAACAACAGAACTTTACCAATTCAAGAGCGTAATCTATTTAGTGAACAAAAAACCAAAAAAAAAAAAAAAAAAGTTCCTTAATTACTTACAAAATCCCTAAAAACATCAACACATAACAAGAGCTAATTAGTTGAATAGCAATTTTATTACTAAATGAAATAATTACAAAACATTTATAAAATTTTACCTTATTCCATCAAGCTATCCGCTGGAGGATGACGAGATCCGGAGTTCCACTCCTTTTCAAGAACAATTTGAGTGAACCAAAGAATGAATAATGAAGATTAGTGTTTAGAGTTGGCTGGTATGATTTAAAAGAGGCATGTGAGGGATATGGTGAGTAGAAGAAATGGAGATTGGTTATTGGTTATTCTTTGGTACTAGGGTTCAAGGACTTTAGGGGAAGGAATTTTTAGTATGGGAGGGAAATAATTTGGAGTGACAAAATTTTTATTTTTTTAAAAAGTGTTTAAGGAGGGAAAGATGGAAAATTTTAAAATAAGCCTTGGAATTTTTTAGTGACATATATAGAGTGTCACTTAAACCATATATTAGTGTCATAAAAGTCAAATACCACTAAAATAGTTTGATAAATAGAAATACCTATATAAAGTGCCATTAAAAACTTGAATTAGTGGCACAAAAGTTTACACTATGTTCTCGAGTTTCATTAAAGGGTGGACGAGAAAGGATTGGGAAGGAAGTGGAGAAAAAAATGTGTTCCAGAGTTTTTTGTAGAAGGGAAATGGAGGGAATGGAAGGGATAATAAAGAGGTTTTTAGAGTGATTTTCAATCTTTTCAATTTGGAAGGAACCGGAGAGAAGGGAAGAGGAGGAAGATCCTTTCTCTTCTATCCTTTAATGAAACTCTGGAACAGAGTGTTAGTGTTACTAAAATCGTGTGCCGCTAAATGGCTATTTATTTGTAGTGATTTATAAAATTATATTTGTATATTTGTCATGTATATCTCTCCACCAATTGAGGAGATCTCTCTACCAATTGAGGAGATCTTGTGTATTATATATTTCATCAACTCAATGAGAACAATCAAGGGATTATAATCCATTAATTGACACTTGCCACATTAGCTAACTTTGCTTTATCTCCTTTACGACCCCTTCGTACCAAATTTATTATCCTAACGAATCAAGGCTCTCATTCATTCCCTACCCTGTCGAGTTTCACTTTGACTCCCCAAATTACAAAATATTCTTCTATTTGGTAAAAGGAAAAATGTTAGACTTCATATGTTGAAAGGTTTTACAAAAAGAAAAGTAGCCCCGAAACTAGCCAGATGTTAAACTATATATTGTGTTATTTACCAAACACATTATAAAGTCTTGTATTTTGTTTTGTAACGAGTTGACGACTCCCATACATTGCGTCGGGATGTTGATCTAAAAAGTCTTTAGCATTACTATATGAGATTTAAAACTCTTTAGTTTAAGCAAAAGTTTGTTTTTTTTAATCATTTTGCTTTATCCTTAGCCTACATTACCACGTCAATATAATAGAATACCGAAACCTAAAAGCGGGAAGCAATCATTCCCTAACTCGATGGTTTACCCACAACTAGGGGTGAGCAAATGCAATGAACCGACCCGACCCGTCCATTACCCAACCCGACCCGATACCCGAACTCAATCAAAATACAGAACCGACCTCAAGACTTGCAGAACTGTTCGGTCATCGATTCGGTACAAGTCGGTCCGGTTCCCTGATCTTCTACCCCGAACTCAAAAGTTATCTTCAAATCCACCAAGTGGTTACCAAATCCACTGCCATTTTGTTCAAGATTAGTGTTTTAGTCTTCATGATTATAACTTTACAAGGTATGTTAAACCATATTCTACCCAATTCGATCTTGGTTTCATATATGCAGTTGTGTATAACAAAGAAGGACATTTACTTGGTGAAATTATGAAAGAGGTATCGATTGTTTTGGGAGTGATTGTAATTGTTCTGATGTAAGTTGATTGTATACATATAAACGTTTCTGTATAATCCCAGCAGGCCAGCAGCATCGTTCATTCCTTGTTATTTTAGGTTCAAGAGCTATTTAGCCCATTTGAAGCTTTAAATTTCGAATCAGGCATGAAGGAGTCGGTCATCTTTTGCCCAGGAACCGAGGCCGACCCGAACCCGAAAGTTATAAAATATAAAAACCGATTTCAAACTTGTATACATAAACCCGGTTCGGTCTCGGTCTTGTTCAGGTCCAGTTATCGGTTTTTTTCGGGTCGGACCAGATTTTGCTCACCCCTACCCACAACCATTATTTACTGTTTAGGTATTATATAATATTATTTACCATATATTGTAATTTTCACCACCTACAAACACTTTTTAAAAGAAATATAAACAAAAAGTTAAAGACTTCAAAAAAGTGACTTATGCTTTGAAAATTCTTCCTAGTGGGAATCGGCCATACTTGGTGATAATTTTCTTATCTTCGTGACTAATGACATCTCAAGTGAAGATTTTTGACGCCATTTCTTGACAACATGACTACCACACTAAGACAGCGTTCGTTTCATAGATTATAATGGAATTGAAATCGGAATTCGCGAGGGAAATGTAATTTGATTTAGAATTTAGGTGTGTTGATTTCACATAACGGAATGAAATCTCAATAGAATTAGAATATAGATTCTCTTCCATGTATTGTTGTTCAATTACAATTTCTTCTTGTGTTGAAATGAACAATACAAGAAATGAAATATACATTTCAATTCCATCTGAGTTTCATTTTATTCCGTGAAACGAACGCTACCTGAGATTTAATCATGGTGAGTAAAACGATGGTGGTAAAGCTCGCGATGATGTGATCCGGTTATATAGTGATGACGTGGGTAGCCTAAAGCAAAAGGACTAACAAGTATCATAAAAACTATGCTTAAAGCGTTGAAAGCTACGAAGGTTCAATGGACGGAGGAGCACATATCAAAAGATGTCTGTCTTGTCATCTTTTTCCTCGGTTAGCACAAGCAGCTGTTGTGTAAACACTGCACCTCTCGGACCACAGGTCCAAGCCACCCTTGGCTTAAAGTGGCTTGTCCTCTTGTTGCACCATGTCTCAAGATAATATCTTTTCCAAAATAAGAAGATACTCTCTCTATAAATCAGGGATCTACTCCACAAATCTGATCCATCCTGATTATTCTTTCTTACACTCTATCTTCTATTCCTTTTGACATGCACACGTGAGGAGAACATCTCCATCACACTAACACACTACTCGAGTTTAGAACATCAATTCTGGTCTTGAGTCACTCTCAAACCAGAATTCTAATACTCAAAAACAATATTATCTTGAAACTCCTTCTACGTTTTGCAACGTAGGAGGACACCACGACCTGCGTTAGGCAGATTGAAACCCTTTAACCCTTTAACCTTATTTGAACCCGAAACCAGCGTTAGGCCCTTATTTGTTGTAGCAACACCTAGCCCGTGGGCAAGACCCGATCCACCAAGAGCTTCATATATAGATCCCATCTTAGACTTTGTGAACATCCATTATACACTGTCTCACGTAAAGTATGCATTAACATCATGGATAGTTAGCTTGCATTTTATTCCATGTTCAGTAGCCTCTCGTAATTTTAGCAAACCCACATTTACATTTCATGTTAGTTTTTCCTTTTTTATTGTAATTTGCTTTAATTAGAAATTAGAGAAGAAAATTGTTGCATAGTGTTGTCTTGTTACTCTTATCTTGTTCTTTGGAGCCTAACCCAGTCTAAGAGCTTATTAGAAGATTGACCATCTCAAATTGGTCACTATCACATGCTTTGTGGCTGACTTAAAGTTTGCTTAGACAAAGCGTGAAAAAAGCTCGTTTGTTAAGAGCTGAGCTGGCTTGTTTTGTAGACGAGTCGTTTCAAGTTTTGTAGACGGATGCATTGACGCTAGTTTAGCAATGCAATGTTTTGGAATGTCGCTATCAACTATTAGTTTTGTTTGAGCAACAATGTTTAAGGGGGACGGAGCACAACCAGAAATGCTCATGGGTATCCAATTATCAGCACGGTAACACCGCCGTCTGTGGTGCTGCTAATGGATCTCTGGAGGGTTTCCGTGAGATTGTTAACGGATGGGTACACTGTGAGTTTGTCTCTCCCCCTTTTGTTTTTTTCTCAACCTGTTCCACCGATCCCATGGCCACATCAACACCCACTGCCACCGCAAACCATCTCCATTCCCTCCTACACTTCATACCACATAAACTCACCTCATCAAATTACCTTGCTTGGAGTCAACAAGTCACCCTTGTTCTCTCTTTGCAAAACCTTCTCAGCCACATCGATGGTTCTGCAACAGCCCCAGCAGTAACCATTACCACCGCTGACAAAACCTCCCCCAACCCCGACTATGCCGCCTGGACAGCCAATGATCAGACTGTCTGCTTGCTTCTTCAGTCCTCTCTTTCTGAAGAAGCAATGTGCGAAATTATTGGCCTCCATACTGCCCGTCAAATATGGCTGGCATTAGAAAGTGCATACAATCATCATTCCATTGACCGAATGCACACCCTCCGCGATAATCTTCGCCTCCTTCAGAAAGGTTCTTCAACCGTTGCTGAGTTTGGTCGCAAGTTCAAGGCTATTTGCGACCAACTTGCAGCCATTGGCCATCCCGTTAGTGAAAGCGACAAGTGCCATTGGTTTCTATGCGGTCTTGGCCCGTCCTATGAGAATTTCTCCACCACTCATCGTGCCCTTGGCACATCCTCATTCCGTGAATTACTGGCGAAAACAGAAAATCAAGAAACTTTTGTGCAAGGATTACATGGGCATTCGGCCCCTTCGGTTGCTTTCATGGCCCACTCCAACAAGTCTGGTAACTCTTCTCGCTCTTTTTCTACCTCCAATTCTTCTAACCGTGGTCGAGGTCGTGGTCGTAACACAGGTCGCGGCCGCAACCGAAGACCTCCTCATTGCAAGTTATGCAGGACAGATGGACATTATGCAAATACATGTCCTAGTCTTGCCACTTTCGCTAAAAATGCCCCACCTATAGATGCAAATCTTGCACAAGCTTTTCATGCTCAGTGTCATGTCACTGATGAGGATCATCCTGACTGGACCGGCGATACAGGTGCGTCTGCTCACATGACTCCTTTTAAAAAGGATCTTGATCTCACCTATGGTACTCCTTATAATGAATATGTTCATTTTGGTAATGGTCATACGTTACCAGTTACGAACATTGGTACCAAATCCCTTTCAAAAAACATTACTCTTAAAAATGTTCTTGTTGTCCCTCATCTTACTAAACGCCTCCTTTCGATTAGTAAGCTTACCCATGATTCCCCCGTAGATGTCCTTTTTTCTAACAATTGTTTTCACATTCAGGATCGACGCTCAAAGGAGATCCTGGCAAAGGGCACATGTGAAAATGGACTCTACATCCTTCGTGAAGGGAATCATGCATTCATTGCCTCGTACTCGGATCACCATCTCAAAGCTTCTTTTGAAAAGTGGCACTGTCGTCTTGGACATGTGTCTTTTGATGTTATTTCTAGATTGCATAAACATGGTTTTTTGTTTGTTACTTCTCTTTTACCAAAACCTGGTGTTTGCTCTTCATGTCAATTATCTAAATCTCATCGCTTACCTTTTACTTTAAACACTAGTCGTTCATTGCATGCTCTAGATTTAATACATTGTGATCTATGGGGCCCTGCACCTGTTACATCGACAAATGGCTATCGTTATTATGCCATTTTCATTGATGACCATTCGCGCTTTACTTGGTTTTATCCACTTAAGCAAAAATCTGAATTCTTTGATGCTTTAATGGTCTTTGTACCCTTTGTTCAGAATCAATTATCTTGTAAAATCAAAATATTTCAGAGTGATGGTGGAACTGAATTTACTAATAACAGAGTACAAAAGTTTTTTCATGAACAAGGAATTCACCATCGTCTTTCTTGTCCACACACACCTGAACAAAATGGTCGTGCAGAACGTAAACATAGACATATCACCGAAACTGGTCTTGCCATGCTTTTTAACTCACATGCTCCTGCCACATTATGGACCGATGCCTTTGCCTCTGCCACATTTATCATAAATCGCCTCCCATCATCCATTCTCAATTTTAAATCCCCTTATGAAATTTTATATGGTTGCACGCCCACATACTCCAATCTTCGGATTTTTGGTTGTCGTGTCTTTCCATATTTACGGGATTATGCAAAACATAAATTATCTCCTCGTAGTGCAGAGTGCATTTTTATCGGCTATGATGCTAAATATAAAGGCTATAAGTGCTTAGACCCACTCACTCACCGTGTTTATGTTACCCGGCATGCTCAGTTTGATGAAGGAAACTTTCCATTTAGCCACAATGTTTCCCCTGTTGATGAAGCCACCTTGGTTTTCTCAAACTTCGATTAATCCTTACCAACCTCCCCTATACCAAATCCGCCCCATATTCCTTCAAACCCATCTGATCCTACCTCACCTAACTTACCTTCGCCCACATGTACCTTATGCCCCACTCACATACCACCTCAAAATTCACCCTCTGCTACTCATTTGCCCCACCCATCCCACTCCCCTGCATCTGACTCTCCCTCAGCCCACTCCCATATTCCCACCTCTTCCCCTTCAACCCAACAACAACAACCCCATCAGCCCACTTCATCTTCCGCACCGTCCCTACATCCGGCCCAACCCCAATCCAGCCCAATCCACAACAACAACCAGCCCCTACCCAATCCGCTTCCACCCAAGCACCTGCTCCTCAGCCTAATCCCGCTCCTGGATCTGCTTCCGGGCCGGTACCATCACATCCCATGCGGACTCGATCCAAAAACGACATTCACAAACCAAAATTTTATGCTAACCTTTCTTTGATTTCAGGTCCATTACATCATGCTTTATTTGCAGCTCAGGATCCTCGTGGTTATAAGTCAGCTGCCAAGCACTCAAAATGGGTACATGCTATGGAAGAGGAACTTCAGGCTTTACGTCTCAACAACACTTGGGGTCCTTGTTCCACGACCCTCAAATGCTAATATTGTTGGTTCAAAGTGGATTTTCAGAACTAAGTATAAGGCAGATGGATCAATCAACAGGCACAAGGCTCGTTTGGTTGCTCAAGGCTTCACCCAAGTCCCTGGCCTTGATTTTTCACATACATTCAGCCCTGTTGTCAAAGCCTCAACGGTTCGAGTTGTTCTTGCGTTAGCTACTATTTACGGTTGGAAGCTACGCCAGTTAGATGTTCGCAATGCTTTTCTCAATGGCGACCTCACAGAAACTATTTACATGGAGCAACCTACAGGTTTTGTTGACGCTCACTTTCCTAACTATGTTTGCAAATTGAAGAAGGCTCTTTATGGACTCAAACAGGCCCCACGCGCCTGGTTTCAGCGTCTCAGCAAGTTTCTGATATCTAATGGTTTCGCATGCAGCAAAGTAGACACATCTCTCTTTATCTTCAAAACGGATCTGCCATTGTTTATCTTCTAGTATATGTTGATGACATAATTATTACGGGCAGCGATCCATCTCTCATTCAGTCCTTTATTAGTCGCCTGAACAAGGAGTTCTCTGTTAAAGATTTAGGCGATCTTGGTTATTTTCTGGGTCTCGAAGTTATACATCAGGAAAATGGTCTCTTTTTGAGTCAAGCCAAATATGCGCATGACATCCTTGCTCGTGCCGGTATGTTGGACTCTAAACCTGTGGACACTCCATTATCCACCACTGATACTTTTCTCACCACCGGTGTTCCGTTTCATGACCCTACTCTGTACCGGTCCTTAGTTGGTGCTCTCCAATATCTCACTATCACTCGTCCTGATATCTCGTATGCAGTCAATCAAGCGAGTCAGCACCTTCAGTCGCCTACTACCTCTCATTTTCAGTTGGTGAAGCGTATACTGCGCTATGTTAAAGGGACCACTACCTTTGGGCTTACATTCTCTAGGCCTACCTCTACCACAATTGTTGGATATTCTGATGCTGACTGGGCACGGTGTATTGAAACGCGTCGCTCAACTTATGGGTACTCAATTTACTTAGGAGGAAACCTTGTCTCTTGGAGTGCAAAGAAACAACCTACTGTCTCCAGATCCAGCTGTGAGTCTGAGTACCGGGCTATGGCAAATACCGCGGCAGAGATTATTTGGCTCACACATCTTTTACGTGAGTTACATGCACTCCCAACTGCTCGTCCGACTCTATTGTGTGATAACAAAAGTGCAATCTTCCTCAGTCAAAATCCAGTTTCTCACAAGTGTGCTAAACACATTGACCTCGATTATCATTTTGTACGTGAATTGGTTTCATCTGGTCGTCTCCACACAAAGTTCATACCATCCAATCTCCAGGTTGCGGACATTTTCACTAAGAGCCTCTCACGCCCACTCTTTGAGAAGTTTCGGGGACTACTTCGTGTTGGTCCCCCACCTGTTCGATTGACGGGGGGTATTAGCAATACGTAAATCATGCCAATGATTTGCGTATTTATGTCAGGCATCAATTGTATAGTAATTATGATTGATATGTATTAATTTCTTTCCATGTATTTGTCTAGTCTAGATCTATATATTTATATATGATTGTGAATAATAAAATTGAGAGATTGAGTCTTCATATTTTACAAAACTGTTTCACTGAATTGAATCAGTGAAATGATGTGATAGTGCAGGATTAGAAGAATTCAGTGAAGTTGAAAAAAACCAAGTGGAACGTCCCGTCCCCTTAATGGGAGGTGATAGTTTTAGAATAAGAATAGATATCTGTAGGAGCCCTATAAAACTGAGTGTGTTCATGTCGTGATAAATGTCCTAAAGCATTACTATTTTTCCTATATATATAACAACGCAAATTACACTATTGGTGACAATAAAATCATTCTATACAACGTTGGCACTTAGGTCATGTGTAGTGGAGGGACGTTATAGGGTGTTATGGGGATTAAAATATTAAAAAGTAATAGAATGTGGGTTATGAGGCGTTATGAAAAAAAGAGGGTGTAGTGAGAAGGGGCGTTATGGGGCTTTATAAATGATTGAATAATCATTGGTTAATTATTGTTTTTCTTATTTAAATAATAATATTAATAGTAATAATAATAATAATAATATTAAAAGAAAGTTATTATATTAAAAACTAATAATAAAAAAATAATATGAAATAGATACAATAGAATATGTAGATCAGATAAAAGTGTAGGGACTCTTTTTGTAATTTATAAAGTCACCCTTTCTTTATCCTCTTTTCCTTAACTTTATCTTATTCTTCATCGATGTTAGGGCTGTGAAAAGGATCCGGAACCGACCTGACCCGGACCCACCAGAACCATATACCCTTTTATTGTTGAAATTAGGAACCACGAACCGAACCTTAAAAGGCTATGTGGTTTCGGGTCCTAAAGGTTCTGATGGGTCGGGTAAAAAGGTCTGACCCTCTAGAACCCTTTAATGCAATAACCACTTTTAGAGGATTTACATATTCCTATACTTTTACCATGCTCGTAAAAGAATTCTTCCATATGGTTCTAAGGTCGTCCGTTGTAGACGCGCGAGCGAACGTGCGCAAGCCACCGACGTGACTATCAAGTAATCCGGTCACTTGACCCCGTTGTGGCTGGAGGTGAGCAACGGCGCGACCAAAGGTCACTTTTTCCCGTTAACCCACGCGACCACCATTGTTTGTGCTCGCGCCGGGACTGTTCGTGTGGGGCTGTTGTGGCTGAGGGTGAGCACGGGCGTTGGAACCTCGTTCGCGTCGTGCTATGTAACACCCCAACCGATGGCGGAAACATCGAGGTGTCACATAGTGACGATTGTTCAATAGCTCATGGACTAAAGTGTAAATATTAATAGCAAATAACTTCCATTATTCAAAACGAAATACAAAGAGTCTTAATAGAAATCTCAAACATAAATAATAAATGTTCAACTTTTATTTAAGCACTAGGTCCATCCTAAGCGTGAAAGCAAGTAAGATCAAACGTCACCTGAAACATGTACAAAATAATTTGTCAACACATATAATGTATTGGTGAGTACATCTGTTGGATATGTATAGTAAAGTAAAATTTAGCAATTCATGTGTTATTTGGCAAAATGAAATAAGTGGTATCCGGGTCAAATCAACCCTATGAAAGGAAAGCAGATATATATAGTATGCGCTAGTAGTAATGTAATACATAGCAATGACGAGGACTATCAACAGAGTCACAAGGGTATATACCATAGTACTATTCATTGAAATGCCAGGCCGAAACGGTTAATGATTTGACAGGTCATAGATACACGAAATGACATAAGCAAACACACAATAGAATTGCTATTTTAGTAAAATGAAATAGAAAATTGATAGTAAGTACATGAGTCACCCCAGAATGGTAAAACAGTAAAAAGGGGAAAGATATACTCACAGTTTGCGAAAGCGATCAAAATCCACTTAAGCAGTTGTGAGCTAAGTAGTGAGAATTCCGAGGAATTCAACCTATAACGTATATGAATACTAGTAAGGTAAAGTCTACAAAGTCTAAGGTATCTAGGGTCTAAGGCATTAGGGTTTGCTAAGTCGATTTTGGGGAATTAAAGTTTTTATGATAAGTCGAATTACTATAAAAAATAATATACCAAAGTTTGTAAATATGATTTAGGTAATATAATTATTACCAATTAAATATTTAGATCAAAATATATTTAAATAATTATGACAAAATAATTTAGTTAATTACTTTAACTAATTATTATAAATAAATGCAATAATTATAAATGTACAAATAAATAATTATGTGTTTCACAATGATCTACAAATGGTAAATAAGATTTTCAAACATAAAACATTTCTATTTTATAAGAAAAGTATTCATAAAATAGATATTTAATAGTACAAATAAATTATTAATTATGTCTAATTAATCATAAATAAGACTAATAATTCAAGACATGATCCAAAAATGCTATTTTTATAGAAAAAGGATACCTTCTGATGTAAAGTAATGAAAATAATTCTCTCATATTTTTTATAAACTTATTTATATTTAAAACTGATTTAATGAGATTAAATCATGTTTAAATGATTAAAAATAGAAAAAATAATAAAAATAAATGTTTTCTGAACCAAACATTTTTATTTCAGTTCATAATGATTAGAAATAATTTATCAAAAATTTTGAGATTAAAATAGTTAAAAATGAATTTTTAATCAATTAAATATGATTAAAACGATTTAATTCAATAAAATATAAAAATAAAACATTTTCCAGAAAATAAAAGTGTGGTAATTTTCTTTATGGTGTCAAGATGCTACACCTAAATTTTTATAATTTTTGGATCAAAAATGAATTTATTATGAATATTCTAAGTTTATATAATATAATACTATTCTTAAAATGAATAAACAACTAAAATAAAAAAAAACGAAAAAAAGGAGATGGGGTTTCCTGGGTTCGAACCCGGGTTCCCCTTTGTGTCAACAAGCAGCACTAACCACTACACCACTTGATCTATGTGTTGTTAATATTTGATTTATAAACTATATAAACATTATATTCAAAGCCATCTTCTTCCCCAAATCAATCAACTAAGAAACCCTAACCCTAAGTTTTATAATAATCCGATTAAGAGAAGATTAACGACCTGTAATAAAGGGCTTTTGTAAAGGGGTGGCCGAATAACAAGATGGCACAAAGAAATGAGACTTACAACAACGTTTAGACACTTGAAAATGAAAAACAAGAGCCGAACTCCTTGCCCCGATTTGGTAGGTTACTGGACGTGTTTTGCTTAGTTTGTTTGTGGGTTTATGATGTGTTGTGATGCAGAAACAAGATGCTAACATCAATTTATATAGAGGTCGAGTAAAATAGCGTTTCTTAGAGCTTCTTTAATTCTGGTCGGTTACAAACCCATGGCGCGATTAATCTCTCATTTAAACGCGTTAATGCCCATCATCAACCTTGTAATGAGTTATGTATTGATGGAGAAAACTGAAATACCATTAAAAACGAGTTGAAAAGGCCTAGAAATCGTATTTAAATGTTGCCGGAATTTATTCCGGTCGCCGGAACTGAATTCGCCGGAAAAACGTGGCAGGGGGAAAGGGAGGGTTGGTTTTAAAAGTTTTGAGGTTTGGCAGATTTAGTCCCTCATGTTTAACCTTGTTAGTTTATTATATAACTAAGTTAGTTTTCCTTTAATAAACCTTAACCAAGATAACTAGATTTAACTTAAAACTTTTATAAAACTTTTTTTTTTTTTATAAAAGATTTTACGAGCACGTTTACATGTACTCATTCGATCAAAACTTATACTCGGTCCATAATAAATAATTATAAATGATAAATTTTAGTTCGCTCTAAAATTAAATTTGAAAACGACGAAACCTATCGGAATTTTTATGGAAATATTTGAAGGACTAATATTGTAAATTAGATGAAAGTCGAGGGTGACGGATGTCACATGCTACTCACGTTTCCACAACGGACAGTCTAACAATAGCCCATGAGTTTTTTTAAGTCATTTTTCGTTTCTCGACTTATGTTTTCGTAACAATTTTGTCATTCTCATCAATAGAAACATTATGTGAATTTGTTACGTATACATAATAAATACACACAGACACATCAGAGCGATATATATAAATATTTACTTCAAGTTTGGATATAATATATATTATATAATATATCATATCTATGCATATCCATTAAGCCGAATTTTTTTAAGAAAAACACATTGTTATTATTATAAATAATATTTTTAATATTGTATTAACATAACATGAAATTGATTACAATAAAATGTAAAAACGAATAGTGAAAAGACTAAAAAATATTATTTTTTAATTAAAATACAAACGGTTCTTGTGGTTCTTATATCAGAACCGTGGGTTTGGAACCGACCCGACCCGGAACCGATAATTCATATAAATCTAGAACCGGAAACCGACCCATATATTTAAAAAGGTTCGGGTCCAAGGTTCTTGTGGGTCGGGTCCAAGGTTCCCGTGGGTCCGAACCACGAAATGCTCACCCCTAATCGATGCTAGGGTTTTTTTACACAGAAGGTTCATTAGCCCCCCTCTTTTTTTTTATTTAAGTGAATTAGATCCCAACACATGCCCCAACCTTTGAAAACAAACAAATCATCACTCCCAATGTGCACAACGCTCGTTATGTTCATAACACTCAAGCCTAAAACGCCTTCATAGTGCCCGGGGGCGGTGTCCCCGGCGCTATGGGGCTAAAACGCCTCATACAACGCTCGACTACACATGAACTTATTAAAGGGTTAGTTTTTCATGAATGCCCCATTCTGCCGATATTTTATTATATTAAAACCTTATTTTCATTTATAATTGGGCAAATCTTACGTTAGGATGGCAGGTAAACATGCTACATTATTTAAAACTTAATTAGCCGCTTAAAAAAAATTGTTTATCACATTGTATATTATTATGCTGGCAGAACGTTTTTAAAGGCCTTAAGCGAACTACAAAATCGGGGCTTTTTGAATCTGGTATAGAGGAAACATAGGGATGGCAACGGGTCGGGTATGGGTCGGGTTTGGCTAATACCATACCCATACCCGGTTATAAAATTTCATACCATACCCGCCCCATTGCCCGTCGGGTTTTTGTCGGGTATTACCCGTCGGGTATAGAGCATACCCGCGGGTATGGGGTATACCCGTTGGTATTTGCATGTATATATATATACTTTTATTTTTATTTTCTTTTATAGTATTATGTTTTAAGAAATCTAGAGTATATGAAATTATAATAAGTAACATATATATTATCATCACCATAATAATGTTTGAAACATTTAATATGTAAATATATATTATAGTATGAATTTTGAAAACTATTTACATATTTCATAGCATATAAATATAAATAATAATGTTATTAGAATATATATTTTAGACGAAAAGTTTATTCTTTAACTAATGAATCTATTAGAATGAAACATTACTAAAAAATAGTTAAGAAAAGATATATATATATATATATATATATATATATATATATAAAAACTTAAAAGTATTCGGGTATATATTTCGGGTAGACGGGTATTTAGTTTCGGGTAATCGGGTCGGGTATCACCTAATACCATACCCGTCCCATACCCGTGAAATATTTTTTTTCCAATACCAAACTCGTCCCATACCCGTCGGGCTCGGGTTTTTTTGCCATCCCTAAGGAAACATCGATTCCAAGAGGTGTAACCTAGGTTTTGGTAAGAGTTGTGATGTTTTAATTCACTGTATATGCCCTTGACAAAAATACTCCAGAGCAATAAGATATGCACACTTTCACATGTATACAACCAAGACAAACAGAAGAAGGTTTACATCTTGTTATATCTCTTGTATGCTTTTTTAAGCCCCAAAATAATGCTTGGACCGATAATTATAAACTAAAATGTTTATAATTGGCGCAATAATTATTCCTTTTGAAAGTTATATGTATTGGATAAATATAGTATATGTTTTTAAAAAACTTAAAATTTGGGGGGGTCTTGTATTTTATAGGCCCTAGGCCTTTGCCAAGTTTGGTAAGACCTCCGTAGTGGGGCGTTTTTTTCAAAATTTTACAAAAATAGCGCCTCCCACACCGCTACAGGGGGCGCTATACACCAATTTGTTGCTATGGCGTTATATAAATAACGCTGGTTCTTAAATTGATGGTCCAATCAGGAAAAGGCACGTGGTGGTGTGGTGGTGCAACGGTAATATTACCGTTAATTATTTTGAACGGCTTTTTTTTGTATATATATACCCACAACACATATATATATAACTAATAAAACACAAAAAAAACATATTTTTCAATCACAAAAATCACTTTCAACAAAAATTATAAAAGAATGGGTTCCCCCGCGTCATCATCCATTGCGAGAGAATATTACAGAGAGTTTCTAGGCGACGAGGGTTATTCCACAGACGAAGAGTTGGAGCAAGATGCCATTACGAGTGCGCTAGCGCTTTCGGCGCGGTATCTTGAAGAAACTAGTACGCCTACACCTCCAAAACAAACTAGGCAGTATTACGAACGAGATCGTGTATCGGCAAATGCTCGATTGATGAAGGATTACTTTGATGAAAACCCGACTTACCCCGACCCAAAGATCTTTAGGCGTCGTTTCCGGATGAGCAAACGTTTATTTCTACGTATATCCGGAGATCTTGAAAACACGTTTCCTTACTTTAAACAAAAAGCGGATGCTAGGGGGTTGATGGGATTCACGTCTATTCAAAAGTGTACCTCGGCACTGCGTATACTCGCATACGGCAACACGACGGATATCAACGACGAGTATTTAAAAATGGCCGAGAAAACAACACGCGATTCTTTGGAGTATTTTTGTCAAGGTACATTACTTTTTTTAAAGTTAGATCAATTTTTTTAATATATGTTTGTATTTATTTTTTATATATGTTTGTATTTATTTTTTATATATGTTTGTATTTATTTTTTTTAGGAATAATAAAGTTGTACGGAGCCCGTTATCTTAGAAGGCCCATTTGGTACGACTTACAAAAAATTTACGAGGTGCATACGAATGAACATGGGTTACCAGGAATGCTGGGTAGCGTTGATTGTCGTCACTGGCGGTGGTATAATTGCCCAACCGCTTGGCGAGGTCAACACACGCGTGGCGACCAAAAAGGACCATCGATTATTCTTCAAGCGATGGCTTCAGTCGATCTTTGGGTTTGGTCGGCCTATTTTGGTGTTGCGGGGTCATGCAACGACTTAAACGTTTTTGAGCAGTCGCCTATTATTGAGGATTTCATTTCTGGCAGGGTAGCAAAGGCGTGTTTTTATGCTAATGGAAACTACTACCCACACAGATACTATTTGGCTGACGGAATATATCCGAGGTATAGCATTATCGTTAAGACGTTTAGTAACCCGTACGATGAAAAAGGGCACACTTTAAAAAGGTCCAAGAGGCGGCGCGAAAGGACATAGAGAGATGTTTTGGGGTTCTTCAACAGCGTTGGCATTACATAAGAAACCCTGCTCGTGCATGGACCACAGACAAGCTGCGAGATGCTATGCATGCATGTATAATCATGCATAATATGATATTAGAAGATGAAGGTAAAGCGATATGCCAAAATTATGTACCGGAAGCCGTTCAGGATCTACCGCAAGCTAATATGCAAGAAAGAGTGCTCAACGCACATGAACTTCGCGACCATGAAGTACATGACGTGTTAACGGCGGATTTAGTCCAACAAGCGTGGTCGGTTTGGTATATTCCAAACATAGGAGGAAACGAAGAAGAAGAAGAAGAAGGAGGAGGAGGAGGAGGAGGAGGAGGAGGAGGAGGAGGAGAAGGAGAAGGAGAAGGAGAAGGAGGAGGAGGAGGAGGAGAAGGAGGAAGAAGAAGAAGATTAATATTAGTTGTAACTTTTTTTTTTTAATAGAGAAGAAGAAGGAGAAGGAGGAGGAGAAAGGAGGAGGAGGAGGAGTGTAACATTGCAAAATTTTCCAAATTTTAAGCCCTCATCTTTGGTACTTAAGCCTTTATCCTCCTAAATCGCAACTTATATATATATATATACATATATAATAATAATAATAATAATAATAATATTTCAGTTTAAAAAAAAAAAAAAAAAAAAAGATTTAGGATCATCTCGAGCAGCAGGCCAAATCCAGCAGTCAACACTTAAGCCCAAACCTCTCATGGTTGCAGCCCATCTCGTTGCCTCCTGGAGCCCAGTTGACCGGCCCACAACCAAGGCCCAACAGCCCTCCCTCTTTTACGTTTAAATTGAAAAAAAAATCAGGTCCCAGCCGGGTTTCGAACCCGAGACCTCCCACTCACACACACGCGTTTATACCATCTGATCCACACACTATATTTGATTTCAATCCAACTCTTTTTATATAAATACACAAAATAAACCACCCCTTTTTGCTTCTCCCTTCGTCGAGCAACAGCTGCAGCATGCATATTGATTTTGAAATCATAAATTACCATGTTTAATGACCTTTTGACCACGGTTACGCAATTATCGGCCTATTATGACTCGGATACACGCCTATTAACAACCAATTGATACCATATTAAGCTTGGTCACGCGCTAACTTTAAAGTCGAGTCAAACCTTCCAAATCGTGCAACCCAGACCCTATCATTATAAATTGGACATTGCAATTCATTCACAACTCGCCACTAATCCTTCCTACATCCCCAATTTCTACCTATAACCTCCTGATCTTGATTTGCGAACGAGTGTTGACTTTTTGGTTGACTGTTCAATCGAACACGAAACATACTTGTAAGTCCAATCTTTTCTGTGGGTTTTGTTATTCGGCATACACACAACAATAACCCTATGATTAATTGGGTTATTGTTGTGTAAATCAAACTATTATAAATCTAGGGCTCGAAGTTGATATTTTGGGGAAGAAGACTAGAATTCCCATCTGTTTAAAATCAATTCGTATTCAAATAAACACAAACAGACGTGCAGGTCAGTTGGTTGTGATCCTTGTCTGAACCGGGTGAGGAGCAGGGTTCGATCCCTGCAACCACCACTCTTTTTCTTTATTGTTTTGTTTTCTTTAAACAAACAAATATACTTCCTTATTTTTAAAAAAATTCATTTTAAATACCAAAACTCTCTTAAAAATTCTACAAAAATTACCCTATATTAATCTCATGTAAAAGTTCAACTTACAATTTTTAGTTTTCTGAAATTTATTTATTTAATATTTATAATAATTAAATCAAGTTTATTCTATTTTATTTATAAAAATCTATAAAAATATCAAAACGATCTTATTAATTTCCACAAAAATTATTCTGAGTCTTTATAACATTAAGCTTTTCAGAAATGATTTTTATTTCTGAAAAATCATTTATTTAATATTTTTAATCAATTTTTGTTAGTTTTAATCATAATTAAATCATAATAAATCCAATTTTTAATATTTTTGCACCAAAATTTTATACAAATTGTTTCTGATCATTTAGAACAGAAATATAATTTTTAAAATGCTAATTCTTTAATTTTAGTAATTTTTAATTATTAAAGTTAAAGTTTGACAATTTGTAATAAATAGATTTAATAATCTATTTTAAAGAAAATAATTTTATAAAAATTATTTTTATACTTTAAACAACATTCTTGTGAACATCTTAAATTTAAATTTCATAAAAAGAGTTTTGGTCATTTATTTACTAAATTTCTCTCTATTGACGAGTATTTTTCAAACAAGTATTTATCCCCAATTCGAAGCCCTAGAACTTATACATTTGTAGACTTGATAGAATTTGACATATTTATTACCTCATTATAGGGTGATACTTGATACATTTGGGCAACACACTATTTTCAACAGATATAACATTTTACCAAGGTGAGTTTTACATAGCCCCTTTTCTATTTATCACCATTTTTGGGGTGAAACATGTTACAACATTATTCATGCAATTCAATCATCAATGTGTCTATGTGTATTTTCTATGTTGCATTATGTCTTGAACATGACTAGGGTAAGCACAATTCTAGCATAAACATTCATCAGCCAAACGGTATACATTGATAGATCTATTGGACTGACAATCCCACCCGGATACGTGCCTCCTACAAAGGTTACGTGGGTGTTTGTTACTGCAATTTAAACGAGTGAACCATGAGCGTATGGGATGTACCACAATTACAACAGTCAACAAGGTTGATTATGCACTCGATTTACTTCTAGTATGTTTTTGCATATGGACTAGATTGCCATGACACATGAATTGCACAACAATTTTATTCTATCATCAAAACCTATGTAATTCTCACCAACTTTTGTTGACCCAAAACCTTTTCAACTTAACATGTTTCAGGTTTTACTTGCTTGAAGATTTGAATTGATGCTTGAAGATACGTGTATAGTTTTATTCAATTTGATGTACAAATTCTAGAACAATTGTATGTAATCATTTAATGAAATTTGTTATTCACCATGAGCTACTGAACAATCATCAATACGTGACATCCCGATGTTTCCGCCATCGGTTGGGGTGTTACAGATTGGTATCAGAGCCATGGTTATAGGGAATTAGGTTATTAGAGAAATAATCTAGTCTATAACCATAGGATTTAACAAGTACTTGCTTCCTTTACTTGCTATTCTCTATCTCCCTCCTACTTCATATCCCTACTTTCATTCCTACAAGAAGGGTGCTCTCCATCAGTGGATCTACTCTTAGACTAATAGGACAAAATCCTCAGGTCTAACCTGAACCACCTTGAGATCTCGTCGAAGTTCTAGATTTTAATAACGAACACGTGCAATCTGGAAGGGTGAACGCCTGTATTCTGAGTCTTCTGTCTAGGCTGGCATTGCGCATATATCCCAATCAGACGAGGGACCCGGATGCCTACCTGGGAATTCTCGGGATGAGTGTTCACTTATAGGCTAAAGCATGTCTTCATATGTTATTAGAATTTAGAATCTTTGATAAGTCAACGTTTTTGTTTATTCGTTTTAATGAATAAATGATTACATTCCTTATATAATCTCATTCACTTCACTGTGTCTCTTACAGATCATGCCTCCACGTCGCAGTGCTCGTCTTAACAGTGGTGAGAATCATGATGAAGGAAGTAGCAATCACAACCATAACCACGACACTAACCACAACAACAACAACAACAACAATAATAATGGTGTTGATGCCCAACTGGCTGCAATCATTTCTCAACAAATGGCGCAGCAAATTGCAACTCTGGTTCCCAAGTTACTAGCTCAAGTCATCCAGTTGAACGGCAATGGGAACGGCAACGGCAACGGGAATGGAAATGGACACCACAACGAAAATGGACTTCCAGCCTGTACCCTTAAGCACTTTAATTTTTGCAATCCCCCAAAGTTCATAGGAGAAGAAGGAGCTACAGGACTCCTACAATGGTTTGAGGGTATTGAGAATACCTTCATCAACAGTGAGTGCCCCAACAATTTTAAAGTCCGTTATGCCATGAGTGTTCTTCACAAACGAGCACTCACTTGGTGGAATGAAGAAAAATGCACTCGCGGAGCTGAAGCTGCATTAGCCTTAACTTGGGATCAAGCTAAAGACATTATGAAGGCAGAGTTCTGTCCTCGTAATGAAATTAAGAAGCTGGAAGATGAATTTCATGATCTTGCTCAAGACAGTGGGGAAAACCTTGCTTACAACACACGTTTTCACGAACTTAGCTTATTACTACCCCACAAAGTCACCCCTTTGCCCATTGCTATCGAAAAATACATTGGTGGTTTACCGATGCAGATTCAAGACACAGTGTGGGGAAGGAACCCTGCTACTTTGGAAGAAGCAAAGCGTTTGGCTGCCACCCTAACAGATAACCATGTGAAGGCAGGAACCCTAACTCGTAAAGGGGAAAAGAAAAAGGATACTCCCCAACCTGCCGTTGAAATCAAAACCGAGGCCTCAACCAACGGAAAGAACAAGGTCAGAAATTTTGCAATAGATACTACTGCCCCACCCAACAAGAAACAATACAATGGGAAGCTACCTAAGTGCAACACCTGCCAGTATCACCACCCAACTCAGGTACCCTGCCGACAGTGCACCAATTGTCAAAGGTATGGGCATCTGGCAGATGCTTGTCGAATCCCTGCTACAAACGCTCTTGATGCTCCAGATAACCCCGCTTGAGACCCCCCAGCTACTTAAACCCCACCATTTAAATGATGTTTACTTTCTCTTTAATTCTATGTATTGACACTTTTGATTCAAGTAATAAAATCAAGTATTATTATAACATCTGTGTGCATGCGTGTTTGAATGTGAATTAATTGCTATATCTACTTGCTTACTTGTACGACAATTAGTTGACTACCAAACAACCTACTTAACGATTGGTAGAGGTCATCATGTCTTCCCAACAGTCGGGAGAGGCCCTACCACCTGCTCAACGACTGGTGGGGACTATCAGACCTGCTCAACAATCAGAAAGTCATAAAAGGACGCAAAACCCTAATGTAAGGTAAATTAATAATTACGGTCCGGAACGTAATCATGAATTTACAGGTACATTAAGGTAGTGTGAAATTTTATCAAGGTTTTCAGTAGTTGGCCAATTATAAACCTAGAGTTTCTCTTAACTTCGGGACGAAGTTCCTAAAAGTAGGGGAGACTGTAACATCGCAAAATTTTCCAAATTTTAAGCCCTCATCTTTGGTACTTAAGCCTTTATCCTCCTAAATCGCAACTTATATATATATATATACATATATAATAATAATAATAATATTTCAGTTTAAAAAAAAAAAAAAGATTTAGGATCATCTCGAGCAGCAGGCCAAATCCAGCAGTCAACACTTAAGCCCAAACCTCTCATGGTTGCAGCCCATCTCGTTGCCCTCCTGGAGCCCAGTTGACCGGCCCACAACCAAGGCCCAACAGCCCCTCCCTCTTTTACGTTTAAATTGAAAAAAAAATCAGGTCCCAGCCGGGTTTCGAACCCGAGACCTCCCACTCACACACACGCGTTTATACCATCTGATCCACACACTATATTTGATTTCAATCCAACTCTTTTTATATAAATACACAAAATAAACCACCCCTTTTTGCTTCTCCCTTCGTCGAGCAACAGCTGCAGCATGCATATTGATTTTGAAATCATAAATTACCATGTTTAATGACCTTTTGACCACGGTTACGCAATTATCGGCCTATTATGACTCGGATACACGCCTATTAACAACCAATTGATACCATATTAAGCTTGGTCACGCGCTAACTTTAAAGTCGAGTCAAACCTTCCAAATCGTGCAACCCAGACCCTATCATTATAAATTGGACATTGCAATTCATTCACAACTCGCCACTAATCCTTCCTACATCCCCAATTTCTACCTATAACCTCCTGATCTTGATTTGCGAACGAGTGTTGACTTTTTGGTTGACTGTTCAATCGAACACGAAACATACTTGTAAGTCCAATCTTTTCTGTGGGTTTTGTTATTCGGCATACACACAACAATAACCCTATGATTAATTGGGTTATTGTTGTGTAAATCAAACTATTATAAATCTAGGGCTCGAAGTTGATATTTTGGGGAAGAAGACTAGAATTCCCATCTGTTTAAAATCAATTCGTATTCAAATAAACACAAACAGACGTGCAGGTCAGTTGGTTGTGATCCTTGTCTGAACCGGGTGAGGAGCAGGGTTCGATCCCTGCAACCACCACTCTTTTTCTTTATTGTTTTGTTTTCTTTAAACAAACAAATATACTTCCTTATTTTAAAAAAAAATTCATTTTAAATACCAAAACTCTCTTAAAAATTCTACAAAAATTACCCTATATTAATCTCATGTAAAAGTTCAACTTACAATTTTTAGTTTTCTGAAATTTATTTATTTAATATTTATAATAATTAAATCAAGTTTATTCTATTTTATTTATAAAAATCTATAAAAATATCAAAACGATCTTATTAATTTCCATAAAAATTATTCTGAGTCTTTATAACATTAAGCTTTTCAGAAATGATTTTTATTTCTGAAAAATCATTTATTTAATATTTTTAATCAATTTTTGTTAGTTTTAATCATAATTAAATCATAATAAATCCAATTTTTAATATTTTTGCACCAAAATTTTATACAAATTGTTTCTGATCATTTAGAACAGAAATATAATTTTTAAAATGCTAATTCTTTAATTTTAGTAATTTTTAATTATTAAAGTTAAAGTTTGACAATTTGTAATAAATAGATTTAATAATCTATTTTAAAGAAAATAATTTTATAAAAAATATTTTTATACTTTAAACAACATTCTTGTGAACATCTTAAATTTAAATTTCATAAAAAGAGTTTTGGTCATTTATTTACTAAATTTCTCTCTATTGACGAGTATTTTTCAAACAAGTATTTATCCCCAATTCGAAGCCCTAGAACTTATACATTTGTAGACTTGATAGACTTAGACATATTTATTACCTCATTATAGGGTGATACTTGATACATTTGGGCAACACACTATTTTCAACAGATATAACATTTTACCAAGTTGAGTTTTACATAGCCCCTTTTCTATTTATCACCATTTTTGGGGTGAAACATGTTACAACATTATTCATGCAATTCAATCATCAATGTGTCTATGTGTATTTTCTATGTTGCATTATGTCTTGAACATGACTAGGGTAAGCACAATTCTAGCATAAACATTCATCAGCCAAACGGTATACATTGATAGATCTATTGGACTGACAATCCCACCCGGATACGTGCCTCCTACAAAGGTTACGTGGGTGTTTGTTACTGCAATTTAAACGAGTGAACCATGAGCGTATGGGATGTACCACAATTACAACAGTCAACAAGGTTGATTATGCACTCGATTTACTTCTAGTATGTTTTTGCATATGGACTAGATTGCCATGACACATGAATTGCACAACAATTTTATTCTATCATCAAAACCTATGTAATTCTCACCAACTTTTGTTGACCCAAAACCTTTTCAACTTAACATGTTTCAGGTTTTACTTGCTTGAAGATTTGAATTGATGCTTGAAGATACGTGTATAGTTTTATTCAATTTGATGTACAAATTCTAGAACAATTGTATGTAATCATTTAATGAAATTTGTTATTCACCATGAGCTACTGAACAATCATCAATACGTGACATCCCGATGTTTCCGCCATCGGTTGGGGTGTTACAGATTGGTATCAGAGCCATGGTTATAGGGAATTAGGTTATTAGAGAAATAATCTAGTCTATAACCATAGGATTTAACAAGTACTTGCTTCCTTTACTTGCTATTCTCTATCTCCCTCCTACTTCATATCCCTACTTTCATTCCTACAAGAAGGGTGCTCTCCATCAGTGGATCTACTCTTAGACTAATAGGACAAAATCCTCAGGTCTAACCTGAACCACCTTGAGATCTCGTCGAAGTTCTAGATTTTAATAACGAACACGTGCAATCTGGAAGGGTGAACGCCTGTATTCTGAGTCTTCTGTCTAGGCTGGCATTGCGCATATATCCCAATCAGACGAGGGACCCGGATGCCTACCTGGGAATTCTCGGGATGAGTGTTCACTTATAGGCTAAAGCATGTCTTCATATGTTATTAGAATTTAGAATCTTTGATAAGTCAACGTTTTCGTTTATTCGTTTTAATGAATAAATGATTACATTCCTTATATAATCTCATTCACTTCACTGTGTCTCTTACAGATCATGCCTCCACGTCGCAGTGCTCGTCTTAACAGTGGTGAGAATCATGATGAAGGAAGTAGCAATCACAACCATAACCACGACACTAACCACAACAACAACAACAACAACAACAACAACAACAACAACAACAACAATAATAATGGTGTTGATGCCCAACTGGCTGCAATCATTTCTCAACAAATGGCGCAGCAAATTGCAACTCTGGTTCCCAACTTACTAGCTCAAGTCATCCAGTTGAACGGCAATGGGAACGGCAACGGCAACGGGAATGGAAATGGACACCACAACGAAAATGGACTTCCAGCCTGTACCCTTAAGAACTTTAATTCTTGCAATCCCCCAAAGTTCAGTGGAGAAGAAGGAGCTACAGGACTCCTACAATGGTTTGAGGGTATTGAGAATACCTTCATCAACAGTGAGTGCCCCAACAATTTTAAAGTCCGTTATGCCATGAGTGTTCTTCACAAACGAGCACTCACTTGGTGGAATGAAGAAAAACGCACTCGCGGAGCTGAAGCTGCATTAGCCTTAACTTGGGATCAAGCTAAAGACATTATGAAGGCAGAGTTCTGTCCTCGTAATGAAATTAAGAAGCTGGAAGATGAATTTCATGATCTTGCTCAAGACAGTGGGGAAAACCTTGCTTACAACACACGTTTTCACGAACTTAGCTTATTACTACCCCACAAAGTCACCCCTTTGCCCATTGCTATCGAAAAATACATTGGTGGTTTACCGATGCAGATTCAAGACACAGTGTGGGGAAGGAACCCTGCTACTTTGGAAGAAGCAAAGCGTTTGGCTGCCACCCTAACAGATAACCATGTGAAGGCAGGAACCCTAACTCGTAAAGGGGAAAAGAAAAAGGATACTCCCCAACCTGCCGTTGAAATCACAACCGAGGCCTCAACCAACGGAAAGAACAAGGTCAGAAATTTTGCAATAGATACTACTGCCCCACCCAACAAGAAACAATACAATGGGAAGCTACCTAAGTGCAACACCTGCCAGTATCACCACCCAACTCAGGTACCCTGCCGACAGTGCACCAATTGTCAAAGGTATGGGCATCTGGCAGATGCTTGTCGAATCCCTGCTACAAACGCTCTTGATGCTCCAGATAACCCCGCTTGAGACCCCCCCAGCTACTTAAACCCCACCATTTAAATGATGTTTACTTTCTCTTTAATTCTATGTATTGACACTTTTGATTCAAGTAATAAAATCAAGTATTATTATAACATCTGTGTGCATGCGTGTTTGAATGTGAATTAATTGCTATATCTACTTGCTTACTTGTACGACAATTAGTTGACTACCAAACAACCTACTTAACGATTGGTAGAGGTCATCATGTCTTCCCAACAGTCGGGAGAGGCCCTACCACCTGCTCAACGACTGGTGGGGACTATCAGACCTGCTCAACAATCAGAAAGTCATAAAAGGACGCAAAACCCTAATGTAAGGTAAATTAATAATTACGGTCCGGAACGTAATCATGAATTTACAGGTACATTAAGGTAGTGTGAAATTTTATCAAGGTTTTCAGTAGTTGGCCAATTATAAACCTAGAGATTCTCTTAACTTCGGGACGAAGTTCCTAAAAGTAGGGGAGACTGTAACATCGCAAAATTTTCCAAATTTTAAGCCCTCATCTTTGGTACTTAAGCCTTTATCCTCCTAAATCGCAACTTATATATATATATACATATATAATAATAATAATAATAATAATATTTCAGTTTAAAAAAAAAAAAAAAGAAGATTTAGGATCATCTCGAGCAGCAGGCCAAATCCAGCAGTCAACACTTAAGCCCAAACCTCTCCTGGTTGCAGCCCATCTCGTTGCCTCCTGGAGCCCAGTTGACCGGCTCACAACCAAGGCCCAACAGCCCCTCCCTCTTTTACGTTTAAATTGAAAAAAAAATCAGGTCCCAGCCGGGTTTCGAACCCGAGACCTCCCACTCACACACACGCGTTTATACCATCTGATCCACACACTATATTTGATTTCAATCCAACTCTTTTTATATAAATACACAAAATAAACCACCCCTTTTTGCTTCTCCCTTCGTCGAGCAACAGCTGCAGCATGCATATTGTCACACCACGCCAATGGCGGAAACACGTGGCGCAACGCTCGAAAGTATATCAAAGTCAAGATTAACACAAACTATATTTAATTAGAAAAGATCAATTTATTAGAATGTCGGAAATGAGTATCTCGTTACAATATTGCACAAGGCATTACTTAAAACGATGAACATTAAGTTTCAATGTGGGTATTTCCGTTTATGTTCCAACCCGAAGGTAACAGTGAATGAAATCCCGACCAGTATCCGACATCCCGAATTCCACCGCACTAGCCCCATATCTATTCAGCACTTAGTTACCTGAAAGATATGTTTAAAAAGACGTCAATATATAAAATATTGGTGAGTTCACAGGTTTTAGTTTCATAACAGCAATATTTTCACAACCATCGACTCGACTCACTTTACCGTATAATTACTTTCCCATTAAGTAATTATACTAGGATCTTGTCGATCGATATTCCGTTTTTTTACAACATGTGCGAAACCTGCACAACTTGTGGCCTTTGTAAGGAGTAGCTAGCTCCTACAAACTATAATGATGAGCAGTCCCTTGAGCCCCATAACCAAACCAAGACTAATAATAATGCCCCGCTCCAAGTCGTTACTCGGTTTTCCCACGACTTAAGTTCAGAATATATGCACCCCAGGCATAACCTAATGCATAATCGACGCTATCGATTAGGGGTGGGCCTTGTCAGGCACCAATAGTACTATCCAAATATTCTTTCGGTTTCATTTCCCTGAATTAATGATTACGGAAGAGAGGACTCAACCCCGAGTGGCGTTCACTGCTCAAGTACTCATCATACCACTTATCACATTTTATCCTTTGAAAACCTTTTCAACATGTGACAACATTTGACAAACATATCTTTCCCCCAGTTAAAACAGTAAAATGGGGCCGTGAAACTCACCTGAACATTGTCTGGCTCACTAGGTAGATAGCATAGAGGGTCTCGCACCTACAAACGTCCTGGACGTATGAGTCACTATTCCTATAGTGCATGTGCCTTGGCAAGTTGTACACCCAACTCCCGACCACAAGTTATTCCAAATCCCGTTTAATTAAGCGCGTATCCTAGGTTTCGTTGGCGTTACATTACCCTTTGTGTTACAAGTTATATATTACTCTTGTTAATATTTCCTTAACTTGTATTTTATTATCATCGACTCGACTTCACTTAACATATAATTATTTTCCCATTTAAATAATTATACTTAAGATCGCATCGCTCGATATAATATATATTTCAATACCCGACCCGACTCACTTTGCCGCACATTTGTTTTCCCATTTAAACAAATATGCTAAGATCTTGTCGTTCGACTGTATATTCTTAACACCCGACTCAACTCACCATACCGTATATTTATTTTCCCATTCAAATAAATATACTAGGATCTTGTTGGTACGGCATACACATATATATCTTTGTCTACTCGTCGCGGCTTTCCTTCCCACATATCTACTTTCCCATTAAGTAGATATACTAGAATTTTGCCGAGACGAGCGTACATATATATAAATGTGTAGTTTTTCTTGTTAAGTATATACGTTTGTTTAACGTCTTAATGGTTTATGTTATATTTTTCTCCCACGAATAATTCCCTTAACACTTAGGAAAGTGTTTGTTGGTTTTCACCCATGTATATATATATTTTACTTCCTAAAAATATATATTTTCTCATCTTGCCGCAATGGCATTTTTCTCATGATTTGTCCGTGTACGGTTCGTTAACGCGTCTTAGTTCGATATCTTAACTCGATTAGTTAATTCTTCCAAGTCTTTCCCAACATGTGCTTTATAGAAATATTATCCACATTTCTAACCCATGTTACTTGGAAGGTTTGTATTTTAGCCCAACTTGTTAACTTAGATACAAAAATGCTTCCAATACTTTTATATTCCCATTTATATAAAAGTATTCATTTTTGTATAAGTTTCTCAAGTTTGATTAACATTTTTATAAAATCTCTATTTTATAAAAATCCTTATTTTAAAACCCTTTGTACTTTCAAAAATACACTTTTATACAAAATACCCAAGTATTTCTACTAGTATTTACAAAAATCATCCTTAGACTTTATTACTTACATTTTTGACACCGAACTTTCCATACTTGTATTTTTGGACTAATAGTTTCTAAAATGTCCATTTTAGTCCCTTAACTTTCAAAGTTACAACTTTAGCCCCTTAACTTACAAAAGTTGCATTTTTCTATTCTAACTTTCAAAGTTGGCATTTTTCACTCAAAATAGTTAACTTTGAAGATTCAACTTTTTATTGGTAAGTTATTTTTGTATCAAAACACTTAGGTTAGTCTTATATTCCATATGAAAGACTAATTATATGTGTGTTTTATGTATTTGTCCATTTCTTCAAAATATCATTCATCCAAGTGAGTTAACTTTAATTTTCCATCTTATTCATTTATGAACTTCTAACATGTTTTACCACATATTATTACTTAAATGATCATAATAAGATGAATTAAAGTTAGTTTTAACATATTCAAGTTCATCTCAAAATATTAACCAAAACATCATCCTACTTAGTCTTATATGTAAACTTCATATATTTTCAAGACTAATATATCATCATCATCAAATCCATGTTTTATTCTTATATCTTTAACCTTCCATTTTACACATGTAAAACCTATTAAAGATTATGTTCAAAACCACCTTTTAAACCCTTCATGTACAACTTGCTTCTAAGAACACATACATGAATAATAACAATCAAAAACAAGATTAAGAAGCTTACTACTAGCACAAGGCTAGGGAAGACAAAAACCTTGGATTTGAGAGGGGTTTAGTGTGTTCTTCCTAGTGGTTTAGCTCCAAGCTCTTGAAACACACAAAAGGGGTTTGGATGATGGATGATTTTAAGTATTTTGGAGATGTAAAAACTTGAAAGAACAATGTGTGTGGGGAGATGGAAACTCACGGCCACAAGGGAAAGAAGAAATGGATTTGTTTTGCTTGGTGATTCAACCTTCTAACATGTGTTATTATATATCCAACTCATGTAATGATGCTAGAGATTTAAGAGATCTTATGGAAGATCATGAGTGTACTTGGGAGATTTTGAATAAGAGGATATGTGTGTATGCATGTGAGCCGTGTATATGTATGCATGTATAGGTAGGTTGCTTGCAATCTTTGGTAAATCCTTATGAATGATCATAATCTATATATAAGACTTAACCTTGCATGTGCACCCTAGTGTTATGATGGCTAGCCTTGGTCTTGGATTCTTATGGCCATGGGCCGAAATTATTCAAGGGAGGGGACAAGACTAAGCATGCTTTGTACTTGAAATCATGCACTTTAACTTTTGTGTCCATGCATGCCTTACACTAGCTTATAGGCTATTATCATTATTAACACAAGGCAAGTAAGATATTATGGCCCTTAGGCCGGCCCCTTGGTGGGTTTGGCGGGGTCCACCACTTCAAATATTAACCCATTAGTTGTTATGTTTAATCCCCCGTCGTTCGGGTGTCGTTCGGGTGTTTTTCGGGTTTTAATCACGCGTTATCCGGACATTAAATATACCTTTAATAACACTTAAATATAGTCTATTTTAAGCGTTGATTGGTTATTTAGGCCTTTACCGGGTGAAATTACGAGTTATACGCGTATCGGGTGCGATACGCGCTCTTTATTCGTTACCGGGAGATTTGTACAAGACGTTTTCATTTATGGTTTTGGAGTTCCAAAACTCATTATATCTCATGAAAATACCCTTTATTTTATATCCTGGGTGTCCGGGATCCGTTTCGTTTATTTAATTATTACCGGGTAATTGCCAACGTCCATACCGGATAGCTTATTCGCACATGATCCAATCATGTTTTACCATTAAACGTATGCATTCCTATGCACTATTTGGAAATTGCTATCTCCTAAGGCCTTGATAATTAAATCACACATAATTGCATTTAATTACGTTAATCATATACTAATTAATCTGTACGGAATTACCTTATTTTTGCCGGTTGTTACATTCTCCCCCCGTTAAGAGAATTCCGTCCCGGAATTCAATTCAAGTTACCTATCACAATAGTATCCTTGAACAGGGCGGGGTGTTTGCGCTTCATGAGATCTCCTCTTTCCTAGTGAGCCCAGATTCATGCTCGGCTCACGCTTAGTGCTCTATCAAACACAGTGTCATAGTTCAACTACGACTAAGCTCTTGGTCATCCCATCTTGACACATCTATCGGTTTTCCCGAAATCGTAGAGCTTATTGTCAACCGGACTTCCGCCGGTCGAGGAATTGACCAAAACTTCCTCAGTCTGGGCTTGCAGGATTCCCCTAGAGTCCCACCAAGCTCTTACGATAGTCTGAGCTTAATCATTACGAGACCAATTTCGATTGATATCTCCGTATCACCGAAGTATTAGGAACTTGGTCTACCACAATCTCTAAGCTTATTGACACCTTCTCGGAGTATGATTCTCCGTGAAAACCTATTATTAGACCGAAGTTCTCAAGGCCTATGCCTTGTCTGTATGACTTCTTAATAGGTTCGCATCTCATCCAAACAGTCTTTAACCTGCAAGATCTACTGGCCATCTCTCGGATAACCTAAACCAGGTTATGTATCTATCTCCGTCTGTCAATCGACGCACTGGAGATTTACACGTATGCCCTCCAAGGGCCTTGAGTAGTATACCCCGAACACTGGGATGCTAATTCCTATCACATAGGAAATTTTGGTGAGGAAGCTCATGGATTCGATCTGCCACGAACATCGATCGTGTCAACACGGAACAATTCCGTCAAGTACATTCAATTTGTACGGGAATGACAAGCCATACTCGTCTCAAATTGAGTATCCCATGCTTGTGTACAGAGTTTGTCGAACTAGAGGTAGAGTGACTACTACAATCCGATATAATGTAAGTTGGCAATTCGGTGCCTAGCCACAACTCTCTCCGAGAGTATAGGTAACTGTCCGTATGCCTCATCTCGAAGCCACAGATGAGTACGGAATGAGAGGGCTCTAAGCAACAATCAATCATCACTTGGGTCACATCTGACCCCGGGACACCTCGGGTGTCATGGTGATGTCCAACAGGCGATCTTACCGCACCACATAAAAGTCCCCTTGGAAACCTCGTCGGGTATCCCATTTTATTTATCCTTCGGCTCGACTCACTTTACCGTATATTTACCTCCCCATTAAGATAAATATACTAGGTTCTTGTCGACCGAACAATCATATTCAAACTGGGACTTTATTTCCGTAGAATCCTCTGGGTATTGAATTGCTGCTTTCCTCCTGAGTAATTGTGGTTAATGGTACTAGGACGCTTATTATGGACTGATGGAGGTCGAAAGTTTTTGCGTCGCTTTCACCCCTCAGTTCCCTTACGTTAAGCAGTGTATACATGGCGCCCGGGCCGTACAATTCCACAATCCTCGAGTATTACTAGCCGACTCAAACACCAACGCTAAGATGCTTCCAGCACATAGGCCTACACCGAAAAGAGATATATGAAACATCATAAATTGTTGTCGCAATGAACAACGCATAAGGTTTATTATGACCTATCAACACGTTGGCCCCCATTGCGACAAGTATACAGAACACCAGTAGCTACCCAAACCATGGTATCCAGTACCAGTTCTGTTATATGTGCTTCATGGGCACTAGTGTTCTATCGTCAATAGCAACCTAGTAAATCAGTTCCGAATAATACAGGCCACATGCCCTTACATTGACCTTCAGATCTTATGCAGAGATCTGAGTGAAAGGAGTTCCGAAACCAAAACCCTCATTCATCGAAGGTTCCATCCTTTCGGAATCTTGTTATGTAAATGGTGAAATCGGGTCATAGATGCATGCATTTAGCATAGATTTCACATTTGGCTTGACGGCTTCATGTGCTCCAGTCGTTACTTAAACAAGCGAGCGACTGATATCGTACCACAAGTAATAGTCCTGAGCCTTCCCCTAAGGCATCCCATTCAATGCCTCCGTAGTCACACATATGGGCGGAATATGTAAGCCTTCAAGCTCGTTCTGATTAGATCCGGTGCCATACGCCATGACCTGGCAGCTCATATCACTATGGTGTCTCCAACAGTGTCTGTTGAGAACCGAGTATTTTACTCTAGCGTGAGTAATGCTACTTAAAGCATAATTGGGGACACCACTATCAACCCAAACTCGAAAGAGTTCGACTATTCCAAGAATATACTCAATGACTCCAAGGTAGGATAAACCTTCCGTTTAAAGGAATAACAACATTAATCGATGGGTCGAGACGATCAACCATCTTAACCCAGTAGTGTGGCACCTCTAAAGAGTAGATAATGCTGCACGCCCTTCTGGATTTAGGGTTCATAAAACCTCTTAATCATGTACCAGGGACTTCACCAATGCATGCCCATGGATGGGTCCACGATGGTATTCCCATAACCATCGGTATGGTACGTATGACTCCGAATGAATCCACTGGTGCGAGCAATAAATGATTTGAACCTTTCAACTCTTGCTAGTCCCAAGGGTATCGATCATAATATCGCTCATAAATTCTCGATACCTTCAGGTTCGAGACGTATTCGAAATCCCTTGTCACAAAGGCAAGTCTCGCCTTGTCACGTGTAGATCACAGGGTTTCTTCATTGATTTGCATGACCGATCGTTGGGCGACCAAATTGCACGTAACAGGTTAGTGCTGGACATAGCGTCACTGGTGCCTCGGATTCCGAGGATGTACCGTTCACGAAATGCGTGAGCATATACAGGGGTCGGCACATGATTCGGTCACTTACTCAGACGACCACGAGATTCAGACTTTAGGGGAATACACCCGTAATCACTAAGGCTAGAGTGTCTAAGCACGACTGTTAGAAAGTCCGTTGGACACCTGAAATCCTACATAATCAATGTCGGCACTACACAATCAAATAAATAGAACAATGACGGCACGAGGGGTTTAGGTGATGTCTCCATTCCGAGAGAAACAAGAGCGATGCAAACGACAAATCATCACGTCATCGGGGTAATCCAACAGCTGTAGCAATACGCCCTCTGAGCAACACGACAGTAGAAACAACATGGCAATGCCAGCAACATATCCACGAAGCACATCAACTAGGGAACACCACATAGGAGCAACATGACAACAGAGAAGTATGACGACAAGGTAACGCCGCAATAGGGACCGTACGACACAGAGAAATACGACGGCAAGGCTACACTACTGCAGGAGCAGTAAACAACAGGAATGCATCATTGACAATGCAGCGTAACCACCTGGATACGCAACTAGCAAAAATAATGCAACTGCAAGTACGCACAATGGCTGGGGGGGTAACATAGTAGCACGAATGCACGCGACAATATGACGCTCAACATGGAGAACCCATAGTCCACACTACCATAAAGCTCCGTTATGGTGGGCATGCATCCCCGTGCGTCTCAGATCACTTGTGGAGGTGGGAATTTCATTCGTACCTTCGGCCTTGGGCCTAACCTCCATAGGCTCAATGGTAGGACTTGGTTAGATTGGCTGGCGCATTAGTCGTCATAACATAAATGGGAATGACGGGTTTCACATAATTTAGCTGACTTCTCAAGCCGATATTGTTCATGGAGAGAACGACCATAGGCTTGTTATGAGTCACTCAAACAATGGCAACAGAAACATCGACAGTTTCCACTGAGGCCTGAGAACCATTGACAATGTTAGACTTCCTAAGAGCCCAAGGAATGATAACTAGTAGTTCAATGAAAGCCTCAAAGAGAATGGAATTAATAACAACAAACTCCACAAAGACACATAGATGGTCATAGCGGCCTGGAAAGGGTCATAGAGACGTCTTCGTTAATGACATTCACTTCTGCAGGAGCCTCAATTATATCAACAACGTCAATCCGGGCAGGGTCATAGAACAACATCATCAAGCCCAACATAGACTGTACAGACAACGACAACAATGAACTCAACAACAAATATAGAAACGATGACATCAAGCTCGATAAGTGCTATCGAACCACTGACAACAACAAACTCAGCAAGAGCTACACTTAGTAGCGTCAACAGGATTCGCTTGAGCCATAGGACAATAACAGGAGTAACAACGTCAGGCTCGACTGGAGCCTTAGACTCGTCGTAGCTATTATATGCGTGGTGACCGGTATCCATGGGACCTGGAAACCAACCTACATCTTTCCCGATACAAGGGTAGTGGTCACAACGAGCATAGCAAGTAGAGGCAGAAGGATCACGATTTATCGATACACCACGATAAAATGAAAACGATACCGACTCTGGCAAACCAGCCGAGTCATTCTTCTCATTAGGGTCTCCTTACATGCTATCTAGCACCGATAGGAATTAGCCGGAATGCCTCTCTGTCACTCAAGCGAGGCCGGGGAACTTTCTTCCTGATAAGCCACGCCGTGAGAGTTTCGAAATATGGCAAGAGATTAGACAGGTCACCGTGTCCACAACGAATGGACCTTGCAACCTTAGTTTATAAATCACCGTAACGAGAGGACGCAACGTCTCAATAACTTCGGGGATTGACAAAACACCTTCCATCAATCGTCGACCAATAAATAACTAGTCTTGTTACCGCGACGATGGTGATGGGCACTCAACATTGTAACAAGAGCAATGGAATTGTCGTCCCATGTGTAAGCTTAATTGACAAAATAGCGTGACCATTTTCGGTAGTCCATCATTTGATTTTCGAGGGGGATTTCAATGTCAGCAAAAAGCGTCTTGCGACATTCTGACAATTACGGAAACCCTTATGATTACGATTCCCAAAGTGTGGTTCCACTTTCTAGGATTTATGACGGATTCAGGCACAGTACATGTAACGAGCCTACTCTGGCGTTCCTCGACTGAAGCGAGACCACCAACAATCCTTGAAAAACAAACAGGAGGTAGATAGAGGAGTCTTATGATAACCTTTGCACCTCAGGAAGGTAGTATGACATAAGTACCAACATGCCGAGTCCATCACAATTCATCTTCCGAACATGATCCAGCGCTATTGCAAAGGTTGTTAATCCATACTTGAATACCCGAGTAGTGGCTTCTCACGAGTTAATCGTATGCACTTCCGAGTGAGTCCATTGCCAAACGCCGACTGGGGCTTGCTGTTCTACTATACGCCGTCATCCTATCACTGGCAAACCATGTCGCAATCATGATTAGTGGTCGAAATTCTGACATCATCAAAGTTTAGCAAAGCACTATGGCTCGCGGATGTGTGAGGCGACATGCCGATTTCACTGTCCGTCCATGACTGCCTGGAAGCAACCAATACTGTTGATTCAGCCGGGGCTATCGAGCCTTCAAAATAACGATGATCAAGCTTCCTAATCCCGTAACTTCGATTCTGTCTTTCTACAGAAGAAGAAAAATATCCAACCCTTGAAGACAACCTGGGCATGCGTTAGGTCGAACATGACTTATTCACCATGATAACACCGCAGCACACGGCCACGAGTCTCATATTTAATCCACGCAGGGTCCCGTTCCCTAGACGCACTAGTCTAGCAGGGACGCACCCTAAGTCTTCACTGGGTTCCAAGTTTAGCATTCCTCGCATCGTTCCAGGCATTTCACTCCTATGCAAGGAAGTTTTCGTCTCCCGTCTCTATCCGATGCGAAGATTTACGTCAGGTTGCTCAAATGAGTAGACGTTCGAGCTCTTCCGTGCTCGTACCTTAAAGGTGATGTCGAAGAAAGCTTATTAGGTTAGCTAGGATCAAAATAAAGGGACATCGGCGAGACCTCCCATTTAACCCATTGGTCGATCAAAACTAAGACTGAATCTAAAGAACAAGAACAACGAAGACAAGGAGTGATCACCAATCCCGGCCCTAGCGCCCACCAAGGTTACCGTGCACCCCAAACTATTATTACGTGTGCACCCGTAATGATAATTTGTGTTGCCAGGTAATCTTGTTGCCCGCTAGTTCCGAGCTTCCTGATCCAAAACCGAGATTTCATACAACAAGACTTGATCCTCCAAATCATAAACAACGTGGCGACATCCATTAACGCGATAGAGATTAGTCCTTCCGATCATCCCGTCTACAGGCAGCAGGTAGGCTCCTCGTAGACCACAGTACCCTTCCTCTTGGCTGGTACCGGCGATCGATGCAGGAGCGCGGACTATTGTGAAGCGTGATACAACAACCTTACTGGCAAAATATCCGTACTACGTATATGTATTAACTTAATCTTAGAAAATCGGATTCCTATGCAACATAGACATCCTATCCGCATTTTCTAATACTTCATATATTGACACACATGGCTAGTCGGTCGGAATTTCCCCTTGTACAATCCATGTACAATTTCTTTCTTTTCTAAAAATATTTTGTTGTGTTTTATTTTTGAAAATTTCGTTTTTCGAGCCAAAAACCGGTTATAGTCTAGATTTTTCAAAAATGCTAGTTCGCTACAACCTTGGCTCTGATACCACTTCTGTCACACCACGCCAATGGCGGAAACACGTGGCGCAACGCTCGAAAGTATATCAAAGTCAAGATTAACACAAACTATATTTAATTAGAAAAGATCAATTTATTAGAATGTCGGAAATGAGTATCTCGTTACAATATTGCACAAGGCATTACTTAAAACGATGAACATTAAGTTTCAATGTGGGTATTTCCGTTTATGTTCCAACCCGAAGGTAACAGTGAATGAAATCCCGACCAGTATCCGACATCCCGAATTCCACCGCACTAGCCCCATATCTATTCAGCACTTAGTTACCTGAAAGATATGTTTAAAAAGACGTCAATATATAAAATATTGGTGAGTTCACAGGTTTTAGTTTCATAACAGCAATATTTTCACAACCATCGACTCGACTCACTTTACCGTATAATTACTTTCCCATTAAGTAATTATACTAGGATCTTGTCGATCGATATTCCGTTTTTTTACAACATGTGCGAAACCTGCACAACTTGTGGCCTTTGTAAGGAGTAGCTAGCTCCTACAAACTATAATGATGAGCAATCCCTTGAGCCCCATAACCAAACCAAGACTAATAATAATGCCCCGCTCCAAGTCGTTACTCGGTTTTCCCACGACTTAAGTTCAGAATATATGCACCCCAGGCATAACCTAATGCATAATCGACGCTATCGATTAGGGGTGGGCCTTGTCAGGCACCAATAGTACTATCCAAATATTCTTTCGGTTTCATTTCCCTGAATTAATGATTACGGAAGAGAGGACTCAACCCCGAGTGGCGTTCACTGCTCAAGTACTCATCATACCACTTATCACATTTTATCCTTTGAAAACCTTTTCAACATGTGACAACATTTGACAAACATATCTTTCCCCCAGTTAAAACAGTAAAATGGGGCCGTGAAACTCACCTGAACACTGTCTGGCTCACTAGGTAGATAGCATAGAGGGTCTCGCACCTACAAACGTCCTGGACGTATGAGTCACTATTCCTATAGTGCATGTGCCTTGGCAAGTTGTACACCCAACTCCCGACCACAAGTTATTCCAAATCCCGTTTAATTAAGCGCGTATCCTAGGTTTCGTTGGCGTTACATTACCCTTTGTGTTACAAGTTATATATTACTCTTGTTAATATTTCCTTAACTTGTATTTTATTATCATCGACTCGACTTCACTTAACATATAATTATTTTCCCATTTAAATAATTATACTTAAGATCGCATCGCTCGATATAATATATATTTCAATACCCGACCCGACTCACTTTGCCGCACATTTGTTTTCCCATTTAAACAAATATGCTAAGATCTTGTCGTTCGACTGTATATTCTTAACACCCGACTCAACTCACCATACCGTATATTTATTTTCCCATTCAAATAAATATACTAGGATCTTGTTGGTACGGCATACACATATATATCTTTGTCTACTCGTCGCGGCTTTCCTTCCCACATATCTACTTTCCCATTAAGTAGATATACTAGAATTTTGCCGAGACGAGCGTACATATATATAAATGTGTAGTTTTTCTTGTTAAGTATATACGTTTGTTTAACGTCTTAATGGTTTATGTTATATTTTTCTCCCACGAATAATTCCCTTAACACTTAGGAAAGTGTTTGTTGGTTTTCACCCATGTATATATATATTTTACTTCCTAAAAATATATATTTTCTCATCTTGCCGCAATGGCATTTTTCTCATGATTTGTCCGTGTACGGTTCGTTAACGCGTCTTAGTTCGATATCTTAACTCGATTAGTTAATTCTTCCAAGTCTTTCCCAACATGTGCTTTATAGAAATATTATCCACATTTCTAACCCATGTTACTTGGAAGGTTTGTATTTTAGCCCAACTTGTTAACTTAGATACAAAAATGCTTCCAATACTTTTATATTCCCATTTATATAAAAGTATTCATTTTTGTATAAGTTTCTCAAGTTTGATTAACATTTTTATAAAATCTCTATTTTATAAAAATCCTTATTTTAAAACCCTTTGTACTTTCAAAAATACACTTTTATACAAAATACCCAAGTATTTCTATTAGTATTTACAAAAATCATCCTTAGACTTTATTACTTACATTTTTGACACCGAACTTTCCATACTTGTATTTTTGGACTAATAGTTTCTAAAATGTCCATTTTAGTCCCTTAACTTTCAAAGTTACAACTTTAGCCCCTTAACTTACAAAAGTTGCATTTTTCTATTCTAACTTTCAAAGTTGGCATTTTTCACTCAAAATAGTTAACTTTGAAGAATCAACTTTTTATTGGTAAGTTATTTTTGTATCAAAACACTTAGGTTAGTCTTATATTCCATATGAAAGACTAATTATATGTGTGTTTTATGTATTTGTCCATTTCTTCAAAATATCATTCATCCAAGTGAGTTAACTTTAATTTTCCATCTTATTCATTTATGAACTTCTAACATGTTTTACCACATATTATTACTTAAATGATCATAATAAGATGAATTAAAGTTAGTTTTAACATATTCAAGTTCATCTCAAAATATTAACCAAAACATCATCCTACTTAGTCTTATATGTAAACTTCATATATTTTCAAGACTAATATATCATCATCATCAAATCCATGTTTTATTCTTATATCTTTAACCTTCCATTTTACACATGTAAAACCTATTAAAGATTATGTTCAAAACCACCTTTTAAACCCTTCATGTACAACTTGCTTCTAAGAACACATACATGAATAATAACAATCAAAAACAAGATTAAGAAGCTTACTACTAGCACAAGGCTAGGGAAGACAAAAACCTTGGATTTGAGAGGGGTTTAGTGTGTTCTTCCTAGTGGTTTAGCTCCAAGCTCTTGAAACACACAAAAGGGGTTTGGATGATGGATGATTTTAAGTATTTTGGAGATGTAAAAACTTGAAAGAACAATGTGTGTGGGGAGATGGAAACTCACGGCCACAAGGGAAAGAAGAAATGGATTTGTTTTGCTTGGTGATTCAACCTTCTAACATGTGTTATTATATATCCAACTCATGTAATGATGCTAGAGATTTAAGAGATCTTATGGAAGATCATGAGTGTACTTGGGAGATTTTGAATAAGAGGATATGTGTGTATGCATGTGAGCCGTGTATATGTATGCATGTATAGGTAGGTTGCTTGCAATCTTTGGTAAATCCTTATGAATGATCATAATCTATATATAAGACTTAACCTTGCATGTGCACCCTAGTGTTATGATGGCTAGCCTTGGTCTTGGATTCTTATGGCCATGGGCCGAAATTATTCAAGGGAGGGGACAAGACTAAGCATGCTTTGTACTTGAAATCATGCACTTTAACTTTTGTGTCCATGCATGCCTTACACTAGCTTATAGGCTATTATCATTATTAACACAAGGCAAGTAAGATATTATGGCCCTTAGGCCGGCCCCTTGGTGGGTTTGGCGGGGTCCACCACTTCAAATATTAACCCATTAGTTGTTATGTTTAATCCCCCGTCGTTCGGGTGTCGTTCGGGTGTTTTTCGGGTTTTAATCACGCGTTATCCGGACATTAAATATACCTTTAATAACACTTAAATATAGTCTATTTTAAGCGTTGATTGGTTATTTAGGCCTTTACCGGGTGAAATTACGAGTTATACGCGTATCGGGTGCGATACGCGCTCTTTATTCGTTACCGGGAGATTTGTACAAGACGCTTTCATTTATGGTTTTGGAGTTCCAAAACTCATTATATCTCATGAAAATACTCTTTATTTTATATCCTGGGTGTCCGGGATCCGTTTCGTTTATTCAATTATTACCGGGTAATTGCCAACGTCCATACCGGATAGCTTATTCGCACATGATCCAATCATGTTTTACCATTAAACGTATGCATTCCTATGCACTATTTGGAAATTGCTATCTCCTAAGGCCTTGATAATTAAATCACACATAATTGCATTTAATTACGTTAATCATATACTAATTAATCTGTACGGAATTACCTTATTTTTGCCGGTTGTTACACATATTGATTTTGAAATCATAAATTACCATGTTTAATGACCTTTTGACCACGGTTACGCAATTATCGGCCTATTATGACTCGGATACACGCCTATTAACAACCAATTGATACCATATTAAGCTTGGTCACGCGCTAACTTTAAAGTCGAGTCAAACCTTCCAAATCGTGCAACCCAGACCCTATCATTATAAATTGGACATTGCAATTCATTCACAACTCGCCACTAATCCTTCCTACATCCCCAATTTCTACCTATAACCTCCTGATCTTGATTTGCGAACGAGTGTTGACTTTTTGGTTGACTGTTCAATCGAACACGAAACATACTTGTAAGTCCAATCTTTTCTGTGGGTTTTGTTATTCGGCATACACACAACAATAACCCTATGATTAATTGGGTTATTGTTGTGTAAATCAAACTATTATAAATCTAGGGCTCGAAGTTGATATTTTGGGGAAGAAGACTAGAATTCCCATCTGTTTAAAATCAATTCGTATTCAAATAAACACAAACAGACGTGCAGGTCAGTTGGTTGTGATCCTTGTCTGAACCGGGTGAGGAGCAGGGTTCGATCCCTGCAACCACCACTCTTTTTCTTTATTGTTTTGTTTTCTTTAAACAAACAAATATACTTCCTTATTTTAAAAAAAATTCATTTTAAATACCAAAACTCTCTTAAAAATTCTACAAAAATTACCCTATATTAATCTCATGTAAAAGTTCAACTTACAATTTTTAGTTTTCTGAAATTTATTTATTTAATATTTATAATAATTAAATCAAGTTTATTCTATTTTATTTATAAAAATCTATAAAAATATCAAAACGATCTTATTAATTTCCACAAAAATTATTCTGAGTCTTTATAACATTAAGCTTTTCAGAAATGATTTTTATTTCTGAAAAATCATTTATTTAATATTTTTAATCAATTTTTGTTAGTTTTAATCATAATTAAATCATAATAAATCCAATTTTTAATATTTTTGCACCAAAATTTTATACAAATTGTTTCTGATCATTTAGAACAGAAATATAATTTTTAAAATGCTAATTCTTTAATTTTAGTAATTTTTAATTATTAAAGTTAAAGTTTGACAATTTGTAATAAATAGATTTAATAATCTATTTTAAAGAAAATAATTTTATAAAAATTATTTTTATACTTTAAACAACATTCTTGTGAACATCTTAAATTTAAATTTCATAAAAAGAGTTTTTGGTCATTTATTTACTAAATTTCTCTTTATTGACGAGTATTTTTCAAACAAGTATTTATCCCCAATTCGAAGCCCTAGAACTTATACATTTGTAGACTTGATAGACTTAGACATATTTATTACCTCATTATAGTACTTGATACATTTGGGCAACACACTATTTTCAACAGATATAACATTTTACCAAGGTGAGTTTTACATAGCCCCTTTTCTATTTATCACCATTTTTGGGGTGAAACATGTTACAACATTATTCATGCAATTCAATCATCAATGTGTCTATGTGTATTTTCTATGTTGCATTATGTCTTGAACATGACTAGGGTAAGCACAATTCTAGCATAAACATTCATCAGCCAAACGGTATACATTGATAGATCTATTGGACTGACAATCCCACCCGGATACGTGCCTCCTACAAAGGTTACGTGGGTGTTTGTTACTGCAATTTAAACGAGTGAACCATGAGCGTATGGGATGTACCACAATTACAACAGTCAACAAGGTTGATTATGCACTCGATTTACTTCTAGTATGTTTTTGCATATGGACTAGATTGCCATGACACATGAATTGCACAACAATTTTATTCTATCATCAAAACCTATGTAATTCTCACCAACTTTTGTTGACCCAAAACCTTTTCAACTTAACATGTTTCAGGTTTTACTTGCTTGAAGATTTGAATTAATGCTTGAAGATACGTGTATAGTTTTATTCAATTTGATGTACAAATTCTAGAACAATTGTATGTAATCATTTAATGAAATTTGTTATTCACCATGAGCTACTGAACAATCATCAATACGTGACATCCCGATGTTTCCGCCATCGGTTGGGGTGTTACAAGGAGGAGGAGGAGGAGGAGGAGGAGAAGAAGAAGGAAGGAGAAGGCGAAGGAGAAGGAGAAGGAAGGAGGAGAAGGAGGAGAAGGAGGAGGAGGAGGAGGAGGAGGAGGAGGAAGAAGAAGAAGAAGATTAATATTAGTTGTAACTTTTTTTTAATATTACTTGTAATTTTTTTTAATATTAGTTGTGTTTTTAATATTATTTGTAATTTTTTTATATTTATTTGTATTTTATTTTAATTATTTTGAGTTAAAAGATTAAAAAAATAATAAAAAAATCAACCAATCACAATCAGGGGCTTTATAAATAAAGCCCCACCACTACACCCCTTTTTCAGTTTCTCTCTCCACGCTGACTCAGCAGCCACGTGGACCAATCAGGAAGGGGGCTTTATATATAAAGCCTCCCACTACGCATGGTCTAAGCTCAAAACAACAAACTTAGAAATGTTTATAGGTAGAGGTGCACAAAAAAAACCGGAACTGGAATTGGAACCGAAAAAAAAATCGGAATCGGGTATTAAAAAACCCGAAATCGGGTATACCCGGAAGCGTACCCGACCCTACCCGCCGGGTACGCATAGGGTATACTTTTCTATGTAAAAGACCGGACCCGGAACCGGACCCGATTTATACCCGGTTGTACCCGGTTTTTTTAAATACCCGGAACCGGGTTTTTCGAATACCCGGCACCGGGTTTTCCGAATGCCCGAAACCGGGTTTTTTGAATACTCAAAAAGTATGTGTCAAGTGACGGGACTATTTAGCATTTTGATGTTGAGGCAGAACCGGGTATTAAAAAACCGGAACAGGGTTTTCCGAATACTCAAAAAGTATACTCAAAGAAATCTATAACCGCGTTATAATCATCTAAATCGCACTACCTTTCGACGTGATTGTATAAAGAGAATTCAATACCCGATATACCTGGGTTTTTTAAATACCCGGTGTACCCGGTTTTTTTCAATACCCGATATACCCGAAACCGGGTATTGAAAAACCGGAACCGGTATACCGAGTATGGTTTTTTATGCTAGGAACCGAAACCGGAACTGAAACCGGTTCTTTCAATACCCAGTCGAAGTAATACCCGACTGTACACGGAACCGGTTCCATACCCGGAACCGGGTATTAAAAAAAACCCGATTTGTGCACCTCTATTTATAGGTGATGTTGATTTTTTATGTAACAAAACACAAACTTAAACTGTTTAAATTTTTTATAGGTAGTTCATATAATTTTATTTTTTTATTTATTTCTTATATACAAATGTGTATCTTATGGACATAAATCCATTAGACTAATTTGTTTATATTTTTTTTAAATGAACTGTTTACTTAACATATATAGGCTATGGGTGGCAATTTAACTTGTACATTAGTTACACATGTGTATATACTCTCAGAAGAGATTATCAAATATTGTATTCAACGTTTTATATATTTTGGGAAATTTTGTAAGTTTAAAAAAATAAAAGATATATTTTGCTCAATGTGTTCTTGCAATATATAATGCTTGGCGTTAATTCCTCTGCATTATTAGATAACCAATGCACATTGTTATATTTAACAGTATTTGACGAAATTGATTTAAGGATAGAAATTACTTGCCTTGAATCAATTAATGCTAACCAAAAAGCTAAAAAGTTGAAAATAGTGTATCCTAAACCAAAAAAATTTATATATTCAAAAGACATACTTCTCTTTTTGCACAAAAAAATGACGTAAATAAGTTATTGGGATTTCAATTCGTCAAGCAAACGCCATCGCCACTACAAACATCACTACACATCTTTCTATCTCGTCTCCATTTATCTGTCTTCTTCTACTTTATTCTTATATCACATATGTAGTAACCACAATCACGTGAAGTAGGGTTCAATGGCTAGATGTTGTTGGGGCACGCACTATAAACACCCTCCACAATACGTAGTAGTTACCTTGCTTTGAAGGAAAATAAAAAGAGAAATCATATCTTTTCATGTTTTCCCCTATTGATAGTACACTCAAAGTTAAAATTAATCTTATCTTTATGATGTGAATGATAATTGGCTTAGTTGAAAAATGTTAATTGGGTCAAATGTGAATGAAGGAACTTCCGGGAACGACGAGGTTCGACCCACGGTCTATATGGCTCTCTGTGGAGAGTAGACTGATATTCTTTAAAATCATAGGGAGGTCTCACTGATTTCTATTTGGAAGCGCCATCCGCCCTTGGCACGGGTGAGCCGTATCGAACCCGAGTCTTATGGGTTCTCTTGTGTGTATCTTGCCACTTAATCTTGCAGCGTTTTTTTAAAAAAAAATCTTATCTTTATGACGTGATGTTACTCATTAAGCTTCATAATAAACTACACCAAACATTCATGAATCTGGTGTTACCCGTTAAGCTTCATATTAAACTACACCAAAAATTAAATAATCTTATCTTTATGACGTGATCCTTGCAAATCCTTTCATGAATCTAAAGTTGCACCAGGCTCATATTCGAGCGGTCCATTAAAAGGATAGTGTAGTCTTAAATCATAATACAATGTTCCATTTGAACCTTGATCCCATCCAAAACCGACTCAATTTTGTCAATGTAGCCAACAATCTGCTCCTTGATTGCGTCGGGTTGTTCATAACTTAGCAACTCCATTTTGTTTTGTTTCCCCCTCGCCCTCACCCGAGCATTCTTTGCCTTCTTTTTTCCCATTAGACGAGGCAACCGTTCAAACTTGTTCGTTGGGGGTATCATTATCCCCGAGATTCACAATCAATCCCGAACCTCGAAGGAGAGATCATTGTTATCCAGCAACTACATCAGAAGTAGATGATCTATAAGCTCCCGAGCTCGATGTCTTTGACCTCTTTGGCACCACTGGCAACAGTTCGTGCCATTTTGGTTCATTTTCAATGATATGAAAAATATGCCCATAGCTTAAACATAGTTTGTAATGTGTTTCATACTATGCTTTGTCACGGTTGATGCATAAGTCATCAGAATACCCGTTATAGCTGTTTTTGTGCTTGTTATAAATTGCACAAAAATTATCTGTTGGGGGTGCTCATATAATGCCAGTGAGACCTCAAATCATCACTCGTCTGGTTATGCGTATTTATGATTTCATCAAAAACATAGTTGTAGATGTGCTCCCAATGGTCCGTACCCTTTTGATTTTTGCCTGTCACTGTGCAAGTTAAAACATGAAGATAAGCTAGTGTAAGATTTTGTTCTACTTCGACCGATCATCCGTGTATTACAACCTTCTACTTAGGACTGCCAGCCTTTTTGCCTTAGTTATGTGTTCGGCTTTATAAACTTGTAATGGTTCAACTTATTTGTTTCATTTCTCTACAACACTATATGTACAAATACAAAGACAACAATGAGGGAGATAATTGCTCCTCTTGTGACATCCGACATCTTTAGGTTAACATTTTTCAAACACATAAGTCTACCTTAGCGAAAAACGTTTATTAAACATACTTAACGGGGTCAGTAGAGTCGGAACACAGTCCGTATTATCCAGGGTTCAATGATTTGGAGGATCATTGGGTTAATCACACACACACACACAAGTTACGAGTCCCGTTGTTGGTGAATTACATGAACTAAATTACGTGTTATGCGTAGATTGATTCTTATGTGGTGGATTATATGCAAATACGTGTTTAAATGATGTTTAGATGACTATCCATGCTTATATATGTTAAACATAGATTACGATTACATGTTCATGTGTTAGGATGTGTTAAACTACGTTAAACACGACAAACTGGAAAAATCTGGAAAGCATAAGTCTTGGTTCAACCCATAGCGTGGGGGCGAACCTGGCATGGGCCTTGGTTCGACCCAGCGTGGGGGCGAACCTGGAATGGGAGAACAACATAAAGGTTCATTCGACCTTATACAGGGGGCGAACGTGGGTACCTTCGACCTCGTACAAGGGGCGAACGTGGACCAGTATAAATACCACACTTTGTCATTTTTCATCATTTCAGAAACCCTAAACGCCTCTAAACACTCTATAGCAACTTTAATCATTGGGCAGCAACTTTGAGCACGTTTGTCAGTAATGGTTTTGGCCACATAATCGTAGTAGTAAGGGAACGTTTGTTATTTACTTGGAACTTTTGCACACTTGACACTTTGTGATGAATCGCTTTACGCATGAAAAAGTTTTACGAACTTAAACCTGTGAACGCACCAGCATTATATATGTTGACGTCTTTTTGGCATGTTTTCTCAGGTCGCTAAGGTAGTAGCATTGAGTTTACGCACATGGAGTCGCTCTTGCGTCTAGGATCATGTTTTACGTCTTGGATTGTTTAAACTTAAAACTTATGTTTCATCATTATACATTTTGTAAAACTAAATTTGCTTCCGCTGTGTTTTGAAACTATTGCATGGTTTGGTTTACGTATCTTTTCACATATAGTTGTCGTTCGTTGTCACCGTTGACTTGGATCCTGGTGTGTCATGCGCCTCGCGGTAAAACTACGCAAGTGGAAATTTGAGGGTGTGACAGATTGGTATCAAAGCCAATGGTTATAGTGAACTAGGACTGCATGTAAAGTCTAGTCTATAGCCGAGTATCACACACATTAGACGGTCACACATAGTTACGGGTCGTGTCATTTGGTAAACATACTAACCTTGTTGGGGTGTCGGTATCCTCATCACACAGTATCGTATTATCTATCTTTGGACTATTACTACACTTATTCTATCTTCTTCTTCGGGTTTGAAGATGAAGAGGCTTATCGCTTATACTTGGCAGTAGTGTACATTGGGGTGGCTTCAGCACATTCATGAGATTTTTCCGGGATTTGGATATTTCCCCTCTATGCTCTAATATACATACTTGCCTACACACACTATCCTGCACTAGTACTTGTCATAGTACACCCCTGAGTGATTGTTCACTTTGGGATCTTCGTGCGATAACATTTTCTTTTAGGAATGTGGGTGTCGGGTGATTGGAAGTTCTAGCTAGGAGCACGCCTAGAGGACCATGTAGAGCGAATTGTTATTTCGGGTGCACACGAAGTCATAAATCGAAATGCATGAAAATCTTGGTGGACTTCGTGTTCGGACTAATGGTCATGCTAGAACCACGTTCTGAATTTGTTTGGTCACTTGTAGCTTGATCTGATAGCGATATTGAGTATCTTGTCTCATGTTTGGCAGAACATGTCTGGTCGTGCTGGTGGACGTGCTGGTGGACGCCGTGGCGGCGGCGGGGGTCGCAATGGCGGTGGACGAGGTGGTGAGAACATCACCATGACTTAGGCGAAGTTGGAGAACATGTTGCAACAGCAGTTGAACGTTGCGCTGGCTGCTTTCCAGGCTGCTCAGCAGACCCTGGGAAATACTAACCAGGTGCAGTCTGGGTGCACCTACAAGAAGTTCATGGACTGGAAGCCCCATTACTTCATTGGGACTTCTTTGGTGGTTGGAGAAGAACGAATCGGTGTTTGCTATGTGTAACTGTCCCGACGCTGATCGCGTCAAGTATGCTTCTGCTACACTGGAGGGACATGCGTTGACCTGGTGGAACTTTACTACTTCTAACCTTGGCCTGGGGGAGGCTAATGCTATGCCGTGGTCTGAGTTTATTCTGATGTTACGAGCGGAGTACTGCCTGAGGGATGAGATTATGAAGTTGGAGCACGAGTTTTGGAATCTGAAGATGGTCAGGTCGGAGATCGAGGAGTTTACTGCTAGGCACAATGAGTTGGCTGTTATGTGCCCCGGTTTGGCTACACTGGAGTACCGGAGGATTTAGCACTACGTTGTTGGGTTGGTACCGGAGATTGCTGGGCATGTTGCCGCTGCTGATCACACTACTATGCTAGCCACTGTTCGGGTAGCTCACAAGCTGACCAACATGAAGGTTTCCGAGGGCGTTCTACCTCCTATGGGTGCTGCTATGAAAGCCCCTGCGGACAACAAGAGGAAGTGGGAGAGTGCTGGGAAGAACACTGGGTCGTCTTAACCGCAGGTTAAGAGGCAGGACGTTGTGGGAGCGTCATCTGAGCAAAATACTGGGGGTTATGTTGGTAAGAGCCTGAAGTGTAACACGTGTAGGTATCACCATGTTGGGGATTGCGATGAGTTTTGGTGTAATCGTTGTCAGCGAGTCGGTCACTTGGCTAAGGATTGTAGGGTCAATCTTCAGTCAAAACAGACCCAAGCGGTTGTCCCCGCTCCTGCTCCTCGGGGAAACCATGGGTGTTTTAACTGTGGGGAGACTGGGCACTTCAAACAGGACTGTCCTAAGCTAAAGCAAGGGACTGCAGGTGGCGGTGGAAACAACGAGGGCGGCGGTCGAGCCACTCGTGCTCATGCTTACGTCATTGGTGCAAGGGAGAACCAGGAGGATCGAGACCTGTTAAACCTGCTAAGACACGATTTGCCAGCCCCTTTGAATCATTATCAATTTGCTCAAAAGAAATAAACATTTTTTTTCAGTTTTACCTTTTTGGTCAGTCATGATGAGCAATTATCGCGCTACACAACTTAATATTAGGCTATGGGGTGTGGAGACACTAAAAAGTTGGTGTCTCCATGTCAATTCGGATGCCACATCACTCCATGTCAAAAAGTTTGTGTCTCATGTTACTTGAGACATGAGTGGGGTGTGGAGACACCACACTTCATGTCTCAAGCATTTATTATGTTTTTTCCAAATATTAATTTTAATTAGTTTAAAAAAAAGTAACAAATAAAGAAAATAATGTTCAAATAAATACTAGTTTAATTAAAAAAAAAAATTACAAACCATACTAAAATTAAAAAAAACAAATAAACCGGAAAAAAAGATACGATTTCCTAAAATTTTAAAAAACTACTTCCATTTTTTAATCAATTTGTCTTGCATATTCTTCAACGCGGCTCGTTGTTCTTCGGGATAATGAGAGATATCGGCCAACATAATTTTTCACTCTTCCATCGCCTTCGGTTCATCTATCAACCTAAGCTTTTCCTGCTTGATTTTTATTTTTTCTTGATTAGCTTTGTTGAAAGCGTCCATTTGTGCCGATAAAGTGTCAAGCCTTGAAGCGCTCCCGCTCGAGCTACCCGATGCCATTTTCTTTCCTGCCGTCACTTCCTTTCGCGCTTTATCCCGACCTACATAAAAAACGCAAACATTTATATGTTAGAAACAAAACGCAAACAATTATATAAAAAGTATGTAAATTTATAAACCTATGGGGCGTGGGTTTCCTCATCAAAATTTGGTAGGTCGAACTCGGCCTCCTTGTTCATATCAGTATCAATTGGAATGGACAGACCTCCTTTTTGATCTTTTTTTTCCTTGTTTGGCCCGTTGAGCCTCGTTTGGGACTGTCGTCCATTTTTTTTCATATTTCAAGACCGACCAAGCCCTAATTGTCACACCCTCAAATTCCACGTGCGGGGTTTTACCGTGAGGCGCGTGACACACCAGGATCCCAGTCAACGATCACAATAAACAAACACTAAACATACATATATTGAAACCAAAACATTATGCTTTGAGCCATAAACCAGCAGCGGAAGCATTTCTTGTTTACAACCAAAAGGCATATTATAGTTTACAAAACATTGTTTAATATGCAACAAAACTCTAGACGCTGTACAAGACTCCGTGCGCCTAGTCCGTTAACTGCTACCTTAGCGACCTGAGAAAACATGCCAAAAATGTCAACATACAATGCTGGTGAGTTCACAGGTTTTCTTTTATATAAGACTTGTTATAAGTTTGAAAAGATCATATCCGTTACTACTAGGTTATAAGAACGTTAGCTAGACGTTAAGTGTTTTTACTACTATGGTTGGGAACCCATTACTAAACATGAACAAGTAGTTGAAGCGTGCCCAGATGACTGGGCTATTACCGATGCATCGGTGACCCTGAAATAGAGACAATATGCACCCGCCCGGCCCCGTCGTCGAGTGGGGTTTGTGAGGCCCAATAGATCTCTCCACATTTCCCTCGCTGTGCAACCCGCACAATCATGGTTTCCCCCTAGGACTTTCCATAAAATCCGTATAGTAATATAAAGTAACCATAGTATAACATGACCTTTAGTAAGTCAGTATGTGGCATGTTTCTCCCCCGAAAGTAAAACAGTAAAAGTGGGGCTCTTACACTCACCTTAGGTTGCGTTACTTGAAAACAGTTAAATAAGTATGCTACGATAGCCCCAAATAGCGGCGACCTATCATAAGAAGTATATAAGTACCCGGACTAATAACCCGCAGGTTAACTAGTCCCCGAATGTCCAGACCATAACCATAAACATTTGAAAACACCTTTGACTATTAAACCGACCATACCAGACAAGACCCGATATCCCATTGGTGACCAGGCATCCCACGTGTTAGCCAAATGCAAGATATCATGCAACATATGTAGTTAAACACTTAGTACGCGCAAGAGTTCACCTAGTCTAGCATAACTCTCAATTAACGCATAAACGAGTCCGAACACGTGTTACTAAGTCATTGGACATGTCACGGGGTTCCTATCATGTTCCTAGGTGTCAAATCATGTCTCAGGATGTGAAAATACGCTTACAACAGCAGTATACACGATTAGGAAACTAACATGCAATTAGGAAAAAGTCAACTGGTGATTGGAGAGAGTCAACAGGAGATTGGAAGCCAAATCGCCTGCTGTTACTAGCGATTGGTGGCCAATCGCCCCTGCACTAGGCAATTAGAACTCCCAATCGCTTGTTGCAGGTCCGTGACGTGTTTTCGCGCGTTTAACCCTCCAAATCAGATCCGAAACATGTAAAATCACCCAATATCAAACCTAAACAATTAACCAACCCATTTCAAGCAAAAACCCCAATTTATCTCTGCTCTAACGGCCTCGGTGCGATTATTTCCAAAAATGGCAAAGTACTAGGTTTCATTAACTATGAAATATTTCCTTAAATGGCAATAACCAGATTACACATCCTACAACTTGCAAATCATCATCCCTTTGTTATAATATCATTCTAATGTGAATCCTAACAACAAACAATCATTGAATCATATCATAACATCCTATTTCTTCAAGAATCATCCAAATGGGTCAAAATGCATACTTTCATCAAAACACTATAACAATAGCTCAAATCCTTAGATAATCATCCTAATAACTCCTACACATCATAAGTACATCAATTTCATGGAAACATTCATGTTCTAACCACCAAAAATCATCATATGCATGAATACTTCATATATAGCAAGTATAATGGTTTAGACTTGTTTTAGAAACTCATTTCAAAGGTTTTTAAGACACAAACTTAGTAAAACAAGGTATGGACCTTTGGGAACCAAAGCAACAACATTACAAAGGTTTGGGATGAAGAACACACCTTGGATTTTATCAAAAAAAGGTGTGTAAGCTTGGAAATGGTGAGTTTTGAAGCAAAACAAGTTCCAGAGGTGTTTTGAGGTGTGTGGGAGGCTTAGGATCTGTTAGGGTTGCACTAAGGGTGTTTAGGGAGTCAAGGGTTGTATTTATAGGTGTTTTTACTCGTGCAACACATATCAGGCGACTGGAAGGACAGATCAGTCGATTAGGAGCCTAATCGCCTATACTACTGGCGATTAGGGCTCCAATCGCCCCAATCCTCTCCCAATCGACTGGACTACTGGCGATTAGGCCACTCTGGCGATTAGGCCACTCACCAGTGCCTAATCGCCTACAACATTCTGAATTGGGTTTTTGGCGCGTTAAACACTATTTTAACATATATAAGCACGTATTCACATACTGACAAGTCACATAATGATTTCAAACATATAATGCATGATAACTAACACGTTTACGTCCATTCACCAATTCCTGGGACTCGAGACTCACGTGTGCGCGTTAAACCCGGTGATTCCATGAATCACCAATCCTTGTACCCATGGTTATGGACCGACTCCCGATGATCCCGCGGATCATTGTAATGACTCCCGATGATTCGCAGCATCATTGTAACGACTTGACTGACCCAGTTAAGCACATGATTTGCATGACTCGCTAAGGTAGACTTACTAGTTTAGTCCCGAAAATTGCCCAAGGCCAAAAGGAAGAGACGAAAGGGAAGAAAAATTTTCCAGTTGCCACATCATCCCCTTGTTGAAAGGAATCTCGACCCGAGATTCATTTAGCTTCAGCAGAGACATTTCTTGATTCGAACGTGCGCTTAGGAAACAAATGAGGATACTTAGCTTTCATCTGATCCTCCCGTTCCCACGTGAACTCCGGTCCACGATTTGAGTTCCAACGAACTTTAACAATTCGAATTTTACTCCGGCGAAGGCTACGGATCTTGTAATCGAGAATCTCAACCGGTTCTTCCACAATACGCAGACGATCATCCACCTTGATCTCTTTGAGGAGAACAACCAAAGATTCATCCGCCAGACACTTCTTGAGATTAGAGACATGGAAGACATAATGAACATTACTGAGCTCAGCTGGCAGATAAAGCCTGTATGCCACCGGTCCAATCCGTTCCAGAATTGCGAACGGTCCCACATACCAAGGATTCAATTTGCCATGCTTCCCAAAACATATAACGCCCTTCCACGGAGATACTTTCAATAAAACCTTGTCGCCAACCTCGAACTCTAAAGGCTTGCGACGATGATCGGCATAGCTCTTTTGACGATCCCGAGCTGCTGCCATGCGGTTACGAATTTGTACGATCTTCTTGGAAGTCTCGTACACAAGTTCCGGGCCGGTGAGTTGACTCTCACCCACCTCAGCTCAACAAAGAGGGGACCGGCATTTCCGCCCGTAAAGAGCCTCGAACGGAGCCGCCTTGATACTAGAATGGTAGCTATTATTGTAGGAGAATTCCACCAACGGTAGATGACTCTCCCACCCCTTGCCAAAGTCGATCACACATGCCCGAAGCATGTCTTCTAGTGTTTGAATCGTCCGCTCACTTTGACCGTCAGTCTGTGGATGATAGGCTGTGCTCATATCTAACTAAGTACCCAGAGCCTTATGCAAGGATTTCCAGAAGTTTGAGGCGAACCGAGGATCACGATCAGAAATAATAGAAACAGGCACCCCGTGCCGGGAAACCACTTCCTTAAGATACAAACGAGCCAGACGCTCAAGGCCATCAGTTTCCTTGATAGCGAGGAAGTGCGCTGACTTTGTCAACCTATCGACAATCACCCAGATCATATCACAACCACTGGGCGACCTCGGAAGTTTGGTCACAAAGACCATTGTAATCCGTTCCCACTTCCACTCGGGAATTTCAGGCTGTTGCAGAAGGCCGGACGGCTTTTGGTATTCAACCTTGACCTTGGCACAGGTCAAACATTTGCTTACATACGTAGCCACATCCGCCTTCATGTTCGGCCACCAATAAAGTATCTTTAAGTCTTGATACATCATATCGAAGCCAGGGTGGATAGAATACCGAGATTTGTGAGCTTCATCAAGAACGAGCTCCCGCAAACCCCCGAATAAAGGAACCCAAACACGTTCAACAAAATAATGTTGGCCATCGGACCTGAGTTCAAGGTGGCTATCGGCACCATGCATAGTTTCAGCTTTACGGTTTTCCTCCTTCAAAGCTTCTTGCTGCGCCGAACGAATTTGGTCAGGTAAACTAGAATGGATAGTGAGCTGAAGAGCTCGAACACGACGAGGCTTAGCGGATTCCTTCCTGCTGAAGGCGTCTGCGACAACATTCGCCTTGTCAGGATGGTATTTTATAACACACTCGTAATCATTAAGGAGCTCGACGCATCGACACTGTCACATGTTCAACTCCTTCTGATAAAAGATATGCTGGAGGCTCTTGTGATCGGTATAAATGGTGCACTTGGTACCGTACAAGTAATGCCTCCAGATTTTCAAAGCAAAGACTACTGCACCCAATTCCAGATCATGGGTGGTGTAGTTTTTCTCATGGACTTTAAGCTGACGAGAAGCATAGGCAATGACCTTCTCACGCTGCATTAACACACAACCGAGACCCCGGATAGAAGCGTCACAATAAACCACAAAATCGTCCGTGCCTTCAGGCAAGGACATGATAGGAGCAGAACAGAGTTTAGCCTTTAGCATCTGAAAGGCTGACTCTTGCGAATCACCCCAGTCGAACTTCTTGTCCTTCTGGGTAAGCGAGGTGAGGGGTTGAGCGATCTTCGAAAATCCCTCGATGAAATGACGATAATAACCTACAAGACCCAGGAATTGCCGCACCTCAGATGGTGTCTTCGGTGCTTCCCAGTCTTTGATAGCTTCTATCTTAGCTGGATCAACATGAAATCCTTTTTCGTTAACCACATGACCGAGGAATTGGACTTCAAGTAACCAAAAGCTACATTTAGAGAACTTGGCGTACAACTGTTCCCGTCTCAAGAGTTCCAAAATAAGACGCAAGTGTTCCAGGTGGTCCACTTCGTTCTTGGAGTAGACTAGAATATCATTAATGAATACAATCACGAATTTATCAAGGTAGGGCTTACAGACACGGTTCATCAAATCCATGAATACGGCGGGCGCATTGGTGAGACCAAAAGGCATGACCAAGAATTCAAAATGGCCATAACGAGTTCGAAAAGCGTTCTTCGGAATATCAGCTTCTTGGACTCTCAACTGATGGTACCCCGATCTCAAGTCAATCTTCGAATAGAAACTAAAACCCTGGAGTTGATCAAATAAATCATCGATACGAGGAAGAGGATAATGATTCTTGATGGTAACCTTGTTCAATTCACGGTAGTCGATACACATGCGCAGGCTTCCGTCTTTCTTCTTGACAAAAAGGATAGGGGCTCCCCACGGGGATGAACTAGGTCGGATGAAACCCTTCTCCAACAGCTCTTGCAACTGGTTAGACAACTCCTGCATCTCGGGAGGTACAAGACGATATGGGGCTCGGGCAATAAGGGCTGCACCTGGAGCAAGTTCAATACCGAATTCGACCTGATGATAAGGCGGAAGACAGGAATATCTTCAATCTTCTTCTCTTCCTCCGACGAAACCGAAACAAGAGCCAGAATGGCAGAATACCCCTTTCGAAGATACTTATAGGCTTTCATACACGAAATGATACTCAAAGGGACACTGCTCTTCTCACCATGCACTAACAGAATTTCTCCATCAGGGAGAGGAAGTCGAATGACTTTATCGAAACAGACGATTTCAGCATGATACAAGGATAACCAATCCATACCCACAACAACATCAAAACTACCCAAGGACACCGGCATAAGGTCAATAGAAAAAGAATAACCCGACAATTCAAGGTGACACTCCCTAAGGACGTGTGTCGCTTCAACTTTCTTACCATTAGCCAACTCTATCAAGTACTTAGCCTCTAAAGGTGTAGGTACCCTATGAAGCAATTGACTAAATCCAAGAGATATAAAAATCTTATCGGCACCAGAATCAAACAAAACCGAAGCATAGCGATTATCAAGAAGAAACGTACTGGTAACAGTGTCAGGGTCCTGTCGGGCCCCGCTCGAACCAATCACAAAGGCGCGAGCATTCCTGCCACCTGCCCCATTGTTTCCAATACCCGATCCATTCTTCCCAGTCTTGCCCTGCTTTAACTTGGGGAAATCGCGTTTGTAGTGTCCAAGCTCACCACAGTTATAACACCCCTGTTTTCCCTGGTTTCCCTAGGGAGCAGTAACCTGAGGGGCTGGGGCAGGGATAGCAGGTGGGTTCTGATTACCCCGAAGATTGACCCTACAATCCTTAACTACGTGCCTGTCCCTATTGAACCGACGACAACGGTTCTTGTCACAAGGACCACTATGATGAAACCAACATCGTTCACACTTCGGCAACTTCCCGAAATAACCCCCCGGTTTCTGCTCAGACGAAGATCCCCCAACATCAGACTTCTTTACCTGCTGGGGCTGAGTTGAACTCGAGCCTTTACCCACGCCTTCCCATTTCCACTTGTTGTTCTCGGGAGCCTTTACAGTAGCGCCTCGGGGAGGCAAGACTCCTTCAGCTACCTTCATATTGGTAAGCCTGTGAGCCGACCGGACCACCTCAGAATACACAGTAAGATTACCCGCAGCTACCAATCCCGCGACCTCTGGCACCAACCCAGAAATATAGTGCTCAATTCTCATGTATTCCGGTGTGTGCAAATCTGGGCACAACACCGCCAGCTCATTTTGTCTAGCTGTGTACGCTTCAATCTCAGACCCCACCATCTTGTGATTCCAGACCTCATGCTCGAGCTTCTGGATCTCATACCTCGGGCAGTACTCGTTTTTCAAAAGCTGTATGAATTCTGCCCAAGGCATAGCATGGGCTTCCCCAATACCCATGGTCTGCGTGGTGGAGTTCCACCAAGTTAGAGCTTGACCCTCAAGGGTCGCAGAAGCATACTTCACGCGGTCACCCGCCGGGCAACTGCACATAAAGAACACATATTCGACCTTCTCCAGCCATCGGAGCAGTCCCACTGCCCCTTCATTCCCACTAAAGTTGCAGGGCTTGCAATCCATGAACTTTTTGTAGGAGCACTTGGGTGGAGGTGGATTGACAGCACCATTTAGGACAAGACACACAGATAAATAACAAGGAAAAGGTACAGTACCCTGAAGCAAGGTAGAATAGGTGGAAATCGACTTACCACCCATAGCATTATGAGCAGCCTGGAACGCAGCCAAGGCCACATTCATATGTTGTTGCAGTAGATTGTCCAACTCCTCTTGGGTCATATTGATGTTACCGCGACCACCGCCGCCAGCACGGCCGCCCCTGCGACCTTCATGAGCTCCTGACATCTTCTGCCAAAACATCGAACAAGAGACTTAGGCTTACCCATGGTGTAACCCACTAGGAATTTCAAGAAATTTAACCGGGTCCAATTCGGGTCCCTCCGTTCAAACGCAAAGTCCACTAGGGTTCCCATGCATTCCAGTTTATGATCTCGTGTGCACCAGACATGATAAACTATTCTACATGGTCCTCCAGGTGTACTTTAGGCTTGAAGTTCAAGTCACCGGTCACTGGCACCCAATCATGGTATTATTATAAGTATAAGTATAGGATAGTATGTGTAAGGACGAGCGTGTATATTGGGGCATAGAATGGAGATGTCCGAATCCCTGGACAGATCTCAAGAGTATGCCGAGGCTACCCCAATTTACACCGTCGCCAAAAAGGTTCAATAATATGTTGTTCGCCGTCAAATCATGGTAAGGATGAGCTAAGGAGTAGAATGATAAAGAGTAAACAGATGATGTAGCGTAGAAGAAGATGACACCGACACCCCGACAAGTTACAATGTTACCCACATGTTAAGACTCGACCATACGTGACCGTCTAGTGTGTGTGACTCGGCTATAGACTAGACTCTACACGCAGTCCTAGTTTACTATAACCGTTGGCTCTGATACCAATCTGTCACACCCTCAAATTCCACGTGCGGGGTTTTACCACGAGGCGCGTGACACACCAGGATCCCAGTCAACGATCACAATAAACAAACACTAAACATACATATATTGAAACCAAAACATTATGCTTTGAGCCATAAACCAGCAGCGAAAGCATTTCTTGTTTACAACCAAAAGGCATATTATAGTTTACAAAACATTGTTTAATATGCAACAAAACTCTAGATACTGTGCAAGACTCCGTGCGCCTACTCCGTTAACTGCTACCTTAGCGACCTAAGAAAACATGCCAAAAATGTCAACATATAATGCTGGTGAGTTCACAGGTTTTCTTTTATAAAAGAGTTGTTATAAGTTTGAAAAGATCATACCGTTACTACTAGGTTATAAGAACGTTAGGTAGACGTTAAGTGTTTTTACTACTACGGTTGGGAACCCATTACTAAACATGAACAAGTAGTTGAAGCGTGCCCAGATGACTGGGCTATTACCGATGCCTCGGTGACCCCGAACTAGAGACAATATGCACCGCCCGGCCCCGCCGTCGAGTGGGGTTTGTGAGGCCCAATAGATCTATCCACATTTCCCTCGCTGTGCAACCCACACATTCATGGTTTCCCCCTGGGACTTTCCATAAAAATCCGTATAGTAATATAAAGTAACCATAGTATAACATGACCTTTAGTAAGTAAGTATGTAGCATGTTTCTCCCCCGAAAGTAAAACTGAAAAAGTGGGGCTCTGACACTCACCTTAGGTTGCGTTACTTGAAAACAATTAAATAAGTATGCTACGATAGCCCCAAATAGCGGCGACCTATCATAAGATGTATATAAGTACCCGGACTAATAACCCGCAGGTTAACTAGTCCCCGAATGTCTAGACCATAACCATAAACATTTGAAAACACCTTTGACTGTTAAACCGACCATACCAGACAAGACCCGATATCCCATTGGTGACCCGACATCCCACGTGTTAGCCAAATGCAAGATATCATGCAACATATGTAGTTACACACTTAGTACGCGCAAGAGTTCACCTAGTCTAGCATAATGCTCAATTAATGCATAAACGAGTCCAAACACGTGTTACTAAGTCATTGGACATGTCACGGGGTTCCTATCATGTTCCTAGGTGTCAAATCATGTCTCGGGATGTGAAAATACGCTTACAACAGCAGTATACGTGATTAGGAAACTGACACACAATTAGGAAAGAGTCAACTGGTGATTGGAGAGAGTCAACAGGCGATTGGAAGCCTAATCGCCTGCTGGTAATAAAAATAACTTTGTATTCCAAATTAGTTTATGTGAGGTAGAGTGCTAAATGTGCAGAAATATGTTTGTAGATCAATAATATTCTTAAGATGATGTATCAGGATGTTTAATAAGTAAAAATATGACAACTATGATCGGGATTGCTTAGGTTAGTTTCGGGATGAACAGTTTTATCCTCAGGATGGACAGTTATACCCTCAGGATGGAACTGTTAGAAATAGACAAATAAAGCAAATAACGAGAAGAACAACACACGATCTACGAGGAAAGCCCTTGATCAGTTGTAGATTGCTGGCATAAAACCTCGGGAGGAGTCTAAGCCCCTGCTTTGTTTGTTAATATTAAAATGGTAAAAAGATACAACTTTGGATGAGTATGTGGACGAGTGTACTACGATTACAATGACTGTGTGAGTGTTTGTGATCAGCTAAACGTATGTGTGTAACTATAGTGTAAGCAATGTGTATGTAAGTGTCCTATACTCGTCCAATACCCCCACTTATATAGTACATGAAGTAAACAAACGATCCCATGAAACTCGCTAAGTAGTTATGTTCTATGAAGTCTTCTTATGACCGTTGTGGCTGTTTCATCTCAAGTGGCCGTTGTAGCAACGGTTTTTCCTTAGCTGGTTTAATGTTTCAGCTGTTTCCTCTTTTGTTGCCGACATTTAATGTATATCAGTTACAGTTTTGACTATGTCTTCCATCTTGACCATATCTTCCATCTTGACCACGAGTTGTATCTCTATCCTTGACTTCTTTAATTGTGGGTGATAATATAGATGTTACCAAGCATGAAAATCCATATTATAATCTATTTGTACCTGCAATCTTACATAGGATAATCAACTCGTTAGCTCATTCTCAGGATGTGCTCATGCTGAAATACTGTCACATCCTGAAGTTAGTCAAGTTCTTCAGCATCCTGGGGATGGCATATTAGGGATGTGAGGTAATATCGTCCTAAGGATTTTCACCCACAACAATTGTCCCCAAAAATATGTTACCGTTAATATCTTTTGAGGTAAAAATATTTTTTAATCTAAATATCTCTTCTGATGACTTATGGGATGTCTTGTCAAGATGACAACGGCTACTTTATAATCACATCTGATTTTTAAGAAGGTAATTTTCTTTCTTCTTTCTTCTTCATACCTGCAAAAAAATAATAATATTCTGAAGATGGCAAAAAGATCCACAAGAACTTCTGGAAATGTGGGAACCTCTAGTGATTTCGTTCCCCAAAACCTCTTGAGTCATCCTAAACAGGAGACCTGTTCTTTTGATGACAAAGAGATTCGAGCCTTGAAAGACTCGAAAATCTTCCCAAGTTCTGCAGAGTTTCGTCCTTACGATCCTTATGCAAGATCGGACTATGCATCTTCTATTTGGGTCTGCTTCTTGTACTTACCATTCTTTCTAGGGTTGAGGTATCCCTTTCTCAACTTTTTCAAAGATTTCTTTGATATGACTTGGATGGCTTATTCTCAAGCCATGCCTGAACTGTGGAAGATCCTAATGGTGTGCAGTAAGCTTGTTGAGGATCATGGTGTTCATCTGGAAGTGGGAGACCTGGCTCATATCTATAAATCGAGGACACACGGTTCCCACCGTTATATCCTTCAAGTTATAGAGAAGGATCCACCCTTTCTCTTTAATGTGATAAAATCAGAGAAAAACTGGAAAACTAAGTTTTTCTTTGTTAAGAGGAGTTCTATTCCCCAAGGGGATGATATCCCTCTTTATTGGTTAAAGAGTGGTAAAATTATTCTTAGCCTTTTTATGAAAAACTTTTTAGTTACATCCCGAAGATGTTAATATCCTGATAATTATTTGCTTAACAGGTGCTTCCCTTGCCAAGTTTGCTACTCCTGTGAACGACGCTATTCTCCGGTGCGAAGTTATTTACATGTTACTTGAATCAGAAAGAACTTTTGTAGCTGAAGATAGTCACACTACCAGCCAAGCTTCTAAGATGTCTAGTGAGCATGTCATGTTGCATTCCAAGGATGTTTATTATTTTATTCACTAACTCTGTTATTGTCTTAGCCTCAGCCAAAAAACCTGCTTCCTTCGACCTGGATGATATTGACAACATGGATGTCAAAGCGATCAAAGTTACTTCTCCTTCTCCCTCAAGCTCCAAGATGGATACTCCTACTAATCCTCCCAAGTCTAGGGCTACTGCTGCTTCAAAGAAAAGGAAGGGGAGTACTACTGCTGTCGTTGCTCAGGATATCAACCCTTTTGAGGGTTTGAACTATAGTGAGATTCTCAACAAGATCTCTGAATTCACTCTCCAGGTATGGTCCCATCCTGAGGATAACATAATCTATGTTAATGATAAATGGTTAAGAGTACTTACCTTTTCCTTTATTTTGTTAGGGCCATGAGTATCTCTCAAAGTCTCTGGATGCAATTGCTCAAGAGCTTCATGAAGCCCAAACCAAGCTTGAGGATGTTCAGAATATTTCTGAGCAGAAGGGCAAATTTCTTGAGAGCAGGCTAGCAGAGACTGAAGCAGAGCTGAAGAGAGTGACGGCTAAGCATGCTAAGGCCATATTGGACCACGAGAAGGAGGCACAGGATCACAGGGATGGGCTCATCAAGTCTGCTAGTATTTCCGTCTTTCAGGCTAGGGTAAAGATGACTCTCCAGGTCAAGGATCTAGGTTTTGATCAAAGCACCTGGGATATCGAAGCCTGGAAGGAGAAGATTAAGAGCCTGGGTGGAAAAGAAGTGGCTTATGAGCCTGTTCCTGTTGCCCATCCCGAGGATGTGGCCAAGGATCCTGAGGATGCAGAGGCAAAAGGCAGCTGAGGCCAGGATTGCTGGGGTGGTGAAGGATCTTCCAGTGGGCGATGAAGGATGTATTGACTAGGCTGGATCCCACCTTTTATTTGAACTTTTGTGGTAGTCATTGGCAGAACAATTTCAGACAATTTATTTTGGCATGTAATAATCTAGGATATTATAAGGTTTGGGGTGGAGGGATCTTGGTTTCAAGACGAAGCCCCAAATCTTTTTTGTTGATCTTGGACCATAGATGTTGACCCTTGGTGGATGGGTCCGGGTTTTGGATGAAGCCAGGGGTTGACATCACATTTTGACTATGATGCATAAATAATATGATAACAACTTTTTGACACTATCAGCTTTGTGTTCTCCAATATTCTGCAAACATTAGCAAACACTCAGTGTTATAAAAGAATGAAAAATAATACCTGATCTTGTCACATTCCATACAAGTTCTTCTCATCATTAGGATGGTCTTCATTATCCCGAGGATGTCCCCAGTTCCTTCTTCATCTTTGGGATAGTGTTGCATCTTGAGAATGCATCTAGTTCCTCTTCCATCCTTGGGACGGTCTTATATTCTGAGGATGTCCCTAGTGTGATATCTTCAGCATAGACTTCAAGTCTATAATCCTTAGGAAGAATTGGATCTTAATAATATCCTGTTAAGGAAGACTTTGTTATTATCCTGGCAACAAGGCATTTGGTTTAACTGGGATCAAAACCCTTTTGAAATAATCTTGGTGGCAAGACCAATATGTAACATCTTGAGAATAACTGTCGACAAGGCCTTTAGTAATAACTGGCGACAAGGCCCTTAGGGATAACTGGCGACAAGGCCCGAAGAGACGTTGAAAAATGTCTAACCATTTGAGACATTGAAAAATATCTAAACCTTAAGAGCTCCATCGTCTATCTCGAAGATAATGAAATTGTCAGCCACTTTTACATGGACTGGTCCCACCATCCCGAGAATATACATGGGCATCGTGCGCTCCAGGCGAGGGTTGCTAACCCAATGTGAAAGGTGAAAACCTTTAAACCTTAGGACGGTGTCGGACACCTTAACGGAGGAGAGGTGGCCAGCCCCTAGTCTTCTAAGCATTCCATCTTCAGGATGGTACTGCAAAATTCTCAGGATGGACTATGTCTAGACCATGTTTAGTGAAAATATCATCGATCAAAATAAATCAAGGATAAGTACTTACATATGGAGATGATTCATCTCTATTAGCCTTCACCTTCATCCCATCTATGATTCGGATCATGGTTTCTCATATGCATCCTTAAGCATGGTAGTATTTCAATTGTAATGCTTTAGCAATCCTTGTGATATGCTGCCATCCTTAATTTAGAAGCATCCCTGAGTTCATCCACAGTTCCAAATCTTGTAGTAATGCTTCAGAATTAGTAGATGCATCCTGAAGATGCTTCCTTGCTGTAGGCATGACCATCTCTGTTGGAAGCATTGCTTCTGTTCCAAAAACCAAAGAGAAAGGTGTCTGACCAGTTGCATTCTTTGAAGTAGTCCTTTCAGCCCAAAGTGCAAATGGATGTTCTTCTACCCATTTTCCTTTCTTTTCCCAAGCTTCTTCTTCAAGTTGTTGACGATGATCTTGTTTGAGGATTCTGCTTGTCCATTAGTTTGTGGATGGACGGTGTTGGAAGTTACCATCTTGATCCCCTAACTCTCACAAAAGTCAATTGTTCTTTTGCTAATGAATTGAGAACCGTTGTCACAAATGATTTCAGACGGTACTCCAAATCATGTTAGGATGTTTCTTTTGATGAATGAGACCACCTCTTTATCTCTAACTTGGACAAATGCTTCAGCTTCAATCTATTTCGAGAAGTAATCTGTCATCACTAGCATGAATACTTTTCCTCCGGGAGCTTTTGGTAGCTTTCCTACTATGTCCATTCCCCATTCATGAAGGGCCATGGTGAAACAATAGAATGTAATGGTTCAGCAGGCTGGTGAAGTATGTTGCTATGTCTTTGGCATGCATCACACTTTTGGGAATACAGCATGGCATCCTTCTTCATAGTAGGCCAATAGTATCCCTCCTCAGAGTCTTCAGTAGAGAGATCTTCCTCCTGTATGATTTCCACAATCTCCTTCGTGGATGTCTTTGAGTACTTCGTTTGCTTCATCCTTGTTGAGACTTCTCAAATAGGACCTGCAAGAGACTTTCTATACAAAATTTGTCTATAATTGTAATTTTTGATACCTTTATCTAAAGCCTTTGGATTTTCTTCATCAGGAATGACATCTTCTTGTTAAATATTTGATTATGGGAGTCATCCATGATGAGTCGTTCTTGTTTCTGAGTGCCAAAACAGTGATATCCTTAGGGGTTTGATTTTTCCTCAGGATGCCACTCTTCAATCGCTGGTTTCAAGATGTGAATAAGGAATCTTGGATTCTTCTGGTAAATATAAAGGAGGATCCCAGATTTTCTAGGGCGTCAGCATCAGCATTTTTCTTCCCTAGGTACCCGTGTTAGTGAAAAATCTACAAAAGAAGTAGCTAAATTTTTAACGATTTCAAGATAAAAAGCTTAACTTTTGTCCTTTACTGCATATGATCCATTGAAATGGTTAGTAATCAACAAAGAATCAACAAAGACTTCAATTTTAACAATATGTAAATCTCTAGCCAGTTGTAAACCAGCAATGGAGCTCATATTCAGCTTCATTATTGGTTGTTTGAAATGCACATCTAATGGCATGGGGTATATTGCCCCTTGTGGCGATCTTAGAAGTATTCCTAGACCTGTGCCTCTTGCATTCGAAGCACCATCAGTGTATAGAGTCCATTTTCCTAGATTTTCATTTAGTTGTTGAACTTCAGACTCTACTTCACTCAGGATGTCACTACTGAAATCAGCCACAAAGTCTGCTAGGGCCTGTGACTTGATTGCATTTCTAGGCTCATAATCTAAGTCAAAGGCACTTAATTTAAACTGACATTTTGCCATTTTTCCAGACATTTCAGGTTTTCTTTAATACATTTTTAATGGGATAGTTAGTTTTGAACATATATTTTATGTGTTTCAAAATAATGCCCTAAGTTTAGTAGAAGCCAGTATTAAAGCTAAAATGAGTTTTTCGAGATCTGAATACCTGGTTTCAGCATCCAGGAGGGGTTTACTTACATAATAGATAGGATGTTGTTGCCCTTCAAAAACCTTTACCAATACGGCACTTATCGCATTCCCAGAAACTGCAAGATATAGATCGAGAGGTTCTCCATCCTCAGGTTTCATCAACAATGGAGCTGCTGCAAGCTAATCTTTGAGCTTCTTTAATGCTTCTTCATGTCTCTGTCCCCAGTCAAACTTGTTAATTCTTTTTCAGGATGTCAAAAGCATCTTTGAGATCCCGAAGATGATCTTCTGCTTTCTTGGATTTTACTACCATGTCATCAATGTAGACCTCCATCGTGTCCCAATTTTTTCTTTGAACATCATGTTCACTAGCCTCTGATAAGTGGCACCTGCATTTTTTAATCCAAATGGCATGGCTATATTACA